>CM055110.1:21124987-21809264 GCA_029204225.1 Diphasiastrum complanatum
GTTTAGGCCCTTAGAGAGGATCATCTTTCTCAAATAACTTCTCTGAGGCTGAAGAATTATATCATAGTTCTAGTCGCTTATAGGAAATCTAAAAACTGCTTTCAATTCAGACGTTAGAATTTGTTTAGACTTAAGTTTGTGTATCCTCAGTTTCTGACAAGGATACACCAAACTTAAGTCTGACAAATTAATATGCTAAGGAATCTATACTTAAGGACTTCAGTCTTTGGCTTAGTCACTTGTCTTTTTTGAATGAAAAGGGATTTTCTAGAGCAATTTTTTGTGATAGTTGCATATATCCGATGCAGAGAGGTAAAGTTGCAACCTGCAGCTGCCTTATTCTGACGTTGAGAAGTATAAAACGATCGTGAGTGAAACCTGATCTATCTGGTTTTTATGTTTTAAACCTGGGATGATGGCACGCTGCCAGATAAGTGAAGGAAACCAGGTAGGACTGCTGTAAGAGGAGGGAAGACTATGTACGCGCAATCCGACCAAGAGTCACCCATAAAGTTTTAGATTTTATTTTTAGAAATGCAGCATAAAACAGATACATGGTGGCGCTTCAAAGCACAATGTGACATAATTGAATTTTTCTTTTGATGACAAGTGTTATTTGGCTCAAACATACAAAGTGTAGCATTTTAGCAGTGTCTAGCTTTTTTATTCACGATCTTGTGAAATCGAGGATCCTTTAGGTCCTTATTTCCTAATTTGGCCTTCAAGATTGTGGAGCAGTGGTCAATTTCATAGATGCACGCTAATTTTATACAAGTTGCCATGACCACAGGTATGTCCCAATTTAGGCATATGCATGGGACATGCACATGTGTGCTTCTCCAAGACCTTCATCGTGAAAGAAAAAGGTGGAGACACACACATGCAATGAAAAATCAAGACCGTTTTAAAAACTCAAATGAATATTCCATCAAAAATGTAGTTGATGCCACATTCAAGGGAACCCACAAGAATCCTTACTTTGACCACTTGAGTCACCTCACACCAGTTCCATAACAGAACAAATCATTACATTCTTCTATTTTTGGACAACTCTTTTGAATATCAAATGTTGCCAAATATATGCCTGACTAGTGAATAAATCAATTGCTTCAATGAATCCTCATATTATTCCAGATGTCACAGTAGCATCACTAAGTGATAGGTTAGTGCACCAAATTATGTTAAGCCATCAAAAGTTCAATTCCGACAAGGCATTACTAACTTCAGTTCTCATTCACAATGCAATGTTATACATCCAAGAATGTCGAGCTTTACTTCTGAATCATTCACCTCGACTATAGATGATCCTTGTTTGCAAAAAATTGTAGCTCGTCTATTATCATATAGCCTAGAAATTCCCCCAAAGCTTGGGTATGTTGTGGAGCAAGGCCAACAAGGGCACACTAGGAGCTCAACAAGTACTAGCTAACGAAAGCGAGTTAGATATCATAAGTTTAGAAAGACATAGAAGAAGTTCAATTTCACAACAATGTCTTGAAATCCTTTGAAACCATCAGGACGGAGAAAGTAAGAACAAAATATTGTCACTGTTTAGATCCATTTGGCACACAGTTAGGGGCTAGTAAAATACAGTGTGGGCCCTGCTTGATTGAGGTTTTTATCAATTAAATAAAACTTAGCTTAATATAGAAAATGCAGTGGATCCCAAAAATACAAAACTTAATCTTATAACAAAACTATACAACTGATTGAGTTATTTTGTTCAGAAGATACTTGAAGCCTGAAGGCTTGGTAGGGCTTTGAGTAAACTTCATTTTGAAGTTTCAGTTTCAAGATTGGAGATATGCTTCTATGTATGAGGCTTTCCCGGAACAGGACCAATTTTTTTTTAAAAAAAATACGTACTTTTTTACAAAGGAAAAAACCACGATACTGTAATATCGCGTAACATCGCTCTTCCTGCCGTTTCTCTACCATGCTCAGCTCTGATGCAAAGCGGAGTGATAGGGCAAAAAGCTAGCTGGCTCGAAGGAATTCTAGGGATGATTTGGCTTGAGATTGGGTGTTTTTTTAACAAGGAAAATAAACAGCAATAGTGACTTCAACCTATCAAAAAATACGCTTGAAGATCGTTGGATTCATCTATGCTGGATAGACAGATGCGCTTTGTTATGGCCATTGGCAAACACAGGGATACTAGTGACTCGTTAGACCCTAGGGGGGTCCCGGCGGGGTGACACTTAGCCCCGTAGTTCGGGAAATAACTCTTAGGGACTAGGATCTAGTGGGCTTGGTCTATGTTCATAGGGAGTGCCACTAAGTGGAGGGCACCCTTAGTTGCTAAGGGTGGGTCCCTAAAGTTAGGTAGGACCTGTGTGCCACATGCTCAGTATGCATGAGGAGCATCCACATAGGATAGTGGGTGGAGATCCAGAGTCACTCTTCATCTTTGGTGGGTTTCTCTTCCATTGCTCCTAATAGTGGTATCAGAGCATCGTGGATCCTGGCCCGTGGGTGGGGTCAGCGCATTCTTCCTCCTCCTCCTCCAGTGCTACTTTCTCTCTCAGCGATCTTCCTCCTCCAGCTCTTTCTTGTGGTCCTTCTTTCTTCCTAGCGCTATCAAGAGAACAGTAAGTGTTCTGGTTTTTGACAGGAGAAAAATTCCAGTGGTGGGCGCTCAAGTCTACAGCAGTATCTGTGGAAATAGAAGCATCCATCACAAGAGAAATCAGATTTCAACCAAATTTGATTTCTGGAGGGTGCCAGGACCTGTTTTTTTGGAAGTAGACAGTAGGCAATCCAAACGTAATCAGTTTTGGATCAGATTTTGAGGATAAGATCTACAGACTACTTGCTGGAGGATGCAACAGATTTCACCCTGAAATCTGTTGTACTTTTCAAGATATTCACATTTCAAGTCAGAATTTTGATTTTCTGGCCAGAATTGACCTTCTGGAGTTGAAGACACTACAAATTCAAACGGTGGCAGATTTTCCAGAAGTTGGACTTGGGAAAGCTAATATACAGTAGGGTGCTCTAAGAGGAACAAATCTCACAGCGATTGGTGGCCAGAAACGGTGTGGGTGATCATCCGAATTAGCCAAAATTCCTGATTTTTCTGGAAAAAAAGTTGAAAATTGTCAAAATACCCGACCTGAATCCTCCAAGCATGGAGAGAAGAGAAAAATTCCGACATCTAACTCTCTGAATAAAAAGAGGTATAGATTGTCAAGAAGTGACATAGAAAGAGCCAAGAGGGAGCACTTTGTGCTTCATTTGTATGGGAAAGGGTCATAACAAAAGTCGGTGTCCTAAAGTACAACATAAAGGGAACACTGACGAAACTCCCGGTAAGAACCAAAATGGTCCTTTTAAGAAACCGGAGAAGCAAGTTCACACTGTCCAAGTTTTGCCTTTGGGACAGTCCCTTAAGGTAAAGTCTGTTCACGTGTCTCATATAAATGAGGCACATACCTGTTCAGTTACTGCTAACATTTGGCAACCCGCAGTCGGACCTCATACTATTTTCCGATTGTTAGGAAGTATTAATGGCCAGAAAGTTCGGATAATGGTGGACGATGGGGCAACCCACAACTTTCTAAACCATTCTTTGGTGAAGAAGTTGAAGTTAGAGCAAAAACCAAGCGATCATCAATACGTAGTTACACTGTTGATGGTCGGCGTAAAGATATTTATGATACTTTTGTTCCACAAGTGGGCCATACAAATCCAAGACTATCATGATACTTTAGACTTTCAAGTAATGAGCTTGGCCTTGGCAGATGTAATACTTGGTCGTGAATGGTTGTTTATGTTAGAAACTACTGGTGGTCTTGTGCGTAGTTATGTTGATAACACTTTGGAGTTTGTTCATAGAGGTCAAAAAGTTAAGTTGGTTGGAAATGCAAGTGTGCCGGCTTCGCCAGTTGTTTCTTCTGTGCAGTTGAAGTGGCTAGTACAGAAAGGAAAAATTGAAAAGGTATCTCTTTGAAAAGATAAACTTGTATTACTTGAAAAAGATAAACTTTTTCAAGTAATACAAGTTTATCTTTTCCATATCCAAAGAAATGTGTTTCTTCTGTTGAGAGAAAAGAGAGAGATGTGAGTTTGCAAACTATTTTAAATGATTTTAAAGACGTCTTTCCTAGCGATTTACCATCCGGGTTACCCCCGAGAAGAGAGGTCGATCATCCCATAGAACTAATACCCGGGACTAAACTTGTTAGTAAGCCTCCTTATAGGTTGAGCCATGCGGAACACCTAAAGGTAGAGCGGCAGTTGCAAGAGTATTTAGCCCCAGTAAATCACCATGGGCTGCGCTCATTTTGTTGGTTAAGAAAAAAAGATGGGTCCATGCGTATGTGCATAGACTATAGGGCCTTAAATAAACTCACAATTAAGGATAAGTATCCTTTGCCCAGGATTGATGAGATCTTTGATCAACTCAAGGGGGCACAGTATTTTACTAAGATCGATCTTAGGTTTGGATATCATCAGGTACGTATTAAAGAAGATGACGTTTCGTTAACGGCTTTTCGTTCACGGAATGGTCATTACGAGTTTTTGGTTCTTCCCTTTGGATTAACCAATGCCCCGACAACATTTATGAGGTTGATGAACAACGTGTTCAGACATCTTTTGGGCAAGTTCGTATTGATCTACCTTGATGATATCCTGGTCTTTAGTCGTACTAAAGAAGAGCATTTTGAACACTTACGCCAAGTGTTCCAGGTCCTGAGAGAGAATTCATTGTTTGCAAAGGAATCAAAATGTGAATTCTTCAAGGAAGAGATTCACTACCTCGGACATATTATCTCCGCTGAGGGGATCAGGATGGATCCTGAAAAGGTAGCCGCAATTATGCTGTGGCGAGCACCAACTTCGGTGGAAGAGCTGCAGATCTTCCTCGGATTGGCGGGTTTTTACAGGAGGTTTATCCATCAGTATGCCCTCTTGACTGCTCTTTTGACAGACCTGCTCAAGAGTAAGGGCAAATACTTCAGTTGGGGGCCTAAACAACAAGCGAGCTTTGAAAATCTGAAGGCTGTGATTGCAACTGCTCCTGTCTTAAGTTTAGTGGATCCAAATGAAGCATTCATAGTAGAGACCGATGCCAATGATCATGCAATCGGTGCTGTTCTTACTTAACACGACCGTCTAGTCGCGTTTGAGAGTAAGAAACTGGATAAACACCAGTTGAATTATTCCACTCATGAGAAGGAGTTGTTCGATGCTCTTAAGGAAATGGAGGCACTACCTCTATGGAGCTAAGTTTGAGATCATGTTTGATCAAGAAAGTATCAAGTGGCTTTCCTCCCAAAGTGACTTGAAAGGAAGAAAAGCTCGCTGGGCCGAACTGCTCTAGGAGTTTGACTATCAACTAAGGTACAGGAAAGAGCGCTACAATGTGGTAGCAGATGCCTTGAGTCGAATGCCCATGTTAAGTGCGCTAAGTTTTACGGCATTCAGGAGTGAATTCCTGGAATCACTAAGAGGAAAGTGTGTTAGTGATTCTCACTACGCACCTGTGTGGCAGGCTATTGAGCAAAGGAATTCCACAACCACACCAGGGGCCATCGGAAGATGTTGCAGTTGCGTCGGGACGGGACGCGCCACCTGAAGATGTTGCGGAAACATCCGGAGTGGATGTGCCATCAGCAGGTGTTGCGGATGCTCGATGGAAGAATTTCTACATTGAGGACGGGTACCTCCTTTATAAAGGGAGAGTATGTGTACCCAAGGACGGTGACTTTAGGCGCCAAATTCTTGAGGAAAGTCACGACAGTCCTAGTGCAGGGCATCCCGGGATAAGAGGACCTATGCTCTTGCAAAGAATAAGTTTTATTGGAAGACGTATAGGAGTACGTGTTAAGGTGCAGCAAATGCCAGGCCCTAAAGGCTGAATGTCTCAAGGTAGGCGGGCTCCTCCAGCCACTCGAGATACCCGGTGGTAGATGGGAGAGTATCAGCATGGATTTTATAGTGGGGTTACCAAGGGCCACGACTCGATCTGGATAGTTGTAGACCGATTGACCAAGATGGTGCTGTTTGTACCGACCAAGAAAACTGTTACAGCTCCAGAAGTCGCCAGGCTTTTTATAGAAAACATCTATAAGCTATATGGCCTTCCCGCCAATATAATTAGCGATCGAGATCCAAAGTTTACAGGTAACTTTTGGAGGGCGCTGTTTAACAAGTTAGAAACTAAGTTGTCTATGACCTCCACTGATCATCCCGAAATGGATGGTCAAACGGAAAGAGTCAATCAGGTTCTAGAAGATATGCTACGAGCATATGTTAGTAAAAAGCAAACCAATTGGGAAGAGTATCTTCCGCTTTTGGAATTTGCTTATAATAGCACTAAACACACCACTACAGGGTATAATCCATTCATGCTAATGTATGGATTTCAGCCTAGAGCCCCCATGGCCGTAGGACTTAGGAAGGAAAAAGTACAGAGTGTTAGAGAGTTTCTTGAGGATATGGAAACTACGATCAAGATAGCTAAAGCTAATGTGAAGCAAGCACAAGCGCGAGCTAAGCATTATGCGGAAAAAACCCGTAGGGATGTGACCTTTCAAGAATGGGTGTTTCTGAAAGTTCCTGAAGACTCTACCACTCTAAGCACAAGCAAGTGTCCTAAGTTGTCCCCAAGGTATTGTGGTCCCTTCACAATACTCAAGAGAATTGGAAGTTCTGCTTACCAGCTGGCTTTGCCAAAATCCGCAAAGGTACATCCGGTCTTTCATGTCAGTTGACTGAAGCGGGTGTTGCGAGAAGGAGACAACATTGTCCCAGAACAAACCCTAATAGCCTTTGAGGAACCTAATTCCTTGCCACATCAACCAGAGGAAATTCTGAATATCCGAAATCGCAAGACTCGTCATGCGGTCTTTCGAGAAGTTTTAGTCAAGTGGAAGGATGGGTCCCAAGAAGAGGCAACTTGGGAGTCTGTAAGCAAGCTTCGCAAGAGGTATCCTGATTTCGTCTTTGAAGATATCGCTTTCAAGGACGAAAGCTCCTTTTAGGGGGAGGAGATGTTATGGCCATTGACAAACACAGGGATACTAGTGACTCGTTAGACCCTAGGGGGTCCCGGCGGGGTGACACTCAGCCCCGTAGTTCTGGATAATAACTCTTAGGGACTAGGATCTAGTGGGCTTGGTCGTTGTACGGAGTGCCACTAAGTGGAGGGCACCCTTAGTTGCTAAGGGTGGGTCCCTAAAGTTAGGCAGGACCTGTGTGCCACATGCTCAGTATGCATGAGGGGCATCCACATGCACAGTGGCTTGGATCATACCCAACTGCAGTGGCCACATTGATTCCAAGCGCATCTGTATTCGAAGCGCAGAAGTTGAATTGTCTATGATTCACAAGCTATGAATACTCAATGTCAGGACACAGATGCGCTTGGAATCAATGTCAGTATATGTGGCCACTGCAGTTGGATCTCATTAACTGAAATTGCTGGAGCATTCCAGGACCTGTTTTTTTTGTTTTAAAAAAAAACGTTCTGACCCTTTTAAGGTATGAGGTATGAGGCATAGTGGCCCATTCAGAAATGCATTTGGAATGACGTTTTGTATGCATTTTGTTACGAAACGTGACCTAATTCTTTTTTGGTTTGAAACACAGTCTGAAAAAAAATCTTTAATTTTTTTCAAAATTAGTTTAAAATAGGGATCTTGGTTTCCTAGGGGGATTCGAACCTGGGACCAAAGAAACTTTGGATAGCAGCCAACCCTGTTGGATCACTAAAAGTAGGGAATGAAATTGCGCTGCCTTAAATAGACTATTTGGACATAAAAAAACCATTTATACATTGCATTTTGAAGGGGCTCAAGTGATCATAGCATTTAAAAGAGAACTAATGTAAACAATATTGAAACATAAACTTTTTCTGAAAGAATCCCTTCCTCAAAAAAATTTGAGCCATTTATATACACTGACATGTACATACATTCAGCTTGCAGGGACAGAAATAATTCTATGACCTATCACCTTCTATGATTGTCAGGCACAGACACTAGATAGATATGTACATACAATCAGCATGCAGTGACCTGGAGAAGACTGTAAGGATTCGTTTTGGAAACTCTTGCAGCGTTATGACTTACCCAGATTGTCTTGCATCAGCATTCTTTGACCTGACTTGTGCATTAAGACGTCTGAAAATTCTGCACAGAGTTAAAAAGATTTTGTAAGTGTGAAATGCTTGAAATCCATCCAATATAAATAAATTATATTAGAATTTTGTGAAAGAAATATGGACAGTTTAAAAAATGTGATTTCAATTTTTTTTGTTTGAGGAAGGGAACTTTTTATGAAGGAAAGATAAGTATTAAGTACCAATCTTTTTTACGTTTCACATGACGAAACATTTCGAACCGAAAGGTTTAGAACAGTTATCTATGGTACTATGAAGGTAAAATAGACTATGCTTCCATGAAATTTGACCTGTGCTAGATCACCAATTAAACTCTTTTGGTGATATTTGGACTCAAGTGGAATGACTACGTGGCTTGCTTCCTTGTAATTGATTGTAATCTTGTTTAAGATGCTCTCATGATGGTTGCTCTTGGTTGCAGTTGGTATACAATATTTATAAAATCTATGTGTTTGGGTAAAACATGACCTTGTTTATGCAAGACTGTCTCAACTTACGCATGTTTGTAGGGTATTATGAACCAATTGTATGCAGTTATGTACAAATTCAACTTTCGGTTACCACCTGAATATGGGATGGTAATAAGAGCTCTAGGATCTCTAGAAGGAACTGCGACAACTTTGGATCCTGAGTTTAGGGTTGTTGCAAGTGCATATCCTTTTGTAGTGGGCAGGTTATTATCAGACCCAGATCCTGAAATGAGACAGATTCTTAGGGAGTTACTTATACGAAATGATCAATCCATTCGGTGGCATCGCCTTGAACGCTTGGTTGGTCTCTCTCTCTCTCTCTCTCTCTCTCTCTCTCTCTCTCTCTCTCTCTCTCTCTCTAGTGAAGTAGACCTAAAAAGCTTGGTTACATATAGATATACTTATATATATATATATATATATATATATATATATCATAGGTCCCGCGGTACTGGGTACCGCGGATCCCGGTACCGCGGGACCATACTGGTACCGCGGTACCATGATGGTACCGCGGGTACCACAATATAATAATATATTTATTATTTAATATTTTTTTTAATTTTTTTTTACCTAAACCTACCCGCCCCCCTCGCATTTCCTCTGAAATTTTTTTGCGCCCTCTCCGCCCTGCCATCGCTGCTGGTTTTTCTTGCCTGCCTTTGATTCCTTGCGTCGCCCATCGCCCACGCAACGCCCTGCCTTGCATCTGATTTCCTTTGCCCTGCATTCGCCCATTTTCAGCGTCTCTCCAACAGTGAACCCTGCTGTTTTTTTTCCAGCAATCCATCCCTCATTTCATCTGCAATGGTGCAATCCGACCTTTCCGGTCTGTGGGACGAGGTAGACATTGTCAGGCGGGTTGCCGACAAGGCCAACAAGACCGGTCAGAAGATCGTGCGCTGCCGATACTGTCTCGTCGAGTTTGCTGCATCCCTCACTCGCCTTAAAGGCCATCTGCTCGGTGCACGCCCCAAAAATGGTGCCACCTTGAATGCTGCCCCTTGTGGCAGCATGACCGTCCCCGACAGGCAGCGACTACTGGACACCTACGGGCCGCGGCTCGTGGCAGGGGAGAACACCATTTCGGAGGGCGTTCTCCGATTTTGCACCGCTCCTTATGTGATTAACCCAGAGTTGCTGCCTGCTTGGCTGGCACGCACGAGGAGAGGGAGTGCATCCTCCTCCGGTCCCTTTGCCCCTCAGACAGCTCTGCCTCATGCACCCCCATCTGCTCAGATTCCGGTGGATCCCGTCCCATCGCGTCCGACAGTTGCCACTGCGGTTCCACCACCACCCACTGTTGCTCACACTCCACCAGTCTACGACTTTCTCATGGACTCTCCGCCACCCGAGCAGGCCCAGGATGGTACTGGGCGGGGCCTTCGAGGATGTGGAAGAGATCCCTTCTTCCTTCCCTTCCCATCCGGATGACCTCCTCAGCCAGCAGTTTTCGTACCCCATGCCAGATGTTGCCCCTCCACCAGTGCACCCCACCTATGCTGCTGCACCCATCCCTGCCAGTGCATCCCACTCTCCCCATTCCACGTCTACAGCCGATGCATCCACCAGCGCCCAGCCTGTCGCGTCATCGTCCCATTCCCGTCACGGTTGGTGCACCGTGCTGGAGGTCCACCACCCGTCGTCCACCAGGGAGAGCCCTCGTGCAACAGACCATTCGCGGCGCGCATCAGCCGCACATGGACAGAGAGGCCACACAGGCCGTGGCCAGTCTGGTTTTACGAGCTGAACCGGCCCTTTGCCATCACCGACTCTGAGCCCTTCAGAAGGGCCTTCCGCCTTGCACAGTCTGTCAGCCCTAGCTGGAGAGTCCCTAGTTCAGAGGTTGTCTGCACACACATGCTGAGGGATAGGGTCGAGTCCTTGTCTAGAGAGATGGAGCCTCTGTGTCGGCACTGGGCCACTTACGGTTGCAGCATCATGTCCGATGGCTGGACTGATGTCAGGAGGAGGCCGATCCTCAACATACTGGTCTCCAGCTGCATGGGCACACAGTTTTTGAGGGCAGTGGATTGCAGCAGGGGGGGGGGGAGAGTCGTATCTGCAGAGTTCATGTTTGATGTCATCAGGTCTTCCATCCTAGCCATAGGCCCACAGCATGTCGTCACGGTGGTGACGGACAATGCCACGAACTGCATTCAGATGGGTGTACTGCTAGAGGCCGAGTTCCCTCATATTGTTCATACCCCCTGTGCAGCCCACGACATAGACCTTCTGATGGGGGACATTGGAGCACTTCCCTGGGTTAGAGCCATCGTCCGGGAGGCCCTCTTCCTGGTGACTTTTGTCACCAGAAAGAGGCGTGTTCTTGCCATGTTCCTGGTGTTCAGCCATCTGGACCTCCGTAAGCCAGCCCCCACGCGCTTTGCATTCGACTTGGTGGTCATCGACCGTTTGATCAGGTGCAGGGCCCAGCTTCTACAGATGGTTGCCAGTGATCTTTGGGGTGCCAGTACATTTCCGCACACTGAGGATGGGGAGCACTTTTCTTCCACGGTGAGGGGAGACCAGTTCTGGAGGGATGCACAGACATTGTTAGGACTGCTTCGACCACTGTACATTGTGCTCCGCATGGCTGACAGCGAGGGGTCGACACTTGGACTGGTGTATGAGCTCATGGACCGGATTGGACAGTTCCTGCAGCTGCCCATCTTGCAGCCAGAGAGGTAAGCGGTACAGAGTTGCAATTGACCTTTATCTTTTCAGTACTTGCTAGTTTGTTTTTCTGTCAATGTTAAGCTTTTTCGTAATGCCCTAAACCACATGCCCCTCACCTGCAGGATGACAGAGCTGAAGTTCATATGGGAGACGCGATGGAACTACTTCCACAGGAGTATCCACAGCGTTGCACACATGCTGCATCCCCTCTTCCTCTCTCCGACACAGATCGCAGACAGGGAGCTCGAGGCCGATTGGCTTCAGTACATTCACAGGGTGGGTCCACACATAGGTTTGGATCCTATCAGGCTCATGGAGGAGCTCGCTGCATTTCGTTTCGGCATGGGCACATTCGGCCACCCGGCTGCCCAGGATCCAGAGAGGAGGCAACTACCCATTACCTGGTGGACCATGTTCGGTAGCACATACCCATCTATACAGCGTCTTGCACTGCGTGTCCTTTCTCAGGTATGCATCTCATTTTATCCTCCATTTTTTGTGTTTCGTTGAAGTTTCACCTCTGCCACAATGTGCTGAAGTATTTCAATGCACGCACCACAGGACTGTGCTGCCTCCGTGTGTGAGCGTAACTGGAGCACATGGGCACTCATTCACACGAGGAGAAGAAACCGGTTGTCAGTGAGTCAGTTGGAGCGGTTGGTGTTCTGTAGCACCAACGCACGTCTCGCCAGGAGGCTTCCGACCATTACGAGCGCATTGCAGGTGATAAGCTAATCTTTCATAGCATGTTGGTTGACTCCTGGTATGTTGGTTTCATTTCTTGATAAAGTTGTCTCTCTGACATGCAAATTTTAAACCTTGCAGACGAAGATATCTGATTTGGAGCGCCAGGTTGACTTGCCTACGGACAGCACCCATCCCATGCCTGCAGATGACCTGGGCACACAGTTGATGGCAGAGAGAGAGAGGGAGCTTGCCGAGATGAGAGAGAGAGAGCTTGGGCTTGAGCACAGAGAGCCCCGATTGTATGAGGCAGATGAGCCAGTGTCAGAGGATGAGCATGATGAGGATGAGCCCATTCGGGTTGTGTTTGCCAGACCAGAGAGGGATGAGGCAGATTATACAGGTGCAGGGCACACGCCACGGGCAGGGGTCACAGGTGCATCACGTGGCAGAGGTGGGACACATGGCACAGGTTATACCGGCAGACAGGCAGGGCACACAGGGGGGGGCAGTGGCATACCTACCTATGTCGACATGATGGAGGAGGCTCTTGATAGAGGGCAGAGTGGTTTAGATGCCGGTCCCGCAGATGTTTGGATGCGTGCAGCACAGAGTCATGGCCGTTACTACGACAGCACACCAGAGGAGGCACCTGATGACTTTCATTGCACAGATTGGGAGGCCATGCAGGGTCTACAGGGTGCACATGATGAGGCACGGGATGAGGCTTGGGTTGATTCAGGGGTTGGTGCACAGGATGATTCAGAGGTCGGTGCACAGGATGATTTAGAGGCTGGTGCACAGGATGAGTCCCAGAGCCCAGAGCATTTGTATTCGGATGCCCAGCTGGCCGACTTGGTTGCCACATTGGATTCAGAGGCCCAGCAGATGCGAGTGTCAGGGCGCCCCCATCTTCTCTTGCCAGCATGCCACACACAGAGTCCCAGCCAGAGCAGCCGCATGAGGTGCCTACAGTTCCTCCAGCTCCTCAGAGGGTGTATGTGCGTCGCACAGCTCCTCCAGTGCCACCGATGCCATTTAGGCCTGCAGCCCCTCCATCGCCGTCCACTTCTGCAGCACCAGGTCTCCATGGCAGGCCACCATCTGTGCCCAGGTTTTCTCTTGCAGCGCCCACATCCACAGTGGCTCCTCCAGTGGCAGCACCCACGTCACATCCTCCTCCTTTGGCAGCACCCAGGATGTACCAGTACCGGCCACCACAGCGCCCCTTTCAGTACATATCGCCACTGTACTCGCC
Organism: Diphasiastrum complanatum; assembly: GCA_029204225.1. Taxonomy (NCBI): domain Eukaryota; kingdom Viridiplantae; phylum Streptophyta; class Lycopodiopsida; order Lycopodiales; family Lycopodiaceae; genus Diphasiastrum; species Diphasiastrum complanatum. The sequence continues at coordinate 21,138,207 of CM055110.1, forward strand.
TCCTGCACAGCCAGTTCCTCCACCTGCAGCAGCCTCACGGGCACACACTCCACGAGCTCATCCTCCTCGCTCAGTTGCACAGGGAGTTCCCTCTTTTGCTTCCCTATCCCAGCCGGCCTCAGCTTGGGCCCAGCCTAGCCAGCCAGGTGATTTGCATGGGGGTGACGAGGCATTGACAGCTCCTCTTGTCCGCAAGAGACCAGGCAGGCCCAAGGGTGCACCGAACAAGAAAGGCAAGGCACAGAAACTGCCAGGGAGGAGAGGACGACCACGCAGGGCTCCAGGTACAGGTAGAGGTGCAGTATCACAGCCAGTTGGAGCAGGTGTTGTTGGTTTGGCCTGCTTGGGGGCTGATGCGGAGGCTGATTGGGAGGATGAGGATGACGAGTCTTCCCCCTCGGATACACAGCCCATGCCAGTTCCAGACAGGCAGAGATATCGGCTGCGAGAGTCAGCTCGGGGCCCTGAGTTGTCTCCAGAGCATTCGTCTGAGTCAGAGCCAGAGCATTGATTGTGGCTCTGTTGTTTTAGTTTCAGTAGTTTGTCTCTAGCAGACGGTCTACCATTGTACTCAGATGATTTTTCACATTATATACAGTGTTTGGCCTACACTATTTGCTGCACATTGTGCGTATGTCGCTCTGTACATGTGATGCTTTATTTTATGTTGAAGAATTCTATGTGCGTGTGTGAATCCTATTTTCATTTAATTTCGTTTGAAGTGAATGCTAGCTTCACATATATGCACCTACATCATGAGCACAGCAATCACCCCTACACCCCAAATGACATTGAATAAACACATGTAATACATCTGCATTTAAAAAAATTACAAACATTGCATCTTACATGACCAGGCTCGCGTTGCACAAAAAACAACTATGTATATATTCAACCGTTGTATCAGGATAACATCACATATACTGTCATTTATTTAAGCAGCCATCTAGTTATTTGCTGCACCATAAACTGCCGAAAACTACATAGCAACAGTCCGCCACATACGGGTGGACCTCATCTATTCTAAACATCCCTCACTGATCCTCCACCGACTCCTCGCCCTCGTCTGGTGCATTGTTTTGTCGCTCTTGCTCTGCCTCCCGGTTAGCCCGAGCTGCCTCCTGGTTAGCCCGACGTCTGGCCGCCCTTTCCCTGACCATGATGAGCTGCCGTCGTGTGAAATTCATTCCGATCTGCTCATCCAGATCCAGCTCGACAGCGGGGACAGGATCCACAGCGGGGGCGGGTGGCTCTGGTTCCGGGTTTCTCTGTCGAGTCTGTCGCAGCATCTCTCGGATATCTGCCTGTTGCTTCCGATGCCTCTCGTTGTGCCTTCGGATATCTTCCTCAAGCTTTCTCCTGGCTTCGCCCTCGGGCTTCGGTGGTATTCGCTCAGCCATCTCGATCGACCTTCTCCTCACAGCACCCTGATCCTTGAACACCCTCTCACAGCACCCTGGCTCTCAAACAGCCTCTCACAGCCTGTCACCGGCTCTCGCTTGCTCTCTCACTGTCTATCACTAGCCCTCTCACAGCCTCTGAAAATGCCGACCACAATGGCATTGTGAGTGCCTATTTATCCCCACAGCCTGATCGGCCATGTGGATCCCCATCATCCCTCCATGTGCTTCCGTACCTGCCCCCATGTGATGCTCCCCCCTGTGTTGGTCTCCCATTGGGCCCATGGTCTGCTCACCCACAATGCCCATGTGCCTCTGTACTTGCCCCCATGTGATGCTACCCCCCTGTGTTGGTCTCCCATTGGCCCCTCGGTCTGCTCACTCGCAGTGCCCATGTGCCATTGCAACAGTCCCCTGCATCATGTACTGTACCCTCTTTTTTTACACCCAGAACCCCCTTTTTTTACTTTTTTTTGTCCTTTTTTGGTAGTTAATATGCAAAAAAAAATTACTAAAAATATATTAAAAAAAAAAAAAAAAAATGGTACCGCCCTGGTACCGCGGATCCCAGGGCGGTACCGTACCGGCGGTACCACTGATATGGTACCGGCGGTACCATACCAGCGGTACCAGAGGGTACTATGATATATATATAGAGTTATAGACATACATACATATATATATCATAGTTCCACGTGCCATGGTACGGCACACGTGCCATGGGCTTCTGATCCACGACACGTGTGAACTAAATTTATTAATTCAAAAAAGTCCCCAAAAAATAGCAAAAATCCAAGTGAACCCTGCTGTTTTTTTTCCAGCAATCCATCCTTCCAGCTTTAGCTTCATCTGCATTTTTTAGGTTGGATTTCTCCATCGCAATCGTGCCGACAAGACCAACAAGACCGGTCAGAAGATCTTGTGTTGCCGATACTGCCTAATCGAATTTGCTGCGTCCCTCACTCGCCTTAAAGGCCACCTGCTCGATGCACATGCCAAAAATGGTGCCACCTTACATGCTGCCCCTTGTGGCAGCATGTCCGTCCCTGACAGGCAGCGACTACTGGACACCTACGGGCCGCAGCTCGTGGCGGGGGAGAACACCATTTCGGAGGGCGTTCTCCGGTTTTGCACTGCTCCTTATGTGGCTGACCCAGAGTTGTTGCTTGCTTGGTTGGCACACACGAGGAGAGGGAGTGCATCCTCATCCCGTCCCATTGCCCCTCATCCCCCTCAGACAGTTCCGCCACACGCACCCCCATCTGCACCCATTCTGGTGGATCCTGTCCCATCGCGTCCGCCATTGCCACTGCGGTTCCCCCACCACGTCCTGTTGCTTGCACGCCCCCACTTTACGATTTTCTCATGGACTCTCCGCCACCCGAGCAGGCCCAAGATGCTACTGACGAGGCCTTCGAGGACGTGGATGAGATCCCTTCTTCCTTCCCTTCCCATCCCATCCGGATGACCTCCATAGTCAGCAGTTTTCGTATCCCATCCCAGATCTTGCCCCTCCACCAGTGCACCCCACTTATGCTGCTGCACCCATCCCTGCCAGTGCATCCCACTCTCCCCATTCCACGTCTACAGCCGATGCATCCACTAGTGCCCAGCCTGTCGCGTCATCGTCCATTCCCGTCACGGTTGGTGCACCATGCTGGAGGTCCACCACCTGTCGCCCACCAGGTAGAGCCCTTGTGCAGCAGACCATTCGCGGCGAGCATCAGCCGCACATGGACAGAGAGGCCACACAGGCCGTGGCCAGTTTGATTTACGAGCTGAACCTACCTTTTGCCATCACCGATTTTGAGCCCTTCAGAAGGGCATTCCGCCTTGCGCAGTCTGTCAGCCCTAGCTGGAGAGTCCCAGGTTCAGAGATTGTCCGCACACACATGCTGAGGGTCGAGTCCTTGTCTAGAGAGATGGAGCCTCTATGCCGCCACTGGGCCACTTACGGTTGCAACATCATGTCCGATGGCTGGACTGATGTCAGGAGGAGGCCGATCCTCAACATCTTGGTATCCAGTTGCATGGGTACACAGTTTTTGAGAGCCGTGGATTGCAGTAGAGGGGGGAGAGTCATATCTGCAGAGTTCATGTACGACGTCATTAGGTCTTCCATCCTGTCCATAGACCCCCAGCATGTCGTTATGGTGGTGACGGACAATGCCACCAACTGCGTTCAGATGGGTGTTCTGCTAGAGGCCGAGTTCCCTCACATCGTCCATACCCCCTGTGCAGCGCACGACATAGACCTTCTCATGGCTGGACCTTATCTATTCTAAACATGCCTACTGATCCTCCACCGACTCCTCGCCCTCGTCAGGTGCATTGTTTTGTCGCTCTCGCTCTGCTTCTTGGTTAGCCCGACGTCTGGCCGCCCTTTCCTTGACCATGATGAGCTGCCGTCGTGTGAAGTTCATTCCGATCTGCTCATCCAAATCCAGCTCGACAGCAGGGGCAGGGGCCATAGTGGGGGCGGGGATCTACAGCTCTGGGTGTCTCTGCCGAGTCTGTTGCAGCATCTCTGCAATGTCTGCCTCTTGCTTCCGATGTCTTTTGTTGTGCCTTCGGATATCTTCCTCGAGCTTCCTCTTGGCTTCGCCCTCGGGCTTCGGTGGTATGCGCTCTGCCATCTCGATCGACCTTCTCCTCACAGCACCCTGGTCTTCGAACACCCTCTCACAGCACCCTGGCTCTCAAACAGCCTCTCACAGCCTGTCACTGGCTCTCGCTTGCTCTCTCACTGGCTATCACTGGCTCTCTCACAGCCTCTGAAAATGCCTCTCACAATGGCATTGTGAGTGCTTATTTATCCCCACAGCCTGATCGGCCATGTGGATCCCCATCATCCCTCCATGTGCCTTTGTACCTACCCCCATGTGTTGCTCCCCCCCTGTGTTGCTCTCCCATTGGCCCCATGGTCTGCTCACCCATAGTGCCCATGTGCTGTTGCACCTGTCCCCTGCACCATGTACTCTACCCTCTTTTTTTACACCCAGAATCCTTTTTTTTTCCATTTTTTAAACCTATTTTGGTAGGTAAAAGGCAATAATTAAATATTAAAAATATTAATTTTTTTTTTTAAATGGTACCGCGGATCCCAGGGCTGTACCAAACCGGCGGTACCACTGTTATGGTACCGCCGGTACCATACCAGCGGTATCATAACAGTGGTACCGCCGGTTCGGTACCGCCCTGGGATCCGCGGTACCATAATAAAAAAAAAAATTTAAATTTTTTTTCCGTGTTATTTTTGCAAGTTTTTTTTTTTTTTTTTTTTTTGGTATAGCCGACCGATATGGTACCGCGGTACTAGTATGGTCCCGTGGTACCGGGATCCGCGGTACCTGGTATTGCGGGATCTATGATATATATATATATATATATATATATATATATATATATATATATATATCATAATTCCAAATGTTGTGCTACGACACACATGCCGTAGGTGCCATGGAACTTCAGTTCCACGACACCTGGTTTTGTTTTAGTGATATTTCGTAAACAACAAAAAAAAAAGAAAAAAAAAGCAGATGCCACGGCACGTGTCTGTGGAGGGCCGGACGCGAGCAATCTGCGTCCGCGTCTGGCGTCTGGACCCGGACACGTCCATTTTTTTTATTATTATTATTTAACCCTAATTAACACAAAAAAAATTTAAAAGTGGACACGTCCACCCCCAGACGCACCCCTGGCGCGTCCGCATCCGTTTCCACCATCCGCTTCCTTAGATATATATATATAGCTCATAGATCCAGCGGTACCAGGATCCGCGGATCCCGGTACCGCGGATCCATACTAATCCGCGGTACCACAATATTTATTATTTTTTAATATTTAATATTTTAATATCTTTCTTTTAACCTAATCCCCCCCCTCGCTTCATCTCTCTCCTTGCCCATCGCGTTGCTGTCCGCGCTCTCTCTGTTGTCCGCGTCGGCCTTTGTTGTGGATTTTCCAGCTTTTTGCCACCTATCGCACTCACCATCATCTCTGCCTTTTTGCCCCACTTCCCTCTATAGAAATGGTGCATTCCAACCTTGCCGATCTGTGGGGCGAGGTGGACATTGTCAGGCGGGTTCCCGACAAGTCCAACAAGTCCGGTCCAAAGATCGTGCGCTGTCGATATTGCCTGGTTGAGTTCAGTGCCACCTCACTCGCCTTAAAGGCCACCTACTCGGCGCACGCGCCAAAAATGGTGGCACACTGAATGCTGCCCCCTGTGCCAGCATGTCCGTTCCTGTTAGCCAGCGACTTCTGGAAACCTACGGGCCACGTCTTGTGGCGGGGGAGAACACCATTTTGGAGGGTGTTCTCCGGTTTTGCACCGCGCCTTACGTGGTTGACCCCGAGTTGCTGCTTGCTTGGCTGGCACGCACGAGGAGAGGGAGTGCATCCTCGTCCAGTCCCTTTGTCTCTCACCCCCCTCAGACAGTTTCGCTAGACACATCTCCATCTGCACCCATTCCGGTGGATCCCGTCCCATCTCGTCTGCCAGTTGCCACTGCGGTTCCACCACCACCCACTGTTGCTCGCACTCCCCCAGTTTACGACTTTCTCATGGACTCTCCACAGCCCAAGCAGGAGCAGGCCCAGGATGCTCGTGACGAGGCCTTCCAGGATGTTGAGGAGATCCCTTCCTCCCTCCCTTCCCATCCGGATGACCTCCCTAGCCAGCAGTTTTCGTATCCCATGCCAGATGTTCCTCCTCCACCAGTGCACCCCACTTATGCTGCTGCACCCATCCCTGCCAGTGCATCCCACTCTCCCCATTCCACGTCTACAGCCGATGCATCTACCAGTGCCCAGCCTGTCGCGTCATCATCCATTCCCGTCACGTTTGGTGCACCATGCTGGAGGTCCGCTACCCGTCGCCCAGCTGGGAGAGTTCTTAGGCAGCAGAGCATTCGCGGCGCGCATCAGCCGCACATGGACAGAGAGGCTACACAGGCCGTGGCCAGTCTGATTTATGAGTTGAACCTTCCATTTGCCATCACCGACTCTGAGCCCTTCAGAAGGGCCTTCCGCCTTGCACAGTCTGTCAGCCCTAGCTGGAGAGTCCCTAGTTCAAAGGTTGTCCGCACACACATGCTGAGGGATAGGGTCGAGTCCTTGTCTAGAGAGATGGAGCCTCTGCGTCGCCACTGGGCCACTTACGGTTGCAGCATCATGTCCGATGGATGGACTGATGTCAGGCCGATCCTCAACCTCCGCATGGTTGATAGCGAGGGGTTGACACTTGGACTGGTATATGAGCTCATGGACCGGATTGGACAGTTCCTGCAGCTGCCCATCTTGCAGCCAGAGAGGTAAGTAGTATAGTAATGTAATTAGCCTTTATCTTTTCAGTAATTGTTTTTCTGAAGCATTTCATTGCACGTACCACAAGACTGCGCTGCCTCCGTGTGTGAGCGTAATTGGAGCACATGGGCACTCATTCACACGAGGAGAAGAAACCGGTTGTCAATGAGTCAGTTGGAGCGGTTGGTGTTCTGTAGCACCAACGCACATCTCGGCAAGAGACTTCCGACCATTACGAGTGCATTGCAGGTGATAAGCTATTCTCCCATAGCATGTTGGTTGACTCCTGGTATGTTGGTTTCATTTCTTGATAAAGTTGTCTCTGTGACATGCAAATTTTAAACCTTGCAGACGAAGATATCTGATTTGGAGCGCCAGGTTGACTTGCCTACGGATAGCACCCATCCCATGCCTGCAGATGACCTGGGCACACAGTTGATGGCAGAGAGAGAGAGGGAGCTTGCTGAGATGAGAGAAGAGAGCTTGGGCTTGAGCACAGAGAGCCTCCATTGTACGAGGCAGATGAGCCAGTGTCAGAGGATGATCAGGATGAGGATGAGCCCATTCGGGTTGTGTTCGCTAGATCAGAGCGGGATGAGGCATATGATACAGGTGTTGGGCACACGCCTAGAGCAGGGGTCACAGGTGCATGACGTGGTAGAGGTGGGACACATGCCACAGATTATACCGGGAGACGGGCAAGGCACACAGGGGGGGGCAGTGGCATACCTTCTTATGTTGATATGATGGAGGAGGCTCTTGATAGGGGGCAGAGTGATTTTTACACCAGGCATGCGTTGCACAAAAAACACATTGAACATTAATTCAACAGTGGTATCAAAATAACAATACGTATCCCGCTACATACGGCTGGGGCTGTTCTTTACACTTTGTTAAACACTAAAGGTTGCCTCATCTAAGCCGAAAACTACATAACAACAGCCAGCCACATACGGCTGGATCCTATCCATTCTAAGCATTTCTACGGATCCTCCACAAACTCCTCGCCCTCGTCAGGTGCATTGTTCCGTCGCTCTCGCTCTGCCTCCTGGTTAGCCCGACGACGGGCAGGTCTTTCCCTTACCATGATCTCACTGGCTCTCACAGCCTCATGAGTGCCTATTTAACCCCACAGCCTGTTCCCCCATTTGCAGTTGTTGATGATCCCTCCATGTGCCCTTGTACCTGTCCCTATTTGTTGCTCCCCCACGTGCTGCACTCCCATTGGTCCCATGGCCTGCTCCCCCACGTGCTACTGTACCTGCCCCATGTATTGCTCCCCCACATGCTGCACTCCGATTGGGTCCGTGGTCTGCTCCCCCACAGTGCCCATGTGACGGTGTACCTGTCCGGATTTGCTGCTCCCCCACATGCTGCACTCCCATTGACCCCAAGGTCTGCTCCCCCACAGTGCCCCCTGTACAGTCCCTCTGTACAATCCCCCCTTTTTTCTAAACCCTGACACTTTTTTTTTCAAAATTTTTTACCCTAAATTACTCTAGTAAAAGGGGTTTTTAATAAAAATAAATAAAAGAAAAAATATTATTATTATGGTGCCGCCCTGGTACCGCGGGTTTGAGGTTCGAAAACCATGAAACATTACATACATGCCTGGACAAAAATGGCATGCAACAAAAAAGAAATACCTTGCAAAGGTGTTTATAGATGTAAATGATATGCAACAGAAGACCCAGTTAAACAATAAAAGAAAAAATGGGAGTTTACCTTCGAGCATCAGAATTCGGACAACCTAGCATGAAACCACATTGTTTTGTTAAAGAAAGTTTATAATGAGATCAAATGAAACTTACTCTGATATGCTCTTATGCAAGAGGCCACTTGCTTTTCTCCCAAACATCTACATAAGCTGTTCATGGGCACATCATACCAGCAACTTAATGATAACCTCAAAATTGATAGCGATATAACCAGGTATTCTAACTTGCAATAGGACCTTTTCATCCTTGTAGATTCCATGAACAAAATCTACAATAATTTGTACTGGTGACATACTCGACTTGTAGTTGACCATCAAATTTTTTTTGTTTGCATTTAGATCTACGTTCAGACCCAATACGTTCTGGAATGTATTTTACATTCTATACAGTACATTCCGACTATTTTTTGGTCGGAATGGGCTTCTAAGATCTATACATAATACATACATGCATATCAGAGACGCTTGCCACGTTCCCGGAGACGAGCCTAAAAATTTTACACCCCAAAAAATAAGAAAACACCATAAATCAAAAAGAAAAAAATTTGATGCACATTCCAAGAAACCCTATGGGTTTCCCACATTGCATTCCGAAATGGAACATGCAATCATGATACATATACACATGTACATATGCATGTATGACATGCACAGTACATTTGCATGTCACTACATATTTAACTTCGTATATACGTAGTTATGTGCATACATACATACATAGATTGTAGATATATACTTATGTTTATTTGTATATATATGTCCAATTTTTAAGTTGTTTTCCTTATCTTTGCACATTCAAGCTCTCTTTTCTTAATCTAGATTATGTCAGCTGAGTTTATGATGCGTCTTGCACGGGTGGAGGCAATTTCTGGTTGGTCTTTTTGTACTGCAATGCCATAAATTTATTGAAATCTTCTTTCTTGTCCTTTGTCACAGGTTATAGCCATTGCAGAGCAATCAGGCCCTTCTGAGAATAGTAATCAACATGGTGGGGATCAGCAGACATCTAAAAGGAAGGGTTTATCGGGTATGCGGAGTACGTCTTTTGATACACGTGCAGTTGCAGCTGCTACAGCAGACCTCCTTAGCTTCATTCTCTCTGATAAAGGTCTAAAAGTGAGATCAATTATAACAAAAGATATTAACAGTGCATGTGATCTACTCATCTATAGTTTCATATATACATTTCTTGATGTTGAGCTTCAGACAAGGACCGATATTGGAAATATGTCCGAAACTCCAAAGGATAATACAAGCCATGAAGTTCATTCTTCCGGTGATAGATCGACAGTTAAGCCTTATGATGATCACAAGTTTGACAATCACAGCGGGAATGCCCAATCCTCTATAAGAACTCAGAAAGAGTTGCGCTTATCTATGCTGTCGGATAATTATCGCATATCCAATGTGTTTGGCTGGACGTTTAACAGACTACTAGGTGAGACAGGGAACAAGGATGGCAGTATGAAAGACCGCATGGACATGCATGACTTCAAAGACAGAACAGAAACTGATACAGATGTTAATGTGAATTTGACAAGGAAGATGAATGATCAGGACAGTCAGAAGGAGGGTAACACAGATGAATCGCATGTATGTTCTAATGTCTTTAAGCTCTTTATCAATTCAAATCCTTGCCGAAAATATGTGTTGTTATATATAATTCTGAGCCTTGATTTGCCTGCATGCAGAGTGTAGATTTGGGATTGAGGTTACAGACAGCATTGTACGCTTTTGTGAAAGCAATAGAGGCAGCACCTGAAGTGTGGATTCCTCTGCTAGCAACTTATATGGCTAAACCTGAAGCCAGTCGTCTTTTTGGAAATGTGGCCTGTGCTGGAGGTCATTCTTTCTGTCAGCATTTATCGGAAGCTACATTTTTGTCAATATCAAAGAATCTGCACGATTCTCGTATCTGAAAGGAAGATGAACATTGGTTATTGACGAACAAGCTGGAGTGGGAAATCACTTTTTGCAGAAAAACTGTCATAGCAGTCAAGAAGGTGATATAGTGACACTTTGTAACTTTGCCCTCCATTGGCACGTGCGTGCATTGCTATTTCATTGATTTGCTGGTCTTTTCCATGTTGCTATTAAGTGTTTGATGTTTATGCAAGCGACCAGCTGTCATTACCTGCAGCTTGGAAATTCAAATGGTACTTTACAATGCCTTTTGTGATAAGTGATGAGAAAATTAGATTCACACTCCAGTATATCATCAATTTCTTGCTATATGGTGTAATGCATAGTGCATGTGGTGTATCCGTAATCTATATATATGTGTGTGTGTGTGTGTGTGTATCAAAGTTGCGTACGGCATTCCGAAACACATTCTGGGATTTTGACCAAGAACATGCTCCTGGAATGGGTTTTTTTTTTTTGATATGGGTGTCCAAAAAAAGGATTTTCATGGGTTTTTTGGGTGGTATTTTTTGCAAACATTTTTATACATTGCCTACTAGGGCCTGTTCCCACCAGCCCATTGGCAGAGTTTCAGTTAATCCATGTCTAATTGAGGCTCTGTTAACATTATTAGCAGGCACTTGTGGCCCCACCTGCCTTTTGCAGGTTGCTAATGGTTCACAATCAAGTATGGCTTGGGCCCCACCAGTGTGTCACCATTGTGCCCTCTGCTGCTTCCATGGATGCGTTGCTGTCCACAGCTCTGACATTCTGCAAAAAGCCTCCGGGAAGATGACAATGGCGCCCTAGACTGTGGATTGACTACAAAGCCAGGTGATTGACAACGGCTCAACTCCACATCAATTTCTATTTTAGAGTATGTTTCCAATTGATTCATAATAAGATCATTCAGACAAATTTCCAGCACTGTTGTGGATCAAACCAACTAAATAAACACATACTGAAGAATGGTTGGCAGGTGCTGATCCACCATCTTGTTTTATTTCTGAATCAATCTTCTCTCTCTCTCTCTCTCTCTCTCTCACACACACACACACACACACACACGCACACACACACACACACACACACACACACCAGTTCAGTACCTCACGCCTTCTCCTTACAAAATTGAACGCATGTGGAAAGAAGTGGCTACACTTCTACACCATTTATGTGCTCATTGTTAGTGATATCTGTTGACGACTTCATGGCAGTAGATTAAATAGCAACATACTCATCCGGCTACTGCAACCTCTACGCATAATGGCTAAGCCCCTCAATAGCTCATTTCGACACTCAAATGACGAAACAACAATCAAGCGCTCTTCTCATGACGTTCTCATTCATGATCCTCTCTCTCTGTCTCTCTCTCTCTCTCTCTCTCTCTCTCACACACACACACACACACACACAATGACAGTTGCACTGTCATTGTGTGTGTGTGTGTGTGTGTGTCTCTCTCTCTCTCTCTCTCTGGCTGGCCAGTCCGTGTGCTGGCCAAACCTTCTCATGTTGGCCAGCTCGCGTGCTGGCCAGAATTCATGTAAAGAAGATGTTATTGAAGTCGGAAGAACAATGAAAATAGTGATCTCACACACATTAGTAGACTCTATTCAATTATTTGTTTGGATTTAAATTTTTTGTAAGTGTTAGAAATGCTTTTTATCAATAAAAGTATTAAAATAATGACCTCAATTCAAAAAGTCATAACTGCAATATTTTGTTACTCTTAAAGATCCTATTTAGTTAGATGAAGTTTTACGACTTTTACGGTATTTCTTAACTTTCTTTCAAGTTTATTTATCCTAATGATTACCAACATATCCATAAAAACTTTCACAAAAAAAAACGAAAAAACAAAAGTTTGATTCGGTTTTCACAACGTTGTTTCATAATTGGTTTCATTTAAGACTGAACCTGGCTGGAAAATGGTAGTTGGAATGTCATTTTGCTGATAACTTTCAACAAGGGCCTCGACCCTGACGTATCAGGATTTCATGACAAATTGTTATCATGCAACGTTGCAAGTAAAGTGAAAAGTTACGATATTTCACTTTTCAAAGTGAAAACGATTTTTATAGAAAGGAACCGAGATGCGATGGGCCCCATTTATATACTTATGCACTCACTTGGATCCTTCTCCCATCGCATACTTGCCACTTGGACTATTTTAAATGGTCAATCGTAAGCATCGTGAAGAAATGTGAACGCTTATCATTAAAACCAACGGTCAGGAGTTCAAATTGCGCGGTTTCTTTAAACTACGCAAGGTAGAAATTGTCGTCGGTGGCGTGAAGGTAAGGCTCCAGAGGCCAATAGAAGGGGCTATGGTCATGTGGTCCTAGGCCTACGACGTGGCCACCAGCCAATGGGGGTAGCGGTGACCCGTAGTCCTTGGGCCTTGCATGGCCCATGCCAATGGTTACAAAAAGCGTTACAATGGCAACATGCGAGTAAAGTCGTTAGAGTTGATGGTCTAACCACCCAACGCAATCCAACAACAACAAAGAATCTCATACATGTGACCCACCCATGTGACACATGCCTGCCCCCCCCCCCTCTCTCTCTCTCTCTCTCTCTCTCTCCTGCCCTTCGTTCATATCAATTTTTATAATTATAGAAAGTTCTTGAAGCATATATTGTACAACAATTAGATTGCTTATAATAGTCTACTACAATGTTATATATGGACGCAATATAGTTTATGTTTTATGGATTTTAGATTTGCAGACTAAGGTTAAAAGTTAATTGTTCTGCTAGATTACTTTATAGTGAGATTGATTAATGATCTTTTGATTGATCTTGAATGTAATTGAAAAATGAAATACTTTGTCATTTTGTTTCTAAGTGTTAATGCAATATATAATAAGGGTTTAGGGTAAAAGTCAAAGGGTCATTTCATGCATGTTAAAAAATGAAAAAAAAAAACAAATATTTGCAGTTTAAATAGCAAATAAGAAACATTTTCAATTAATTTCTATCTTGAACATGTCATCTTCATGATAGTTTACATCTATCATGGAAAAGCTAAAATGATCTTTAAGTCATGGCTATGATGTTACACAGCTAGTGAATCTTAATAGCAATTAAAAAGTAACAAAGCACATATGTTAAAGTATGTCTTATACACTCTAGAGCCTATGCCGGATTCTTACATTGTTATTCCTTAAATGTCATCAACATGATGATCGATATTAATCATGTGTCAATAATCACGTGTCGATAATCATGTGATGCTCTACAATTCACATGATTATCCGACACATATTGTAGAGCGTTGAATTCTACGCATTGTTTACAACAACAATATTGTTGCAAATTTTCTGCCTGTGATTATCAACACACTGAAAACTGCAAGATTATCTAGGATTTTGTATGAGATTTTTGTTGAACCAATGTTTTATAAAACTCAACCTAAGTTGTTGGCAGATTCAAATGTCCCTAAGCTGACGCCACTATGTTAATTCTCATGTGAAAAAGATAGTAGTAGCGATCTCAAAAATACTACATGAACTATGCATGGAGAAATGGGACACTCAATTTAATTGGTCCTTCCAAAGCCAAAATCAATCTTAAGAAAAAATTTCATGGCTAAGTAATGGATAGAGCAACACTTATAAATATAACTGGGGACATAGACATTAATTTTACTATGGCATTCATGTATTGCAAGTCAACAATTTGTTATTGTTATAATTGAATGACTATTGAATGATAATTTATTATTGAATGACTTAGTACATAGGTTTTTCAATCTCTCACTAGCTTCTAGAAGGTATGCTCCAGCAGATCCCATCTTACTAGTGACTTCTACAAACAAGAAATAGATTTGATTGATTTGAAACTCACAAAGGTCTCACACTTGTAGTGTTTCACTCAAATTTGATTTCTAATCCAACAAATGGACTTATAATCACAGTTCTATCACTCCCTCACAAAGCTGAAATGAAGATAAGATGAAGTGAAAACTACTTTCAAACAAATCTTGCCAAGAAATGAATTTGATTGTCTCTAGAAACTCACTAAGGTCTCTCTCTTGTAGTTTTTCACTCAAATTAGATTTCTAATCCAACAAATGGAATTATACTCAGTTCTAGCACTCCCTCACAAAGTTGGAATGAAGATAAGATGATGTGAAATCTACTTACAATCAAATCTTGCCAATTTTGGCTACTTTTGGACAAAAAAATGACTTAATCTCTTTCTTCCTTCTTGGTGTACTTTCAAGACCCGTTTTTAACCTTAATAGGACTTGAACTCAGCCTAGATTAATTAGATTCCATGAAACAAATTCAAATCTAATCAATGGCAAATGATCTTGGTAGATTATCCTAGGATCTCCACCAAAAATTACACCAACAGCTCACAAATTGAATTTTTTTGGATCAAATGAATACCATGCATTAAATGTAGGTTTAGAGGTGCCCACACATGTGGATAGTACAGATTTGGACCCCTACCAAGTTTGGGATCAAATCTCCTCACCAAAATCAAGATTCTAGCTTGCCCTCTCAATACTAGTTTTTAGCACCAAAACTTGCTAAAAATGGATTTGCATTAGATCAATGGCTTATGATCTTGTACTTGGCTCTGATACCATGTGAAAGTACTGTACTTTAGGACCATAAATGGATCTACAAAAGATCCACAAGAGTGATTGGATGCTTGCTTAACAATCTATCAAAAAACTAGACACAAGAAAGTTGATCTAGATTGGCAATTTGACAAAGAACAAGCATTAACAATCAAAAGCATTGATAAACATTGAAATCTGAGTCCACACGTGTGTACTACAGGCTGTAGTACAGCCTTCAACCTAAGAAACAAGTAGAATTTGATTTGGCTTCATTTGGATCACAAAAACTCAATGTACATAGTGAACTAGCTTGAAATTGCCAATGAGCTCCAAAAATTTTCTAGCTGCTTATACATAGCAAATTCGACTTCCTTCTTGAAGTTAGGTGGATTTCCAGCATGTAATAAGGAAGTTAACTCACCCTTCTTGCCCTAAAATGAAACCCTAGCCTAGATCCTAGAGTTATGCTTGGTAGGTAGCTAGTTGGTCAAATTTTCACCTTAAACTTAGGTGTAGGTCCTATAAAGTAGGGATGACCACCAAATAGACATGACCAACTCTCTTGACTTGACCTAACCTACACTAGGATGGGTTTCCCATGTGGCATCATGGCCTCACATGTGCGGGACCCACTTGTGTACACAATTTACACTATTCTACATGGTTTTTTATCAAGCTAGATTTGCCAATTTTTGGCAATTCTTCACAGCACTAACTCTAGAATCTTGGTCGTTCTGTAGGAGTCTTTGACGAATGGAGTGCGCGACATCTTACCCTTCAAACATGCATCACAGGTGGTCAAACTGGTTGCATTCGAGATGCTGACCCCTGTTATCGCTCCATGATGACTTGCTTGGTAAAGTGCCATTGAGTTCATGTGGCATAGTCTTCTGTGCCACAGAGTGCTGGTGAGTCATCAGAGTACTGGTACTGGCATCAACCACGTTGCATGCTTCTTTAGAAAATGTTACACGCATCCCTGCATCAGCTATTCTTGCCACAGAAAGCAAGTCTTGCTGCAGTGTAGGCACGAACAGAATGTCTTCGAGCCGTCTGTCTCTGCCATTGGTGTTGAGCCACAATGAACCAATACCGTTCACTTGATGTTTAGATCCATCTCCAAAAACTATGAATCTTGAAGGATCTGCACTTTTAAAATTAGACATGATTCGTCTTGATGTCACGAAGTGTGAGGTGGCTCCTGAATCTAGAATCACCTCATGTGTGTCAGATGTTGACGCTGCACATACGTCTCACAAATGTAGGTGGTCGAACAGTTTCTGTTCGATCTCTCTTCGCCCATTTTCGAGCTCTCAGGCTCCTCGACAAAGGATGAACTATTGTTGTTCTCTTGTCTGCTCTACGCTGATTTGTTTCTCGGGTTCATGCGACAATCCATGGCTGCATGACCCTTCTTGTGGCAGTGGATGCACTCAATTCTTGGATTGAACCAGTAGGTATCAATTGTGTGTCCGTCTCATCTGCATCTCACACAAGTCTTCTTTTCTCCACTTTGCTGCTTTGACCTCCCTTTGCTCTTCCAGTTGCCTTTGTTGGTCCCCTCTGCTTGCTGATCACGATCCTGCCTCTGATTCGACTCCCTCTTAGGCTTGAATTGTTTCTTGGATTTTTCTTTGTTGTCATAGAGGGCCTGGTCAGAACCATCCTTGTGATCAAGGTGTTCTCTAGCCTCGACTTCCTCTCGAATCTTGACAATTGCCTTTTCGAGATTCATGGTAGGATCTTTCGCGAGTAGGGTTCTCGTCGTCTGGAATGATCTAGGTAAGGCTCTCAACAGGTAAGTGAGCTGCTTCTCAGCTGACACTGCATTCTCTGCTCCAGAGCTATGTAGTGATAGAAATAGATCTTTCATCTTCCTTACGAAAGAAGTGAGGTCTTTCTCATCCCACTGTAGATTCGTTAGCTGATCTTCCAGCATTATTGTTTGACTTCTTGATTTCGTCTGAAATCTCGTGAGCAGTGCATGCCACATCTCCTTAGCTTTGGAGAGTGTAGCCAGGCCAAGCGTGAGACTATCTTCGATGGAAGATGTTAGCAAGGCTACTGTCTTGTCATTTTTCTCCCTCCACTCGCGTAGCGCCTTACTTGATGTCGTAGGCATCTCCTCTATGCCATCCACCCAGGGGAATAAACCTTCGCCCTTGCGTATCAGTGATGTCTTAACTTTCCAAGATAGAAAGTTAGATCTTGAAGAATAAAAAATTGTACAGATCATTGCTTCTAAAGTCTGTTCTCTTGTTGATGGTTGTTTGTCTGATTGCTTGGCCTCTTGGATCTGATAGCTTCTTGGCTACGTCAGATTATGACAAGGTAGGTAGGCTCTGAAACCACTGATGATGATGCAAAGCAAGTTGCAGTCACGAAAGAGTCGTGAAAGCAAATAATTCGGATGGAGTTCGGATCTGATCGCTGGTCACTCCTACAGTCCTCCAAAATGTAGTCAGGCACTGCTGATCTACGTTTATAAATTAATGTAGCATTCAACAAGAATTCAACCAATGTGCGAAATAAAATGAACAAGAGTGAATTAGACACGCGAATAACAGCAGACTAATTTGCATTCAAGATCAGACAAGATATGTGCGCAACGACTACAAAATCATCTATTGATTTTCTGATTCTTCAAGCACTGCATGCAGATCCATGCAGTGCGTTGGCGTGAGAGAAATACAATTCTCCCACGAGTAATGTCTCGCTTACTAGCGGACTTGTGGATCTTCAGATCTTATGACAGAAAACTTGTCTCGCACGCAGGCGGACTTTTGTTCTGTATTTTCGTCTTGATTGCTTATTAGCATCAGACTACTTTTCTGTCTGTCAAGTATCATCCAGAGAGTATATAGTCGCTTTGTGTAACTTCTAGATTAGAGTAATTAAGCATCTACAACTAATCAAGAATTACAAGAATGGCAGATTAGCCATGACCTAGAGTGTATTTGCTGACGTCATGCTATCAGATCAGATATCTGTACTTCTGGGTACTTGCATGATCTTGCTGGTCCTTTTTTGGAGCGTGAGGGCAGAAAAGGTTTCACGACGATTTTTGTGTCGCGTCGTTTGACTTTCTCGTCATCTGACTTTCTCCTGTTGTACTGCGAAAGATTCTCTTTCGCGTTTGTGTCTTCTCGTCAGGATGTTCGTGAACATTTTCGCTTTGTGTCATTTGACTTTCGTGTTCGCAAATATTTTTGTCAGGCAGCGGGCTGAAAGCTAGCAAAGCTTTGTAAATAGAAACATTTTGTTTCTTCATTCCTGATGTTGCACGACGTTTTAAGGATGTTGAGTTTTTGAGGAGTCGTGCAATATTGACCCCATTGAACAAAGACGTGGATGAGATCAATGTGAGTTGTTGACAGCTTTCAGGTGATGTTTCCACTTTTTATAGTGCCGATAGTGTTGTTGAGTGTGAGGGCTCTAATGTCCACCCTATAGAATATTTGAACAGCCTGCAACCGAGTGAGTGTCCTTCACATAAGTTGGTGCTAAAGATTGGGATGATTGTGATATTGTTACGATTGATAGCATCGCACAAGGGATTGTGCAATGGCACGAGGTTGATCATCCTCAAATTGGGTAGGAAGGTCATAGAGGCGGAGATAGTGACCGGGAAGAATATAGGGAGTAGAGTCCTTATTCCATGTATCCCTATAGTGCCAAGCAATTCGAACATACCGTTTAGTAAGTTTGAAGTGATGTTTATAGTTTATGGTTTCGAGATGCAAGGTACAGTTAGAGTTAGAACTGGAGTTAGACTTAGCACTTGGGATGTAGGGTAGAGTTAGAGTTAGAATGAGAGTTAGAGTTAAAGTTAGAGTTAGAGTTATGGTTAGATTTGGAGAGAAAAATCTGTCAAATTTTGTACACGGAAAAGGTTGTGTAGAAGGAGGTTCTTGGATATAGTCAGGATTTTGAGTTCAGTATTTGATTTGACATAAGGCTCATACTAACATTGTATTTCTTTTTTGTAGATTTCGTCGAGCAGGCTGTTGGAACGAGCGAGTATCTTCATTCCAATTTGCTATTGACTATGTTTTAGGTAATTGCATTAAATTAACAAGTGTGTATGCTTTTGCAGATGGTGAAGGTGATTGTCAATCGACGAACGTTCGTGCGAGACTTTATGGAGCGGTTTGTTTTGTGCGATGGCAAACACATCTGCACAATTATTTGGTTGTTGCAGCTATACGTGGAGTTTTTTGAGGATTTACAAGACGTCGGATATTTGGTTCCACGAGAACACCATATGTTATTAGATGTGGATTTGTTAGTACAAAATCTAACATACATTTATGGAGCAATATTGGTTGTAGATATTACTGATGCCTCACAAATGATAGATACCTCGGTGTGCTCCCAAGGATTTGGATGTGATTCGTGGGAAGAATTTTTGGAGAATTATTGATATGTGCACTCTCATAATATGCGAGATGTGCGAGATTGACCATCATCCAAATCATCGGCCGCCATCAATTTGGCCTCCATTGCCCGTCAACGACGAGCACTCTTTACTAGTGTGTGTGTGTGTGTGTGTGTGTGTGTGTGTGTGTGTGTGTGTGTGTGTGTGTGTGTGTGTGTGTATATATATATATATATATATATATATATATATATATATATATATAATATTTTCTATAATAAAAAAATGCATTTGGGATGCAAAAAAAAGAGTTTAGGGTGCAAAAAAAAGGGGGCAGCACAAGGGGCAGGTACAACAACACATGGGCACTGTGGGGGAGCAGACCATGGGGACAATTGAAGAGCAGCACATGGGATAGCAACAGATGGGGGCGGGTACAACAACACATGGAGGGATCATCAACTGCTACACATGGGCAAACTAGCTTGTGGGGATAAATAGGCAATGCGACTGCCATTGTGAGAGGCATTTTCAGAGGCTGTGAGAGAGCCAGTGAGAGGCTGTAAGAGCCTCTGTGAGCCTATTTGAGAACCAGGTGTTGTGAGAGAAAGTCGATCGAGATGGCAGAGCGCATACTACCGAAGCCCGAGGGCGAAGCAAGGAAGAAGCTCAAGGAAGATGATTTGGCACAATGAAAGGCATCGGAAGCAAGAGGCAGACTTTGCAGAGATGTGGCGACCGGCTCGGCTGAGACACCCAGAGCTGGAGCCCCCCGCCCCCGCTGTCGAGGGGGGTGAGGGGCAGCAGATTGGAATTAACTTCACTGCACAGCAGTTGGCCATGGTCAGGAAAAGGGTGCAAATTTGTCGGGCTAACTAGGAGACACAGTGAGAGCGAGAGAGCAATGCACCTGACCGGGGTGAGGAGTCAGTGGAGGATTCGTAGGAATGTTAAGACTAGATAAGGTCCAGCCGTATGTGGCGGACTATTTCTATGTAATTTTCGGCAGTAAATGAGTAGCATATAGTTAGATAATTGTATAAAAAAATAGACCCATCCGTATGTGGTGGGATACGTAATGTTATTTTATACATCTCTTGAATTAATATACAGTGTATTTTTTTGTGCAACACGCGTCTGGTTTTGTAAAACACAATTTCTGTATTTTTTAAATGCAATGTAATGTATGTGTTTATGAAATGTTATGTTTTGTCTCAATTATGGTGGGCATGGGCATGTGAAATCTGTCAGAAACCAGGAGGGACAAAAGGAGCGATTACTCTTTTTCTTTGGCTGGCTTCCATGAGTAAGTAAAAAATAAGACTGAAATACAGTAGTAGCTGGTCTGGCAGCTTTGGAACACGAAATTGTTCTTTTCTTCTTCAATCCTTGCTACAATTTTGTCCTATGCTTAAATTGAAGCTATCTTGTCAAAGAGAATAGCCACTTGGCAGAGTATGTAACGCAAGTATGTGCTGAAATCAAAGGCTACAATTTCAGATTTATAAATAGAAATTGCAGGTTCATAGTGTTGTAGACAAGATCAAGTGTTTTCTATATGGCTACTGAAATTAATTGAAAATACGATTCACACATGCACATACAATTTGAGATAAAATTGAAGACAGAGCATTACCACATCGACACATACATAATGTGCAACAAATAAAATACGTCCAGCACTGTATATAGTGTATAAAATGGTCTGAATACAATGTTCGACCATCTGGCCGCCTCCATGCCATCCCAACCTGTACCATCGAAGTCATCAGGTGTCTATTTAGCAAACAAAAATTTGACAATCATTGCAAGTATCAAGTTTTTTAGATTTCACAAATCAAAGAATGAATATGAGTATATAAAAAATGCCAATCCAACAAAACTAAAACATCGTTCATCCATAAAACCAAAAATGGAATATTCAACTAGAAATAGATCAATCTAACATACTAATTCAACACATAATCATCTTTTTCATTTCATTGATTAGGATCAAATTCTCAGGATTGGGCTTGAGATTCTAATTTTCTTCTTCAGATGTTATGCATTCTTGAATTTAGGAATGAACAACACCTCAAATGAATCTCCTATAATGCTAAGATTCAATTTATGCATCTCCTCTTGCAATAACAAGAAAACTAGCTCTTCAAAAGTAAAAGGCTCTTTTTTAACTGATAAACTAACATGAAGATTTCATCTAGAATAAAAACAAATACCCATTTCAATAATCATGACGTGTGTACATACAAAGGTTTGAAAATTGAGATGGAATTGCCATATGATGTGACAAAATGAAATGAAGCATGAGCTCACAAGATAATCCCTTACGATACACCTACTTAGCAAAATAAGTACTTTCAAAAGCAACTATTAACCATATAAATACACCTAGAGAACCTATTATTCATATTCACTACACCCAAAGGCTTACAATTATATTTACAAAACTACATGGTAATATAGCTAATTCTTTTGATTTTCACGTAACTTGCTCTTGTGTGCACACCTTTGACCATATGATGTGACAAATTGAAATGAAGCATGAGCTCACAAGATAATCCCTTATGATACACCTACTTAGCAAAATAAGTATCAAAAGCAACTATTAACCATATAAATACACCTAGAGAACCTATTCTTCATATTCACTACACCCAGAGGCTTACAATTATATTTACGAAACTACATGGTAATATAGCAAATTCTTTTAATTTTCACGTAATTTACTCTTGTGTGTACACTTTGACCATCTCCCACCACCACCTGTCCCTCATACATAGACACAACTCTCTCTCTCTCTCTCTCTCTCTCTCTCTCTCTCTCTCTCTCTCTCTCTCTCTCTCTCTCTCTCTCTCTCTCTCTCTCTCTCTCTCTCTCTCACCACCATGGTAATCTAATCCCCCCCTCTCCCTCCCCACCCCACATCGCCCCTCCACCATCGCCCTCCTCCTCTAATCTTAGTAACTATGATCCTTCCTTATATGTCAAGTTTTTTGATAAAAATATTGTCATTCTTCTTATTTATGTTGATGATATCATTCTAACATGAAGTAGTATCAAGTTAGTTGAGGAGACCAAGATTGCACTTGGAAAAGAGTTCAAGATGCAAGATCTTGGAAAAATTCACTATATTCTAGGATTAGAGATTGACTTTCTTAAAGATAAAGCTTTTGTATGTCAATCCAAGTATGCTCTTTCAATGTTAAAGAAGTTTGATATGTTGAATTGTAAGAGTATAGAAACACCTATGGAGCAAAATGTAAAGGACTCTAACAAAGGTGATGAAAGATCCTTCGTGGACATCACACTGTTTAGAAGTCTTATAGGCTCCTTAATCTGGCTCACAATAACTAGACCTGACATAAGCTTTAGTGTTCATAAGTTGAGCCAGGCTATGCAAAATCCTACTATCTATCATTGGAAAATGGCCAAGAGAGTGCTTAGATATATATCTTCAACTTTTGATTTTGGTTTATTGTTTAAAAGTGAAGATCTTTCTATTATTGGTTATTCTGACTCGGATTTTGCAAGTGAGAGCAGATCGAAAATCTACAAGTGCTTATGTCATATATCTTTGAGGAAACTTGATATTTTGGCTTTCCAAAAAAGCAAGATACTGTATCACTCTCATCATGTGAAGTTGAGTACAAGGCACTCACTACAACAACAAAGGAAATGCTTTGGATCAAGAGGTTACTAGTGGAACTAAAGATAATCTTGGAAGAGGATCTACCTATGATCATGTGTGACAACATTTCAGTTCAAGCCCTTGCCAATAACTCCATATTCCATGCAAGGAGCAAGCATATCGAAGTTTCACATCACTTCGTGAGAGAGAAACTCATTGGAGGGGAAATCAATTTGGAGCACATCGACACATCATCTTGTATTGCTGATCTGCTCACCAAACATTTGAGCAAAAATTCCTTCATCAAGCCTAGAGCCAATCTTGGAGTTATACCAAGATCCATGTTCAAATCAATATAGATTATTTTCAGGCCCGAGTGTTAAAATTGGAAAAACAATCCATATTGATTTCTTGGCTTGCTACAAATGTTGTACCATGCAAGTATGTAGCTCATAAATGCAAAATGCCAAATTTGGCCTACATAGAACTCGAGCTACATGGTTATGTAATGTCTAGATTGAAGAATACAACTTGCATATAGTTTGTAGACATGAAATTAGCAAAGTCATGATTGTAGAAACTCGTGGCAATTCACATGCATTAATTGTAAGTGATCCATAGTGACATGCAAGGCATGCACAAAGTGTAATGGACACATGCATGATGATTTGTACTTTGTTAGTTAGAACTAGCACACTTGTTTGTGGACATTCCCCACACGTGTGAATTTTGGAAATTTTGTCATGGTATCAGAGCCAAATTAAGCTTTGCATGCTAACATCTTTGATTGTACAAGAAATTGAGAGCTAAATCAAGCAAAAGTTTTGCACTTTTTCTCACCTTTCTCTGAAGTGTATTTGGATCAAATCGGATTGGAACTAAATTTTCAGACCTGAAATGTGGTAGTACGAAATTCTGGAATTCCACATGTGTGAAAATCAGAGATTTTCAATCCCTTTGTTCTCCTTGCTTATAGATCCAAAGATAGCAGTGTTATAGCTCGATGGAAAGCTTATGATCTGTACTTTCCATAGAAATTAAAATTAAATCAATCTGACGTGTCTAGCAAGAGTTATAAGCTCTTAAAGAGGATAGGGATAGGTCCAAAATCCGAGTGACAACATTTTGATTTGATTCAATGTTGCTTTGTTCTGAATCCATTGTTTTGAACATCCTACACAAGAAACTGAAGATCAAGACTGAGTTTGAAGTAATGAACACTTTTGAGCCTTCTGAGAGTCAATTGTATTTTCTTTTGAAGCATTTCACACGTGCCAAAAGTAGGATTCAAACTAGCCAAAGTGTCTCAATCCACTTTGTGTGTCTGATCTAGATAACTTGTTTTGTGGAATATTTGAGAGTCATCTCAAATACAGTTGCAAGTGTTTCACATAGGAAGGTAGTACATTGAAAATACCTATAGTGAAAGAGAGTAGCAACTTTAAGTCTGATTGAAACAAGCTCAAACATATTTTAGTCCAATAACTAAGAAGTCTTCATTAAAATGGCATCTCAGGGAGGATATCTTCTAGAAGCCAGTGAAAAACTAAACACTTCTAATTACTCAATTTGGAAGTTCAGAATGGAGTCTATTTTGATATTCCAGGATGTTATGGATATTGTGCTTGGTGTTGAGGAGGAGCCTCAAGCACAGGCTGAAATTCTTAAGTATAAGAAAAGAGCTAGAATGGCTCTACATTTTATTAAGACGAATGTATCTAATGAAATTTTGAGAGAGATAGGATTTTGCACTACAGCCAAAGAAACTTGGGATGCACTAAAGACCATCTATGAAGCAAAGAATACTTCTAGAATACTCACTCTTAGGAATCAGATTCTCCAAAGTTTCCAAAGAAGTGAAGAGAGTGCATCTAACTACGTTCTGAGAGTTAAAGATTTACATAGAGAGCTTTCTTGTGTTGGTGTTACTATTAACCAAGATGAGCTAGTTCAAGTCATATTATGACAATGATAATCTTGTTCAGTCTTTTGCAATTAAGGAGGAGTTGCCTAATCTAGAAACTCTCCAAGGAATTCTTATTTCTGAAGAATCTAGACAAAGCTATAAACTCTCCAGGATGAACAAACTCGAGCATGGTGGAAGTGACAAAGCCCTCTTTGTCAAAGGCAAGCAGAAAGGAAGGAGTAAGAACCAGTTCTCTCAAGCATCCAACAAAGACAAAGCCAAAGATCGAGACAAAGATGGTGAAGAGAATGATATATCTCATCCTTCTAACTCAAAGACCAAGAAGAAAAAAGTGAAATGTTTCTTCTGTGACAAGAAGGGGCACTATGCCTCTAATTGTTTTAAGAAGAAAAACAAACTTAAGCAAGCTAATCTCTCCAAAGAGATTGAAGAAGATTCTGTTGCAATTGATGGAGAAGGATTACTTATGGTGTCCAGTTTTTCTTCATCACCTTTCAAGAAAAATGGAGCTTGGTACATAGACAGTGGAGCCTCTTCACATATGTGTTGTTCAAAGGAGTCATTTGACTCAATCTTACTTTTCAAAGGACTCAAGAGATCTATTTACACAGCTAATGATCATGAGTGCCCAATAGAAGGAATTGGCAACATTCCATTAAAATTTGCTATTTCAAAAGTTTTTGCACTTTCTAATGTTCTTTTCATTCCAAAGCTTACAAAGAACTTAATTAGTATGAAAAAGTTGCTCGATAATGGTTGTGATGTAAACTCCAATACTTGTTTTATCAAGAAAAATGAAGAGATCCTTGCTGATGGATCTAGATGTGGTGGAATTTTTAAGTGGAATTCTTATGAGAATGCAAACCTTTGTGAAGTTGCTATGTTATCTGAGGAAGAGATGTGGCATAGAAGGTTGGGTCATCCTAACTTTAAATCTATGTCTTCTATGGTTAAGAAGATGAAGGCTATTGGTCTTCCAAATTTTTTTTCTAAAGATTTCAAGCCTTGTGAGACTTGTGCCATAGAGCCAATCTTAGAATTATTCCAAGATCCATGTTCAAATCAATATAGATTATTTTTAGGAATATTAAAATTGAAAAAACAATCCACATTGATTTCTTGGTTCTACCTCGAGCTACCTCAAACACCATAAATATGTGCAGCTCTCCTCACAATCAATGATGAAGAACCAAAGTTTTCTAGCTACCTCATGCCATTTTGGATCTAAACTATTTTGCTTGTTATCTCTCTATCTTTCTCTCTCTAACTCGTGTTGAAGCTAATGCTTATACACTGATATCTTGTACTTTTGCTCATTATTGATTTATTTAGCATGCTAGATTGTGATTAAGCCATTTCTTCTGAACTAGATCTTGCTAATCAATCTATAATCAGGTTAGTGTGCTAATCACAAAGCTTAATTAGATCCATCATACTTGTGGACATTCCTCACACGTGTGAATTCTGAACATTTTGTCAATTCTAACATCTAAGACTTATCAGGTCAATGGCAAAGTTGTGGGACCAATCCTCCTGGGACACCTAATTTTATAACTAATAGTTTGATTTTCATATTTAAAAAAAAGCACATGTATGATTCATACAATTCAAACCAAAGCTGCTCACATTTCAAAATGCGTATTCCATAAAGTAGTTGTAACGAAATGCGACACACACACACACACACTCACTTCTATGAATGAATGGTATTAATGCAAACAAAAACTCAAAGCTCATTGAGTAAACTAAACAGCCAATGTGCGTTATAAGCTTTGCTCAAAATTTTGACTATAATGAAAAAGTTCTCATAAACATGTGATTATATTATGATGAGAGAGATTTCTAGAAAAATAGATAAAATAAGTGTAGGTGCATGTTAAAGCATGAAGTACTTTAGTACCTTCCTGTCTTCTCCAAAAATATAATCGGAATCAAGTTCCCAAAGATCAGCTTGAACAGGAACATAAAGGCACTCAAAAACTACATACACATATCATGCAAAATCCCATTCTGAAAACTGGCTCTCCAGCTTCTGCCCTAGAGTTTAACTGGAAACAAGTTTAAACTAACAAGTCAACCCAAATCCGAACAAGAACACTGAAGTGTAGCTATTGTCTAATATCTTACATGTACCCCAAGGCAGACAATTTTTAAACCAATCCCTAATAGATAATCCATGATATTTATAAGGAACTCCCAAACTCAAAGTGGACTACTGCATCGTCCTGCATTTACTTTCAGACTTGTGCTCATCGTTAGAGCTACTTATTCTACCTCATGAAAGATTTGCGGCACTTTCAGCATGCTCTTGTTACAGAGACTAATTGTAAATCAAGCCATCCGGCATCCAACTCTAAATGCTGAATAGGTTTCTAACCAATAAAGAAATTTGAGAAGCTTGATGTAATTGAACATTCAATGCAGTTATGTCACTATCTCATCATTGGAGCTCAAATGATACATCACATTATAGAAGGTAAACAATGAACCATCAAGCCACCTAGGAAGCTCAATATGGCTTGGGAAGAACAAGGCTACAAACATTACAGGGAAAACTGGTTACATTATTGTCTTTCCTCTTCCAATTTAAACAAATCTTCAATACTAAGCAGCACAGAAATTTGGTGACAGCTTATGTACTGACTGGGCTTTCAAAAACTCCTTGTCAGATAGCTCCAGAGGTGCTACTACATGTAAACATGTGAACGTCGCAAGCATTTGTGAGAAGCTCATACCCACTTAGAGCTTTTTGATATATGAAGCTTGTAATTTTTACCACCTGTAAAAAAAAATACTGTACTCATTCAGCTATGAATTCAGATTGAGGTTATGTTCTATATTTATTAAGCAAGTCTAATGCTGACCTAGTCTTCATTGGATAGTCATGTATCATCATCCTTCTAGAACCTTGTTGAGCTTATGACCACTTAGTTTATGCAGCCTTGCAAAAGATGGTCTACCAGCTTACCAAGAAGGTGGATATGAAAAATTCTACATCTCTCCACATTCTGCGATCAAACATGCAAGCTTGGGTCGATTATTTGGACCTGTCTGCACGTTTTCTATCTTCCTAACTACCAAGAGCCCCTCTCCTAAGACCCTCTGCAGAAAAATATGTAAGCACAGGTTAGCAGAACTTGAGCTTGAAACTTTTGAGAGATGAAAGATCATTAAGCTCAAAAAACCTCGCATACTCTCTTGCAAAGGTCATGTCAGTGAATCTTGTCTTTGGCTTGACAAGAGGTGAATTTCCTACACTAAACATGGTGAATAAACAGAGAAAAATAAGCTTATTTTAATTAAAGTACACTATCCAATAAGAGAAAATATAGAAAGTATGATCATACCCCGAACACTACATGCTTGTTGTCAAGCCAGTCGCACTTGGCACATGTTATGAAGAACTGCAACAAGACGACAGAGCTGGTTGAAGAATAGTCAAAAATCAGCAAAAAAGTTGCGAGCTACTCACAAAATTTACTTATGAAATTTCAAGGTTTATCTGATATACAATAGCCTAGCCTTGCATTATGGTTAGTCTTGATTCCATAGGCTGATAATACAGACTTTAGTGAACCAGCTAAAAATACAACAAACTTCAAACCAATCATTTTAGCTCATAGTTGAATAAAAAATGCCCCACAAGGGTAGAATACCTGACAGCCATTTGTTGAAGGACCACTATTTGCCTGCAAACAGGAAAAAAATCAGTGAGGCTACTTAAACATCAATAAGGTATTGCTTAAGAGGTAACCATAACTTTGCAAGAATAAGCCTGCAATCAAGTTTGGACAATTAGTAGCATCACCCTGAGAAGTTAAGCGTAAGCTATAATCTTATCAAGGATATTTAGAGGCACAACTTTGAAGGATTCTAACTAAGGACATGGGGAAATTGTTTGAATAAAAATTTCACTATTGCAAATAGAAGCCTAAAGAAGCTTTCCAAATATCAGTTCGAGAACAAAGATGATGTTATAGAAACTGTAGGAAAGGCACTGTGATCAAAATGAAAAAGAAGAGTTGAAATTATGCTGCTGTAACTGCTTTGATTGATAGTTCGTCATTCTCACCTTCTTCTGACCGAGTAGCTCGGTAGTACAAATGCAATTTTAACGTTGACAAGGAAAAATCTCTAAGTCTTCAACAACATCTTTGTCACAAATCCTAGGCTAGATGAGTTTTTCAAGTGGTTCATGGCACCAAAAAGGAGAGCAAACAAAACCCTCAACACTCGCGTGGTTGCAAACTAGACAAGTCAAAGTAGTGTACTCCCATTAGTGTTATACACATATAGGACCTGGGCCAGTTACCAACTTGTAGGGCACAGAACCTCTTAGAACCCATAACCCTCATTTTCAGTAGGTTCTTGTGAGGGCCTCCAGCTAGCATTAGAAGAGACATTGCTCGTCGTTAACAATTTATGATTATAGTGTCACTTACAATCTGTGGGAGATGCTAGCAGTATTCCGGGAGCATTCCGGATTGGAACGACTTTTTTTTATTGTTAATTCTTTTTTGGTGTATTTTAATGTACTGTAAGGATTTAAAAAAAATTTCATTGCACATTACAATTCGCTGTGAATTGTGAATCTTCATCCATACTATAATTCATATCAGACTAGTAACTATAGGAATTCGGGAACTCCGAAAAATCAGACAAACGTAACCAACTACCATGATCCATCCAAAACCGACAAAGAGGCTAACATCTGAAGAATTCTATACTTCAAGTCTTCAACAAACTGATATCATATATGTTTTGAAACTTTAAAGCAATCACATAATACAAACTACAGTGCTAAGTGTATATGATACAAAAACATGAAAACTGAACCACATTCCACACATGCCTCATAAGAATGATCAATATGTCATAGACGGTAAAGGTCTGAAAGCCTCTGATATATATCAAGGAGTGGGCCACTAGCCAAGTACACGAGTATGATAGATGGACAATGGACTCAAAGTCATAGACATGTGACATGAAATAAAACCCTAAATCTCTATGACTCAGAGTAATCACGATCAGATGAGGATTCCTCCTCATCACTATCATTGGTAGATGAGTAGGAAGATAGGGAATCTTCCTCGAGGATGCGCTGCTGTGTCTCTGAACCTTTGCCCTTGCCTCTGACTACTAGGGCTGCTAGGGCTGCTGCTCCCTCTGCCTGGGATAATTGTATGGATGTGGATTTAGCTTAGTTTCTTGCTTTCTTTCCTTATGCATTGTGGATTAGTGGTGGATTAGCTCTCTTGTTTGTGGATTAAAGTAGAATTCAAGCATTCGAGTAAACTATATAGGCTTAGATCTTGCAAATCCATTTACATTCTAGTCCTTGATGTTCTTGGGAAGCCCAAGAATCAAGAAATGTGTGTTTCTTGATTCTTGTTCTTTGAAATGCTTTCTAATTTAGCTTCTTAGTTCTTGATTATGCCCTAGACATCAAATTTTGTCTTCGTAACTCTTCTTGAAGTAGCAAACCATTCAGCTCATCGAATGTCGGCGATCTCTCCCTCAAACTCAGTGTCATAACAAAGTTCTGATATAAAACAATTTGTACAAGAGTATTGTCAAGTACAATTTCCCCTATAGAAGACAACTGATCTCTTAGATCCTTCACCCTGGTAATAAAGTAGCTTATAACCAGGTATGAAGTTAATTACTCAGGAAGGTAATTCAAAGGGCGACAGTACTTGATGCACGTGACTTCTGAGGGCAAACACGTTTTGTTGCAGGTTTATCTGAGGCAGTTTTCAAGACAGAAGTTACAATTCCCATTTCCCTTTGAAAAGGACTTCGAACTGTCTCCTTTTTCCGAATTGTCCTTGCTTTCCTGCTTCTGATCCCTTTTACCACCTTTCTTCTTGCCCTTCTTACCTTGAGTTTTGGCAAAGAAACCCAGCTCCTTGAAATCTTCCCTAGACATCAAATTTTGTCTTCGTAACTCTTCTTGAAGTAGCAAACCATTCAGCTCGTCGAATGTCGGCGATCTCTCCCTCAAACTCAGTGTCATAACAAAGTTCTGATATAAAACAATTTGTACAAGAGTATTGTCAAGTACAATTTCCCCTATAGAAGACAACTGATCTCTTAGATCCTTCACCCTGGTAATAAAGTAGCTTATAACCAGGTATGAAGTTAATTACTCAGGAAGGTAATTCGAAGGGCGGCAGTACTTGATGCACGTGACTTCTGAGGGCAGACACGTTTTGTTGCAGGTTTATCTGAGGTAGTTTTCAAGACAGAGGTATTACCTGAGGGTGGTGGTATCTAAGAAGGCAGATCTGTTGCAGGCAATTTTCAAGGCAGAGGTATTACATGAGGGCGGTGGTATCTGAGAAGGCATCATCTGGCATAGGTAGGCAGCAACTGGTGCAGGTCATATCTGCAGCAAAGGAGGCAACAACTGAGATCATTGTTATCTGGGACAGGTAGCAATCAGATAGGTGTTATTTGAGGGCGGCAGAATCTGGATAGGTCAGATCAGAACCAGACAAATTCTATCTAGGACAGGCAGAAATCAGATAGGTGTTATCTGAGGGCGGCAGAACCTGGACAGGTCAGAACCATACAGGTTCTATCTAGTACAGGCAGAGATCAGATAGGTGTTATCTGAGGGAGATCAAATCAGACAGATTCTATCTGGCACAACAAACAGGCAAATCTGAGGCAAGTAGTATCTGGACAGGTGCTATCCAGGGAAGGCGACAATTAGTAGATTGTTGCATGCAAACATATTCCTAGTAGAAATCCTATCATTTTTTAAGATGGGGAGTTTGCATGAATTTGTTTTACCGGAGTCAAGCAAGTTAGATGGATCTAACTACGGCTTGTGGAAGTTCAAACTTCAAAATATACTTCAGGACAAAGATTATTGGGAAATTGTCATGGGACAAGAGGTGATGGCTCACGGTCTCAATGATCAAGATAGAAGGACATTTGAGAAGCGGGTGCAACGTGCACATCATATCATCGATTTATCCGTGACGGATAAGGCTAAGGTTATTCCTCTGATCAGGAATGCAGTCGGGCCTAAGGATGCATGGGATATTCTTGTGAATGATAGTGAGGAAGAATCATTATCATATGAGTCATTACCTAAATCATTGAATAGAAGTTCTTGTTTGAAAAAAGAGAATACTTCAAACATCCTTATGTTGAAGGTACTAATGATTTTTTTCATGGCTTCTAATGTTTTTGAGGTTTCTACTTCTTATGATGCAATCATTAATATTCAAGAACAAAGCTCGTCGCTCGAGACTTACTCACCGTGTCATATGTATTCCTAAGAATATCCTATGCATCCTTAGGCCCAACTGCATTCCTGATCAGAGGAATAAGCTTAACCTTATCCGTCACGGATAAGTTGATGATATGATGCGCATGTTGCACCCGCTTCTCAAATGTCCTTCTATCGTGATCATTGAGACCGTGAGCCATCACCTCTTGTCCCATGACAATTTCCCAATAATCTTTGTCCTGAAGTATATTCTGAAGTTTGAACTTCCACAAGCTGTAGTTAGATCCATCTAACTTTCTTGACTCCGGTAAAACAAATTCATGCAAACTCCCCATCTTTGTCGTACAAAAAATGATAGGATTTCTACTAGGAATATGTTTGCATGCAACAATCTATTAATTGTCGCCTTCCCTGGATAGCAACTATCCAGATACTACCTGCCTCAGATTTGCCTGTCTGCTGTTCCAAATAGAACCTATCTGGTTCTGACCTGAATCTGATTTGATCTCCCTCATATAACACCTGTCTGATCTCTGCCTGTTCCAGATAGAACCTGTCTGGTTCTGAGCAGTCCAGGTTCTACCGCCCTCAGATAACACCTATCTAATTTCTGCCTGTCCCAGATAGAATCTGTCTGGTTCTGATCTGACCTGTCCAGATTCTGCCGCCCTCAGATAACACCTATCTGATTGCTGCCTGTCCCAGATACACCGATCTCAATTGTTGCCTCCTTTGCTACAGATATGACCTGCAACAGTTGCTGCCTACTTGCGCCAGATAGAACCTATCTGGTTCTGACCTTTCCAGGTTCTGCCGCCCTCAGATAACACCTATCTGATTTCTGCCTGTCCCAAATAGAATCTATCTGGTTCTGATCTGACCTGTCCAGATTCTGCCGCCCTCAGATAACACCTATCTGATTGCTGCCTGTCCCAGATAACACTGATCTCAGTTGTTGCCTCCTTTGCTGCAGATATGACCTGCACTAGTTGCTGCCTACCTGCGCCAGATGTTGCCTTCTCAAATACCACCGCCCTCAGGTGATACCTCTGCCCTGAAAATTGCCTGCAACAGATCTGCCTTCTTGGATACCACCGCCCTCAAGTAATACCTATGTCCTAAAAACTGCCTCAAGTAAACCTGCAACAAAACCTGTCTTCCCTCAGAAGTCACATGCAACAAGTATTGCCGCCCTCAGAAGTACCTTCCTCTGCTGCTACCGCCCTCAGGTAAAGCCTGCACCAGTTGCTGCCTTCACTAGATGTGACCTGCACCAACACCTTCCGTAGATCCCGATCTTAGGAACCCTGCTCTGATACCATGATAGAATTCACAGATCGGAGTAGACTAATCTTATTAGTACTCACGCAAAACATCAAACACAAGAGGAAGAAGAGAGAGACTGCAAGAAGCTATGCTTCACAAACTAAAAATTGAGATAACAATGGAGGTGGGCGCCCATCTGCTCTTATAGAGACTGCCCACAATCAAAAGCAATTGGAATACTAATTATGAAGTCTTAACAATAGAAATCTATGCTATCTTACTTAAAATAGATTTCTATACTATTCTAGCAAAATTGGTACTAACTTAGGTACCTATACTAAAAATAGATAGTACCTATACTAAAAATAGAAATAGGCCTTCTAGCACGCAGGCTGCCCTCTACAATGAATTAATTAACCATTAATTCCAAAAGTCATCTGGAGCAATGATGGTTGATATCCCTCCAGTGAAGCCGGAAGACATTCAAATACAGCCCCCGACTTCTGATGTTAGAGCAAACTAATAATTTGAGTAGAGTAGTAGTCCCAGCCAGTATGCGTCAACAACAGGTTAAAGCATTTCTAGATGCTCCAAGTTTGTACTGGGATTCTTAACCAACTCTTAAGCATCATATAAAAGTTTATCTAACTTGTAAAATGGGTTTTGCCGATTTGATTTTGAGTTATGAAGTGCATACAATGCTAATAAACATATCTTAAGTTACGGCAAAGAAAATTCTGAACCATATATTGTGCTCCTGTTCAGAATGCAGAATGCTTCTAAGATTTGATATCAATTTATTACAGTGAAGAACACACCATGGGATAGCAGACCTGCTCCTTTCTAATGCCTAAACTATATTTTACACTAAATAAATGACAAGTTCAAAATTTGTGCTTCACAAATATATGCATAGTGGACTTCAAGAATCCATGCAGGAAAGAAAACTTTTTTGTATGCCTATGGCAGTCAGGTTAAAATATGAAACATGTACTTTGTACGTCTAATGCTAGGTTATTGCAAAAAACATATATATTATTTAGCTTTGAAACCTACCATGGAAAGCAGGCCCGCTCCAGTATGCTTTGCAATAAAATTCTCATCATCAAACCTGCTACCATAAATGCTCACACAACCTGTACCATCTCCCTGGATATTAGTTGCCACAATAAAAACACAAGTTAGGCAATACTATGATATTCAATATATTACATTCCAGAGTACAATTATGAGCACAACACATTCACCATTGACACACTAGCTCAGCTCAAAGGTACACCAACTTAAGCTAGATGATGAGAAGAGCGAGAAAACAGATAGACAGCATGCTGCAAGCCCATGTGGTCAGCACGACACTTACGCACACACGTCAACATCAGAGAAATAGCATTGCGCAGGCAAAACAACTCTCATCATCAAATCTGGCATCAATTTAAGCTCCAAAGGGAGAAGTAAATATGCACACAAATAGAGTCCTCACATCTACTCTCTCAGTTCATGGACACACAAATCTGCCTTCAAGAGTAGCTTGATAAGCAGATACACACATATTGCTGCGAACCATTGTGCCAAATGATGCATGCCAGCTCCAGCCAGATGAGAAATAGTGGACTCACATATGTTTTGGAATAGCACACATGTTTTGACCTCAAACCCAGCCATATGGTCAAAAAGACAGTGACCATAAATCAAGCATGTTCCTAACCTTACTCAAGTTCAATACCAGGTTCATGCTCACTTTTACAAGCATATGTACATGAGCATTACGAAAAGGTTAAACCTGCAGTTGGTTAAATGAGCTGTGAATTCAATAAGTACATGAACAGGATAGATGATAAGCTTTATACTGTCACTAGCTTTCATGAGAAAGATATTACAAGAGTAGAAATGACTTATACTATTATATTCCAATTTTGTTATTTAAACATCGGCAGACAGGACCTTGACAAAGTCTCCCGCTTGGATCATGAAGTCCTTAATGACACGATGAAAAGCACTCCCCTTATATCCCAGTGGAGTGCCAGCTTTTCTGCAAGAAAAGCAGCATTTAAGGAGATTTACTAGAAGATTAGTTTAAGCTTTACAAGTTGATATATTTTCTCAATGCAAACACCCGTGAAGCACTAAATCAAGGGCCAGATTGGAGATTTCAGCGAATGACAAATAGCATAGCCAAGACGGAAGTTTTTAAGAAACAAAGGACTGCAATGTTTAGAGAAAAGTACCTGTATTCACCAGTGCAGAACTGCCTGTTTCATGCAATAGTCACGGATTAGGTGCAGAACAGAAATAGAGTGTGGCTCATTGCAATAAGTTTTCATATAGTCACCACAATAGCCAGGCTTGGCACATACTGCCAGCTTAATATGAAAGGCACTTCGCATAGCAGGTTGACAACACAATAATCTGGGCATAAATTTTTCTTAAAATCCTTGATAATAGAAGAATAATGCCACATAAAATTTGAATAGCATGTGCAGTAGTGAAGTAAAGCTTTGTGTGCCAAGTTACAGAACAAGCAACTGTAATTCCAATTACAAACCCTTCAATTGCCTACGCCGTACTCGTTGAGAATATGGAAAGTATAATGCTACACTTCATGTGACTCACTCCTACAACATCTACCACATTCTATAAGGTGAACATTTATCCTATTGATTATGGGGAAAGTCTACATATTTTCCAGCTGCATTTCCCTTCAATTAACATCCTAAACAATTCTCAAACAGCAGGTTGCATCACCACAAGTCTGATGAACACTTGTTTTTAGTATGTGTTTTACCCTAGAATATACTTGCGTTGATCTAAGACTTGTAGAGTGGTCGTTTGGCTTGTAATGAGTTTACATGTAAGAATTTTGATGAGAAAAGCTTGGTTTTTGGTCAAAATTTAAGTTTCCATAGTTATGAGGTACTTTTGAAGACCATGCACATTTGTAGACCTGTACCTTCCTGTGAAAATGTTTAAAAAATGGTTAGAAATCAGCAAAGCATAACTGATTAATCTCTCCAATCCGACTCAAGGCATCGGCAACGCAGTTCGACGTACCTTTACGATGCCTAATGTCGAACACAAACTCCTGAATGAATTCTGACCATCTAGCCTTACGACCACGAAGGTCCTTGGCATCACAAATGTACTTAAGGGATTGGTGATCAGTCATCACCGTAAATCTGGCACCATAAAGACAATGCCTCCAGATTTTTAATGTGTGAATGATTGCAAAAAGCTCCTTCTCATAGGTAGAATACCTCGTCTGCAACTTCTTCACCCCCTTAAGAACGTTTGTTAGGGGCAATGCTATTAAGGCATAGTCCAAAATGAACCTGTGGAAAAATCCTGTGAAGCCCAAAAAGGATTTCACATCACGAATTGTTTGAGGTCTCGGCCATTATCGTACCTTACGGACTTTGTCATAATCGATTTCAAGACCTTTATCGGATATAAGATGGCCGAGGTTCTTGAGTTTAGTTTGGAAGAACTCGCATTTCGACTCCTTAGCATAGAGCTTTTCCTGTCTTAGAAGACCCAAGACAATACAAAGATGCTCTTCATGCTCCTCAAGGGTCCGACTATAAATTAATATGTCATCCAGATATGCCACCACAAAATTTCCCAAATATGGACGAAGAATATCGTTCATCAACTGCTGGAAAGTGGCAGGCGCATTCATGAGTCCAAAAGGTAACACTAAAAACTCATAATGGCCGTACCTGGAACAAAATCCAGTCTTAGGAACATCTTCG
This sequence comes from Diphasiastrum complanatum, assembly GCA_029204225.1. NCBI lineage: Eukaryota > Viridiplantae > Streptophyta > Lycopodiopsida > Lycopodiales > Lycopodiaceae > Diphasiastrum > Diphasiastrum complanatum. Next base: position 21,175,303 of record CM055110.1, read on the forward strand.
CTCCTAATCCTTATCTGAATGGTATCTTGCTCAAAGATCAATCACTTAGCTCCATTCAGACGATCCATAAGATCATCCATTCTAGGTAAGGGATATTTGTTCTTGATGGTTAAATCATTTAGCTTTTTAAAGTCACCACACAAACGTCCTTTTTATTAACTAAAAGGATTGGTGCTCCCCAAGGGGACTTACTAGGTCGTATGTGTGGTCCATCTTGAGAAGTTCTTGTAACTGCCTAGAAACACCCTCTTCCTTGATGCTAACCCTGAATGGAAAAAGAGATACAGGTTGGCTTCCAGGAAGCAACTCTATCTGATGGTCAACACTCCTTTTGGGAGGTAGACCATCAGGAAGTTTATCAAGAAAGACATCGCTATACTCTTGCCTAAGTTTGTTAAATACTCTTCCTTCAGGTGAATTAACACTAAAGGGATTATTTAAAGGCACATTCAAAGGCAAATGCGATAAATCAATAGTTAGACTCTGGACTGCATGGTCATCTACATAGACTTCATCTTTTAAAAAGCAAAGATAAACTTTATTGCCAGAGTCTTTCAAATATTCAACAACTTCTAAAGCATAAACCATAGGATCAAAAGGCTTATTTACATCGCCTTTTAGTTCAACCAACGAGCCATCATGCAAAAGGAAATACTATGAGTCACATAGTCCTTTCTTAAAGACTCATTTTTGGAGTAAAACCACTCATTTCCTAAGATTATGTCTACGCTATCCAAATTCATTATTCGTCCTACCACAAGGATACATCCTTCTTACATTCGACGTCGGCAGTAGATCTCAGTTTCACTCCCCCCTGTAGCTTGTATTACATCTTTCTTCAGTAGCAGTAGCAGCAGTAATAGCAGTATCATCATCGCCTCCATGATATGATCTGAGGCTTGCTTCCATTATACATAGCTATTTCTTGCTTTATCCCTTTATGGTTTAGTTACCACTAGTACTTGTACTTAGATTTACTTTATGTGCTTTTCTTTTAGTTTTGGAGACGTTTTTCATATGCTCCCATGTGTTCCACATACTTGAAATGTACTTATTTGTCTTATATGCCTTTTGGTATGGAAAAGACGTTAATAAAGCTTACTTTCTTCTCTCTCTCTCTCTCTCTCTCTCTCTCTCATGGATAGTATCTAATTTTTAATCACCCCTTTTCGCTTTACATTTCTCGACTAATGTACCCCTCAAAGATTCACATGGTTTCTCAAGGGTCAAGATTTGATCAGTTTTCATCCAATGGCTGAAATTGTTTACTTCCAATTCAAGTTACCCAGTCGTTTTAGCTATAAGCCACACGTGATGACCTAAGAGGAGTATGGCAAGCTATTTAAGCATGACATAGCCCACAACCATCTTCAAATTCTCTCTCTCTTTCTCCTTGCCTCTTCAAACTGATGACAATTTTGTAGCGTCTACCTACACTCTTGGATCGCGATCTACCACCTCAATCTGTGAGTCTTGCGTATACTTACATCTTTTGCTTAATGCTAAAGGTTCTTTTACCATCATTGCTGAGCTATGGCTATTTATCTATCATGCTTGCATGTAGCGATCCAACGCTGAGCTGTGGAAATACAAATATCATGTTTGCATGCCATTATGTAGCGATCCATCGCTGATGAAACTTTGTTTTTGCACGCTATACATTTCATAGCTATGCATGACAGCGCTGTTGGAATGCGCTTATACAACAATCGTTGCATGCTTCTATCAACGCTCATTGATAGCACTAATGTTGCACACATGCCCAAGCTCAGACATGGATAATGTCGTCTGCCTCTATCAGCGAGGACTGATAACAATGAGCTTGCGCTCATCCTCCCACTGCTGGCAGCGTTGACATCACTATTTATACCACGCAATACTCTACTGGCGAACCAGCGACTGCTGTCAACAGCAGAATCGCCATTGTACAACATACATAAAACATACGTAACCGATAGCAATAATTTAACCTACTGCCAATCACTCAACTTTTGCTGAACACTAGTTATATAAACACTCAATAAGTTATTCGATATTCTCATTAGTAGCTTTGGCTTGGACACTCTTGAATCGCATGGATTTGCGAAAGAGTTTTTACAGTCTCAAGGGTTAGCATGGCATGGACATGCCCTAACACCGACTTGTGACTATACTTAGCCACTTCTAATGATGTAACATTCAATTCTAATAAGGGTAGTTACAAGTACCAACCTAAGGTAAACGTCATTTAAAATAGGAATTGAGCTTGAATACTCCTCGAAAGCATGGACATGCTCAGGGGTTTGACACCAGAGCATGAGTAGTCACTTTCGATAGTCATAAGGATTAGTATGGCATGGAGATGCCCTAATACCTACGTGGGTGTGACCTCGCTCATCCTACTTGCTAAAGCAATTCTTATGAACGGTTAATTTTTTATTATGCACACTTTATTATGCAATTTAACTTATTGATATGGTCTATTACTAATGCACTGGTCAATATGGCACTCGCCCTGATACGGTAAATTTACCGGTATGACCTATCGCTAAAACTATGATTGGAATGGGAAGACTTGGACTATGACTAATTTCATGGATATTCATGCTGTTGGTAGTAAAGCTTGTTTTGTACATGGATAAAACTGACATTCAGCTTTGACACCTGTCTTCCTCACATAGTAACTCGCGCGGTTTGTTTTTGTGGGATGGTGGCAGGTACCAGCTGGATGTCTTGAAATAAGTTTTGCTTTACAGTGCTTTTTAGTACTGTATTTTACTTTTCAGCTTTTTATTTTACCTTGTTGGCTTATAAATAAAGGTTCCAAAGGGTTTGGTCTTGCTTAAGCAAGAGGAACTATGTGTACGCTTACAACTCCCTTTCTCTCTCACAAGCACACAAAAATGATCTTCCTGGAATAAAACGACAAGCCATTTTAAATTTTTATCCGTGACAGAATCCAAAAGGGATTGATGCACCTAAACTGGACCACATTGTGACTGAAACATTTGGGAAACCTATATGCCCTTCAACCTTGATTAATGCTTTAATTTGATACCCATATTGCCCACTTATAAATAAAAATAAAAAAGTTTCTAAGAAACGCTTGCACAAATTAGAAATGCGGTTCAGAAACATGTTTCTAACTGCGTTTCTAGAATCGCAATGCAACTATGATATATCATTTGCTGATAATACTGATTGTGGCCATTGTTGTTTTAATACGATAGATTTTTACCCCCACGATGTTATTCGGATGAATGGGAATGCCATAGGTGGCCAAGCCGTGACATTTTTGTTTGATGATGGTTCCACACATAAATAACTCTTTAGCTCTAAATTGCAAAGCAAAGGTGGGAACAAAGAAAATTGACCATCGATACGTGGTAAAGCTGGCCATGGGATCAGAGAGTCAAGTATGGGACTGGATAGTTCCTCATTTTCCTTTGCAATTTCAAGCCCGTAAGGATAATCTAAAATTTCACATAATGAATTTGGACAAAGTAGATCTAATACTTGGCAAATTTGGTTTTATGAACCAAATGAGCCATTAAAGAGAAACTATGGAACCCATAGCTTGTCATTCTTGCACAATGGCTCGCGCTCATAGAGCTTAATGTCAACGTGGATATTTCTTTTCCTTATATGCTTTATGCTTTACTTTGGAAGGAAAAATCACTCCTTTTTTATTGCTTTCAAATAAGAAAATGCACCTGATTTTATTTTGGGAACATAGACTTAGTTGGGTGTCCTGGGCCTATTATCTCGGTGAGCGGAGTGATCTCTTCACACGCGTGGGAGGATTTGACATGACCATCAAGATATCACTTTTTGGAGCAGCTAGTTATTCCGTCGGCCAAGATCCTTGCCTTAATGATGAATTGTGTCGTTAGACTTAAGTCATCATGAGTATTAAATCATACAGGATTTGCCATAAACTGTTCAACAACTCACTCTTGAGGAAAGCCGAGTAGAGATGGAGTATTCATTGGCAAAATGAGTTCCTAGCAGATTTGCCAGCTATGTCACGGGCAAAGGCTTCTGAATGAAGCTGAAGGCTGCTGGTCTTCTAGATTTCGCGGTGCAGTCTTGGCCCACAGTAATTCCACAGATGGTGGAACCAGTAAAGACTATTTTGGAGGTAAAAAGCCGACACCAGAATCAGGTTTTCCTCAAAAAAAGTGTGAAGATCCTGATTTGATGGAGGAGTTCATTTGGGTCGCTGAGGTGTTAACATGGCGAGTACATCCCAAGGTTCCGAGCAGCGCTCTAGTGCAAGCAGCATAAGAGACTAGAATTCGCTTTGCCTTTGAATAAAATGTTGATGGATTGGTTAGGCATTCCCTTATTCCAGATTGTGGGAAGCGGGCACATTCTGTTGCCAGAGGAGCCAACTGAAGTTGTCGCTCATGTTGATGAGGCAGAAGAGATGGCCGTTGAAGCACCAAAATCAAGGAAGTCAGGGATGAAACTGATGGCTAAGCGAAAACTTACCCTGCAGTCACGGTCACACACCAAGTGGATGAGCTACCAGCTGCTGAGGGGAGGGAAGACAAAATTGTCCAATGTTCTGATGTTAGCATAGTTGCCAATGAACCTGAGTCATTGCCTGTACTACCAGAAGATGGTGTGCCAATTAACCTTGTTGCAAGTAATTTTGAATGTTGAAGAAGATGTTCAGGAGGTTAATCCCTCCTTTGCTGAGGAAGTGGTTATTGCCCAAGGCTATGTGGAACCCGAGGTTGCCGATGCTATTGTTGAAGAGCCTGATATAGGTCCACCAGGGTTTGTCAGAACCCCACGGAGTTCACCTGTTAGCCAAAATTCACCTAAAACCCTAGGACCGATTCAAAAAGGTCGAGTAGGCCAATTTGGCTATAAGAAAGCTTTGATCATGGATATTTATGGGAATCCAATTCATAAGAATGATCTGATGGATATTGTTTTAGGCGTGGAGGAGGATCCTCGTTATCTAACCCATTTCCCTTCATTCTCTATCTCATAAATATCCAAGATCCAATGCTCCACGATTGGTGTCAAGTCATCATGTATCGACAACTTGCCACAATTAGCCTCCGCCTAGGTATCAAGGGACTACCATTAAATTCATATGGGGGGCATGCTATAAGATTCCTACAACAAGCACTTGTGGAGTCAAGACACCCCAAGCCCCCCTCCCAAGACCACAAATGCTAGAAGCAACTCTCCATCACTAGTTTCATGTAGTGATAGTGCGGATCTCATCAGAACTCCGAAGTTAAGCGTGCTTGGGCATGAATAGAATTGGGATGGGTGACCTCGTCAGGAGCCTTTTAGCATGGAAAAGACGTTAATAAAACTCTCCCTCTCTCTCTCTCTCTCTCTCTCTCTCTCTCTCTCATCAGCAAAAGGAAGCCTTGAATGACTGTGTCGATCCTCGCGACTTCGAAGCTTGGATCAAGTAGAGCTATCACTCAAATTATCGAAGATAGCTCGAATTCGATAGAAGTAGTCCATGCACCGAGGAGTCACCCGATTCTCAACACAAGAATCGTCACCCAATCTGATCATCCACTCTATTGTTGCCAAATCTTGATTCCACATCACTAAGGTCATGACATATGTTCCTGCATAAAACCAAGAAAACATTGTCTACTTCGCATGATATGATGCCCAAGCAAAACCAATTGCTCTAGCTTTAAGAAAATTTGCGATATAGGGATTGTTCTCTGGAAATAATAGTCTTGCCATGATTTCGTCCATATTTCTCTTGGGGGATGTCGGCCTAGTTCTGATATCCAAGCATGACTATTTCAGTCTTTATTCTGGTCACTTTTTGGGCTAAGCTCCAGGTCAAGCATCCATGAGGTGGCAGCAAAAAGCGCGGTAAGTGCTTCTTCTAGCTCCATTGAAGTTGGAATAGACATGAGACCAATAACCTGTATATGCTAGGTTGACGTCCAAACATCTTCACTAAATGCTAGAATCATGAGTCGTTCCATAGAGAGTAGCTACGTGAACATTGATCTTGATGGTACACCACTATGGTTCCATTTATATCAGCAACCGTGTGGCATGCATATTGGTCCATGGCAAAAGTAGTCTATGGCAATCAAGTCTTGATGGAGATTGAGGAACATTCATTTGATTTTCACCGTGTGTGCAATAGGATCGAAAGTCCATGTATCCACGTAAGATGGAAAATGATTGTCGGAAAATCAAAAGCAACAGTGACTTGTCAACTTTCGCCAATCAATACCTCTCCACAAGGGATGCTATGAGGGTGGTCCAAGCTCTACTAAAAAAATCAATAAATGACCCGAGTCTTGATGTCAAATTTTGACAATTATTTACATTATTTCCAACCATATGACAATATGTTCGACAAAAGATGAAACCATCATATGTATTGGACTATAAAAGACATGTACCTAACTAAAGTAGGTAGCGTGGGTGCCAGTTATGATCAAAATCTCAGGTGTTGAATCAATGAAGCATAAAAGACAGCAATAGACTAAAGCCTTACAAGCAATAGACAAGACAATAGGTTCTCCCACGAAGAGCCCAAGCAATACCAATCAATAATCTGAAAAATGAGTGTACAAATGCCCCTATAAATACCCTACCAATGAACCCTAAAATAGGAATTCAAAAGTAAAGGGAGGCAAAATGTAGAGGGAAAATAGCGCGCCCTCCTACAAGCCCCCACTCCACATATAACCATATAATAAGGGCCCAAGGCCAGTCAATGTCATAAAAAAGGACCCAGTGCGGGTCAGAAGCATATCAAAAGGCTATGGGGCCTGTACATGACTAATATAAAATGCGTAACCAGAAATATACATAACCAACAGTAAATGTAAAGAGGCCTACGGAATATACGCAGAGTAGCCCAGTAGGCCTGTATCCTGTAGTCCGTAACTCTCCCTGGCTATAAAGAACATTGCCCCCAATGTAGGCAAAATAAGATAAGAACCAGTGCCAGAGAAAAATACTGCATCAAGATATCCCATCTGAGAAAGGAACATCAAGAGAAGCCGGAGCATCCCGAGAAGCAATGGTAGCTGCAACTGATCGAGCCTGATCAGCCAGGATAGGGGTATGATAAAAAACATCAATGGGCTCCCAAGTAGCCTCCTCAATAGGACGACCATCCCACTGGACCAAAAACTGAACTTGCCGATGGCGACGACTATGCAATAAGCGCACTTGTAAAATAGCAGCTGGCAAGAATGGAAAAAGCTCTGGATCTGTAGGAAATGAGGAATCTCAAGGAGCATCATCCTCAATAGCAGCACGTAATAAACTGACATGAAAGATATCACAAGCCCGAGTAGCAGCAGGTAACTCAAGACGATATGTAACTGGACTGAGGGCGCTCAAGAATCTGAAAAGGCCCATAATAGCGCGGCGCAATCTTCTCAGTAGAAGCAAGACCCTGTACAAAACAATGGCGAGCAAAGCGTAACCGGAGAAAAACAGTATCTCCCTCTGCAAACTCAACATGGCGGCGATGACGATCAACAATGGTCCTGTACCGCTGCTGAATATGCTGTAAATGAGTAGCAGCTCTAGTAATAATCTCCCGAGCACTTGAAAGATAAGATGAAATAGTAACAGGTGCATCATCTAGAGGAACAGGTATATCGGGTAGAACTGGTGAGGGCGGGCCATTGGTAACACCAAAAGGAAGGACACAAAACTCATACAGACCAAAGTGGGTACGGAAAGTTGTCTTGTGCTCATCAGGAGGATGCATACGAATCTGGTGATAACCGGAACGAAGGTCAAGTTTTCACGATGGCACCCTCAAATACCACAATACTGAAATAGGCAAATAAGGGGCCTGTCCCACTTACAGGTTAGCTAACTGGCAATTATGTTAGTGCTAACTTGTGCCAGTTAGCTAATTGGCTTTCTTGTTGCCCCACCTACAATTATCTCCCTCAGTTACATTTGCTATAACTGAAGTGTTGCCCCATCTCCACAACAATTAGTGCCTCAATTAAGCAAAGCAATAGATTGCAGCAGTAAGGTGGAGCTTGCAATGGAGCAGCCTGGAGGAGCAACAATGGAGGAGAAGAGGCAGTTTCTGAGGACAATGATAGACCAAGGATGGAGGAGAAGAGGGAGAAGAGGAGCACACTGGCAGATGGAGGATGAGAGCAATGGACTGTTGCAATTGGGTTCATAGTGAGGTGGGCAAAAAGAACTAGTCCAAGTTAGTGCAAACTAAATCCGTTAGCTAACTTAACTTGGTTGTGCTAACTGTAGGTGGGGCAGCATATCTCTTAGCTTCCGTTAGCACTAACTAAAAGTTGCTAACATATAAGTGGGGCAGACCCCTAAGTTAGTTATTAAGCCAAAAGGAATATTAAATGAGATACCCTTAACAATAGGAGGGAAGACCATGAGTGGATCTACATGTAATATGTATGTATGTATGAGAATGGTTAGGCACCTTCAGTTTCTACACCAATTTCAAAAAATTATGGGTTTCTACGATTGGTTGCACACTTCAAGTTGAAACTCCTTCAGAACCCCCAAAATAAAATGAAGTTTTTATTAATACGAGGTTGATTCACGACGCAAATTGAGGTAAGGCTTCCTAAAACTCCTGTATGTAGGCGTCCAATGGTCTACTACCCATCTGACCAGTAGGAAAGCCGTTTTAAAGGCATCCTGAAAGGTGTCTCAAGTGGTAGGGGTACCAACCCTATCCTTCAGATCTTGCCACCATGTGTACGCCTTACCGTGTAAAAACATAAGGACAGTAGCGATCTTCCTGCTGTCAAGCAGATTGTGCTGAAAAGATGGCTATTCCACTGATCTAACCATGAAAGTACAACATCGGGATGTCGGTCCTTTCCTCTCGAAAAGAATTCCGGGTTGAACATGGGATACAAGACAGCGGATCACGAGTGGGTTGAAGAACGCCACTCTTGCTCGGCCGCAGTTCTAAAGAGAATTTACGGCCTATACAAGGGTACAAGCTAGGCGGAGTCTAACTCAGGAGGAGGGGGTGGTGAAGACGGTCCTTCACCCAAGGGCATGGCCAGATCCATAGACACTAAGGTAAATTTGAAAGAAAAAAATGGGTTTCACTACAAATTGGCTTAGGAATCTTGAGAGCACTACTCAAAGAAGCTAGGCCAAGACAAGCTCCTCAGTGATGAGAGTGGAGGCTTTACTCCCCACCCACACCATTTTTCTTCCCTTTTGGCCTTACCAGGTGGCGGGCCTTATGGGCATCACCTACCCTCCTTGACATGGCCACCACCCTCTCTATGCCACACCCAAGGTCACTACCCACAAACACCTCTAGTCACCTCCCTTGATCCCATGGCCTTATAGCCCCAAAAATCTCCTGGAACTCCCCTAAGGCTCATCCGTAGACTTGGGAAGAAGAGAAAGTACACTTGTACGTTCATGAAGAGGTGGTGGAAAAAAGTCCATTTTCCTCCTTTGAGATTGTGAGAATGCTTTAGTTGTAAAAATGATTGTGATTGCAAGTGGCTTAAGGAAAAGAGAATGAAAGAGGCTCAAGTGGAGGCTATGGGAGGTGGAGAGCTACACCCCACAAGCCTGTACTTGTTGCAGGTACAGCCTGTGGTATCTCTTCCACTCCCTCCCCCTCTTTCTTTGAATTGAAACTTAATTTCTTTCTATAAACTACAAGCTTATTATACAAGCTATGGTTTAAAAGATGTTACAAATTCTTTTAACCTTAGCTTTAAGATTAAAAAATTTAAGTCGTAAAACTTTAAAAGTTTCACAAGGTTTTAAGTTATGTCATAATCTTTAAGCTTAAAACATTTTTGAACTTGTGCTTTGCAACTTGTAACTTGAAAGGACATATGAAAAGCAAAGTACAAAAAGGTATAAGTAAGTAAGCTTAGTGAGGGGAGGGGTTACGTACACCCTCCCCTCACTAAACTCTCTTACTTATACGGTTTTTTGGCAGCCGTTAAAGCTACAAAATATGTTAAACTGTGTTCTAAAACCTGAATGTCGAAATTAGCACCTAAAATCGTCAAAAAACTTTTGTTTCGTGACAATTAATTATAATAGACATACCACTTAAACTTTTTAAGCTTGAAATAACATCTTTCAAACCATAGCTTGTATAAGCTTGTAGTTTCAAACAAGAAATTAAGTTTCAATTTCAAGAAAGAGGGGGAGGGAGTGGAAGAGATACCACAGGCTGTATAGGCTTGTGGCTCTCCATCTCCCATAGCCTCCTCTTGAGCCTCTTCCATCCTCCTTTCCTTAAGCCACTTGCAATCACAAAACATTTTACACCCAAACCATTCTCATAACCCCTCAAAGGAGGAAAATAGACTTTTTTCCGCCACCTCCTCATAAACAAACAATTGTACTTTCTCCTCCTCCCAAGCCTAAGGATGAGCCGTAAGGAAGTTCTAGGAGTTTCTTAGGGCCATAAAGCCATGGGATTTCAAGGAGGTGACTAAAGATGTTTATGGGATGTGACTAAGTGGCAAAGAGGGTGGTGACCATGTGAATGTGAAAAGAGGGTAGGTGGTGCCCATGAGGGTTGCCACTTGTCTTAGGGGGCCATATGCTTGCTAGGTGGTGCCATAAAGCCCACCACCTAGTAAGGCCAAAAGGGAAGGAAAATGGTGTGGGTGGAGGTTCAAGGCTTCACTCTTATCATTGAGGAGTTTGTCTTGGCCTAGACTCCTTGAGTAGTGTTTAGTCAAGTTCTTGTCGTTCTTTTTTGTCAAATTTACCTTAGTGCGCTATGGATCCCACCATGCCCTCGGGTGAAGAACCGTCTTCACCACCCCCTCCTCCTGAGTTAGACTCCGCCCAGCTTGTACGGGCCTTGAATTCCCTTCATTAACAAATCTTGGAAATGCAATCTAGGTATATTGCGGCAGGGCAAGGGTGGCGTCCTTGCACCCACTTGTGGTCCGTCGTCCTTTATCCCATGTTCAACCGACATCCTGACGTTGTGCTTTCATGGTTGGATTGGTGGAATAGCCATTTCTTCCATGCATGATTCACCTGACAGCACGAAGATCGCTACTGCCTTATGTTTTTACACGGCAAGGCGTACACATGGTGACAGGACCTAAAGGATAAGGCTAGTAAACCTACCACTTGGGACGCCTTTCAAGAAGCTGTAGGAAAGCAAGAATCAAGTCACCAAGATCTAGTTATCAATCAATCTCCACAAGAAACAAGAGAGTAAAGGTTGGGCGCCCAACTCTGAGAGAGAGAGAGAGAGAGAGAGAGAGAGAGAGAGAGAGAGAGAGAGAGAGAGAGAGAGAGAACAACAACAAGAGCGATGGAGAGCAATGCTTAGCCAAACTGTAAAATGTGACACAATAAGCCAATATGTACTCTACCTACTTACTGAATGTAGGGCACCCCCAAAAGTCAAGATAAGGCCCCTAAACCAATTTAGACCTATAAGGACCCACGAGTCAGTACATGACCAAAATTGGGTCCACAACGGAACTTAAGACAAACTTAAGGTGGCCTAAATAACTAAATACCCATGGTTACACAAATCTCGACCTTTTGGGTCAAAGTAACCTATGGATTAACTTTAGCATAGTCATTTATTTCTAACACCCTCCTTAAATGACAATGCAAAAAAACTGAAATCTTCACTCTGTAATAAAACCAACACGTGGTATTAAATCTAAATAAAGCTTTGCTTTAGCTTCAAATCTGACTCTAGGCAACGCCTTAGTGAAGAGGTCCGCAATATTATCCTTTGTAGGACAATACTCAAGTAAAATGTCGCCATCATGAAGTCTCTCCCAAACAAAGTGATAATGGATCTCGATGTGCTTCATCCTCGCATGAAAAATAGGATTCCGTGCAATGGCACTAGCACTTTGACTATCACTCAAGATAAGAGTGGCTGAGGGCTCGCCAAACTTCATATCAACAAGTAGTCTTCTCAGCCATAAACACTCCGTTGTGGCTGAAAATATCGCTCTATACTTTGCCTCACTAGAAGAAGTAGCAACAGTGGGCTGCTTTTTACTTGACCAAGAAATTGCAGAATTTCCATAGAAAAAGCAATGTCCACTTGTAGAGTGTCTAGTGTCTTGATCTCCACCCCAATCCAAGTCACTAAAACCAACCACAAACATGCATCATCGCAAGCAGGAAAAACCAGTCCATGACTTCTTGTTGCTTGAAGATATCGAAAGATCCTCTTCAATGCTTCCCAATATGATGTCATTGGGGCATGCATGAATTGACTCATGAGTGAGACACTACAAGAAATGTCCGGTCTTAAATTACATAGGTAAATGAGACAGCCAATAGCTTGACAATATAAAGTAGTATCAAATGGTTCACCAACACCTTGACTACTTAATTTCAGGCCTGTCTCCATAGGTGTAGCAACCGGCTTGCAATCTTCCATCTTGAACCGCTTCAAAATCTGCCCAATCTAGCGTTCTTGAGAGATGAAAATTCCAGCCCCTTCTTGTACAAATTCAAGACCAAGATAAAAGTGCAATAGGCCTAAATCTGAGGTTTCAAAAACCATACCAAGATCAAGTATTACGGCATCAATCTGTTGCTCATTACTTCCCGTAATAATAATATCATCAACATAAAGTAAAATAATGATAATGATGATATAATCTGAAGTATGCTTGACATAAAGAGTAGATTCGCTAGGACTATTAGTGAACCCCCGATCACAAAAATAGGCATGTATCTTTTGATACCACATCCTCGAGGCTTGCTTCAGTCCATAAAGTATCTTCTTGGCCTTCAACCAAAAAACCAGCAGGTTGTTGAAGGTACACTTCCTCATTGAGATCACCATTGAGAAATGTTGTCTTTATGTCAAGTTGCCGCAATTACCAACCAAAATGGGCAGCCAAAGAGGTTACTACCCTCACGGTAGTCATCCGAGCAGTAGGAGAAAAAGTCTCCTCATAATTAATCCGCTTTTGCTGAGTATAGCCTTCGGCAACAAGCCTTGTCTTGTACCTATCAATGGTATCATCTGCCTTATACCTGATTTTGTATACCCATTTAAACCCGATTGCCTTCTTCCCATGAGGAAGATCAACAAGAACCCAAATCTGGTTCTTCATGAGTGAGTCATACTCATCTTGCATCGCATCCTCCCAACATTTTACTCCCTTGGCCTGCTCATAAAAATCAGTTTCTTCCGCAACATCTCCATGAGATGTAAGAGCAAAATCTGAAAAATCAGCATACTCCACTAATTTTGTAGAGGCACATGTCTTTCCATCATAAAATGAACTTACTTTGTTGTCCTGCAAAGCCGACAACAGCCACCGTGGGACTGTTTTAAGATGTCCAACATCCATGTCTCTTCTTACAATTTGTTGTCCAAGATCTTCCGACACCGCACTTGGCTGTCCAAGATTTTCCAAAACTAATCTTTGCTGTCCAACAGTTCCTGCAGGCTGATTATGAGCAACAATGGGCGGTTCTTGATGAACATTAAGCTCTAAAGTTGATGAGGTGTTGGGCATTGTTGCCCCTTATCTCCCTCCAACAATAGAAGATGGTACCAAATCTGGAAAAACTTCAACATTCACACTATGTGGGCGGACACCCTTCAAGATATGAGTTGGGGCCACATCTAATGAATTCTTTTCATCAAAATGCACATCACGACTAACAATAATCTTGTTAGTGCTCAAATTGAACAACAGCCTATAGCCTTTGCTTTCACTACTATGTCTTACAAAAATGCATTTAACTCCATCCTCAAGCTTTGTACAAAGTTTATCCGGAACAAAAGCATAAGCCGTACAACCAAAAATGCGAAAGTGAGAGATTGAAGGCTTCTTTCCATACCAAACTTCATAAGGAGTTAATACTTTCAATGCTTTAGTAGGACAACGATTGCTTATATATGCTGCCGTTATAACCCCTTTAGCCCAAAACTTGTGAGGCAACCCCTTTGTTTCGAGCATGCAACGGGCCATCTCCATAAGTGTGCGATTCTTTTGCTCGGCACCATTTTGTTTAGGCGTATAGGGAGTTGTCATTTGATGTAGAATTCCCTTTTCTCGAAGAAATGCACCGAACGTAATCTTAATGTATTCCCCTCCTTGATCGGTGCGTAGGGTGTATTCCCCTTCAAAGAATGCCCAAGCTGATTTTCCACCATTGCTAGAAAATCTTTGAAACGTTGAAAAACTTCCGATTTAGCCTTCATAGGATAGATCCATGTAAAACGGGAAAAGTCATCAATAAAAGTCACAAAATAGATGCACTTTCCAATGGATTCGGTCCTCATTGGACCACAACACTTTCCTGTGTGTAGCACGCACCTTCGACTTCGAAGGGACTAGTAAATACACCCAATCTCCATTCTCAAATTCCTGATAGGTACGGTTCTCATGAGCATAACTCTCTGCCCTAGCTACAGCTTTGGACAAGTTATCTCGTGCCAACTCTAGCTTCTGCTGCATCTGAGCCAAAAACTCTACAACACTAGGTACCCTATGCAGAATCCTTATGATTGCAGGACTCAGTGGCCTGAAACCATAATTGAGCTCAAATGGACTCAATTCAATGGACGCATGTCTCTTATCATTGTACGCGAACTCCAATAGCGGTAAATGCTAAACCCAGTCTGTTTGCGTACTACTCACATATGCCCTAAGCATATCTTCCAAGATCTAATTCACTCGGTCTGTCTGACCATCTGTCTGAGGATGCTCAGAGCTACTCATCCGCAACTGTGTTCCCAGATTGGCGAACACCTCAATCCAGAAATTTCCCGTAAACTTGGGATCCTTGTCAGAAACTATGGACTTTATAGAAGACCATGTAACCAAACAATATTCTGAATAAACAACTCAGCCACTTGCGGAGCTGACCTTCTTGGTCGTTGCGATGAAATGAGCCATCTTGGAAAACCTGTCTACCACTACCATAACAGAATTTAATCCATTCTGGATCTTGGGTAGCCCACCAATAAAATCCATAGAGATGCTTTCCCACCTTCCTGTAGGTATCTCAAGTGGATGTAGCAAGCCCGGAGGACTTACTCTCTCAGCCTTGTTCACCTGACAAGCCGTGCAACGCTGGATGTACTCTCTTACATCCCGCTGCAATCGTGGCCAGAAATAATGCCTTCCCAAAAGCTCACTGGTCTTATCAATACCAAGGTGCCCTGCGCAGGGACTAACATGGCATTCATGAAGTATCTTACGATGAAGATCCTTCACGTCTGGCACAAATACTTTTCCGTTTTCTCAACTACATAACTTCCTTCACGATGTATGTCAAATAAGTACCTTTTGTTGAGCCCTCTTGATCTCCTCCATGAGATCACTGTCAACTACAGGCAAGGCTCATCTGATGCAGTACCAACGATAGTGCATCAGCGACCACATTTTCCTTCCCTCCTCGGAAGCGAATTTCCAAATGAAATTCCTACATCAGCTCGGCCCACCGAGCTTGGCGGCCTTACAAATCTGGCTGAGTGCAAAATACTATAAAGTATAATGATCTGTGTAGACATAAACCTCGGCGCCGTATAAATAATGTCTCCACACCTTGAGCGCATGTACTCACATACAGCTCTTGCTCCTGTGCGGGTATCCCATCTTGGCTCAACACTGCACCTACGACAATGCCACTTGCATCCGTCTCTAGGTTAAACGGTTTCTGGGTATCAACAAACTTGAGAACTGGAGCCGTGGCCAGCGCCTCCATCAAGTTCTCAGACTTGTGCTGAGCTTCAACAACCCACCGATCTATAGTGTTGTTTTTCCGTAACTGGTCCATCAAAGGAGCAGCTACCTTGGAATAGTTTGGCTGGGTCAACCGAAATACCCTCAACTGTCACTACGTGACCCAAATACTCGACACAAGTCTTACACAACTCTGTCTTCTGAGCATTGGCATACAAGATAGAAGCTTGTAACCTGCCCAATACGGTCTTGAGATGAACCCCATGCTCCTCGACCGCTTTACTAAAAACCAATATATCGTCAATAAAATCGATGACAAACTTGCCCATATAGTCTCGCAAGACATCGTCATGAGCATCATGAACGTGGCTGGACCCAAATGGCATAACCAAAAATTCATAATGACCGAAACGGGTTCGGAAGGATGTTTTCTGGACGTCTTCATCTCGAATCCGTATTTGATGGTATCCACTTTTGAGATCTATCTTACTAAAAATGGTTGCACCTTGCAATGCATCCAGTAGATCATCAATCCTGGGCATCGGATACCTGTGTTTTACAATGATCTTATTCAATCCCCTGTAATCTACACACATCCGAAAACTACCATCCTTTTTCTTAACAAGTAAAATAGGAGAGGCGAAAGGTGAATAACTCGGACAGAAGTACCCCAGCTTCAAATACTCCTTCAACATCTTTCTGACTTCCTCTTCCTCTTTTAGGCTCATCCTATAAGGAGGGGCTACATACCGGACTTGCCCTTGGAACGAGCTCAATACGATGATCAACGTTCCGACTAGGCGGCAATCCCTCTGGCATATTACTAATTAGCACATGTTTAAACTACGTGCGGATGGACGTCTCCAACTCACTTGTTGGGTCACATCTAGGCTGTAATGCAAATGCATGTGCACTAGGGGATGCAAAAGTAAATGAAGCTTCTTGTGGTTTATTAGTGAGTGTGCTTATCTCATTATTACCAACATAAGAATAAAACTGGAATCAACATTCACATAACACAACCACAAATACTGAATCTCCATTCTCTTTGTTTGCATATAGGTAACAAGAGGACCCTCAACAGATGGTCTCCCCCCCTTTTAAAACATGAGACAAACCCTCATGTCCAAACTTTATACATGCAAAAGAAAGAAAAACTATACAGGCTGCCTACTCATCGTCGCTTACTAATAAGTCTTCCAAAATCTCCTCATCCTTGTCCTCATCTTGACGTTGCATAGTATGGAGCTTCTTGCCCGTACGTCGAGGACAATCTTTAAAAAGATGTTTGCCAAGACAGAAAAAGCATAATCCGTCTTTCCTGGCCTTTTCCTTTTGCTCAGGACTGAGGGGAGACTTGTCGTAAGCACGACGCGCCATAGGAGATCCCGCCTTGCGCTTCAAAGTCTGCTGCATCTGGATAGGATCCTTCTGCGAAAAGCCTTTCTGACCAGTTGGGCCAGACTTTCACGAACCCTCCTTCTGAGGCCAGCTTGGCGCTCCAGATTCAGCCTTGGTGCGCACATTACCTTCAAAGTTGAGAGCTGTAGCAATTGCCTCTTCTAAGGTCTTGCACCCTTCATTAAGCACTGAAGGCCTCAACTCTTCACGAAGGCCAAATATGAACTTGTGGACTACCAGCCACTCAGGAATCTCTTCCGAAATCTTGATAAGTGTCTCACGATACCTATCAGCATATTCTTGGACCATGTACTACCTCTGACGATGCAAAAGCCAAGCATCCGTCGCACGCACATGGCTCATGTGGAGGAATAAACTGAGCTTTGAAAGCTCGCTTAAACTCAAGCCAGGTGGATGGAGCCTGATTAGACTTCAACAACTTGCGCCACCACCTGTCAGCAAAAACAGTGAAATGGTAAGCAGCTTTGTGGACCCGCCAACCCTCATCAGTTGGGGACCGTTTCAAATCAAAATACTCTTCCCACTTATGCAACCACTGATCTACGATATCAGTATTGCGTTGGGGAGTGTTTCCAGCGAAACGGGTAGGGTTTAATATCTTTGTCTTATGGATAGAGTGGAGGTAACATAGGACGAACAACACAAGACGGATAAGGTAGAGCATACTGCGAGGAAGACGCATAACCACCAGCTACCATCATCGCTCGCATCTCTGCGACAATCTTTTCCACACTATCATCGATCATTGTGAATAAGGTGCAATCGCTCTAACTTACGTTTTGGTTGGTTTAAGCTTTTAGCTGAGGTTTTTGAAGGCTTAGTTGATTTCGTTGAATCGATCTGAACAACTTTGCTTTTGGTTCGTCTCAATCCGAGGTGGTTCGATTGAAAACGAACCACCTTTGCTAGCTATGGTGGTAGTAGTCGGTTTTTTTTTAATTTTTTGCGATTTTAAAAACTTCAAAAGCCAATTTCTTTTTGTGTCCTTATTTTGGGACTAGGAAGTCGAAATTTTTTTGCATTCAAAGTTTTTGTATAATGCAAAAAAAAAATCTGAAAAAAAAAAAAAATTGTCAGGCACCTGCGCGCGCGGGTCCGTACGGCCTGCTACACAGACAGCAGCCGCAAGTTGCACAGGCAACAGCCGCAAGTAGTCTCCAAAGTGATCTTTCATTTGGGGGAGGGGAATTAATCCCATCATATCACCTTGTACTTTTACCTTAAGTACTCTTTGTCTTTGCTTGCGATGGGATGTCAAGTTGCAAAGCACAATAAACTTTGTAACTTTTGAACTAAAGTTGAAAAAAAGGAAACGAACTTGCAGCGCTAACTTCCTAAACCTTGTGAACTTTGTTAACAAAGTTTTGACCTTTGTACTTGAAAAGTATGTTTCAAACTTTAATCATAAGGTTACAAAGTCTTTATTAACTTTGTAAACTCCAAACCTGTTTCCTGAAAGTAGATGTTGAAGCCTTGCAAAGTTTGATTTCTGAGTATTTATTCATAAGTTATAAAGTTTCTTAACTTATGTTTAGAAAAAAGTTGCTTTCTAAGTTATGAAATACAACTTACAAACTTTATAAACCTTGTAAGTTACATTTCTAAAGCAAGTTTCAACCAAACTTTGGCTTCATAAAAAATTTTAAGAGTGGAGGGAAATAAAATAAAAGTACACAATTGTACTTGCAAGTTGTACCTGCTGCAAGTACAGACCTGTGTGCCCTTCTCCTTGTCTTTCCTAGCCTCTTTGTTGGGCTTAATCCACCTCCTTGTAATCTTCCACCTGCACATACAAAAAAAATGGTAAATCCTCCATCTTCTTCACCTTTTGGAAGGAAATTTGAAGTTTTCTCATCCACCTCCTCCTCATGAACGTACGGTTGTACCAGCACCTCCTTAGTCTAAGGACAAGCCTTAGAGGAGATTTAGTGTGTGTCTTTGGGCCATAAGGCCATGAGGACAAGGCGGTGACCCAAAAGGTGGGTGGAGACATGACTCACGTGACCCTTGGGTGAGGTGGCGTAAGGAGGGTGGTGGCCATGTGATTCGAGGGTAGGTGGACCCCATAAGGGGATGCCACTTGTTTTTGGGACCCATGTGCTTGCTTGCTAAGTAGCGACCATAAGGCCCGCCACCCAGCAAGGCTTTTTTTTTGGAAGGAAAAGAAGTGGGATGGGGAGTTAAGGCTCCATTTCCATTTTTGAGGTGCTTATTGTGGGTTAGTCTCCTTGAGTAGTGGTCTCAAGTTCTCTAAGTCCTTTTGTTACGAAGCCCTTGTAGTTTTTTCTTTGCCTCCTTCCTGAGAGCGCCATGGACCCTGCTATGCCCTCGGGTGAAGGACCGTCTTCACCTCCTCCTCCTCCTGATGTAGACACTAAGCAGCTTGTACAGGCCCTAAATCTGCTGCAAAACCATATTTTAGAAATGCAGGCCAAACATGCCGCAGCCGAGCAAGAGTCATTTTTAGAATAAAGCCATTCTTTTCCTAAGATTATGTCTACACTATCCAAGTTCATAATATGAAAATCTAGCAGCTCAACATAATCTTGGATCTGAAGCGGCAGCTGAGGAACAAGCTGATCCCAAGCTTGCCGATCTTCCCCCGACGCCATTTCACCACGTACAAGTGATTATTTGGCGCGGTAGCCGCCCTGAGCTTCTGCACCAGTTTAGCATTTATGAAATTATGTGTGGAACCATCATCAAAAAGAACAGTCACAGCTTGGCGTCCTACAATTCCATTCATACGAATGAGATCGTGGGGGCCAAAAACAGTTGTATTAAAACAACAAATCTTGCAACTAGTGTCATCGTTAAAGGATAAATCAACAAAAGAAATACTAGAATTACCTGGCGCTTTAAAAGATTTAGGTTGCCCGCCAGATTTCTTTTGCTTTGTCTTTGGGCAATCTTTTGAAAGATGCCCCTTCTCCATGCAGGAGAAGCACAACCCACCGGTTCTCGCCTTGTCGTAGTCTGCGCGCTCCAATTTGACACGCTTTTTCTCGCCTTGGAAACCGGTGTCCGCCGTCTTGTCTCTGCCCCGCTTCATGAAAATTTTCTTTTCTTTCTGCTCAGCCTTGGGCAAAGCAAGCTTGCTCCCTGCGAGAGGCAAAATGGGCGCCGCACTTCTAGCTGAAATTCTTTTGAAAGCCCCAAGATAAAATGTAACTTCAACAGGATAGGATCGATTCGCGAGGCAAATCGGGGCAAATTTTTCTGGAATTCCTGGATATAGGCATCTAACGACCTAGTACCCATCTGCACGGTGGCGAAACGCCGCCAATGCTCAAAATCATCCAACACCAGAAGAAAAGCCGTTTTAAAGGAAAGGCATCCCATGTAGAAGGGGCAGTAGCCCTCTCCTTTATATCCTGCCACCATGTAAATGCCTTTCCGCGTAAAAACATGAGAGCAGAAGCGATCTTCGTACTATCAGGCGCATCGTGCATGGAAAAATCACTATTCCATCGATCTAGCCATGACAATACCACATCGGGAATTCCGGATTAAACATTGGATATACGCCAACGGACCGCGAGTGCGTCGAAGAACGCCACTCTTGCTCGGCCGTGGCATGTTTGGCCTGCATTTCTAAAATTTAGTTGTGCAGTAGACTTAGGGCATGTACAAGCTGGTTAGTGTCTACATCAGGAGGAGGAGGTGAAGGCGGTCCTTCGCCCGAGGGCATAGCAGGGTCCATGGCGCTCTAAGGAAGGAGGCAAAGAAAAACTGCAAGGGCTTCGCAACAAAAGGACTTAGAGAACTCGAGACCACTACTCAAGGAGACTAACCCACAATAAGCACCTCCATGATGGAAATGGAGCCTTTACCCCCCATCCCACTTCTTTTCCTTCCAAAAAACAAAAGCCTTGCTGGGTGGCGGGCCTTATGGTCACCACCTAGCAAGCACATGGGTCCCAAAAACAAGTGGCATCCCCTTATGGGGTCCACCTACCCTCAAATCACATGGCCACCACCCTCCCTATGCCACCTCACCCAAGGGTCACTTAGGTCATGTCCCCACCCACCTTTTGGGTCACCGCTTTGTCCTCATGGCCTTATGGCCCAAAGACAGACCTAAATCTCCTCTAAGGCTTGTCCTTAGACTAAGGAGAAGGTGCTGGTACAACCGTACGTTCATGAGGAGGTGGATGAAAAAACTTCAAATTTCCTCCCAAGAGGTGAAGAAGATGGAGGATTTACCATTTTTTTGTATGTGCAGGTGGAAGATTACAAGGAGGATTAAGCCCAACAAAGAAAGAGGCTAGGAAAGACAAGAAGAAGGGCACAGAGGTCTGTACTTGCAGCACGTACAGCCTGCAAGTACAGCTGTGTACTTTTATTTTATTTCCCTGCTCTTAAAAAATTTTATGAAGCCAAAGTTTGGTTGAAACCTGCTTTAGAAATGAAACTTACAAGGTTTATAAAGTTTGTAAGTTGTATTTTATAACTTAGAAAGCAACTTTTTTTTAAACATAAGTTAAAAAACTTTATAACTTATGAATAAATACTCAGAAATCAAACTTTGCAAGGCTTCAACGTCTATTTTCAGGAAACAGGTTTGGAGTTTACAAAGTTAATAAAGACTTTGTAACTTTATGATTAAAGTTTGAAACGTACTTTTCAAGTACAAAGGTCAAAACTTTGTTTAATAACAAATTTCACAAGGTTTAGGAAGTTTGAACAGCAAGTTCGTTTCTTTTTTTTAACTTTTTACAAAGCTCAATAGTTACAAAGTTTATTGTGCTTTGCAACTTGACATCCCATCACAAGCAAAGGCAAAGAGTACTTAGTAAAAGTACAAGGTAATATGATGGGATTAATTCCCCTCCCCCAAATGAAAGATCACTTTGGAGACAACCTGCGGCATTTTACCTGTGTCAAAAAATTTGTTAGCAGGCCGTACGGACCCGTGCGCACAGGTGCGCAGGTGCCCGGCAAAAAAATTTCTTTTTTTTTTGCATTATACAAAAACTTTGAATGCAAAAATTTTTCGACTTCCTAGTCCCAAAATAAGGTCAAAAAACGAAATCGGCTGTTGAACTTTTTAAAACCGCAAAAAATTAAAAAAAAACCGACTACTATCACCATAGCTAAAAAAAGATGGTTCGTTTTCAATCAAAACGACCTCGGATTGAGACGAACCAAAAAGCAAAGTTGTTCAGATCGATTCAACAAAATCAACTAAGCCTTTAAAAACCTCAGCTAAAAGCTTAAACCAACCAAAAACGTAAGTTAGAGCGATTGCACCTTATTCACAATGATCGGTGGCTCTGAAACCAACTGTTAGAATCCCCATCGTCGTGTTGGTCATTGCTAAAGCACAAACAGGTGACAAACCATAGAGGTACTGCCACCTCACCCCCGTGCACTTGAGCTACAGACCACCATCAAGCAAGCTCGGATCTCATGTAAGCCATGGTGTCCCATACCACCATGCCTTACCCTCGACCCTCGCCTACCTACATCCTGAGGCCTAGATACTCGTCCTGACCTGACCACCAATGGAAGAGCTCTTCATTCTCCAGGAGAGAATGAATGCCAAGCTCATGGAGATCTACCTCTTTATACATAGTCCAGCGGGTCATCTCCCTCCATAGGAGTCACACATGACCAACGACACGCGGCAGTTGTGCACATTGACGCGGGTCTATAACAACGAGTCACCACGCGCCAACAAGACATTGACACGTGGCACCCAAAAGACCTATAGCTCCAGATCAACGTTCCGTCCCATAACTGAGACCGTCACCTCAAGTTTCTTGTTGGGTACCCTCATGGGTACGTAAAACAGCCCAACAAGTTCATCAAAGGAGAGTTGATGTCCCCTAAGAGAGATACTCAAAGATGAAACAAATGGAAGATAAGAGAAAGGTAATGAGTTGAGAGTAATGGAAACAAATTGAGCATCCTCAATTATCTCATCAATATTGAGAAGCTCCTCCCGAAGATCCTTGATCTTCGTCAAGTGATTGGTCACTTGATCCCCTTCTTGCATCTTCAACAAAGAAAGTTGATTTCTGAAATACACCACTCTTGCTGGAATTTTGACTCTATACATAGTACAAAGTGTATCCCACGCACTTTTAGATGTCTTCCAAGACCTAATATGAGGTAAGATAGATCTTTTCACAGCAAGAGCAACCATAGAATGTGCTTGTGCATCCCTTCTATCCCACTTCTTTTGTTTATCCGAAGATGGAGAAGATGATGTTGATGATGATGATCCACGAGGTGTAGGAGGTGCCAAAGACGGAGGCCTTTCCTCATCACCATTGACCAAATCCCACAGATTCTTCATCATGTAACTCCACAAGGAGTAGTTTGTGCCATCCAACCGATCTTCACTAAACAAAGAACCGATAGCTTCCGATTTTTTAGCCATTACCTCCAACAGAATTTCAGCTTGTAGTAGATAGGAAAGAGAGCCTTTCCACAACCAAATCCACTCAAAAAATTTGCAGCAAACAAAGAGCTGAAATAGGAGCAGAAGATGTCTTTCAATCTGCAACCAAAGTGCCCAAAAGGTAATGGAAAGATGGCTGTCTTTCTGCACAAAAAAACCAGCTTCTTGAAAATTAGGTTAGCTTCGATTGAAGCCTACAACGAAACCTAATTAGGAAGCCAAATAGTGTGATCAACACACACTCCAATAGGGCTGTTGAAGGCAACCTACTGCTTGCTGAAATCTGCAAATTTCCAGCCACAAGTTGACCTAACCCTGAATAGGGTTTGCTGGATTTTGGGCGCCCTCGTACACAAATGCAAACCTGAAAACAAAAAAAGCAAGATAAGGAGACACCACAACCAAAAATTAGTAGCAGATTTTTGGGCGCCCTCCTCCAAACAAAACTTTCTGAAAACTGGTTGCATAAAAATCAAATTTGAGATGCTGATTTTTGGGTGCCACAAATTGCTCCTCTAAGATCTCTGATGGGCGCCCTCCTTCAACCTGAAAAGAGACAAAAAAGTTGATCCAAACTCCACTTGGAAAGATCAGCAGGATGCCAAAATTTCAGAACAAAAAGTAGAGAAGCTCCTCTTTTGGTAGGGCGCCAACATACAAGCTTGCTGCAGATCCGGTAGCTCTGATACCTTGTAGGAAAGCAAGAATCAAGTCACCAAGATCTAGCTATCAATCAATCTCCACAAGAAACAAGAGAGAAAAGGTTGGGCGCCCAACTCTAAGAGAGAGAGAGAGAGAGAAAACAGCAACAAGAGTAATGGAGAGCAATGCTTAGCCAAACTGTAAAATGTGACACAACTAGCCAATATGTACTCTACCTACTTACTGAATGTAGGGCACCCCCAAAAGTCAAGATAGGGCCCCTAAACCAAATTAGACCTATAAGGACCCACGAGTCAGTACATGACCAAAATTGAGTCCAACAGAACTTAAGACAAACTTAAGATGGCCTAAATAACTAAGTACCCATGGTTAAACAAATCTCAACCTTTTGCGTCAAAGTAACCTATGGATTAACTTTAGCATAGTCATTTATTTCTAACAAAAGCCTTTAAGACAGCTTTCCTACCGGTGCTGGATGACTTTGAGCATTGGCGATAAGGAGCAAAGGTTGCTAAGGTTGAGAAAAAAAAATTTAAAAGCAAGGCAGCTGGCAAGGAGAAGATGGACACTCGTTCCCAGGACGAGTGTGACTCCTCACGATCTTCAGGTTCAATGTCATACAGTAAACTGTACGTTCCCTCTAATGAGAGAGCTTGCGCCAAATTATAGCTTGAAACTCCATCATCCTCCAATCTTTTGAACAATGGCTGCAAAAAGTCGCCTTCAAAGTTTTTGCAGACATTTCGTACATAGCTGCCAGAGCGAAAGAGAGCCCAAAATGCTTAGTTGCATCTCCATTAGCCATCAGAATAGGTCTAGGTGGATTAGTAGATACAGTGCAAAAGTCATTCCATGCACGAGCATTGAGTTCATTCTTAAGCACGAGCATCAACAGTTGAAAAGAAGGAAAGGCATTCCATGCACGAGCATTGAGTTCATTCTTAAGCACGAGCATCAACAGTTGAAAAGAAGGAAGTAGAGTAATGTATGTCAAATATAAAGGCATCATCATTAGGCTGCGGTTCAGGAACATTAGGCCTAAAGCAGGATCCATCGGAAGCAGCTATTCTTCCAACAGCCGATAGCCACTACTATAAATGTGGGGACTGTCAATGATGGTTCGAAGCCCATCAAGCACGGCCATGAGAACAGGATCAACTAGATAAGTAGACTAAAGTGCAGCAGAAGAACGTACTGTATAGAGCAAACCACGTAAGCAGAGCACAAAAGTGAATATGCTCTGTGAAAACGACCTAATGGTCAAAGATCCATCTTTTGAAGTAAAAAATCTATTCCAAAAGAAATGTGATAGTTGACCAAGGCCACCTATATCTAGAATGTAATCCAGATTAGGCAAGGGAGCAAATGTGATTGACATAGGGCGCATCAAACAAGGGTTTTGACATAATAAATGCAGAAGTATTGTGAACAGGACAAACAATAGACGGTGTATCCATCGACTTGGGTTTCTTCGAATTTCCGGCCACTGCCTTGACCATTCCTGGTCTTGCCCGAACGTTCAAGGCCTCCATGGCCCAAGGGGTGAGACCCTAGGGACTCTGCAGGTGGTGCGGTCTCTACTGAGCTAGGACGCGGTTCTACCTTAGGTGCCATAGTCACTTGTGAGTGAGGAGACAATAAAGGAAGAGTATCATAACAAGTAAGAAACCAACAGTTGATTAGATCACTCAACAACAAATGAATGACGAGGAGGCATCTAATAAGCAGTTATATAAGTGAATGAAACACTAAAATCAGAAAACTCACAAAATGGTGAACTAATATTAGAGTGGTTTGTTTCGTGCGTGTGAAAAGCAAGGGAATTCATTAGATCACGAGGTTTTGAGTTACGCAAAAGGAGACGGAATTGTAGAGCTCTATTTGTCTAAGGAGTTATATCCTAGGCAACCTTTAACAATGCATCATGCTATGTTGACTCCAAAAGATTGCAATTCTGTGTCCAACTTATTTGCAGTGTGGAGAAAAGAATAAACGAGAAGGTTATGACAACATTCGAGATTCGAGAAAGCTGAAGATGAGTATAACTGTACAAGGATCTGGCATCTGCTTGCTGAGAAGACTGAGCACTCGAGAGTATAATTGAGGTAATAAATCTCATGATCTCAGATCATGCCACATGGTCATTGGTGACTGTAGTCTACTAGTCTGTTGCGTGTGGAGGTTTAGCTAGGGCACCTCTGCCAGGCACCTCTACTAAGCACTTAGAAGTTAGAACTTAGCAGTTGCCAGTGAGCACTTGTCATTCAAGTTGATTCTTGAAGACGAGATGAGTCTCTCTCTCTCTCTCTCTCTCTCTCTCTCTCTCTCTCTCTCTCTCTCTCTCAAAGCTTGAACTTTGAACTCAAAACTTGAAAGTGGAAACTTCAAACAGATGTCAGAAACACAAATTACAACTTTACATAATACAAATGACAAGTTCCAATGTTGAAAGCTCAAAAGTCACGAGTCAAGACTTGTCACTCAAGAATCAAAATTTAGATCATCACAATTTACAATCATAAATGCATAAATATTAAATCAAAATTGTAAAACTTTTAACTCAATATTGATATATCATATTAGATAATCGACTTTCCATCATATCAGTCTTCAAAGTTCAGAATCCACAATACATATAAGCCCAGTGTAATGTCACATGTCTGATGATATGTAAATAGTAATATGTGTAGATGTCGTGGCTCATCAGTACTATGCAGTGTGTACTATCTACTAATCTACACTCTAAGCTCTCCTAGCTCTAAGCCTCCTCCGAGCAGGTGTTGTCGAGCCTGCTATGGTCTCCTCTCAAAAATCAGGGAGGAAGTCCTCATCGGGGGCCAAGGTATGATGTCCCTCATCCTCATCCTTGCTCTCCTCAAACTCCTCCTCCACATAGTCCCCTCCTCTAAGGAGTCTGACCCTAACGATGCCTCAAGCTCAAACTGTCATCAAGGCTATGAGCACGAGAGCTCCTGCCCTCCTCCTGTGCGCTGCTCGCGTCACAAGTCTTGCACAAAAGGATTGACAAATGTATTACTACCCACAAATTACAATAATTAGTTTAAAAATGTATTTCAAGTGACAAGCATGCAACGTCAACCCAGTAGTAAGAGCTAAATCCTAATTTATCACCTACCCTCTGCATGGCCTCCTCATGGGGGAATGCATACACATCCTCCTCTGCTTGGTCTCTTGATGGCAAGTCTGGAAGCTTTGCCACATCGATCTCATCTAGATTGATCTACACACATGCCACAATGCACATTGAAATCAAGGTGAAATCTGGAGGGCCGACAAAAGTTGAAACTTACATCGAACCACGGTTCGAACCAATGAATCGTACGTGGCCGGTTCGAATTGGCCTTTGCTAAAAAAAAGGAGGAGCGGTGGGCCAAAACCACCCATGCACGGGCGGGGGAGAGAGAGAGAGAGAGAGAGAGAGAGAGAGAGAGAGAGAGAGAGAGAGAGAGAGAGAGAGAGAGATGTGGGCCATTTGGTTGAGAAAGAAAGAAAGAAAGAAAGCTTTATTAATGTCTTTTCCATGCCAAAAGGCATAGAAGACCAAAAGGAGTACATGTCAAGTATGTGAAAACCATGGGAGCGTATATAAACGTCTCCAAGAAAAAACTATGCATAAAAGAGAAATGAGTAATATAACTGTAAACTACAAACTGCCAACTGTCCATAAGTGGGAGCAAAATAGCTACCAGGAGTAGAGTAATATTATATAGTGATGCTACTGAAAAAAGATGTGATACGAGCTGTAACAGGAGGTAATATGGACCACCACTGATGTCGTCTAGGAGGTTGAAAACTGTGTGCTCTCGTAACAAGGCGGGAAGTGCAAACTGCTGCATGACTATGAGTGATACATTGTCTTTGACATCTTTGAGGTGGTATGTTGTCGTCATCGTCATCAGGCCGTGTCCGTCTCCTGGTGAAGGACATAATATGAGCCTAAGAGCTAGGATGTGGCTGGTGAGTTGACTGGTAACCAGTGGCATCCTGCTCCAGAAAGTGAGTCCGGTAGTAGTCAGGCTTAACCCCCAGCTGGTGTCGCCAAGTATGGTCGAGATATGCTATGTATAAAAAACATCTAATGTACTAGTGTGTACCCAAAGGGAGATCAGTGATAGTGATACCAAATGCTTCCATGAGGAAGTGTGATGCCTGAGAGAACCATGATAGCCGGTATCCCTGAGTCTGAAGGTGATGAGAGGACATGAGTGCAAGCCACGTATATCTCTGCTCTGTATCAGGAAGTGCCTGAGCTCTCTGGATCAGTAGGTGATAAGCTGGAAGGCTGCCTCAATCTGACTAGGAGGGGGGTGGCAAACTCTGCAAGGATGATCTCATGTGGAACCGGGGCTTCGCTCAGTCTGTAAGCGTGAAATGCTGGACCAGTGTGAAGATGATAGTCATGTACACCATACGGAAGCAGAATCTCTCCAAACTGGACTAGAGAAGAGTGGCCCTTCCCAAATCTAGAAGTAGCCGCTTGTCTCATCCTGAAGGTAGTACCAGAGAAGAGCACACACCCAGGTAAGTGTATGAAGAGGACTATCCATCAAAGGTAAGCTCCTAGCACTGCATGAAGGCCCGAGAGGTATTTAAGACCATAACTTTGGTCTTCGAGAGGTTCACCCCTAAACCCCATTGAGTCCAAAAGGTGTGTAAACAGTCCAATTGTCTCTGTAATCCCTCTCTGGTATGGGAGACTAGTACCACATCATCGGCATAGAGAAGGATGGCAATCAGAATGTCCCCAAGCCGACAACCGTCCCCACTACACTTAGAGATGACCTGCTCTAGCTCATCAATATATAATCCAAAGAGAACTGGTGAGAGAGAGCATCCCTGCTTAACCCCAATAGCACTCCAGATTTGCTCAGAAATGCCACTACCATGACGAAAGCAACCCAAAACCCTCCCATAGAGAGCCATGACGGCTAGAATAATATCTATAGAGAAACCCAAGTCTCAGAGTCTCTGGATAAGTAAGGAGCATGGGACAGAATCAAAGGCTTTCTTGAAGTCCACAAAACAACAGTAAACCTTTTCTCTCCTGTGTCTAGCTTCCTCAATGAGGGCTCAAAGTGTGAATATGTGATCTGTAGTGAAATAATGAGCACGGAACCCTGCCTGATCCAAAGCATGTAATCTCCTGGACTCTGCCTCTAAGCTAACTGCAGACTGGAGGATGGTGCCATATAACGTCACGAGAACATGTCCAATCATGATAGTGCGGTAATTACCAGGTACCATGGGGTCACTGTTTTTATAGATAGGATGTATGATGTTGGTGCACCAAGAGGATGGGAAGCCCTCAACAACAGCATGGTCAAGGAGAGTGGATAATGTAGGGGCAAGGGTATCGGAGGCGTGAATCAGTAGCTCAGATTCAAGGTCTTCAATGTCTCTGGTGCGGTGGGTTTTCAGCTTTTTGATTGCTGCCCGAACCAAGTCAGGGGTGGAAAAGGTGGTGAAGTCTGAAGGTCGAGGAGAGATGGAGATGGGCGTATCAGTGGGTATAGTGTAAAGCTGGGTAGCATTCGGTCCAGGTATGTAAATCGTCCAAGGCGGGCGTGGAAACGAGCATGTGTGACAGAGTGGCGAAGGGATTGACATTCTGCGTCGTACCACGGTGGATAGAAGAAATGTCGGGATGATCGTGGATGGACTGGTTGTGGTTATGAGGTTTAGAGGGGAAAGCCAAAGTGGCAACAGTGTGGAGACAGGTGGTGAGGAAGGTGGCTTGTGACTCCAGTGGTTTGCTGTGTGGAAAAGAGTGAAGTAAGGAGGTAAGGGATTCCTGGTAGAGTGGTATAGAGAGGGGGTGGAAGGTGTATTTGGGTGCACGGGGAAGTATGGACTGGTGTTGAGGTTGTGGTGGTGGAAGGTGGCCAATAGCAAAGGATAGGAACGAATGATTAGAGAGGGTGGTAGGGGAGATATGGAAGCTGTGAATGAGAGGGATGGACGACGGTGACCCCATGAGGTAATCAACCACACTATGACCGCCACTGCGAGGGTGACAAGTATAGCTGCCAAAATTAGGCCAATGAGGTAGGCCATTATAAATGGCTAACTCATGTGCCTCACCAAACTGTAACAAGTATTCACCATATGAAGTAATAGGTCCCGGTCCATCTTCAGAAATCTTGGTGATCCCCATGCACACTATATCAAGGGCATGAACTCGCATCTGATCTGTAGCATCATAGAACCCTGTCGTCGTGAAGCTGTCCGGGCATTAAAATTCCCAGTGAGGAAAGCTGTTCCTCAGATTGATGTTGTTCCGGATTTACAGGTTGTTGTTGTGTGTCTTGCGTCTATATGCATTGATTCACAGATATCGTATTCAGTGGTCATTCTTGGTTTCATTGATATTGAGGCTGTATACCTTGGTGGTATTTCTACTATTGCATCTACGCATGCAGTTTCTTCTCCATTGGTCTCTATATCTCCATCTCTTGAGTCTGTCATGGCCAATGTTCCTATTGATTTCTCTGGGGTTCTTCACTGGTCCACGGTTGATGGTTTTCTCACTCTTGGTAATGAGGTTGTATCTTCTTTCACTTTACTCCATGGATCTCTGCTTGAGGCTTGGCATATCCTGATGGTTTGGGTTATTGTCTCCATTCCAGCTATTGTTTGTCTGGGTGATCTTCAGGTTCCCAGTCATTTCGTGTTGCTCCATATCGCTTGGTCTTGGATGCTGAGTTTCCACTTTGTTTTGGTGAGGAACAAGATCCGCAACATTAGTAGCAAGCGTCGGAGCAATATCCACGTGTAGCTGGGAATGAGTATCAAAGCACATATGAGCAATACTAAAGTATATGGTGGCAATATGCCCAGAAACTATCCAAGAGAGGAGAAGGAACTCTCTCAAGGTACTCTGATGGTCGATGTCGCGAAGAGACAAGTGTCGCGAACAATTTGCGAAACACGAAACTGAGAAGAAGAGATGGATTGTCACAACTGCGCATGCTCATCATGCCTGATGAACTCAAACATCTGATGAACTCTGTAGAGTCGAGCCACTCCTCCCGAACCACAGCCACTGGCTGATGATCTAGTCTCAGATCTATATATTGAATCCTATCTGTATCCCGGGAAGGTGGGTAAACCGCGGACCTGGCTCTCGTGAGTCTCCATGAAAAACAATAGGTCTCGTCCAGTAATAAAGTCAATCAGATCACCTGTTGTAGAGGATGAGTGGATGCCATCACAATTCCATACCCCAATCTGAAGATGGTATGGATGGAGCCCCGGGGTTCCCAATCCCGGGGGAGTCGAATTCCTAGCTCTGGGAACTAGTACCGAACTACCAGGGGTGCCAGCAACAAATCGTATCTGACCATCTCGATATATGACCCGTCTACCAGTCTCTCAAGCCACCTGGAAGGCTTTACGCCTCTCCTCAACCTGGATGTAGGTAAGATTGTCATCCATATTTACGGTAGTGCCACGTAACTTGGCTCTACAACGTAAAGCCTCTCTGCAGATGTCTAGGAATGTGAAGTTCGCGAATGATCAGTGTAGCTGCATCTTTGGTGGTCCTCCAAGCTGTATCTAGCCCATCTGTCACATGTCCTAGAGTGGTCTCGAGAAATCTCGTAGCTTCGGCAATGGCATCCTGTGTGTCTGGTATCCCACGAACCCTGATGTTATGGGCCTTTTGCTCCCTTGACCGCTCTTCCGAAATGGTGGCTGAGATGACTAAGGAAATGGGGGGCGCTAGGCTTGGTGCCTTTCTTCAAGAGTGCTGCCCATGAATCTTTATGCTGCTCAATTTTACTCTCAAGCTCTTGTATCATGGTGGTGGTCGTTTCCGAGACCTGCTTAGTGTTGATCACTTGCTTCAATGAGGCGACTTTGGACTGCAACAAGTTCTTTTCCTTTACTAAGGAGATCACTACTCCTTTCAACTGTGAAAGTTCTTGGATCAAAAGCTGGAAATCTGCTCTCATTTGGTCAGCTTCCCAAGAGGAAAAGAGTTCAATTGATTTGGAGGGAGTGTAGGGAATGGATGCGGTAGATGGAGGAGCTGTGAATTGGTGGTGTGAAGACGATGCGGACGAGGAAGAGGATGAAAGAGAGGGAGGAGCAATAGTGAGAGAAGAAGAAGAAGAAGAAAAGAGGGATGAGGTGGAGGGCGGTGCCACGGCAGCAGCAAGCAGCGCTGCCTGCATGGCAGGCAGTGCTGCCACATCAGCAGGCAGCTCATTGGACATCAGCTTCGAGGTGGCAGCGAGGGCTGAGGCGGCAGCAGCAGAGAGAGGGGATGCTGAGGTGGCAGCAGCGAGGTCTGAGGTGGCAGGAACACCAAGGGGGGAGGCTGAGTTGGCAGCAGCAGCAAGGGGGGAGGTGGCAGCAGCAGTGAGGGCGCCATCTGAGTTGGCAGCAGCTTAGACTATGTGTCTACCATTGCTCCCAGAGCCATGGCAAAGGCAGAGGTTGCAGTTTCACAGTTGTTCTACACTTGCGATCTACCATTTCATCTAGCTAGAACCCTAGCATGGAAGAGGGCAATGAATGCAGCGAGTGCTATTGGGCAGGTGTGCTCAGGGCCGTCTTGTGAGCATCTTAGGACGAACTTCTTGATGAGCGGGCTTCTGTTGACCAAAAGCTAGAGCCTCTCAGGAGGGCATGGGCCCAGTATGTACTATCCTCTATGCACTCTAAAGACTGATACCGTATATGCTATGCTCATTGCTCATTGCCAATTTAAGTCTTAACTTTAAATTTCATACACGTGGCATTTCATACTTATTAATAATTATTTATGTTTAATCATAATTGTCAAATGAACTTTCATCATTGACGTCTCAGGGTTGCAACTTGCCATGAAATTTGAATCATGATCTTGTCTTGTGACTTGTCACCTGTGAACGTGATCTTGTCTTGTGACTTGTCACCTGTGAACTAGGTACGGCTACCTATCATAATCTGATGGTTGGAGTGATACAAGGACGCGCCACATATTCAATATCTTGGTGTCTTCCTACATGGGGACGATGAATCTGAGATCCATCGACACCTCTGGGGTGGCAATGACGGCAGGGATCCCGATTTCCGAAATTGCAGAAACTTTCTGATCGCTGACCTGTCTCCTGTCTGAACTCTAAATTTGATCTGAAAAAATCAGATTCCTAGCCTAAATCTGGAGATAGAAATCTGATTTGTGAGGATATAGGTACCCTCGCTATCTGAGTAGAGACCTGGCTGCTCCAAAAACTTCGGATCTGATACCGAATTTGGCTTCAAAATTCAGAATTTAGGTAGGCCCCTTCAGCGCTGGACCTGCTCTACGTTTTCCACCTGAAATCCGCTCAGTATTCATCTATCTGTACACAAAAAACAGGGGTAGATCCCTGATTTTCCAGCGCTGAACCTATACAAGGAATTTCACCTCAGAACAACTGAAAATTCCAGCAAATTTGAATGAGTGCAGAGCTGTTCCTACAGCAACTTCTCTCCTCTATTCTTTTCTGAGAATCTGAGAATTCTTTCCTATCTTCTGATAGCTTTCTCTACTGCTGCTCCTACGCTCCCAAAGAAGGAGATGGCTCTGATACCAGTGTAAGAGATCCTAACACCACAGTAGGGCAAACACTAACTGAACCGCCCAACCTTGCCTGTCGTGGCCGACTGCACGTCGGGACCCAACGGGGGGCCCTATCCTACTGACAGGGTCCCTAGGGTGTGTTAGGCCCGCCTTAAGCTATGGACCGTGCCGGGGCACACTACTTACACTGTCTTGCCCTGTTGGTCGTGTACACTGGACACGACCCTGACTGTGGTATCTGACCTCCTGTGTTCTCTAGGGTTCGGCACTGGTCCCGTGCTCGTAACACAAAGGTTCCAGACTTGCCACCAAGAGAACAAGCAGAGGACGTGTACGCATTCCTCCTGAGGAGGCCATGTAGAGGGCAGGTGAGAAATTAAGATTTAGCTCTTACTACTCGGTTGATGTTGCATGCTTGTCACTTGAAATACATTTTTGAACTGATTATTGTAATTTGTCCCTCCGTGTGTGCATTTCTTATCACTTGAGCAGAGCGCAGGACGAGGACAAGAGAGGGTACGAGCTCTCGTGCTCACAGCCCGAGCCTAAGGCATCGTCAAGGTCAGAGTCCTCAGAGGAGGACTGTGTAACTGCGCTGAGGAGAGTCGATTCCTTTTCTTCGTGTGAATCATGGAATGAACACTCCAGTTTCTCTCACAAGCGATTGCAGTGCAGTCCTGTGAGAGGATCTTGATGGCAAGGTGGCGCAATTTGGGGACATCAATCCCAAACTTGGTCCACTATGACACAAGACGTAGCTGGCTTGAATCACAGTTTAAAGAGGAGTCAATAGTTGCAACTTGCCAGTGAGCACCAGTGCCACAGACCAAAGCCAACAAATTAGATAATAGAATTGGAATGCAATTGACTAATTGTGCAATTTATTACCATCTCTCATACGCGTCGGACTCCAAGGTCTCATCCAACATCTTATCCTGCTCGTATACATTAGGACAAACTCGAGAGACATAGGCATTCCAGCCATCCTTGAGCTTGAGCTCCCTATCAAGGTAATGTCCTCACTCCTCCATAGTGGATGGAGTATGTGGGCCATGGCATGCAAGGGCTAGTGAAACCACTCCCACCTGTCTGCCAGAAATTGGATCGTGCCTCATCCCAAAATGCAGGCGACATAACAATCTGCTCAAATCTCATACCCTTCGGCTGCCATCTGCCTCAAGCTCACATGAACTTTCGGCAATCGTTCCATGACCAAGAACATAAATGCAAACATGCACAATGCATGAATTGCATTGAACATTCCAGACTAACAAAGTTTGATTTAGAATTTAGTACAATGATGACCGAATCAGACCATCAAAGTTTCAAACTCAAACACTTCACCGTTTAAAGCATTAGTACATACATATTACACAATGGCCTGCTAGTTTGCAAATGTAGTGAAATTTGAATCAATTATGGCAAATTCTTAGAAGTTAGTTGTAAAATTGTATAGACCAGATTGACCAAGAAATAAAGGCTATCCAGTCTTCCATTCTTTTTGTATGAAACGTATTTTGAATATTAGAGCTTATTACTCTAACTGATGAATTATGAGTGCAGGTATCATTACCTGAAGACAAGAAATGAAACTGTAGAGCAATGCTAACAGTTTGAGATGCAGGTTCTAGAAATAGAATCTAATGATGAACCATTTCATGGTATGGCTTCTAACCTTTTCCTAAGGGTATGTGCAGGTACTAAGAAGAGTACTTGAAGAAAGAATCCAAAGAAGCTTCTTAAAGCTTAAAGACGATACCTGAAGAAGGCTCAATCGAGTCTATAAAGAAGGCTCACTCGAGTCTATAAAAACTGGGAGAAAAAACCAAAGGACTGATCACCCTTTGTGTCACACTCCACTATGATTGGGGATGGGCAACCCCTAGAAAAAAAAGAGCCTAGGAATTGATGAAAATTATGCAAGGTAAGATGGACGTATACAAAGCCTTTCCCATGACATGAAAAACACTTGGGTGGATCCCAATGTTGTACACAAACAAATATTCAACTTGAAAGTGACTAACATTGAATGTTAGGCTACCTACCTTCTATCCTTATCAATATGTAACTTACCTAATTTTCCACATGGCTTGAAAGCAATAGGACACCTAGGAAAATGCGCCTTCCTACTCCTCCCCTTTTGCTCTAACCAAGTGATAAACACTCTCTCATACCTATACACCTCACCCTCTCACTTTACTTATCCTAGAGTCTCCCTTACACCTCTCACACTTATTTTGGACACCTCAGCCACTTCCTAAAGACTACACATTCCCTATAAAAGGACTAACTCGCCCCTCTACCTCATTATTCATCTCCCATTCATTTTTGCTTTGCCTCTTGCTCTTGCTTGTGTGTGTGTAGGTGCTTGGAAGAAAGCTTGGAGCTATGGCTGGAGGAGGTCCTATCAAGCTTGGATTGGAATCACTTTTGGAACCACTTTCACACACACACACACTTTCTCCTCCCTCTTTCATCTCTCTCTCTCTCTCTCTCTCTCTCTCTCTCTCTCTCTCTCTAAAACTTTCACACCATCCATAAGACTGATGGCCATGCATGTCACACCATCCATGACTTGATGGCTTTGCATGTCACATCATCCATAACTTTTTGGTCATGCATGTCTGATTTAGGAGTTGCATGTCTAATTTAGGAGTTGCATGTCTAATTTGGGAACTTGCATGTATGAAATTAAAGTTTGCATGTTGAAATTGAAGCTTGCATGTCATATTGGATTCATGCATGCCATACCTACTGATGTCAAATGCCTATGCATGTTCTTTTCTTGATCAGTAAGTCCTTGCATGTCATAAGGAACCACTTTTCTTGGTATAAGATTCTTTAAGATCCAGAATTTGTAAACTTCTAGTTGATGTAAAAGATCTAAGAATTCATCTTCCCAAAACCACTGTATATGTAATTGGCCTTGGGCCAATTGATCTTGCATAATTTGAAAAGAAAAATCCTTCGGGGGGGGGAGGTCCCCATCTTGACCCCTCAGCAAGCCTCTTGAATGAATGATTTTGTGATTGAATGTTAAAGCTCTTCCCTAAGTTTTTGAGTTCTTTTTTTTTCAAGTTCTATTTAACAGTGTTATGTTGACTTGTTCTTTTTTTAAAGTCACAACGTCTAAAGTCAGGACTTTAGAAATAGTAGACCTTCACTTCAAGTTCACATTAGTGCTTAGTGCTGTTCACAAACTACAATAGCTATTAGCAATTATTGCGCAATGAAATTTGAGTTACATACCTGGTGGGGGCAGGTCTCAAGACATCCAAGCTCCCTTGGCGTCTTGGTGATGAATCTCACCAAGGACCATCCCATGCACAGCACCTCCGCGATCCATGGTATCTTGGCTACATCCTCGACCAAGAGGTCCATGCAATGTGCAGCACAAGGTGTCGAGAAGATGTGTAGGTCTAATCAACGACCCTACCCATGGCAACGCAATTCGTCGCATTGTTCGTGACAACCTGTACAATCATACAATGAATGCAATGTGCATGGAATTCAAGTGAACCATTGAACATTCAATCATGATTGGTGACATTGGTTCACTTTAATTCCATGCACATTGCATTGTATAATTGTACAGGTTTTCACAAACATTCAATCATGATTGGTGACTAGTAATTGAAAATTCCACACTCAAACTAAACCTTCTGACTAGTTATATTACAGTGTTAAATGGATTGATCATTGATTAATCAGTATAGTATACACCTATACCACGTGTTGTGGCCCCACCTCCTCAATGGCAGCTCGAATATGTGTGAACATGTAATCGCCCTTCACTGCTGCCCCAGAGGTATCGATGGATCTAACCCCATGCAGGAAGACACCAAGATATTCAATATGTGGCGCGTCCTTGTATCACTCCAACTATCAGATATGATGGTGCAACCATACCTAGTTCAAAGGTGACCACTGACAACAACACCGCCCATCCATAGAGGTACTGCCACCTCTCCCTCACGCACTGGAGCCATAGACCACCATCAAGCAAGCTTGGATCTCCGCTAGATGTGGGGGTTGAGGATATCACCCTAGGTACTATTTATTTTGCTTTGGCACAAGATGTTTATGACAATATGGAAGATATGGAAAGTCTTTGGAATTCTTCTCCTTAAACTCAATATAATTTCTTGGATGTTCTATTTATGGATGAATAAACTTAAAGGAGAGACAAGTCAAAAACAACCTTTTAATTCTCTGCCTAATTGAAAAAGGAATGAGGCCCTTGGCCAGCAATGGATTCTTCTCATAAATTCACAAATCTTCAACTCTCAAAATAGAATAACGAGGTGAGGTGTCTCACATGGTGAGGTGTGGTGAGCAAATCCACCCCTGATATTATTGCTCTTGCCACTTTCATCCTTGCTCAAGATTGTTCCGCTTTGGCTTGTGAGTGGAACTAGAGCACTTGGCCTCTTATGCACGCCAGCTGAATAAGTTGGTTTATCGCACCACCAACTTGAGGCTAATCAGGCACATGCAGAGAGATGGTACACCTAGGCAAGTGAATCTCGAGGAGTGCCTTAGATCCAAGGATACTGCATCAGGCCATGCACACACAGAGTTGCGGTTAATGATGAGATCTTTAAAAAGTATCATCGGGAGCTGCAGCACATGACCCACTAGATCCATGGCTAGGGCCGATGCAGAGAATGCAAGAGAGGAGGGTGGAGATGAGGCTGAGGGGGGATTGGATGATGAGATGGAGATGGACATGATGATGTGGGGTGGGTGGATTTTGATGCCAAGACACAGGCATCACATCACCTGTACCCATGTTTTTGTATCATATACACTTAGCACTGTAGTCTGCACTATGTGATTGCTAGTTGTAAGTACTTACAGTCAGTTGGTAGTTACCATAGTTGCATGTGTTCCAAAGGCATAGGGTTCCAAAACGAGCATTCTAGAACGTCGGAACCCTAAAAACAAAAACAGAAAACAGTGCACGATTCTCTCTTACAATTATGGGGTTGCTTTGTGAACTATGTCCATGTTCTTTTACCAAATTAATCATTAAAATTTAGACAGTTTAGAATCTGTAATATGTAATATGTATTATGTTGGCAACGTCATCATTCACTAGTTTATCCTAGAAGAGATGAACACTGGTTTGGAAACGTGACTGTAACTATAGCAGTTCGTTTGTTCATATGCATGTCCAAAGTGACTCAACTCACTTAAGCAACTTACAAGAATTGAATTCTCAGCCAGATCTGGTGCTCCCAATACTATCTTTGAGACAGGCAATATTTTTCGAGTGACTTTTAAGTTTAGACGTGGTGCAATTGAACCTTGCTACTTGTGAAACACTCACTCATTGGTTCTTGGATATTTTAGTTCATTGAGTACCCCTACCTATTCATATGTTTCCTAACAAATTAAGGCAAAAACTTTCGATCCTTCAATGTACAAAATGTTGTTTTTTCCACCCCAACACACTGTTTAATATATATATTGCAACGTTCCGATCCGGAACGCAGTGCATCTAATGTTTTGCAATCTATTTGAAATTTTGTTTATAGACCTACATGTTGTATTTACTCACTCCCAACACATGGTTCAAAAAAATGTTTTTAAAAAAAACAAAAAAATAAATAACCATTTTCACCATTTTGATAAAGAACGCTGCTGAATTCCGGAATGCATCTTAGCCTATTTTACCCCTAGTGGCTCTAGGCTTACATGGTCTTATGTTACAAATTTGTCATGGGGAAAATTTGATTGTAAATATACTGTATCCCTCTTTGTAGTTAAATAAGTGGAAGCTCTTCGTAGTTAAATAAGTGGAAGTTGGGTCCAAGTGGCCAAGTGTGCATCTCAATAGCTTCTATATGTAAGGGTGTTTAGGCCTTTCTCACAAAGCTCAGGGTGGCAATTAGTGCCACCAGAAGATTATAGAAACTACTAGAAGTCTTCACTTTTAAAAAACCACTCACCTAAAATTTTCAGCAGTAGTTGGGACAATGTCAGCAAATAGCTCCATCTTAATGCGGCCTGCCGGAAGTGTGCCGATGGTGACATCAAAGAAGACCACTGGATTTCTGGGATTCTGCGGCCTCAGATGCCACTCAACCACTCCAGCCATCTCTCTCTATCACTCTCAGTCTCCCTACTCTTCTTTTGAAGCCCGAATCTCCTGAAGGCTGTGACTGCAGAAATGCAAAGAGAAGCTCATTAATTTCAAATCAACCTACACAAGATTAAAGTTCACAAAATCAACAATCACAGTCAATTAATGTGAGTCAATGACCCTGCTTCTGATGGTGGTAGTTGTTGACGAAAAGGGTAGCAATATTCAGAATTCAATCATCCAAACGATACAAGAATCTGAGATATGTGTTGTCTGAAATACAGATTCACGGCATGAGTATGTCAACCTAGCACTACGCACGACTAGCAAAACCATTCGAGAGAAGAAAAAAACTAGCAAATCTATTGCACAAAAGTGCTCGAAACCAGAAAACCCTATTCACCTGCTTGGAGTATCTAACTGTCACTGCTTTTGTTCGATTAGCGAGTGCTCTCTCTCTCTCTCTCTCTCTCTCTCTCTCTCTCTCTCTCTCTTTCATATATTTTCTTCTTCTTTTTTTGTGTAGACGCAACTTTTCGTAGAGGTTAGTGCTATTTTTTGTAACATTCCTTCTTTTCCAACGGCAATCTCAACGGTTAAGATAAAAGGTGTTTTGAGGCACAAAGGGACCAAATACTGATGCCAAGTCACACTTAACTCTCCTCGGAGCCCTTTTCATCTTCCTTCATCAACCCCCATTTCACAAAGAGTGAGACTTGACCCCATTTCACACAGAGAGTTCGGTGGTTTTACATGGAATAGTTCATGGCCATTTCAAAATTTGCATTACCCTCCAGGGTCCAATTTGAAAGCCCAGGTCCGTCATTTCATATGAAAGGCCCTTTCATTTGGAAAGCAAAGCATTTATTGTTTGAATACAAATTAAATAAAGAAATTATTGGAGGGGAGAGGAAGAGCAAGGGCCCACCACTTACCCTCCAATACTTCAAGAGGCCCAAGGTACTCCCCTGGTATGTTGAGTTACCCCAGGTTGGCACCTTTCAATGCCACTTTGGCGTAAAGTGCTATTAAACTCGCAATGCAATTTTGTCTTGTGAGCATCATGTAAAAGTAAGTCAAACAGAAAAGATAATGAATTTGAGCAACATGTGATTTCAAGTGTGGAAAACAAAGCAAAGCATGACAAGGAACAACATGAATTAAAGTTATCAAACGTTTAGAACTGACAAATTTTCTCATGTGTATGATCGTCGTTTCAGTACCAATATTTTCGTGAAAGCAACAGGTGGCCACTCAAGTTGTTGCAAAGTTGCATGTTCTAAGATATAAACATTTTTATGTAGAATTTTTTCAGTCTATTTGTGATTATTAACAATTTCTAGTATTCTAAGATGAAAGCAATCACAAAAGCTACTATGAGTTATATTAGAAAGCATTTTTTTTTGTATCAGACCTGATATCACTTTTGCAGTAAGCTCCCTAGGCCAATTCATGGCTAATCCTGGTGTGATCCATTGGAAGGCTCTTATCATAGTCATGAGATACATTCAAGATTACTCGTATTATCACACAGTTTGCAAAAATATGTGAGAATCACAAACAAGTATCTACGCGACAATCAAACTATCGAGGGAGTCTCGACAGTCAAACTATCAAAGAAGTATCGAGTGTCAACTATCAACAGAAGCTCGAATGTTCGATCCGAATAACTATCGAATTAAATATTTGAACTTTTGTCAAACTGAACTGAATCATCGAAGTTGTCATAGAACCAGAGTGAGTTTCAAGTATGCGGTTATCACCGCAATTGCTTTGTGCTCGTTATTTCAACTAATATTGTTCTTGTTACTTTCTGAATTCAATCTAATCATCTTATTGCATTCAAAATCAAGTTGGTGTGAAGGTATACTTCTTTGATTAACTATTCTATATATTTTTGCTACTCAACTCTCATATAGAATTGTCTGAACTATGTAACGCTTCCACAATTAATAGTCTAACAACTTTGTGTTTGTCTACATAATCAATCTGATCTGACGGTTTTGAAGTTAGAATCAAGTAGAATGAGCCGAGTCCTCTGACTCACCATTTTGATTCGAATCTGGTAGGCGTAGTTTATGCACAGAGGAGATTTATGCAGATTTGTCCTAGTTATTGGAAGATATCAGAAAAAAAAAAACATGTAGCATTAAATCGAGTGATAAATTCAGCTTGCAAGATATCTCAATTGTCACACTCATTCTGCTCCAAATTGAAATACTAATTCACAGTATTAGTGAGAACAAACTAAAGTAGCGCAATAGCTCTTATGGAATATTATCTCCAGGCTCTACATGCTTGGGTGTAGATTTGTAAAACATCTAAGATCTCATTTTTCATCAAATCTTAGTAGATTGATCTTGAAAAAAAATTTAACGAAGTGAGAGACAACAGGCCTAGAATTATCAAAAAAAAAAAATTAGGTATTTTGCTTTTATTAAATTTTCACTACTTTTATAGGTTTATCTTGATCGGGATGGAAAAATCCATTAAAATAGTGAATAGAGAAAGTATATAAAAAAAAAGATAGAATAACGTGGGGTGGCTAATAATCAATCATATCAATTTTAATTGCACAATTTACAAAAGTTTCTCTAATTGCTAGTAATAGGGTGAATATTGTCAGCTTTATTTGCCCATCAATATTCTAACAAGAAACAATGACTACAAACCACTGACAAAGAGGTGAGAAAAAATAGTTGAAGGCGACTAAAAATAAAGATTCACAAGTAAAACCAAATTTAACTCATCGATTGTGAAGATTTTTTTTCAATGACAGTGAATCAATCTGTATGAAAGTATTACTACCAGATTCTTTTTGTATTTTCTCTAATGGCAAGTAATCTGACGAGTAACAATTTTAACTTGTCGAGATGTTTTTGAACAATTATTAATGAGCATTGTGTATGAAAAAAATTCGAGTAATAAGAAAAAACGAAAAATAAAATATTCAAATAGGCGCAAGTAAAAATAATTTAACTCATTGATTGGTGAAATTTCAATACAAAGTCTGCTCTATTTACTAGAAAAGTAATGAGTAAATTTTTTTTAGAGAAATAACAAAAAAAAAAACAAAAAGGTGAGGCAAAGGCTTGCTTTGGCAAAAAAAAAAAAAAATTGACTAAGATTTGATATAAATCAAAATATGAGAGAAAATGAAGATGGACAATTTCCATACCCATGAAAATAATGAATGAACTACTTAAAAAATGAAACAAAAAGCCAAAAAAATCATTTCTAAGCAAATCTAGACCGTCTCCCCGACAACAGCTCTCAAAAAATGGTGTCCTCTATTATGACTCTTTACTTTGGGTTACAAAGAAGGCCTTAAGAGGAGTTTTGGATCTACTATTGGTGAGTGTCACTTGTAGTATAGGTTTTGATCCAGTGAGAAAATGGTAGATTTATCTAGAAGTGGAGATCTAGGAAACTAAGATTGTCACCATTCTTAGCATAGGATATGAAAGTAGAATGGTGCCTAGATCTTATGATGCTTTTTATTTTTTTTATCTTTTATCTTTCATTAATGCTCTTTATTTTTATGGTTTGATTTCTCTTCTATCTAGGCAGCTTTGGCTCTAGATATTCTCCACATAAGGCTGATCTTTTCAAGGGAGGTGGACAATGTATTGAAAATTCTACCAACAGATCTTAATGTCACTACTTGACGAATCATGTCTTAACACCTATTTTGCTTGAATGTAGATCTTATGGATCTTAGTTTGTTGGTGAATGCTTTTGCTAAATATTATACTTGCTTGTAATAACAATGCAAGCATTCACCATCCAAAAGATCACATGCAAATAAAATAGGAGGGTCTTTGCCAAAGGAAGTAGGAAGAGGAGGAGTTTCTCTCGCTCTCAATCTCTATTTTTGCAAATGAAAAAGGTTCTCAAAAAGTGGTGTGACATGGCCTTATATAGGCAAAACTAGAGTTAGGATTGAGCGCCCCAATTCAAGTTGCCCTAAATTTTAAACCATAATTTTAACTCAATTACACCAAAGGTTTAGTTCAAATTTGCTTTCAAATATTTTGGGTTCCATTTAAACAATTGGGCCCATTGAGATCTAGTCTATACTTCTCGGGCCTTTGGCATGCGAGTACATTGCACCATTTTCAGTGTATGACTTTAAAAAATGGTAATTTGCACTTGTGTGCACTTTCTTAGAGGCGGCCATGCTTTTATTTCGGTTGTCATAATATTTGGTTGTGAGGCCCCCAACTTGTTATTCATTCGTTTGCTTGGTCCACTACTTGTCAACTTTTTTGTAATGGTTTGCTCCTAGTAGATATAGATTCTAGAACTATGTCACTGCTATTTTTCCATCAACTCTCTCAGTAGTGTCGGGGTTTATGATTTCACAATTGATTAGGATCTTCCCATATAATTGGTGAT
This sequence comes from Diphasiastrum complanatum, assembly GCA_029204225.1. Taxonomy (NCBI): domain Eukaryota; kingdom Viridiplantae; phylum Streptophyta; class Lycopodiopsida; order Lycopodiales; family Lycopodiaceae; genus Diphasiastrum; species Diphasiastrum complanatum. The sequence continues at coordinate 21,219,492 of CM055110.1, forward strand.
AGTTGGAAATTTGTAAGAAGATTGTTGTGGGAATTATATAACATGCATCATGCTCTAACCAGCTGATGGAGTTGGACATGTGCCATCAAAATAACATGGATATCGTCCTTGACGTCAAGAATGAGTGGAGTGGGATTGCATGAATGAGCGGAGTGGGATTGCATGTGAAGATGCAAGCCATGGGGGCCTCATCTTTTGCAAGCATTAAATGGCAATGTTCAAGTGATAATTCTTAATGTCATAAAACAACTCGAGGGATTATCGAACAAAATTTGAATCGACCAAAAGTCGATAGACTGTCAAGGGTTCCAAACTCGACTAAAACAAATTGTATAGTGGAGCTTTATCTGCTACATTTTGGGTCCAATCCCATATCCCATGTGGCAGCTGCTACGTGGATAAACAAAACATTTCGTTAAGGGTGTGCCATCTAAAACTATAAATAGATCAATAGATCATATTAGATTTCAAGGATGAACTTCTTCTTCTTCTCCTCTGTGTTCCACCATAGGCATAGACTAATTAGTAATAAGCTATCGTGCTTACAGTATGTGTAAGAGTAAAATTTATATCAGAAATATATGGGCAATTATCATAGTTAATCAAAGTAGCCAATGGAAACATAAAAATCTATAATTCATCATCTTCAATACAGACTACTTTCGCTACTATCTTGTTTTACTATTTCTGTTATTCTCGCTTACTATGATCTAAGTTTTTTATTTTAAATACTAACATAACGACCCAATCATCATTCATTTTTTACATGTGTGATTGATAGTGAAGTTTTACTTGTGATAGTAGTGAATTAGTTTTGTTATTACATGAATTGTCATTACTATTATCGACTATTCTAGTTGACAATCATTTTTCGAATAGTTATTCAACTAATGCTCAACTTATTTTCCAACAACAACAAGGTGCCCCACGCCAACCACCATCGAGATTGACTTTACCTTTTTATTTTAGCTAGAACCCAAGGGTTAGTTGTGCAGAACCCGCAACCAGCTGCTCAATAGTTGAGTTTGGTAAAAGTAACTGACAATGCCTATTACCTAGAGGACAAGGCACCAAAAAAAATTCTAGTGAAATTCATTGATGGAGTGAATGGTGAGTTAATATCAATATTTTCTAATCAACTTCATGATATTGGATTCAGAGCTCCCATTAAATGTTACGAAAGTGAAGAGAATCACAAAATTGTTGAGTGTCCTAACAAGCTTCAAGACAATTTTATGCCACTATGCCGAGATTGTGGTTATGGTCACTCATATCTAGCATGGCCATCAAAAAAAGATATGCTACCACACCACTCTACTTGATGAGGTGGCAAGAACACCCAAACTTACTAGAAGGATTGAAATCGTATATCAATGGACGAGCAAATCAAACCAACCACAACTCCTATAGACGATACACCTAAGAACCAAAATAATAGTACAAAAAGCCCCAATATCTAATGACTATGTCTAAGACATAAATTACTATATTAAAAAAATCCGAACTAAGGCGTAGATTAACGGTGTGCCTAGATCTTGTTGGAGTTTAATCTTACTCCTACTCACCTACATTCATCTTTCGAGTACTCATGTACAATGTAAATATCCACTCTCTACATGTACATTCCAAGCAGAGTGAATGTTGACTCGACTACTTCGAACTACCTCATCATTCAAACATGTTGTTACGTAGTAACTGTTGGATTTATTTCCTCTACTCTCCTAAATCCCATTTTTAATCTACCTCCATTCATGCTGCATATTTACTCACTTTGTCGCGTAGTCAACATATTTACATGTAAATTCTCACAAGCGAAGAAAAGGCGAAAAATGTGACATTGTGTTTTTACACATGATTTGTGACAGGCGAAAAAGGCGACACTACCTTACAAAAATGTCGACGGCACCTTGTAAATCAATCCTAAGGCATTTCGTCAGAGTGTCGCATTTTTCGCATCTTCACCAACGTTCATTTCAGCGAAGGCTGACGTCACGACCTCTTCACGCTCACCCCATGCAACTGCGCTAACAGACTTGACAACGATTGCAGCCACCCACGATCTCCTACAGACAGCACATCCACTCCTGTACTTTCTTCATCTGCACACCTGTAACAATATGTATATATACTGAATACCATTTTCATATTCAGACTGATCGTTTATTAAGAGATTGAAGATCAAGTGTGTGTAAATTTAGCATCAGAAGCTTATTAGATATAAAAAAAAGGTAGATGCCTTGTGCATTGATTCTTTAATTGTCAATAACAGGTTCTTTCCTTTACAGATTGAATTAGCCTTGTAGAGCATGTGGTTTCGTCCGCTATTGTCTTGTGCTCTACGGCATTATTGACATGTATATTTGATATACTTAATCTGATAATAGCTCTTTGTTCTGCGATCAGATCAGTGTCCGTATTCCAAAGGATTTATGCATATTTATCGTTTCTTCTTTTGTTTAGTAAGAACTCTTAAAGCCTACAAGGATTGTCAAGTTCGAGTTGAGCATTCGAACAAGACTCGAGGTTGTTGTATCAAAGCTCAAGTTCAGAACCAACAAAGTTGGTATCAGAGCGGGTTCGAATTATCAATAGAATTCATTATTGTTACCATTATTAGATCACTCCTTAATCATGAAATATTCATCCTTTGAAATTCGGTAATGATGACTTCCACATGTGGAAGTTCAAGATGAGAATGATATTGATTGAAAAATAACTATGGGATACGTAAATGGTTCGATAGCCAAACCGGTTGAACCATAATTGCTACCAGCATGGGAAACAAAAGATCTCAAAGCATTAGCCATCATATCTCTAAATCTAAAAGATTCACAAATAGCTCATACACCATAGACTGATCAGCTACTTAAATCGTGAAAGGGGCGTCTACCATATGTCTAAATCTGCATGTGTGATATAGCTTGGAGGAGACGATATTGACTCATGATCATCCATTGACTATTGCTAATTCATGTGATAAGCCTCGATGCATGATTGATATTATAAAATGTTTTGGATCATTCTCTCCCCTCACTTCTATCTAATGCACTAGTTGCAAAATTATAAATTCTCTCTTCTATATCGTAAATAGTTTTCAAAATGGTCAAAGAGATCAATTATTGCTATTTATAAACATCAATGAGTGTGCCAATATGACCATAAGATGTAAATGCATTCATGATAAATCCTATCTAGAAAACAAAAATTGGCCTGACCTTTGCAAAAACTGTCGTTAGTAAACAACGTGAGTTTTTTATCAAGACAACCAACTAATCTAGCAATCATTCAAAAAATGGATAGTGCACATAGTGGATTCGTCAATTTCACTCACAACCATCCTGTTTTACTCACCATCAGCTTCCCAGCCTCTTGACATTCTTCTGGCTAAAATAAATACTCACCTTGTTACTTGTCCTAAATACTCACGCTGCTACTCGTCCTTTTACTCATTATTTGACATATTTCTTTTATTTTTCATCTTCCATCATCAAACATATAAAATATTTACAAAAAATCACTAGAAAGAATTTGGTTCAAACTGGATACAAACCTGATTTGAATTTGTCCAAGGAGACTCTAACAGCAATGTTATTTACAAAAGAGTTGGCAATTGTAAAAGCAGATATGGATTGATTTTCTTCTTCTTCTTCTTCTTGTAATATGAACTCCATAACATGGTATACTAATGTCATGCATAACCATTAGTATGTCACATTTTAATGTAATGGAGGCCAAATTGGTAGACAACTGCAAAGATTCTAAAATTTTCTAACAAATATTGTGTGGACTATTCTTAGTAATCTACATGAAAGCTCACCCCCTAATCTCAAAGTTTGAGAATCCAAATCCAAGTGTGATAGTTTAGAGCTTAGTCACCATGTAGCAAAAAGTTTTTCACAATGTAAAGAGTTGCACTTTATGTCCATCTTTTGAAGACTGAAGGTATATGTCCAATATTTGCTTACGATATACTACTTTTTGCATGTGACCAACACAATGAGCAACACCCCAAAATCCACATAGATGAAGTGCATACCATATATAAAAAAAATTAGGCAGTATGAAAACATGTACACTCATAGATAGATTCCACAGAGAGAACTTTCGTGTATCGAAAATGCAAATAAATGTAATTAGCTTCTGATACACTACTACAATTGTGGGAGAAGACATCGCAAATCAATCAAAATGTCCACATCATAGTGACTCAACAACATTATTGGCATTGTGTTTCAATTGTGATCAACGCCCCTCGTCTGAATTGTTTGTTGAGATTGCAACAAAATGCCACATCAACAAAGTTAATAATGGGAATGGATGGAGCCACCCAAAAGTAGATCCATTTGGGATTACAAACTTATCATATGAAAACTTATGAGAATATTAGTCACAATCATTTGCAAAAGAAAATTTAGAGAAAAAATTCTCGTCGCATTGGTGATTAACAAAGCGTTCAAACCCTTGGAGCGCATCTACGCACTTAGGAGGTTTGGCAGCAAGGATATTTAGACTATTAAGGTGTTTTTCAAGAATTTTTGTTCAAACTACATAAACTTTGCATTGCGGACAAGAATGGCTTTTTCTTGGCAAAGAAAGAAAAAGATCTTATAACGCAGCAATGGCATGGTTAGAATAAATGCACGCTAATATAGGATTAACATGAGAATACACAATAGGGTAATTCCTTTTATCAATTATTTCCATGTCTCCATTCATAATAAACATAATCAATTTGTGTTGAACCTCATTGTAGATTGTTTTTGAATTATGCTACAAACATAGATAAAAAATAGAATGCAAGGATGGAGGAGGTTAAGTCTATTCCAAATTTTTTTTCTTATGAGTCTCTTTTTCTCTTTTGTGTTCCTATTTCACAATGAAAAGGGGATCAAAATTCTAATCTCATTAAAGAGAAAGGAGATCCTAACCAGATGCACCAATTACAAGAGGAGTATTCATGCCTCATTTTGCAAAGACTACTTTCATGATTCTCAACTAGAACTCAAAGCTTGAAACAATGGTTTTACATAATTTGTATCATATCGTAGAATTGAAGGCCAAACCCACCAACTACTACCATATGTTCCATTTTCTTATTCTCATCTTCATGTCAACTCCTCAAGCTAGTGTTCTAGAAAATCATCATGCTGTTAAAATGGGACCCGCCCTATTCTACTTGAAATTGATTTCAAAATGTTTTTCTAGGAGGATGACACCACAAAACCCATAACTCGGAAGTTTCATGTTTAGTAGAATACTTACATGATTCTCCTAAGAATTACAATACATTGGATTCTTCAAGCTTAATAGAAATTTATGAAACTCAATATTTTTCTAAATCTTGAAGCTCTACTTAAAGAGTACCATTTTTGTATTGCGGAATGGTCCTTTTATTGGCCATTGCATCTAGTAAAATGGTTACCAAATTGAACTATTAATTGGATGAAAAGCGGACTAGAAAGACCTCCCAAGTGTGAAATCATTTTTGACTTTCTCATGAAGAAAAAGGAACTGCCTCACATAACGTGATTTCTATACCACCACCTTTTTTTTTCAAAAAATTTTACATGCAGTTATGGCAAAAAAAGGGAAGCAAAAAAAAGTTCACACCCCAAAAGATCAACCACCCCCCCCCCCACCAAAAAAAAAAAATGACGAGATGAAACCCCTTCTATGGCTAAAATTGTTTTACAAATCTCGTGTATACATCTCCATGACTCAAAATGTCAGTCTTTTCTCAAATTTGTGTTTAGCCCTTTTATGAACAACACGTTCTTGTGATTTTTTATTTATTAGACTTCTAGGTTTCATAACATGCCAAAAAAACATGACAAGACACTTTCAGATTTCATGGTATGCCAAAAAAAAAAGATAAGGCCACTTTCACATTTCAAAATCCGCGGTTTTGAACAACATTAGCTTTACTTAAGGTTTAGTCATGAACATGACCATACAAGTAGTTTCTTGAGGAATCTCAACCTTTGCAAAATTCAATGCTCTAGGTATCTTCCTAGTATTGTAAAGTACTTGGGGAACAATCACATAAAGCAGTATAACACTGATTTATACACATTCACAACACAATTTACACTAATATTTCTGGATCAGATGGTGTGATCTCCAGGGGATTGATTGATGCTAAGACCCTTTAAAAAAACCCATCTTTTTCCTAAAGCTTCATATGACAGAATTTCCCTGTGGGCAGGCAATTATGCTCTGAAATGAGTATAGTCCTCAGAGGAAGGCATTCCTTTATAAATATGAAGCATTTGTTGTCACAGACTATTCAATCTGCAAAATAATACCACTACTTACAATAGTTTTGGGAGATGTCTTGGCCAACACAATGTACATGAGAGCAACAGTAAACATGATAATCAGCTCTACTCTTTCCAGCACAGGTACTAATTATTTTGATGACTTGCTTGTACTGCATCCTGGTGGAATTGCTTCTTCTTGGATACAGCTTTGTCAGAGGCATCCACCTGCTTTTTGTCTGCCCTCAGCTGAGCGTTGGAACGTTCCTGCTCATTTTTTGCCTGGAACCTCTCCATCTGAAAAATACAAATTAGCCAAGAGCGATGGATTATGTCAGCGGGCCTGTCAGAAATAAGCTAAGACGTTATCTGCTGTCAAAGTCTTCATCAACAACCCTTAGACCAGATACAAGAGAAACAAAAGCAATACTCAGACAACAACACAGACATGTAAAGAATGAAAGAGAGTTGATTTGAGAACCTGACCACCGATCATCGCCCATGCGTGCTCCACAGCTTCTTCAACACTTGTTGCTGCACACTGCAAGCTTTCCTTCACACCTGAGGCTGCAGAAACATATTCCTTATTCTGACTATTATTACTATTGGATTCCATTGCTCTGTAACGATCATTCAGAAGAGCTTGCAAGCTTATATATAGCAGGATTGCCGATCAACAACAACTGATATACACGTACAAGAGAAAAACAAACAGCTGATTTACACTTGTCAAAGTGGGTGATTCACTGATTTGCCAAATTGGCAAAAGATATTTGCATAATTTGTCTCCACGTGTATTGGTGGCCTGCTTGTAACAGCTTATCACATTCTTATGACAAGTGTCTCATATTTTTCTTCTATTTGTAGAAACTTTCAAATAAGAGCATCTTTCCATGTCACCCTCTCACCTAGAATCTGGGTCATGACATTTCACTAAAAGCATCTTTCCAAGGCATCTTTCCATGTGATTGCTTCACCTAGAAACTAGGTCATGCATTCCATAGCTCAATGGGTGACCCCTTCTCTCTAGCAACTAAATTTTTTGAATCATGCAAACTTGTTCACTAGCACTTCCACCTCTTCTCCAACATCTAAATTTTTTGAATCTTGCAAACTTGTTCACCTCACTTCCACCCGTTCTCATGATTTAGGTCATTTTCATAAGTGAATGGGCCACATAGAAAGGTGCTCTAATAGAGTTTACTTGTGTTTCCAAACCATTGACTCATTCCACAAAACTCTTGTGTGAGTAAGATGCACTCCTAAGCACTTGGCACTAGGGCAAAATTTTCTTGCGGTCATCCGAATGACATGTTATTTCATAGCATAAGCACATTATGGTAGAATATGCATTGGGTATCGATATAGAAGCTAAAAGCTACGGTTTGTAGCAAACTGCATGCCGAGCCATGTATGCTACAACTATATGCATATTGTCTCTATACGAATACCGTACGTAACTTTTATGGGTGAGTAAATCACTTTTATTATGGAGGTGCACTTCTAAGGTTGTTTTGACTTTTTCTGACAATGGCAATTTTTTGTGATGGTTGAGACCTTTTGCAACCTATTTTGTGACTTTTGCCTATGTACAAAAGTTGAAGTTGCAGTCCAAAGTCAAAGGTCGCAAGTCACAAGCCGAGGAAGTTGTAGCCGCAGTCGCAATTCCAAAGACACCATCGAAACTCACAAGCCATGAGAGTTGAGTCGCAATCGTGTAAGTTGAAAGTTGTTGAGGGAGCAGATCACAAGTTGTCAAAGTCAGCAAGTCACAAAAGTCGCAAAAAAAAAAACAATTCAAAAAATTTTGGACCTATAATATGCTACACAAATGGCCAAAAATGGTCAATTTGTAAGTAGATCGTGTGCAACCCATCACTTAAAGTTATTGTTTATTATATCCCATTATATTCTATATTCCTCAATTTGAATATACATTATGCCATCATACATAGTTATCTATCGAACCTACTCAACAACTCTCCAAAGTAATATAGCTCTCTTGCGTTGTTAATTTTTTGAAGCTTTTTATACTCGCACTTGTGAACCAATTTTAGAAAATTACAATTGACAACCAATCAAGTGAAGTTCTTTTTCTTTTTCTTCGATAATTTGACACACCTATTATATGCAATGATGGCTAAAGCAGCTTTAGCAATGAATATAAATTTAAAGTTGCGCCCCAAGCCCTTGTTCAAACAATTTTTGTAAACACCTTGGTCAAGAATTAGAATATTTTTCAGATTCAACAAATTATATTAAAAAATAACAGCTTGGAATTTGTTAGACTTCAAGGAATTTGCAAAGAAAATTTGAAAAAGACTAGTATATTAAGACAAATAATATTTATCTAGGAATCAACTAGAAATAAAAATAAACAAAAAAAAAATGTAGACCTAGAAAAGGTACAATGGTTTCTTAAATTCAAAGATTTTGAAAGAAAAAATTGAGATTTCAAAATTTTCAGTAGTGTTTAAAATGTGAATAAATGGGCATAAAAGAAAAATTGAAAAATCAAGATTTTGAAAAACTCCAAAAATTTTACAATGTGTTCCAACATGAATGACAAAGAACGAGAAAATATTTGGTACCAGATCATATCAAAGATGATATTGATTCACTCTAGAGCCATTCAATGTATTTGTCAACTATAATGGTCCATTGTTGAATATCCTATTAAGATTGTATTGTTCTGTCCTTAAAGTATATGGTTTCCAAAAAAAGCATATATGTCGATTATCCTCAAGTGATACATAATTGTCTTCTTTAAGTTTTATGTTCTTCTTGAGTTATTGATTAAACATAACCTTCATTTGGGATTGCACTCGATAAGTCTTTTGAAGCTTATTGCCTTTCTTCTTCCAACTACTCAATAGTAACCATTCGTTCCAAATTTGAAGCTTATTGTCTTTCTTCTTCCAACTACTCAATAGTAACCATTCGCTCATCTATATTGTTATTGGTGTATTGATGTAATAACTTGGTGCTTCAAATTTGATTGGTGATTTTGGCTACATTCCATATACAAGACAATGAAGCATGCATGGTTGTAATTTTGTGTAGATTTTTGCACAATATTCCATTTGCTCATCCCGTTCGCTCACTCAATTTTGGATTTTATATAGTAGTCCTTTGATACGTGACCATAAAATATGTTGTTAGATTCAATATCATTGAAAGATGTGTTCCTCAATCAATGACTACTTCACGCAGGCATTTATACCTAATAATAATATTTTGAGATAAGAAAGTTATAATTGTCTTTGTATCATTTTTCTTGATAGCCTCTAGCATCTTTGTAGTATAATCTGTCACGACCAATATATATCTTCTTTTGGCATAGCTTGTTGTTGACTTTATTGGTTCAACAAAGTCAATAGGTCAAATTTCAAATGGAACTAACGGTAGAATAGGTATGAGAGGCCAATGCATCCTAGAATTAGTTTTACCATTGCATGACATGGATCACATTTTTGAATAAATGTCTTCACAATCTTGTAAAGAGTTGGTCACCATGCATTAGCACTTGCATTTTTATTTTTGGGTGGTGTTCTTGGTTGCATCATGTCCTCCTACGCCCTCTTCATGGAGAGCTTTAATAATCGTGTTTATCTTTGTTCACTCAAAATACCTGCAAGGGTGTCCATTAGATCCTATTTTTAAAATTGCCATTCTTGCTCTTTAGAATAGCCTATAGATTCTATAAACGCCATTCTTACTCTTTAGAATAGTCCTATTGTGTCAACTTGAATGCTCTCATTTCATTCTCATCATTTTGTACATATTGTTGTAGTGTTTGTCTATGTAATTAGTATCTGACAAGCATAGTAGATGCACCGAGGTAAATGTCATAGCCCTTTGGCTCGTGTCTCACACTTTTTCCAACACACGACTTACCAATTTCTTTAAGAAATTTATTGGTAGCATTCATCTTGATGATGTGGAGAGATCTCTTGGCCCTTTTTCCATACCTTAATGATTTGAAGTACTTGAAGTCTCTCCTCTACACTTGAATCCATTAGTTCACTTAAGCAATGAATCCGTCCTTACTTTCCAGGTTGCATAGTTTGTAGAGTTGAGCCTATCATTGGCTTCCAACATGATACCACTATTTGTAGTGATGATGCAAATGATTACTCCTTATTTTGGGCATGTTCTAATACACTCATCATCCACTCTCCCCTCACCAAATGAAGGGAAAGTGAAATCACAAAGATTTAGAACCTCACAATGCTATCTCTCTTTGTAACTAGTTGACTAGCGTGTAGAATTTTGAGGAAACTTGAACAACCTATGATCACCTCTCAATAGAATGAAATTCAGATATGAACATAGTTGAAAACACTCTTACATATGGATAAACTTTCCAGCAAGGTCTTCAATAAAAATCATGAGATGGAAATACATTCACTTCTATTGATTCAACAGAAACTATATGCAAAAAATTAACAATCTTGCTCATCCACAAAGGAGAGCCATCTCATCCATAAGGGGAGCAATGCTCAAGCCACAAGGAGAGTTTTTCATCATAAGAGGAGCTATGCTCACCCACATAGAGATTATTCAATCATTTAAGAAATTTTCTATGCTCATCCACAAGGGAGATTGTCAATTAGAGCTAGAAACAACAATGTTAGCTTGGATATACACCACCTCTCCAACATTTAAAGATATTCTTTTGATGAATGGCATCAAAATATGATAACTTATGAACTCCAATTGACTTGAAAATGACTTTTGATCCTCAAGTTCACTTCACATCAAAGTGTTAGTAAAGACTTGATCAACACAAATGCATAAAAGCATGCTAGAATTTAGGTCGCCTCAAATCCCTGAAAATGCAAACTTATTATATTTGGCCACCGACCAGCTCTATACCATGTGAAAACTTTAGATCTAAAGACGATCCAAAATGTTAGATATAGGCCAAGAATGATTGCATTAAACACAAATCTCTTCTATGTTAAACAATTTACTTGTTGGTTTGATCAAAATCACTAACCAAATAGAAATAGAATTAAAAGATATTCAAAACTTAATTAGATTTGTTTATAGTTCGTAAAACAACAAGATCACACTTAATTCATCCTCTATCTGCACATCGATCAAGCACACAACATAATCTCTACATAAATGTAGAAGAATGCCAAAATGAGCTGATAGTGTTTCATCAAAAAGTTCTCTAAACCAAATATGAACAAAGACTTCAATTCTGACCTCCTATTTATAGGTGAGAGTAATGACTCTTTGTTAAATGAATTTCTTGTATATCCAACTTAGATAGGGAAATGCCCTATCTTGAGGGCTTTACCCTTATCTTAGGGTGGTTCCACAAGAAGTGGGGGGTAAGTCCACAAGGCCCAAATACTTTACCTTGATTCGTGGAGCCACTCCTGAGGCCTCTCTCCCATTTCACAAGGGGTGAGAGTTGCTCCTAGGTGGCATTGAAAGGTGTTAACATGGGGTAACTCAAGATGCCAGGGGAATACCTAAGACATCTTGGAGTATGGGGATAAGTGGTGGGCCTTTTTTCGCCCCTCCAATAAAGAGCAAAAATGTCTTATCTAATTTGAATTTAGACATTAAATGCCTTGGCAAGGCCTTCACATGGAATGACATGGAAGGATCTAGGCTTTCAAATTGGGTGGTAAGTGCATGTTTTGGAATGGGCCTGTTCCATGTGAAATCACCCTTAGAGTTGCCTTTCCAAGTAACAGTCTAGTTCATTATGGATGTCATCCTCTTGCATGGGTAAGGAGCCATCATCAAAATTTAGAACGATTTGCTTCAACAAAACTTTCCATGTAGCCCATGGGAGCAACCCATGGAAGGCCTTCCTTCATAATGTCAAGTGGTAGCCCACAAGTGTAATGGGTGACCTGTAGCGCAGGCATCCCAAAGGGAGCCGGGAACCACGACTTAGCTTCCCAGCCTTCAACTCTTGCCATCCAAACCCACTTGACATACAAGCAGCCAACTCGCCAACAACGATCAGACTTAACCAACTTGAGTTCCGAAAACCAACATTGAGATCCAACTTGGCGCCATGCCAGATCGGGGGTCCCGATGTCGGTGACTTCCCTCCAAGCAAGCCGCCCGACATACATCAAACTTAATCAACTCGAAGCTTCGTTACAAACGAGTAACATCCATTCCAAGCAAGCGGTCTGACTTACATCAGACTTAACCAACTAAAAGCTTCGTCACGAGCGCTGGAAGCCAACCTGGCGCCACGCCAGACTGGACAGCCATAAATAGGTAACGTCCACCCAAGCAAGCCATCTAACTCAACCGACAGGTTAGAGCCCGTTCCCCAAGAGCTTAACCCATTCACGTTCATGCAAGGAACACTCAGAACCACAAGCCGCGACAGATATGGAAACAACCAGTTCCTGGACCAAATGGTCCCGACAGCATACCGCTGGCGCCACGGACCGAATGGTCTCGACAGCATATCGTTGGCGTCCCGGGATACGACCCTCAGCTGTGTGCCAACTTTAAAAATTTGGAAGCGGCCTTACAACTGGCGCTTTTACCGAACACTGAAACTTAGAAGGTAATCAGAGTCAGTTTGAGGAAAATCCCACTTTATTGATAAATCTAAGAAGGTTACATTTCAAGTGTGTGACCGACCCTAGTCTCCGGGGCGCTAGCATGCCAAGGCGAGAGCCATGACAACATTCCAGCAAGGGAGGCTGAGACTTGGTTGGAGTTTGCCCTGAGTCGCAACCCGCACTCCCCTACAGTATTGGTGTGATTCGGCACCCCCCCTCATACCAAGCACTCTAGCCAAGCTGGTAAAGCACATTTTTCTCTCTCTAGAATTTTCTCTTTCTAGAAAGTCATTTTCTCTCTCTAGATTTTATTGATCCCCAGGCTTTTATTAATCATGCCTAGATCGTGTGAGGTGATTGCACATCGATCTGAGCTCTTTGGACTCCGCTAGAACCGATCAAAGATTTTCAGCCATAAAAACTTGGCGCCGGCTGGATTCTGGTCACAGTGGCGCCGGCGCCATTGGCGCCGGGAGCAGCAGGAGCGCTGCTAGCACCTGTTGCGCCGGTGCCTCAAAGGGCGCTGGGACTTGAGCGGTTTCCCCAACACGCGCTTAAGTCTAACATTCATCCATCATGCACTTACGTAAAAGCCAACTCAGAAACGTAACAAGCTTAACCATTCAGACTTAAGAAAACTGGAATCCCAACCAACCCGAAAGCCAACTCAGAATCCGTCCCCAAAAGGTAACCAAAGGCAAAGACAAGCCACACATGAAACCCAAGGCATAGTGGTCGCCAAACTGACCAATTGGCATAGCGGCAAGCCCCATGTCGATGACAGGGACCCTTAGGCGCCAGCGACGCAAAAAGGTTGTAGTAAGGGTCCTTCCACTTGGACCAGTCCCGGAGGCAAAACCGAAATGGTAATCATCCCCAAGGATCAACTTTATTAGATTTGGAAGAGGTTACATTCATACATAGACTGACCGGTCTCGGGGCCACCAACACGTGCTGGGCATTGTGCTTGGCTCGTGCTGGTAGAGGGAGCTGAGACCTGGCGACTGGATTCCTGGCGCTGGTTGAGCTGCCCAAGTTTCTATCTGCCGGACTCCCCCTATAGTTCTGCTGTGATTCGGCGCACCCCCTCTGGTTTGAAACATAGTGCTTTCTGGTAAAGCACGCTTTTTAGGACTTAGTTTTTATTTTGATGATTAAGCCTGGCAAGCCTGGCAGAATCAGTCTGGCTCCCGGACATGGGTCCCGGGAGCCGTCCCGGTGGCCGAATCAACCTGCTTTCCTGACTAGGCCATGACTCGAGCTCCAGAGCTAGCTCATGACTTTGTGATTACTTGACTGGCTCACCACAAGTCGGAGGCTCAGTGCTTGACGTTCTAACTTGCTCTGGGACCTTAGGGAGTGTCACCCCTTTGAGTCTTACAGAGCACGCTGGGTGCACCCGAGTCAGCTTTACAACAGCACCGGGGACATAGCTGGCGCCGGAAGTAAAGCTTGTAAAGGTAGCTTTACAATAGCCGGGCAGCGTGAGGGCGGGGCGGTGTTGTAAAGCTACCTTTACAAGCTTTACTTCTGGCGCCATCGGCGCCAGCTATGTCCCCGGCGCCAGTAGCGCCCCTGCTGCTCCCGGCGCCACTGTGACCAAAATCCAGCCGGCGCCAAGTTCCTATGGCTGAAAATCTTTGATCGGTTCTAGTGGAGTCCAGAGAGCTCAGATCGATGTGCAATCACCTCACACGATCTAGGCATGATTAAAGGAAGCCTGGGGATCAATAAAATCTAGAGAGATAAAATGACTTTCTAGAAAGAGAAAATCCTAGAGATAGAAAAATGTGCTTTATCAGCTTAGGTAGAGTGCTTGGTATGAGGGGGGGGGGTGCCGAATCACACTAATACTATAGGGGAGTGCGGGTTGCGACTCAGCGCGAGCTCCAACCAAGTCTCAGCCTCCCTTGCTGGAATGTTGTCATGGCTCTCGCCTTGGCATGCTAGCGCCCCAGAGACTAGGGTCGGTCACTATAGCGCAGGCATCTGTTGTAAAGCTGACTCAGGTGCACCCAACGTGCCCTGTAAGACTCTAAGGGGTGACACTCCCTAAGGTCCCAGAGCAAGTTAGAACGTCAAGGACTGAGCCTCCGACCTGTGGTGAGCCAGTCAAGTAGTCACAAGTCATGAGCTAGCTCTGGAGCTCGAGTCATGGCCTAGTCAGGAAGCAAGTTGATTCTGCCACCGGGACGGCTCCCGGGACCCATGTCCGGGAGCCAGACTGATTCTGCCAGGCTTGCCAGGCTTAATCAACAAAATAAAAACTAAGTCCCAAAAAGCGTGCTTTACCAGAAAGCACTATGTTTCAGAACAGAGGGGGTGCGCCGAATCACAGCAAAACTATAGGGGGAGTCCGGCAGACAGAAACTTGGGCAGCTCAACCAGCGCCAGGAATCCAGTCGCCAGGTCTCAGCTCCCTCTACCAGCACGAGCCAGGCACAATGCCCAGCACGTGTTGGTGGCCCCGAGACCGGTCAGTCTATGTATGAATGTAACCTCTTCCAAATCTAATAAAGTTGATCCTTGGGGATGATTACCATTTCGGTTTCGCCTCCGGGACTGGTCCAATTGGAAGGACCCTTACTACAATAACTTTTACAGGAGATTCATTGAGGCATTTAGCAAAATTGTGGCACCACTGTTGGAGCAGACCAAGACTCATCTGAAGATGACATGGACACCGGAATGTGAAGCAGCGTTCCAAGAACTAAAACGACGGATCACTCAAGAACCCATCCTTGCCTTACCGGACTTTAGCAAACCTTTTGAAATACATACAGATGCGTCAAACTTTGCTATTGGGGCCGTGCTGATGCAAGACGGAAAACCTGTTGCATATTTTTCAAAGAAATTGAGTGACGTAGAGCGACGATGGCCAACTCATGAAAAGGAAATGGTCGCAGTAGTCCAAGCAGTGGAGCATTGGAGACATTATGTGGCAGGAAAACCCTTTAAGACGTTCACTGATAATGTATCACTCAAGTACTTCTCATCCCAAGGTATGCTCACGCCAAAGCAAATGCGATGGCAAAACTTTCTCTCAAAATTCAATATAGACATTTTACACACGGCGGGAAAGAACAATGTGGTGGCGGACGCACTAAGTAGACAAGAACACTTGATGGCAACAGTGACAACTCAGGTGACTGGCCTACTCCAAGAAATCAGAGAGAATTATGGTGTAGATGCGTTGGCGAAGGACTTAATGATCGAATTCCAGCTGGGAAAGCCTCATAAACTTGGAAAGATCAAATGGTTGTTTATAAACAACGCAGAGTATATGTCCCAGACAACATCAACCTGAGGAAGAAAGTCTTGCGAGAACATCATGACGTACTAGCCGCCGGGCATCCAGGGGTGAATCGCATGTATGAACTTCTCAAAAGAGGCTTCTATTGGCCAAGTATATGGGCAGACGTTGAATCCTATGTACAAACATGCCCGACATGTCAACAAGTGAAGGTGGAACCACTAGCTCCGGCTGGACTACTCCAACCATTACCGGTACCAGCATACCCATGGGATTCGGTGAGCATGGATTTTATTGTTCAACTACCACGGTGCCAAGGATTCGACTCAATTTATGTGGTGGTTGACCGCTTTTCAAAGCAAGTTCATCTAGTACCAACTAAAAGTTCAGTGACAGCTGAAGAAGTGGCAAGGTTATTTTTCAAATGTGTTTTCAAATACCACGGCCTGCCTAGAACGATTATTTCTGACCGAGACACCAAGTTCGTTGGAAAGTTTTGGACTTGTCTATTTCGCCTCGTGGGAACCGGATTGAATTTCAATACTGCATATCATCCTCAGACAGATGGGCAAACGGAGCGAGTCAATCGACAGATTGAACAATATTTACGAAATTATGTCGCTTGGGACCAATCTGATTGGGTCAACTACTTGGATATTCTCGAGTTTGCACATAACAACCAAGTGAACAGATCTACTGGAAGGGCACCCTTCGAGATAAGCAATGGTCGGCTACCGATTGTTCCAAGCTCTTTTCTTACAGGCGTGCAGGAAACACCAGTACCCACTGTAGAGGAATTCATCAATGAGTGGCACACAAAGCTGACCGAGGTGAAGGCGTTTTTAGAGCAGTCACAAAGGAGTATGGCAGCTGACGTAAACCCACATCGACGAGAACTGGAATTTGAGGAAGGTGATCAAGTATGGCTGAACACAAAGAACATTGCGCTACCAAAAGGTTTTTCTCATAAGTTTGCTCGACCTTATGCGGGACCATATTATGTCACCAAGAAGATCAACCCAGTGGCTTATCGATTAGCGCTGCCATCCAGCTTGGATATACACAATGTGTTTCATATCTCATTACTCAAACGGTACAAACCAGATGAGCGATTTGATCGGCAACACGAACTCCGTCACCCACCAACGACACTTGATGATACGAAAATACAGCTTGTACCAGAACAAATATTGACACATAGAAAGCGAACTGGCGTTCAACGTGAATATCTAGTGAAGTGGCTACGGGCTCCACTTATTGAGGCTTCTTGGGAGTACGAAGACAAACTTAAGGAGGGAGCCCCTGAAGTATTAGCAGATTATCTGCAGAAGAACCAACGCAATAGCCGTTTTCCCAGATCGGCACACAAAGCACTACCTGGCGGCATGCCTCTTACATAAACACTCATGGCCATTCTGAAGTTCAAGGAACTTTGCGGTATTTTTCTTAAGTTTGCAAATAAATCACTTGCAGCTTTACACAGGTTTTACGTAAGTGAACTTTATCTACACTTTTCCTGTGCTACTGCCAATGTATTTTGTAATTCAAAGTTGCTAAGGCCGGTGAATTAGGCCCGTGCCATACGTCCTAGGTCTAGTTTGGCCCTGATGAGGACATCAGCCCTTTCAAACGAGGGGAGGATGTTGTAAAGCTGACTCAGGTGCACCCAACGTGCCCTGTAAGACTCTAAGGGGTGACACTCCCTAAGGTCCCAGAGCAAGTTAGAACGTCAAGGACTGAGCCTCCGACCTGTGGTGAGCCAATCAAGTAGTCACAAGTCATGAGCTAGCTCTGGAGCTCGAGTCATGGCCTAGTCAGGAAGCAAGTTGATTCTGCCACCGGAACGGCTCCCGGGACCCATGTCCGGGAGCCAGACTGATTCTGCCAGGCTTGCCAGGCTTAAACAGCAAAATAAAAACTAAGTCCTAAAAAGCGTGCTTTACCAGAAAGCACTATGTTTCAAACCAGAGGGGGTGCGCCGAATCACAGCAGAACTATAGGGGGAGTCCGGCAGACAGAAACTTGGGCAGCTCAACCAGCGCCAGGAATCCAGTCGCCAGGTCTCAGCTCCCTCTACCAGCACGAGCCAGGCACAATGCCCAGCACGTGTTGGTGGCCCCGAGACCGGTCAGTCTATGTATGAATGTAACCTCTTCCAAATCTAATAAAGTTGATCCTTGGGGATGATTACCATTTCGGTTTCGCCTCCGGGACTGGTCCAAGTGGAAGGACCCTTACTACAACCTTTTTGCGTCGCTGGCGCCTAAGGGTACCTGTCATCGACATGGGGCTTGCCGCTATGCCAATTGGTCAGTTTGGCGACCACTATGCCTTGGATTTCATGTGTGGCTTGTCTTTGGCTTTGGTTACCTTTTGGGGACGGATTCTGAGTTGGCTTTCGGGTTGGTTGGGATTCCAGTTTTCTTAAGTCTGAATGGTTAAGCTTGTTACGTTTCTGAGTTGGCTTTTATGTAAGTGCATGATGGATGAATGTTAGACTTAAGCGCGTGTTGGGGAAACCGCTCAAGTCCCAGCGCCCTTTGAGGCGCCGGCGCAACAGCATCCCAAAGGGAGCCGGGAACCACGACTTAGCTTCCCAGCCTTCAACTCTTGCCATCCAAACCCACTTGACATACAAGCAGCCAACTCGCCAACAACGATCAGACTTAACCAACTTGAAGTTCGGAAAACCAACATTGAGATCCAACCTGGCGCCATGCCAGATCGGGGGTCCCGACGTGGGTGACTTCCCTCCAAGCAAGCCGCCCGACATACATCAAACTTAACCAACTCGAAGCTTCGTTACAAACGAGTAACATCCATTCCAAGCAAGCGGTCTGACTTACATCAGACTTAACCAACTGAAAGCTTCGTCACGAGCGCTGGAAGCCAACCTGGCGCCACGCCAGACTGGACAGCCATAAACAGGTAACATCCACCCAAGCAAGCCATCCAACTCAGCCGACAGGTTAGAGCCCGTTCCCCAAGAGCTTAACCCATTCACGTTCATGCAAGGAACACTCAGAACCACAAGCCGCGACAGATATGGAAACAACCAGTTCTTGGACCAAATGGTCCCGACAGCATACCGCTGGCGCCACGGACCGAATGGTCCCGACGGCATACCGCTGGCGTCCCGGGATACGACCCTCAGCTATGTGCCAAGTTAAAAATTTTGAAAGCGGCCTTACAACTGGCGCTTTTACCGAACACTGAAACCCACAAGGTAATCAGAGTCAGTTTGAGGAAAATCCCACTTTATTGATAAATTTGAGAAGGTTACATTTCAAGTGTGTGACCGACCCTAGTCTCCGGGGCGCTAGCATGCCAAGGCGAGAGCCATGACAACATTCCAGCAAGGGAGGCTGAGACTTGGTTGGAGCTCGCCCTGAGTCGCAACCCGCACTCCCCTATAGTATTGGTGTGATTCGGCACCCCCCTCATACCAAGCACTCTACCCAAGCTGGTAAAGCACATTTTTCTCTCTCTAGGATTTTCTCTTTCTAGAAAGTCATTTTCTCTCTCTAGATTTTATTGATCCACAGGCTTCCTTTAATCATGCCTAGATCGTGTGAGGTGATTGCACATCGATCTGAGCTCTCTGGACTCCGCTAGAACCGATCAAAGATTTTCAGCCATAGGAACTTGGCGCCGGCTGGATTCTGGTCACAGTGGCGCCGGGAGCGGCGCCGGGAGCAGCAGGGGCGCTGCTGGCGCCGGGGACATAGCTGGCGCCGATGGCGCCGGAAGTAAAGCTTGTAAAGGTAGCTTTACAACAGTCACACACTTGAAATGTAACCTTCTGAGATTTATCAATAAAGTGAGATTTTTCTCAAACTGACTTTGATTACCTTCTGGGTTTTAGTGTTCTGTAAAAGCGCCAGTTGTAAGGCCGCTTCCAAATTTTTAAGTTGGCACATAGATGAGGGTCGTATCCCGGGACGCCAGCGGTATGCCGTCGGGACCATTCGGTCTGTGGCGCCAGCGGTATGCTGTCGGGACCATTTGGTCCAGGAACTGGTTGTTTCCATATCTGTCGCGGCTTGTGGTCCTGAGTGTTCCTTGCATGAACGTGAATGGGTTAAGCTCTTGGGGAACGGGCTCTAACCTGTCGGCTGAGTTGGATGGCTTGCTTGGGTGGATGTTACCTGTTTATGGTTGTCCAGTCTGGCGTGGCGCCAGGTTGGTTTCCAGCGCTCGTGACGAAGCTTTCAGTTGGTTAAGTCTGATGTAAGTCAGATCGCTTGCTTGGAATGGATGTTACTCATTTGTAACGAAGCTTCGAGTTGGTCAAGTTTGATGTATGTCGGGCGGCTTGCTTGGAGGGAAGTCACCCACATCGGGACCCCCGATCTGGCATGGCGCCAGGTTGGATCTCAATGTTGGTTTTCGGAACTTCAAGTTGGTTAAGTCTGATCGTTGTTGGCGAGTTGGCTGCTTGTATGTCAAGTGGGTTTGGATGGCAAGAGTTGAAAGCTAGGAAGCTAAGTCGTGGTTCTCGGCTCCCTTTGGGATGCCTGTGCTACATGTGGTATCAGAGCCGACTGACCGTTCAGCTATGCGGATCTCACGGAAATGGCCACGGTTTGGGGTTCATCAAGACAACTATTGTGCAAGGTGCTGCCCACAGTGTAAGCACGAGTGCGTCCACGGTCGGGGTGGTCGGCAGAACGAGGGACTTGATGAGTCAAAATGCTGCCCTTGAGGTGTAAGCACGGTCAATTCTCGCGGTTCGGACCTGGCGCTGTCTACACGTAGGACAGATGAGACAGTGTGCTGCCATTAGGTTGGTGTAAGCACGGTCTGTGCCTTGTGGGGTGCGGGGCGACATATTCGAACTGTACGGGTTAACCATTGATACAGAGATGCTACTCGAATTCGGGTGTAAAGCACGGGTGGTTAGCTGCCGGTGCGGGATAGCTGCCGATCGTTTAGCTATAAGGGCTATCGACTAAAAAGTGGTGGGGCGTGACTGAGGCAATGTGCTGCTCAATGGTGAAAGCACGGATAGTTGGAGGGGTATCCTATGTGGGCTGATTCCGTGATCGATTTGTATGGGCACGGCCAGGCAAAGGTCCGTTGGCAGGACCATCTCAAAGGGGGACCCTGTCTTTGTTGCTTGTTAGTAAACCTGCCTGAGTGTCTTACTTGTATGTATTCGTGGTGAGTCTTAGTACTCGTGCTTTGCCTGGTTTGCATGATTGCTTGTGATACAAGGAGCTGATGGCTCAAGAAGGAACCTTTTCTTTTGAAGGCTGATACCATCAAACAAAGAGGACTACAGAATCTGTGGGGCGGATTTGAAGTTCAAGTACTCACACGTGAACGACAACGAAACGACTCAATGTTTGCAAAGGATGGATGGCTAGCCTGTTTCAAGGGTTAGTTTAATTTGCTACAACGCCCACCAGACGCAAACAAGAAGTGAAAAGTTGGAAAGGGCAAATTCAGAGGAGATCTTCTATGGAGCAGTTGGTCTTCATTTTGGGACGGCCACCTTCGGAACTGAAACTCACTGAGCATGGGTGATATCTAGAATCTGTGGGGCGGATTTGCAGTTCAAGTACTCGCACGTGAACGGCAACGAAACGACTCAATGTTTGCAAAGGATGGATGGCTAGCCTGTTTTATGGGTTAGTTTCATTTGCGACAACGCCCACCAAACGCAAGCAGGAAGTCAAAAGTTGGAAAGGGGGATTCCAGGGGAGATCTTCTATGGAGCAGTTGGTCGTCATTTTGGGACGGCCACCTTCGAAACTGAAACTCACTGAGCATGGGTGATATCCAGTATCGGTTGGGTTTTTCCTCAAAGGGGAAAGACTAGGATCCTCTTCAGAGATTGGCAACAAGTTGGATCGAGCCATAATCCTAGCAGATGGCTAGCAAAGTGTTGGAAAGGCTTTTTATCCAAAGAACTCTACTCTAAATCCGATCAGCTGATTTTATAAGTGGAGGGGAACTATCACACACACCTCTCTCTTGGGGCAAATTTTGAATGAAAGTTGATCAAAATGGGGGCAAATTCAAGGTGACCTAGCCATACTCACACGAGGAGACTGGCGAACTTTGGACCTGATAAGTTGACAAGTTTTTGTTGTGGAAAGGAAAGTTTGTTATAGGCTTTCTCTGGACCAGCAATGATGAGGAAACATATGAGTACGCTGGTTTGTGTTACGTGTAAGGCAGCTGATCAATGAAGGAACTGTGAAAGTTGAGTCTTGCATGAGAGACTTGGTATTTCGAACGGACGCTAAGGGACAGTTCACGTTGAGATCGGACTAGTGCAAACTCTGGGTGCATGTGTCTGATTCAAAGAGAGCTACTTGAAGCCAAGCTCGATGTACACTTCTTGTTTTGACTGTGAGGCAACTGACCAGTGATGGAATTGTGAAAGTCAAGTTTTGCGCGACGGACATGGTGCTTCAATCAAACGCGAAGAGATAGTTCGGATGCGGATCAAACTGGTGCAACCCTTTGGCTTTCCACGAGGTCAATGGTTACATTTGGGCTGATTCAAAGAGCTACTTCAAGCTAAGTGAGAGGTGCATTGCGGAGTACTCAATCTTTGCCTACCTTAAAGAGCCAAGATGGAAAAGTATCAAGATCAGGCTGGGACAAGGAGAGAAATCAAGGTGCAGAAGCAACAAGGCACAGAGTGGACCATAAAGTGGGTAATCAAACGATAAATCCTTTGGCTCAGGGAGCCCTGATACCTGTGCGGAACTGAACAACTCCGGAGCTCAGGGAGCTCAACACAAAGTGCATCAAGGACAAATCAGGAGCTCAAAGGAGTTCCAAAGTCGATAGTCAGGGGCGAACATTTCAAAGAAAGGCCTCTGTCACCAGTTAATAAGGTTTTTGGGTTTTACGAAAGCGATATCAAATCTACACTTTTCCCAGACAAAGATATATTTTCAAGTTATGTAATCTTTCAGTACAAAGAGCTGAGCCTCCGACTTGTGGTGTGCCAGCTTCAATGTTAATAAAAAGTGGCCAGTGAATTGAGTACTGTGCCAAGTAGCTTAAATGTAAAGTTATTTTAATTGGGAGACACCTTTACTTTAATCTGACATCTGATGAGGACAACAGATTTTATAAAGGTGGGGTGGATGTTGTAAAGCTACCTTTACAAGCTTTACTTCCGGCGTCGGCGTAGGCGCCAGTTATGTCCCCGGCGCCAGCAGCGCCCCTGCTGCTCCCGGCGCCAACGGCGCCTCTGTGACCAAAATCCAGCCGGCGCCAAGTTCCTATGGCTGAAAATCTTTGATCAGTTCTAGCGGAGTCCAGAGAGCTCAGATCGATGTGCAATCACCTCACACGATCTAGGCATGATTAAAAGAAGCCTGGGGATCAATAAAATCTAGAGAGAGAAAATGACTTTCTAGAAAGAGAAAATCCTAGAGAGAGAAAAACGTGTTTTACCAGCTTAGCTAGAGTGCTTGGTATGAGGGGGGGAGGGGGGGGGGGGGGGGGGGGGGGGGTGCCGAATCACACCAATACTATAGGGGAGTGCCGGGTTGCGACTCAGGGCGAGCTCCAACCAAGTTTCAGCCTCCCTTGCTGGAATGTTGTCATGGCTTTCGCCTTGGCATGCTAGCGCCCCAGAGACTAGGGTTGGTCACACACTTGAAATGTAACCTTCTCAGATTTATCAATAAAGTGGGATTTTCCTCAAACTGACTCTGATTACCTTCTGGGTTTTAGTGTTCGGTAAAAGCGCCAGTTGTAAGGTCGCTTCCAAATTTTTAAGTTGGCACAGAGCTGAGGGTCGTATCCCGGGACGCCAACGGTATGCCGTCGGGACCATTCGGTCCGTGGCGCCAACGGTATGCTGTCGGGATCATTTGGTCCAGGAACTGGTTGTTTCCATATCTGTCGCAGCTTGTGGTTCTGAGTGTTCCTTGCATGAACGTGAATGGGTTAAGCTCTTGGGGAACGGGCTCTAACCTGTCAGCTGAGTTGGAGCTAAGTCGTGGTTCCCGGCTCCCTTTGGGATGCCTGTGCTACAGGCGGTGGGCAGGGGCAGCCTCACACACACACACACGCGCAAGGTTATGGAAAGTTTTTGTATATATGCCTTCCCCATAATCTATAGGAATGAAACATTGGTTGTTTAGACAATTTAAAAAAAAAAAAAAAAAACTTGTGGTCAAGGAGGGCACGGGGGCCAAAGGGCCACCGTGCTCGCATCCATCGTGCTCCCCCCTGGTGTGTGTCTCTCTCTCCCTCCTTGCAAATGAGCGATCACGAACAAAAGGCACTCTCCCTTGTTGCTGTTGATGTTATTCATGGGTTTCTCATTGCCATCGCCATCGCTATTACTCACTCCGCTCGCATTCTCTGCATTTGAAACTAAAACATCATCATCATCAACAATAACATCATCCTTTTGTTTTTCTGTTAGTGGGATTCACAGCCAGCGGCTGTTTGCTGTTTCCAGCCTCCAATTTTGTTCGAAACGTGGATCAGAGCGGACGGAACAGGCCACCCTAGCCAATGCCAATAGTGATGGAAACTTCAGGGATGGCGATGCATCCAGTAGCTCCCTTTGCTATGCCATGAAGAGGAAGGGGTCATCCTTCAGTGTTCCACGTGCAACACCTAAGGAATCTTCTAGCAAGTTGGAAAGCGAGAATGAGACTGAGAATTTACCCGATTGGGCAAAGCCTGATTCAGATGTACCACCGCCATGGGCTCGAGATAAAAGCCTCAGCTCTAGCGGGGAGCAGCAGTTGTTCGAACCACCCTTCTTTGTGTATCTGATCGGTTCTTCCTTGGTAGCTATTGCTGCGGTACTCTCTCACTCTCCCTCTTCTGTTGGTGAGCAACTCGTAATTTGGGTTTTAGCTTTCCTTAGTCGGTCACATAGCCTCTCAAGATCATTCTTTAGTGAAGGATGGAAAGGCCATTTTACTTTTCATTCCCGAAAAGCATTCAATTATGCAAAGAATGACATTTCTCAGGAATGCAGGAAGTAGCATAGATTTGGGCGGATTCCATGATTCCTGAGACAGTAAAATAAATGTAAACCACATGAAAGGAACACGGTGGAGTATGAATTTTGAAGTCCATAAATATAAGTTTCGGTGTAAACTAAAATGCCATAGTGCCATCGAACCAGATGTAAAAATTCAGTCGCCCAATACATTAAACCTTTCATGTTTAGCCTTGATCTTTGTGATATTAGAGACTCGAAGGTACTATATCTATTTCCGGTCATTTTCTGCAGGCTGCAATGTAATTGCAGGAAGTAAGGAAATTATTATTCTATGAAGCTACTTCTAAGAGAGAATCTAGGTTATTGTAACTCTTACAGTCACACCTTGCTTCTACATGGTCACAATAATTAGGAAGGGGCTCCCTTGTGAGGGTTATGATATTGCATGGTTCTTGGTGAGGTTCGTCACGGGGAAACCGAAGGTCTTCGACTAGGAAACTGAAGGTCTTTGATTATAGAGAATGACAAAATTGGAGCTTCCAAGATATGCTCCCACGAGGTCTGAACTTTGGTGTCTCATTCTCAATGCTAAAATTTAGGTTTGGGGTTTAGGGTTTAGCGTATCTGGACCTTGCTTTGAAGTTTGATGCATTGATGACTATTTAAACTTTATGTTTAGGTTTGCATTCCTTTGCAGTCGCTCATTGAAGGTACACAACACCCTTAGGCAAATGGTTGTATCTAACCTATGGGTAGAGTGCAATGTATCCACTAAGTCTCGATCAAAGAGATTTGAAACTATTGTCTTGTCATTGACCTTTCGGGACGAGACAAGGTTGATTATGGTTGGGTTGCAACCATTGTACACTATTCTGCGCTCACAGACAGAGAGGGGTCCACCATGGGCCTTATGTCATGCTCTCCTTGAACTACACTCATACACATACCAAGGTAAAGCATGTACAAATAGATCTCAAACTCAAACTTTATTGAATTCACAATAAGTGCATAGCATCAACAAGCATGAAACACAGTGGAGTTGGTTGTCGTGTGTCCTCCCAACCTTTGTTGCTTCTGATGATGAATGCCACTCTCTAGGCTCACTTATCCACAATCCTCAAGCACCCCTCAACCCTGACCTTTCCTAACGTCGACACATGGCCAATTCCATGCACAATCGACACTTGCCACTTGGCAGTACCCTGACACATAGGCAAACAAGTAGGCTGACATGTCTCACCCATACATTGGACCAAGTTTCCCAGTGAGCATATGACATGTGTCATGTTTGATTAGTCAACCCGACATGTGTCACTCGTTTGTTGGACCAAGTGTCCCAGTGAGCATATGACACGTGTTCCGTTAACTAGTCAACTCTGTTACCTTTTAGGAGGTCAGTCTAGGCACTCCTGATTAATGGCCTAGTACCCTACACCAAAGCTCAACGTTGAGGCTCAGTAAGTCTAATAACTGTTTTATTTACATTTCTTTTACAAAGGTCACCACAGGCCAATGGCTTAGCCATTTCTGTATTTTACAAAAGGTACATCTGTGCGTAAAACTGTAAATAAGCTAGATAGGGAATAAAAGTTGTAACAGGCCTTTTGTATGAGTTTATGCATAGATTGGATGAGCAACCCGATCGTTGCTTTGTGCTTAGTTTTGAGAGGTATAACTGTATTCTAATCTCTTTCATTTCCATTTTAACAAATTTCATTGAACTTTGTCGATCGACAACATTCATTTGACACTAAATTTAATTTCATTTTCTTAAATTGCAGGATTCAAGATATGAAAGGCGAAGTGGGAAACAAATGGAACTGGTTTCATAGGCGCATACAAGTAGTTGCCCATGTGTTGCATCGCTATGGAAGAATTTTGGTTTTTACACCCACACACGATCGTTGGAGTAGAAACAAGCACACAAGAGACAAGTTGTGGGCAAACCTCCTAATCAATAGTCTAACGAACAATTAGACTCCCCCACATCGAGATATCAATCCTAGATACTACGGTAGCTATATCATCGAACTCTTGAGCAATCCACAATACTCACAATATGTCGAAACAGGAGGGATGAGGGTATTTATATACTCTCAGCTCGGGGGAGTCTAACAACATAGAACTCTTGACATGCACAATCACTCTTGCATGAGGCAGGCCCTAAACCAAATAGGGTTCAAGATCTGTTTTGAGGTAAGAGCTACCTTATAGTTTAGGTGAAGCCTGCTACCAACTACACATCCTTATGGACATAACATTGGTCCTAAGTAGTTCCATGACCGTGAGCTTGACGACGAAAGTACCTCCATATGGTCATACCAGATGTTGCAGAGCAGTAGGCTTGAACATCCAATTGAAGGTGGTATCTTGGTGGGACAATTATGGAGGGCGGACCCCTAGGGTACGATGCATTGCATTGAGAGTCCTCTAACAAGACTATACCTCAGTACTTGTGAGAGGAATTGGAACATCTACTCTCTTGTACACACTAAGAAGAAAATAGGCTCTCCATAGATCAACTAGAAAGGCTAGTGTCATGCATTCAACCTATGCCTTCCATAGAAGATGAGGCTTGAGCCGAACCAAAGAACCCATGAAGGTAATTGTTTGAACTTTGTATTTGAGGCTTGAGCTTGAACTACTTGAATTGAACTTGAGTGTTGAAACTTTCAATTGAACTTGAGTGTTGAAATTTGAAAGTTCAATGATGATTCATGAACCGTAATCCATTGTAATTTGTGAATTTGTGTCACGTGTGGAATGCTTGACGAGTCGTGGATATGTTAATTGTTTAAATTCTAGGTGAACCCCAACGAGATCGACATTGCCAAGGTTCTCAATTTACCTCCTAGTTCATAGGAGGAGATATATGTTGTGTGTTGCATCGTGAGTATATCGCATGAACAGATAGGCTTACTTGATAATTGATTGCTTGTATTTCAATTGAGATTTTTTGAATGCTGGGTACAAAAATCACCTATAAAGCATGAACTTTATTAGACACAATTGATCTGGGTAATCCATGATGTCTCAATACATGTTGAATAAGTAAGCTAGCTACAATAGGTACATCTATCTTTCAATATGTTGGAATATAATTAGCCTTTTTTGTGAGTTTGCCAGCCACAATAAAGATGGCAAAAGCCTGTTTCAATTCATCCACTTCTGTTACCAAGTGGAGATACTGCTCCTTGGTAACAAATTTGTCGCTCGGCGAATCGTTCCTGTTCCTCCACTTCCATGGGTTCTTTTTCCTTACTGAACCTTAGAGATTCCGTTTCTAATTCATCAATGCCTCTTGTCGGGGGTTGATCAGGTCCCGGAGAAGTGGTCATTTTCTGAGATAGAAAAAGAGTGTCTGACGGTCCTTCTTGAAAAAAAAAATCGAAAAGACTAATTAGAACTGTACAAAGGAAGGAACAGAAACTTAGCTGTTTCTGAGGACTGTACTTCCAAAGAGAGAATAAAAAAGAATCCTCTCAGCTCTTCTGTGGCTATTTACAGACCTGCTGTCCGGAAAAACCAGCAACCAGGGTACCAATTTACAAGTAAAATTTCGATTTTTCTTGGTAGCTACCCTCGCTGTCAGAGGTATTGAGCTACTGCTCTGAAAACTCAGATTGGAAAACTGAAAAAGGGCAAGAACTTCTGATCCAAGTTGTCTACCACCCTCGCTGACTGGGAAACAGCCCTGTAGCTCCACAAAATTAGGCTTGAAGCTAACAAACAATCCGAATTTCTGATTTTCTTGAGGGTAAACCCTGGCTGATCTGAGTGCAGATCTGGTGCCTCGAATTTATACAAGATCCGCCCCAAAATATGGATTTTTAAGGGCACCCTGCTCGCTGGTCAGGTTAGTAGACCTGTTTACTCACAAAAGTTTGGGCCACAAATTGAAACTCTGGGTTTCATAGAGGCCCCTGCTCGCTAATTTCTGAAGGTCACTGCTCGCTGATCAAACTGCCTCCTCTGATCCAAATTCTCAGATGTATGGACTCAAATTTCAAAATTGAACCTGCAGCCAAATCGCGATGGTCTACCAGATCCCTGCTGTCCCAAATCCACTCTGATTTCCAAGATTTATACTCAAAAATCAGGAATAGATAGCTGATTTTGCAGCGACTAGCCTGCACTAGAAATCTGGTTCAAATTTTTTCTACAAAGCAAGTAGTTCTACGAAGATTTTCTTAGTAGAAAGCTGTTTCTCCAGCGTTGGCTCTGTCTCTCTCAATTCTGAAAATTAGAAGATGTTTTGTACACTCTACTAACTTTCTCCCTTCCTGAACTAAGCTCCCAAAGATGGAGATGGCTCTGATACCAGTGTTAGAAGTCTCAACACCACAGTAGGGCAAACACTAACTGATTCACCCAACCTTGCCTACTCCCTGATATGAGCAAGCCCCTCCTAGCCCATTGTGACGACTGGTAGCATGTATACTGCCAAGTGTCGGCCACGTTGCACTGACGTGGCCGACTGCACGTCGGGACCCAACGTGGGGCCCTATCCTGCTGACAGGGTCCCTAAGTTGTGTTACGCCCGCCATGGCTATGGACCGTGCCGGGGCACACTACTCACACTGTCTTGCCCTGTTGGACGTGTACGCTGGGCACGTCTTTAACTATGGTATCTGACCTCCTGTGTTCTCTAGGGTTCGGCACTGGTTACGTGCTCATAACACACAGCTTGGGGGCTAGATCCATTTTGATCAAGATTGGTTGGTACGTTTGAGCCACCATTGTTTCTCTTGTTTCGGCATCCTAGTATTGATCTTTGGAGGAGGTCTTGAAAATACTAGCCTTGAAGAGTGTTGTTCTTTTTGTCTAAGAAAGTCATTTTCCCAACATATTCTAGTAAAGAACATAGATCATATGATCCTATCATGAGTAGAAATGATAGAGTTGGTTAGAGTGATCTTCTCAAGTTACTTTGGTAGAGTCCAATGTAGAGAGTCCAATATTTATTGATGCTGTAAGTGGTAATGAGGTCAAATCATTATCATGTCAATCATCTCCAACACCTATGACTAGAAGTTCATCTAGGGGTAGCAAGATTTCTTAAGTAGTTGAAGACGCTAACCTTGTTTCAATGATTTCTATAGCATGCAACGAGAGAACAAAGGTGATGATTTTTCCACTTACTCATTCTCGGGTTTGTGATGGGTAATGTTGATTATTGGTGCTTCTCTAAGGTTGGTGATGTTCATGCTTCTCTAAGGTTGGAGTTAGGTACACAAAGACAAACCCAAATATGCACTTATGGATTGGTTGGCCTTAGGAGATGTTATGCAAGCTCTCTAGTTGATGTAAATAGGGCTCATTCCCATTCAAATCATAATCATGTAATAGACAAGCATTTGGGTTGATCTGCTTTTAATCACATATTGTATATTTCTCTCTCCATAGCTCAGTTAATGATCAAGATCAAACTGTAATTTTTGTGTTGGATGTAATTTTGATGTTATTCTAAGTTCATATCATCAATCTTGTTTAAATCCATAAGCATCTTGGAAGATAGATCTTGATGCATAGATGTTTGGTAGCATAACACCCTTTGTTTCAATCATGAGTTAATGTGTCTAGATAGAAGAATTGATGACTTATATAGTTCATAGCCCTTTTCCACTAGTTAAGAATTAGTGACATTGGTGAGGGGGATTTGGGGCAGGTCATTGAATATTGAATGGTGAGTACATTTTGCACATGATCACAAAAGGCCTTGGCCCATACATCCTAAAATATACTAAACATGAACAAGAATGAGAACTTTGATTTACAATACAGTAGTGGCTTCTCCTTACAAGCCTCATTTATCTTTCATCTTGCTTGATCCAGTAGTTTTCTTGAGAAAATGCTTGAAAGGTTTGAAACTCAGACGTTTGAAAGGTTGCCAAAAGCAGCTTGAGGAATCTTGCATATGAGAAAGATACGATGTACGCATTTGTGACCGTGTCTTACAAAGTTACTACCATCATATGTAAGCATCTAGCTACACCTTGAGATGACTTGTGTGTAACTAGACTAGAAAAATATGTCCCATTTGGTATATTGGTAATGTTCTAATTCTTTGCAAAGTAGCTAGTGTGTTACTTGATAGCCTAAAACCATAGTTGCAGCGAATCGCGATTTGCTAGGTCCGTGATTCGTGAATCGCGATTTTGAACCCAGAATCGTAAATTTTTTTTTTTTTTGTTGGGAAAAATAGCTTATGGCTGAATTTTTCTTTAGGGGAGCTCCCATAAGTGTAGTAGATAGGGCACAAACAGATAAAAGTCCTTGATAGAACCCAACATGGATTTGTTAGACATAACTAAATAATCCACCTCTCAGTTTAGTAGTCACTAGTTAACCATGAGCTCAAATCTGTAAGGCACCCATTATGAGGAGAAGCCATTATTGAGCACGGTTGTTAGTATGGAGTCTACTGTGAGACCATGATGGTTAGGAGATGGCTAGATTACAGTGTTGGGGGGCAACGCCCCCTAGCGGCGGGGTCCGGGAGCTGCTGGTAGA
Source organism: Diphasiastrum complanatum (assembly GCA_029204225.1). Lineage (NCBI taxonomy): Eukaryota > Viridiplantae > Streptophyta > Lycopodiopsida > Lycopodiales > Lycopodiaceae > Diphasiastrum > Diphasiastrum complanatum. Next base: position 21,251,007 of record CM055110.1, read on the forward strand.
CCCCGGCCCCGACGGTAAGGCCTCTCATGATTTGGCCTTCCAACTCCCCGAGCGAAAACACACTTTTTGGTGTTTCGCATCCCTTTGGTCCGTTAGCTGTTCGCTCTATCAGATGTTGGTCGTTACAATATAACTACCACATTGTGAGGCATTCATTAGTAGTTGGAGCATTCTGTTATTGTGTAGATCAGTCATCCAGAGTCTATTCTAGATCGCCATTGAAGCCCTTCTCCAGGATGCGTGGTTGGATAGCACCATCATATGTACTTGCTTTACTGTAATCAGAATTTCAGATTCATGTTCATTGTTTCTTGTCTACACTAAATTCCGTTGTCAATTATAATAGGAATAATGCACCTAAACCGGACCATCCTGCACCCGAAACAGTCGGCAAACATCTGATACCCTTATTGCCTAAAAAATTTCCAAAAAAAAAAATTTGATTTTGGACGATTCTGGTTTTTTTCCGAATCGCGATTCTGAACTGCGATTCAGAATCGTGGTGCAACTATGCCTAAAACATAAGAAGTTTTGACTGCAAATATTTGTTTTTGTATAGGCTTAATGGGATTCTAGTCAATTTTAGAGTTTTTGAGTTCCAGCTACTATGTGGATCAAAATTATTTTTGTTTTGGTATTTTGCTAGTTATCAAAAGCTTTATAGTTTTCACTGACTAATTAAATGTGGCATTGTCTTTCAGGTCGGTTCTATCTTTGAGTTTTTCAACAAAAGGGCTGTTTTTGGTATTATACAACCTGATAGCCCTTTCTATACTCCAATCTTGGGGTTCTTTGCAGTCACTGGGTTGCCGACTTCAGTGAGTTAACACATGGCCTCCATCTGTTGAGCTTTTTCATTCACTTTTATCCATTTCTAGTAACTATGCATTGTATATAATCTTTCGAACAACATATTCTGATGGTCTGTATATGAATAAGACATAGTTTTGTTCTCAACTTTGAACCTCACCTTCGTAGTGTTTTTGGGACAATTTTTTGTGACATACAAGGTAGGATTTCAAGAATTCACCTTCAGAGTGGATTTGGAAAAGTATGTAGAGCTATTTGCAGATTCTGTTTCTGCATTGACTTGGCATACAGGGAATTCTATTCAACCCATGTTGTACATTTTAACATGTCATAAAATATTTGGATCATAGGTCTTATCAGTTCTTTGGATCACTATCTGAAATCCTTATTGGTTTGGTTCAACCAATGTATCTGGACCTGTGACCCGCCAAAGAGCTTTTCAATAATTAAACCGTTTGATAGAAAGAAATATTCATGTTGGCCTGATATGGTACCACTACCATTATGTGGGATATCATTTATGAGCAATTGTGCTTGCTTGAGGGGTATGCCATTCTTCTTTTTGCTATGTCATCATCGATTGGGGCTTAATTTTCATGTAGGGTAGGGAGAAACAAGGTGACGATGAAGACGAGCAAGTAGGGTGCTTGTGTTTGAGAGCCCTTACATAAGATGATAACTTATCAGAGGCCTGATATTTGTGTTTGTTTCTGATAGGGTTGCTCACAAGAGCTTGCAACAAGAACTTTATGTCAATCAAAGAATTAGGCTGCCATGTTTATTGCATTCTTTTTCTTTTTCTTTTTCTTTCTGGAGGATATTCAATCATTTGTAGAAAACAAATACAGCATTGCAATGATAAAAGTTCTTGTCAGTTTGACGACTCCTTACCTGACTTGGAGTTACTTAGGCACACATGACAAATACTATGCTAAGAGATACAACTGGAGCTTTGTTTTTCCTTCTCCATTCTTTGCTTCATATAATTCTTTCAACTAGTTCTATGCATAGTTCCAAATTAATCTTGGTAGTTTGTTTTTTTGAATCTACTCGAATTGGTTCAAAATAATTTTGGATCTGAATCTCCTACAAACTATGGTTCTATGTCATATACGTTGTTGGATGAGCCATGGCATATGTAGGAGTTCTTAGGGATGTACATGTCAATTCACACAATTTTGCAATTAAATGGTGTTAGTCCCACATTTGGGTATTCCACACATGAATTCCAAGTTCCAAGACAATGCAACTAGTTGCTGCACTCAAAATTGGCTACAAATGTGATCTAGTCTTTGATTCTTCAAAGCATATATGTCGTTGATTCTCGCGAATCCTTACTCAGATGTGTTACACTTACCAATTTTTTTTATTTTTATGATGCTCGGAAGAACCAATGACTGCACAACTATCTGATGGAACTTACAGTTTTATCCTAGCAAATATAAGTGTCACATAGATGCATTCTTAGCCAACTGTAGGATAGACTCAAAATGAATTTATCATTTCATCATAGGAGTTATCAGCTCATCAACGAGAAATTCTTGAAGCTCTTTGTTATTGTCATAGTCTGAGAACTGGTGACAGGAAGATGTTTGAAGTTTCTTAAGCCTGTGTTTGGAAGTTCTGTTGCATCAAGTATAGCTAAGTACCTGTTGGATGATTACATCGTGCCAGATTATATATAGCTTGCCTTTCTGATATTTGCAACCTTAGGAGTATAACTGTCGGTTGTTTCCACAGCATACCTGTGGAAATTTCACTCTTTTCATTGTTTTTTGAAAATGCTCCTTATATTGTTTAACTTCTTGGAAAAAACTGTTCTGCAGAGGTGGAGTGAAACTTGCTCTGCTACTCTAGAAATACTTTTCTCTCATTCTAGATTCTTAGCTGAAGTGATTGGAAGTTTTAACATTCAAAGAGACTTAAAGATTTTTTCTACACTATGACAATTTGGCGAGGTGTATATTCAGTTCATTGAACTTGCTCAAGGTCAACTGATCTGATCTGCAGGCATTTCTGTGGTACAAATCCATCCAACTTGCAAACAAGCTATCTGAAGAACAAGATAAAGAAGATGGTTTCCTGGATAGCTAAAAGTATGACTTGAACTGGTGAAAGACCTGCTGCCTCTATCTTTCTCAAGGGGAATTGGCAAGCACTAAAGCAGGTATACAAAGGTTCGATGCATCATTACACTGCACCTTTCCACTTTGTTCTACGAGCTCTCTTGTAACTGATATTTTCCAGAATCTCCATGAAACGTGATCAGAATGTGATTCATGATTCATGACCTTAATACACTGTTTAAAAAAAATTTAGAATCCACATGAACCAACTTGAAGCTCTCATATGGATCTTCTTCGGGGTTATTAGTTCTGTATTCTGGGCATGTGGTCTCTTTTGCAACGTATGCAACTGATGTGTATGCTACTTTTATTACTGAGCTACATTTATCTTGTGCCCAAGTGACATGAATAGGGATGTAACATATTTGTGCCCTGCGCATTATATTTGTGCAACGCATCAAGAGCTGGGCTAAATACCTATGTAAGTAAAAGGTTGCACTTGTATTCTGTTTTCTTCAGGCTGTCCTAGATATGAGTCATATAATCAAATAATAATTAGATAAACTTATACCTGTTTGAACTTAGAGAAAAGTTCACCAGCAATGTTGAAATTTGACATTCAAAGTTGCCCTTCATGATTTATTTCCAAGACATCTTTCACAATGTTTATGGCCATCGTGTGGCGTCCTCACATAGAACTTGCCTTCAAATTTCACATTTCAAAGGACAAGACTTTCATTCAAATTTTAATTTACATTTTTATATTAATTCCAAATAAAAAATTTGTAAGATTGTATTTATTTACATTTTCATATCAAATTTCAATTGAAGCAGTTACCAAACAATATTGGAGGCTAGAATCTAGATGGATCATGGTCAGTGGCTCTACAAGTTCTTTCAACTTCCATTAAGTCGAGACCACAACAAACACATGAAAGCTAAAACTTAAAACTTTGAAAGCTTGGAAGTTGAAAAGTTGGATTTAAATTGGAGTATCGATGGAATGGATAGTTCTAAGTTGGAAGTTGGCTGCTTGGCCCACTGTTCAGACTTCAAACTTTGGGCCAAGCTCTTCAGATGGCCCATGCTAAAGTGAAAAATCTTTGAAGTTTGAAGTTTGTGAATCTCAATTACCAATATCATTGTATTGAATAAAGTTATAAATCATGAAATTGCAAAGAGTCAACTTTCAACTTTCAAGGATGTATCATGTACTTATTAAACTCAAACAAGTATTAAACTGAAACAAGTATTAAACTGAAACAAGTATCTTAACTCGTGAAGCTAAAAATAAATTGTAGCCAGTAATTTTGATGGTTTTATACAAATTATGCACTTCAACATCCCAAATTGCAAGGGCCCATCAAATATCTTCAAATTGACATTTGAATGGCATGACAAGCGTCAAAAATATGTAAGATATTTCTTTTTATTTTAACGTTTCAGAATGCTCTGCTCGCAAATTGTTGTTCTGATGCAACATAGCTAATATCTAAGGATGTAGCTTTCAAGTACACAATATGCCTTTGATCTATGCTACCACATATCAATAGAGGAGCAATGTGAGTCTTGCACCAATAGAACTTTGCTACACATGTCAGCCTGGGGTTCCCGACAGCCGACCTATCACCTTGGTATGGAACATTTGACGCAGGTTGTTGAAGAGCCTAAGGTCGGTTTGGCATGACCGAATAACATACCACGGAAATGGTTTGAGCTTTGGTAGCATGTTTTAGAGCGGAGGTTGATCTGTGTGGCATATACAGAAGTACCATGTCAGCCAAGAATGGACCAAGAGTGCCACATGATTGCACTAGGACCAAGCGTGCCAGAAGATTGTACTAGGACCAAGAGCCAAGAACATGATCGCATGTATCGTCAGGCAACAAAATGCACCAACAGTACCAAAGAAAGATAAAAAGATTACCGTGCTTTTGCTACACCACTCTAACAAAACAGGAGTGCCAGAGAAAAGTTCATATATCATGGTGGCAACATAATGGGCCGACAACACCAGAGAAAGATAAAAATATTATCATGTTTTAATACACCACTCTAAAAAACAAGAGTGCCAAAGGAAAGTGCAAATACCATCACCATGATCCCAACCTATTTGAAGAAAGCAAGAATGCCAACCAACGACATTAGGAATTGGGACATTTGCATCCCAAGCTAGTAGTGTCAATTCTAGGATAGAACTAAGCAAAGAAAAAACTAAAGGAAACAATACCAAAAGGAAGTAGACACAACTAAACTCTAAAAGGAGAGAAACAAGGTTGAATAGGAAGGATGGGAATTAGAAAAAGTGATTTAGTTGAACATGAGAAGTGTGCCATGTCAGGTAGGGTGAGTTAGTTAGCTTATACATGGCAAGCATACAAGAGATGAGTGTGCATGTAGACAATGTAGGGTGACATATCTAGGGGGAGCGTAGAGTGGCAATTAGGTTGGAGAAAAGAAGCAACAAAGGGAGATTACATTGTAGAGGGGAAAGGAAAGTAGGAGGGAGAAAAAAACTTGAAGCTCAACGTGGTTGAATGGGTGGGGAAGAAAGGAGACACAACAGGGAAAACAAACCAAGGGGAGTGCAGGGAGAGATAGGAGGATGTGAAAAAAAAATTGTGGAGGAATAATAAGAAACAAAATTCCTTGGAAATAATCAGATGAATGGAGCTAGCCATTGAAGAGAAATATACATAGATTTTATGGGAAGACATCTAATGGTTGCCCATTGGATGCCCTCAGCTGTTGGATTTATTCCTTCTCTCCCTAGATCGCATAGTTAATCTAGATTCATTCATGTTGCTGCATATTTACTCGCATTGTCACACAAACAAGAATCGAAGACAGTACCTACGTGACAGTCAAACTATTGAAGGTAGTCAAACTATCAAAGAGGGTCGAAGGAGTGTCAGTGTCGACTATCGACATGTGCTTGAACGTTCGATTCGACCAACTATCGAATCGAACAATCAAACCCTTGTCACCCTCCACTCCAGCTGCGACTCCGACTCGAATCGACAAACTGTCAACTGTCTTGCTGATGTGGTACCACTCTAAATAAAGCTAGGCACCTATACTAGCTACTTACTACACTGTGCAACTGTTTTGACAATGATAACAAGCATGATCACCACCTGTCCAAACAACGACAACCACAATTGTCACTCACCTGGAATAGTAGCAATCGTGATCGTTGCCAAGATCCACCCAGACGACATAAGCTCAACGTCTTTATACATTGTGTGTGTATAATAATCACATAAGATATATATCAAACATTAGATAATCCAATCGATCAGTAAGCATTTGGAATAGGATGATCATCGTAATTAATCGGCAGACACTATAGATGTTCTTACATCGATGAGATTCAGACAAAGAGTCAGAATAAGCTATTAACTGATCTTTAATTATAAAAGTTGTTATAGAACTAAGAGCTAGTTCCGAGTACACAGTCACTATCGCAATCGTCTTGTGCTCGTCATTTCACCTGACTTGTATTCTTTACTTTCTGAATCAATTCATTGTCTTATTGCATTCAGAATTATGTCAGTGTGAATGCTATGCTACTCTGATTTACCATCTATCCGACACTACCTTCTAACATATTTGTTTGAACTATCTGTCTTTGTCTACGTAATCGACCCTATCAATTTTACGACTTCACTGTCAGAATTAAGTAGAATCAGTCTGGTCATTCAACTCACCACCCTTACTCGATTTGTAGCACATGCACCGAGGGATTCCACTTGAATGTCCCCAACATAAGCCATGGCACAAAGAAAAGGGAAAGTAATAGGCATTCAAGGATGGCAATAACAAGAATGCGAGGCACAAAAGAACAATATATTTAGATGGACAAAAGATTGAGAAATCAAGTAGCAAATAAAGATTCCATATGGAAAATCGTTGGGGGCTAGCTCCAATCAAACACTTGACCAAGTCCAGTTGTGCATATCAGACTATAGAATCGATTTGTAAATGCAAGTTAGGCATTAACTCAAGTACTTTATGGGAAGATGTGTAGCAATCAACAAGGTCTACTAGCATGAATTTAAATATTGTATTCTTTTATTATAACTTTGACATTATCAAATTTGTTATTAGTTATTGCTTTGTCCAGAAAGTGCTATTAAAACTCAATGAGGCCATATATGGATAAAATTTCTATACCAGTCAAGAATGGGAAGATGTTCAAGGAACATAGCATGTATGAGATATGTTGGTATAGGCCTTGTATTGAAAAGCATAGCAAGTACTGTAAATTTGACTTTATGTTTTGACTCATTTATAACATGCAAGTCTCATATATTGGTTGAGTCTATATCTCATGCAAGAGTGGTTCTGGATAATTGCCTTTATTGGATACTTTAGCCATCATGCATGGAGAGAGATCATCCTGAGTGTCTTGCTTGTATGTATTCGTGGTGAGTCTTAGGACTCGTGCTTTTCCTGGTTTGCATGATTGCTTGTGAGAGTCTGCGTGTCGTATGGTGGCTAGAATTTAAGAGATTATATCTATACCCTCATCCCTCATTTGTCAATATATTGATAGTATTGACGATCGACATTCTCTCTATGCTCTTGGCATCGTAGTATCTTCTATAGGGATAAGCTTTGGGGCATCTAACCATTCGTTAGATTGTTGGTTGGGTGGTTCTTGCCACAACCCATTACATTGTGTGCTTATCTCTGATCGTACTGGGCATTATGTTGGTATCAGAGCTTGGAGCTCGGAAAAGCAAAACGACATTTGCTTTTTGGATTTTATCAACTATTGACAAGTTGTTGGGGTCAAGTTTGATAGCGAATCAGACTTGGCGGTGATCTTCTTAGAATTTTCATTTTTCAGAAAGACCTAGAGATGTGCAACTAGGTATGACTTAGAAGAATTCTCAACAGACTTAGAGATATGTCAAAATTCTTCTAGGTCCATGGATATAGGTCCCATAACCATAGAGCGTAGATATATACAAGGTTTGTTTGATTTTATTCAATGCCTTTGATCTAAAAATGTAGCAAAGCAAACTTGGTTCTGATGCAACTACATCTATAATTTAGTATTCCTAACACCTAATAAGTATCACTATTTAATTGAACTTTCTAGGATGTCTTTCCTTTCCCCTAAGAAACCTAAAACAATTTACACAAAATATATATATATTTCACTCTAGAATAATCTAAAATTTTGGAACGTTGCGATCAAATTCTTTACCTATCAAATTTATCACAATGCCTTCATTTGACGTTCTTGGCCATTCACATAATGTAGTGGCATCTTGAGTATATGCCTTTTTGCAACTTTATGATTTATGCAATTTACAATAGCTACAATGTTATAGCCCACATTGAGCAACAATAAATCTATTTCGCTCTTTATGATCTTCTATTAGTCCACATTATGTGACGCCATAATTAATGTAGTGTGAATTCGTAATTGTCATAAGGCGACTCCGCATTAGTTTCTTGTCTTTTAAGTTGGTAACATTCATATTTTCTATATGACTTCTTTTGCATGGATACTTTTGTACTCACTAATGTCACTATAAAGCATATAATATTTTGCAAGTTGCATATTTGAGAGAGTTTAAGTTTTCGGGTTTCACTATCTACTTCTATTCCAAATTCAACTAAACATAATATTACCTAATAGCAATGATGTGTCCTACATCCAATTCTACTTTTTTACATTCTAGATGATGTTATCAATTACCATAGCAACCCTCTTATCTTTAGCAAAAAAACAACTTTTAAACATAAAATTTTGCACCAAACCAAATGTTTGAAATGTCATTTGGACTGTGAGCATTCAAAATATAGTGCCAAGGAATCACAATCCAAAAACCCTAGGATTAAAAATGAATTAGAATTCTAATGGTGAGAAAAAAATACAAAAATTCAGTTCATTACTGATTATTGCTACTACAAATAAATTTTCTAAAATTTCGGATTTTATGAATGTTGTCAATTCAACTCTTTGGGGATTGATTCTCCTGACATATAGCCCTTGTCGGATTCAAACTAGATCTATGGATTAATTTTAGTATTGCTAGCATTCTTGACTACATAAAAATAAAAAGTAAACCCTAGGCCTTAAGGAGATCAAAATTCGAAGCTTTGATTCCTTTAGGACAGTATCTCCAAGCCTAGGTCATCACTACATTCATATTGTCTTGTAATCTAAGTTCTAACATAATCTAAACTTCATAGCCCTTTCTAAGAATTGTTGGCTAACACCTCTCACCCATAATTTAACATTCTAACATGAACCTAGGTGATTCAATTCCAGTATTTTGACAGTCAGGGCTATCGAGTCTATCATACATATGTAATTTTGTCACTTAACACAAACACATACATCAATCCGAGTATAACAAGGTTCAAACTCTGATTCTTTGGTTTGTGGACACTGTGGATAGATTAGTTTTGGGTACATATACACTGGGTTTAGGGAGTCGAATCTTCTTGTGGACTTCAATTTTTAGTATGTTGTTTTGGGTAGTATGTTAGTATATAGATTGTATATCTAACTATGCATTTTAATTATCTTGTCTTTAGAATTCTTAAAGATTGTGACTCTTGTTTCCAATTTTTTTTAATTTTAAGCCGATAGATTCACATCTATCCAAAAAACTTCAGATCCCAATCAAATCTTCTCGATTTGAACCTTCTAAGAACTATGAATCATAACAATATTCAGATTCGACAATGGCTGGAACCAATGGATATCTAAACCCTAAAATTAGATTCATTTTCAGCATAATAGTTGTTTTAAAGGAGAACACCTGTCACATTCTTTGGAAAAAATCTCTACCAAGTGCTTACTCACAACTCTAAGAAGGTTGGTGGCAATTGTGTGCTAGAAACTTGTAAAGCGTGCATGCCTGTGTGGGGATGATCAACATTTTTTCACATTTGTGGCAGCTCACAGATCTAGGACAACATGAGAGATGGAGGCACCATGAGCAATTTTCTCAGCATGCTAGAACTCCTTTCAAGTATGATTTAAAGGTGTGTTAGATATTGCGCACAACGACATATGTGGACCCATGCAGACTCTCTTGATAGGTGGAGCAAAATATTTTCCGTTAACATTAAGAAATCTTCTATTTCACAACCATTTCAAATAAAACAAAAGCGTGATACATTGAATAGAGGAATTCAAAAAATTATCGGTGTTCTATTTCATATCGAGAAAATATGTTAATCAAAGGACAAAAAATTCCATGGACTCTTACAATGAGTCAAATAACTTGTTTGTAGATATGAATATGTTATTAACATTTATTATATATTTCTATGATATTTCCACGGAAAAGGTAGACAATAAGATAGTCTGGGTACTGAAATTGGATGAATTGGAACTTATTAAAGGACATAAAGTGGAGAGAGTGAGTATAACACTCATGAATGGAGCTCTTCAAAAGACAAACGATCAAAGAGATTGCAACTTTAGTGTTTAGTCCGAGAATGACATTTGGTGGTTGGTAGCCTTTGAGCTATGATATTTTCAAAACTAAAAAATAGAATATTTTACTTGGATTTGACATTATTTTGAATTGACTAGTTTTTTGTTTGTCCAATTTTTAGGTTTTAAAAGAAGATCATGACATTCTGTCATGGGTGTTTAGCAAAACAACATATCACAGTATTATCAAAGAGCATATGGATGAGGAACTTTTCAATGTACCTGAAATAGGAGACTTCAAGGTAGAGTGGCATTTGGCTGGTAATTTGAAAACTCTAAAATGTATGTTCAATGTTTCCCATGGAGCAACTTCCAGTTTAAGCATGTGGTCAACACAAGGGATGAAAAAATCTCATTGGCAAGCAAGAGCGGCATTTCATAAAAACACAACATGGTGGCCTCAATGGTAGACACAGATATATGCTTCAATTATTTGATGGTTCTATCGACGAACACAAATACGACATCAAAAAAAATCTATAAATTACATCAAGTTCAGAAAGACATGCAAATTTATACATCAAGGGAGGTAGATTGATAGACACAACATTGTACTATGTATTTGTAATTTGTTTTGAAAAAATACATTTTCAACTGTTTGGATATATCTATATATTCTTGCCATCATTTTTTTTTTCTAGTACCAATTGCATTTTGTTGTCGTGGAGGAATTTTCTTCTTGCAAATGGATCCAGAATAATTTTATAATTTTCTTTTCTCGACCTAATTCTATGTAAGTTGCATACAAAACAAAATGAATGGATCGGAGAATAGTATTCTTGGGTCCATAACCTAAATTTTGATTGCAATTGAGCGTTTAGCAAAAATTATTTTGTATGGTTTAATGAACTTATGACCACCTAAGTAATGAGACAATGCCTTTACTGCCATGATAATTGTTTTGCCTCGAGCACTGAACTTCGAATGGGCAACACAAATTTCATGGTTTTGAAAAAACTTCAAATAATTTCCAAGGCCGTTGTCCTTGTTGAATTTACCTGAGTAGATTCGAAAGCCACTTCGTCGAATGGCAAATTTGTCAATAAGAATGGCCTCTAAAAATATGAAAATTAAAATGCTAGTTTTTATGATGAATATAAACATATGCAAAATTAGTTGTATGCATAAAAAATAAAAGAACTCACACATTCAACCGTTTCTTTCTGCTTCAATTAATTCAAGGTGGTCTATTATGTGACCCTTTTGCTAGCTTAATTCTTTTGGTTGATATATTTTTAAACCAAGCTGGGTCTGGAAAGCAATGAACTCATCTCCTGAGGGAATATATTTTATGTCAGTTTCTTCAAGAAACTTGACTATATTCTTGATCTTTTGATTTCATGATCTTCTGATAATCTGAGATCAAAATAATCAAATATAATATAAATGCTGATCCATATTCAACTAATCTACACTTCTTGTGGCAAAATTGGCAGTAACCTAAGAACTTAAATTATTCATAAAGTTTTGTATATAATCGATCCAATCTATTTTTCAATTGTATTTCAACATGTTTGACAATATCAGTGTAATGCACAAAAGTCATGTTCTCAAATGTTTGCAAGGGCAATGTAACAAAATTGTTGAATATCTTGTAAGGCTCAAAAAACACGTGTGTATTTTGATGAGTTGTATCAAAAACATGAAAAAAAAGGATGAAACAACGATATGAAACACTCCCTAGCTTCAATAATACTAAAATCGTCGAGAAATGAAGAGAGCATGATATTCGGATCAGACCTACATGAACCTAAAGACATCGTGTTAACGAAATACTAACGAAAAATACACCAGATTAACTGTATGTGTCGAATATGTGCATAGTGATCAAAAGCAATATTAACCATTCAAGAAATTGCACACCAGAACGATATATATGACCTAAATAGTGGGAGAATGAAAAAATTATTAAAAATGTTATGTTCGCCTTGAATTGATATTTATACACTTTCTCCATCACGTGTCACCATAACGGATCATGAAAAATGCGTCATCGAATATTAGAATATTCTTGCCACTTTACAGCTATACAAAAAAAGAATATTCATTCAAAATGAGTATTCCATGAAGAATATTCTTGAGAATATCTTAAAAACCATATATCAAACTTGTGCGCTGAACTGATTGTGAGGAATCTCTCTTCCTCACTATTTGCACATATCCGATATTGTCCAAAAAGCTTGCATTAAGCTACACAAGGCCAAAACACGCTAGTTGAACTTTAATATGCATGGGCCAAATGATATATAAAGGAATTTTACAATTAATTTTTTACTTTTATCAGTAGAGGAGAGCGCGATTTCGTAGATTTTTTCATCTTTTCTTTTCGATTTAGTGCACATTGTGGCCTAGTGAGACGCATGAAATAAAAGCGTGTGCACAAATCCAATATTCGGACATGTGGCATGTGCTTATTAGTATGACAATTGTCAGTAAGTTCCTGACACGTGTCAGAATCTTAATGATGACGGTCGTTGACGTGTCAAAATTCAAGGAATAATATCATGCCACTCACACGTGTGGGATAAATATATATATATATATCATTGAATCCCAAGTTGGACACTTTCTTTTTTTAGTTATTGCATATCTGATTAATGCGCACCTCTAGACGCCCATAAGGTATCTATTTTAATAGTTGCACATAAGTCCAATATTCTTTTCGTACATTTTCAAATTTTTGAGCTTCATCACCATCTTTTGGATTGTTGAGAAGCCACTATTAGATTCTTGTTATGGCTAGAGCGAAGCAAACGTCCAGGACTCTAGTTGAAGGTGAAGTTTCGAGTCTCAGGCTTTCCGGTACTGGCAAGATTACATCGATGAGAAGAAGCAATTAGATGAGAGAGATAAAAGCGATAAAACATCTATGCTAATACCTTAGAAAACAAATTCCTACTCAAAGTGAGCAAATCAAAGCTGCTACAACTCAAATCCCAGTATTGTTCTTGTACAAAAACCTCTGCTAAAGCTTCAAAAAACCACACCTTAAGATCAATTGCTCAAACTGTCAAAAAAACAAAGAACAAAGTGGTCTGAGAGCTTAACGGACTGCACATACCTTTTGACCGATTCAAGTTGCTACTTTGAGCTCTGATTTTCGAAACGTATTATCTTAAACAAACGAATCTCAGGCACGTACAAGATCCACTGTGACTTATGGAAATGGGAGGGCTTACCAATAGGGATTGGTCAATGAATAAGATGATAAATCCGTGCATCACATGTATGAATCTATGCCTCGACCCTCACCCTTCTTTTATAATGCCTCTTGGTTTCCAAGGGGGGGCTCGAACCTGGGATCTTCACCCATTCGTAATAAAGCAAAACTCATGTATAGTAAAACAACATTCATGCATAATAAACCAAATGCTTTTTCGGCCTCATCAACCACAACTCATGCATAGTAAAGCAACAACCATGCAGAATAAAGCAATTGCTTTTTTGACCTCATGATGCATGCTACTTTAGCCCTAAACCAAGGTTTAAACCATCAAAGTTTGGGCTGGCACCACTAATTGATCTTTAACGTTGACACTTTTTCTACCTCCGTTGATCAACCTCACCACATAGTATTGCCTTTGCAAGGTCAAATATTCAACTCAAAATACATGTGAGTTCCATCATAGATTTGTCTTGCCTGGTAAGTGTCGCTACACGTTACCATGCACTATCATTATACATATCATTTTTGGGCCCAGATGTAGCTATAGGAGCTTAATCTCCAAAATGGAAAAAATCCTCAATACAAGACTCTTTAGTATCAAAATGAGTTCTTTGATTTTATTGAGGATCTAATAGGGAACAAAGATATGTGACTATCATGAGTAGACTTTATCTCAGCACTTAAACATGTTCTTTTTCTAAGTTTTAATTGGTTTGCTTTTCAAGTAAACTAGCTACTATGGCATTACATATCTTCGTGAGATTACCTACAAGCTGCAACTTAAAACTTATGAATCACAAATCACAATTATCTATTGCAACTTTCAAATTTGTAATTTGTTCAATATTGTTGCAACTTGCTTGATACAAGACTCACGTTTCAAGTTAGTAGTTGTAAGTTGTGCTATAATTTGTAAAGTGTGCAAGTTGTGACGAACAATGTTGCAACAAATTACCATGTGATGATGGGAGGCTTTGTAATGAGGCTTATCCCCACATTTTCAAGATGTCGTACGCTGCACATTGTCTCAACCTCTTGTTTGAGGACATAGCATAGATATCATGGGTCAAGGAGGTTGTTGACACAACACGGCTTTTGGTGAGATTTGTCACCAAGAAGCTGAGGGTCCTTGGTGTGTTCAGGGCCCATTCTACCCTTGACATTTTGAGACCACAACCCCCACCAAGTTTAATACAAAAGTATATATATGAATAGCCTCTCATAGGAACACCTCCAGTAAATTCCACCTCTTAACTTTTTCACTTAATATAGCAAAAAAATCTACTAAAATCAACATACAACTTTCCAATTCCAATGATCCCTATCAAGTGTTAATCCAAATGTTGCAATGAATACTAATGGAGTATTGCATGATGAAATTCAAAAGTCGACACAATCTTTTGCCAAGCCAACTTCCAAAACATAACAACGGCTCAACTACTAGGATAGAGAAGCAAATAAGATAAATGAACAAATCAAATAAATTGAACTCCATTTTCATTCAAACTGCTCAATTTGATATTTCGTACACCTAAATAAATTAAGCATTCAAGATATCGATAGACTCAACCACACTAAAATAACATATTGTATCAATGTCTTGGATACTTCTTACAATTATTATTGAACAATGAGAAAATTCATCAATGTACAAAAAGATAAGAATACATAAAATGAAAGTCAAATGGCAAAAAGTAATTAAGCTAAAAAGCCTAATAGAACATAAAATATTAAAATAATTAGTTGAAACTTACTACTTGATTTAAGTCACTAACTAAAATATTGTTACCAATAAATAATGTAAGAAGCTTTGAAACAATTGCTCCTGCAAATTGAGCTTGTTAGAAAATTGAAAGCGTTTGCGAGCATTGAAATGTAACAAAAATAAGTTGACAATAGAAAGACACAATGACGAATAATGACAACATTTTGTCCTTAGCATTTCACAATAAGCTCCACACATAAGCACAAAAAATAATTAAATTTCTTGCAAACATCCATATATTTCAAAAGCAAAGGGGATGAAATTTTCACGAGATGCACAATTATTATTGTTTCGCTCCTCTTGAGTTGAGTGAGATGCAACAACCTCTTGTGTATTGAAATAACAATGAAGATCCTGTCAAGAGAGATCAACAATAACATCTCCAAGAGTGTGAATTCCCTCATGTGAAAGAACAATGTCAACACGTTGACGAAAGAGTTGTGAAAATGGCCCTAGTAAAATGTGTCTGCTCTCGAACAATATGAAAACCACTATCATGAGCAATAATAACAAGAACATCACGAATGAAGTTCACGTGACACTATACGATCTCCACTTGAAGGGCACCGCATAAGATGAGTACTCAAAATCCAACACATGACCACATTAACACTTAGAAAGGCCATTTAACATTGGATGTGATAGTCCTAGTTTGGTATGAAGAGCAGTGATAAACAAGTCAAAGGAGAGTTGCACGAGCAGAAGAACTAGACATGCAACCAACCAAGCCCCTACACCTAGACCAACACATGAAAGAAGACGAACCCAAACTACATCAAATGGTGAATCATTGATATGTTGAGTGAAGATGCTCCGTGAGAGTCTTCTAAAAACTTATTGTTGATTCATCACCAAGAAAGGCATAACGTATCACACTAGAAATTAATTAGCTTGCCCAAGCAAAACACAACGTTGAAGATGACCATGAAGAAGAATGGAAGCACATTCTAAGACAAACAAACTCAAGTTTTGTTGCAACGGCATTGCAACAAAAAAATGACATTTCAGATAAGTGTGTAAGTCTGAAATGATTGAAACTTTAGAAAATATGATGTAATGTTAGCCTTTACATGTGATGTTGAATGAGTCCATTCATACTTGTAATCAAGGTGAAACATGGAACTAACTTGTTGACACCATCCCTTGAAAGTCCATAACTTTCATTGAAAGCAAACACAGCACTGCAACATTTTTCAAGTGAAAAGCAATCATGGTAAAGCATGGAATCAAACTATATACCCAAAAAAGAACAAAAAAAGTTAGTTGCTTTGCTAGTCGTTGTAACAGCTCAGCCTCTGACAGACAGAAACAAAGATATGTGCCCACCTGTATCTAAACACAATAACAAACTGCATATTGAAATCCTTCAATCTTCTCCAAGATAGAAGAATTTACAAAACTGTTGGACAGAGCAAACAAGCTGATTACTTTTAAGTTAAGGCAAGTACATGTAGGGATTATGAACGACCCTTTCTAGTATCAAACAAGTAGAAAAGGCAGAGAATACCCAGATATTATAGCACGTTCCTTACAGACACATGCACTTTTTTTTTAGTGCTTGTGCAGATTAAAGCATGAACGTGCAATATGTTTTGCCCCACCATCGCATTGTTAGGGATGATTAAACTGCAGTGAATATCTTAAAAGAATGATTGAAAGGAAATAAGAGGATGCAACAGAGCATTTCGATCCTTCAAAATTGATGTCCTGGGACTGTAAGGGCTGTCCCACATCACAATAAGATAGCCAATGCATGAATCTCATATTATTTCATATTATGTAGCTTCATGGTGCCAATCGCTACAGAAATATACCCGAAGCTAAATCAACACAGCTACTAAACAATCTGATCGTTTTCTAGTAACAAATTTATACACATTTCGGTCCTGGAGGACCAGTAACCAGCAGTCTAATTTCTGAACAGGATCTGAAGCCTGGAAAAAAATTTCTTGATATAAGAAACCCTACAAATCATCCACAAGCTTTGGCATAGTCTTACAAGCTCAAATGGAGAGAGTACAAAAGAATCTCTAGTATTCCAGCAATACAGATCTGCACATAACCGAGTGAGTAGTTTGTAAAGCTATCGAAGACCTTAACCTGCACCGACAATCGTTGGGCGTAGTTGTAGAAAATCCACAAGATTATGTTGAAGAGCAATTTTCCATTCCACTTTCATCTTCGTGGTCCTGCCTCAAAAACCTGGGTCGCCATGGTGGTGCAGACTTCCAATGGCCTCACTTTCAGTTTGGAATTGAGGTATGGCTTTGCAGATCGGCTGAACTTGTTGGAAAAAGGTATTCTCTTGCTGATTTCTCTGAGGCCAAGGACAACATCGCCCATTGTTGGCCTCTTTGAAGTTGAAAGCCGAACGCAATGAGCTGCAAGAACAGCCATATCCTTTAGAGCTGTTGTATTTGCCGGAAGCTTTGCTCTAGAATCACATATGGAAAGGGCTCTTCCCTGCTTTATTAAAGGCACGGCCCAATCTACTATACTTGGAGGATTGAATTGAACGTCTATAGCATTCCTGCTACTTATAATCTCCAGAAGTAATATACCAAAGCTGAAAACATCAGTTTTGGTGCTGAGATGCTCAGGACTTACATAGCCCGGATCCAAATAGCCCATCGTGCCAGCAGGAGGAGTTGAGAGCAATACCATGTCTTCAATGCGACCCCGAATAGCTAGGCCAAAATCTCCAAGCTTAGCATTCCAATTGCCATCAACCAAAACGTTGGACGATTTTATATCCCGATGAATCACTGGAGGAGCGGCAGTGTGAAGAGCAAGAATCGCTTTGGCTGTTTGATAGGCAAGATGCACTCGCATCGCCCAGCTCAAAGGTTGAGGGCTGCGGTGGAGCAGATCATGCAGTGTGCCATTGGCCATGAAGTCCACAACCAAAAGGATCTCCTTACAATCGTGACTGAAGCCAATCAAGTTCACCACATGAGAGCAGCGGATCTTGGACAAAATTTCCAGTTCATTTTCGAAGGGGCTACTCTCTGTCAGTCGCCTCCATCCGTTTGATGCCCTCTTCACAGCCACCAGCCTTCCATCTTTCAGAATCCCCTTGTACACCCATCCATAGCTACCCTTGCCCAGTAAGCTCTCACCTGCAAACCCTCCCGTTGCAATCTCAAGTTCTTTGTAGCGGAAAGCCCTCAGCTTCGTAGGTTGGATGTCGTTTGTCCTAGTTTGGCAAGTGAGAACAGACGCCTCGGTCCTGCAAGACAGATGATACCCCATGTGCTGATTGATAATCACACTCCTTCCAAGCAGCCGGCACAACCCAAACGGTACACCACTCTGATCACCAACATCAAACTCCCGCTAGGGTTTCCAGAAAAGAGTAAAAACAAACACAACAGAACTAAATCCCTTTGTCTGTTGGAATTCCTACAAATCTGCTCTGCCACAGCTCTTTGGATGATCCATCATTGAGCGGAAACAGCCCGACCCAAGAATGCTCCTGAACGAAAGCATCAACCGGAGACGGCAATCCGTAGCGCTGTTTATGAGGGCAAAAACACTGGATCGGAGCAGAGGAGGTGTGAATGTGTGCAAAAAGAAAGAGACAGAGGGAATGAAAAACATTAAGGCAAAAGGCCGAGCGTGGCGGAACAGCGATCGGATTAGAAAGGAGCAAAGGAATGGCGCTCTGCTTCCGACATCATACCTGGAAATGGCGATGGCGATCGCAAAGGCAAAGGCGATGGCGATGGCGGATGAAGCAATGGTGGCGATGAAGGAATATTTGAATGTAGTTGGTGGAGGCGCGGAGGCAAGATCTAGACTTATAGGTAGAGCCTAGAGGGACCAGCAACTTTAAGCTCCTATAAATTATTAGGACATGGGGAATTTTCACCCAAGGTCCCACCCACCTCCTCCTTTTGATGGATTATGATGTTAACGGTGGAGAATGACATATGCTCTGGGATATCCACTCCGGACCACCCATCGTCCATGATCTCTACTACAGACCATACTCCACCCACCATCCGAACCACCCGTCGTCCATGATCTCTACTACAGACCATATTCCACCCACCATCCGGACCACCCATCGTCCAGACCATATTCCACCCACCATCCGGACCACCCATCGTCCATGATCTCTACTACAAACCATAGTCCACCCACCATCATTGACCAGAGTCTATCATTATCTCTTCATTGTTATGGACGTTCCATGGAAGTCTTTTTGGGTCGGATGATAGTTGATTGAGATTTTTCCACAGATTGGATAATTGAACGGTTATGATCTCTACACCATCATGGACATTTCATTGGAAGTTTTTTTGGGAGTTGCATGAGAGTCGATTAAGGTTTCTCTGTGATTTGGATCATTGTCGGGCCTTTGGTGCATCCTTGGTCTCAACTGGTACCTTGACATGCTCCCTCACTCATGGTAAATATATGCTCCTCTCGAAATCTTGCCCCACCAAAATAGTCTTCCTAGAAATGCACGTGTTGTCAAGGCGGAATGAATTTCACTGATGAGGAAACCTTCCTTCATGGGGTAGGAGCTTATATTGCATTGTGATTGATGATGTAGATAGGGCCCCACACTCGTCCAACAATGCATAATGCTTGTGAGATACCATCTTGATCGATGCACCATTCATGAACATTCTAAACCATTGGACAATGGGGGGTTATTCAAGGTGCAAAATATGCTCCCACCTTGAAAGGGGAAGAGCTTGTTTTGCATTGTCAATAAGGATGCAAAAGGAGCTCAATTTCATTCAATGATGCAAAATAGTTATGAGTTGCCATCATGATCTTTGCATCATCAAGGAAGATTCTCCACCATTGGACCAAAGGGGGGGGGGGGGGGTCATTCATGTGCAAAATATGCTTTAAGGATGGTTTATGCTCAATTTTTGTTAAAGGTGTAGCCTAGGCTCCCTTCCTCATCCAGTGGTGGAATATGTTTGAAAGACGTCGCCATGCCAACATGATCTCTTTACCATCATTAAGGCTTCTCCATCATTGAATGAGGGTGGGGCCATCAAAGTTGAATATATGCTCTCATAAATATTGCCCGCCAAAAATATATTCAATGGATGTCTCTGTTGGCAATTGTAAATGAATTTCAATGGCAAGGACACCTTCTTTTTCAAGAGGGATGAGCTTACTTTGCACTATGATTGACGGTGCAGCCAAGGCCCATCCGTATCCAACGATGTAACGTGTTTGTGAGATGACATCATGATCCTTCCACCATCAAATAGGACCCTATTTACACCATTGGTCACAATGCAAAATATGCTCCTTTCTTTAAGGGTTGTGGAGGAAAATATGTTGAATTGCCTCTAAAGCTGTAGTCGAGGCCCCATTCTCATCCATCGAGGAGAAAACTTGGTGATGCGAGAGAGATTGTAGGCAACTGTCAAATACCCTTGACACTTAGATGAAGGTGGAGCCTTGATTGCAGCCTCATAGAGATATAATATACACCCATCTCAATCCCTCACCTCAATGAAAGGAAAGAAAGTGCTTGGCAATTCAACACTTGTCCAAGGACAAATGTAGTGTAGCTAGCACTTGCAGGTTTTGACAAGCACCCATCGCCCTTGTTAAGGTGATCTCCCACACTTTCATGGTAGTTTGGATGATTTCAAACTAGCAACAAGTATTATTATATGGCCCCTTCATCTTGCCACCCATTTTTGGGCCTTGGCAAGTAAATGATGGGCACATAACCCTCTTTCATATTGCAATTGCTAAGTGTTAGTGGACCACTACAACAAGTATGATTATATGGCCCCTTCATCTTACCACCCATTTTTGTGCATTGGCAAGTAAATGATGGGCACATAACCACCCCTCTTTCATATTGGAATTGCTAAGTGTTAGTGGACCACTAATTGGCCCATTAGAATTCATGCCACACCATTGGCTCTACTTGTTGAGAAATGCCCTAAGTTCTTAAAATAACATTGAATTGCTCCTACAAGGCAAAAGGGCCTTTGCCACCTCATGTGCCACATGGTACAACATAAGCACAACTGAGATGGGCATATAGATCATTGTCAATGAAATTCAAAAATTCACTTGGCGGGTCCACTTTCATTCAAGGGTGGCGTAAGCTTGAGAGCCACCATATGCATAGGCCTTAGTTTCGAGATATTTAATTCAAACATAAATCAATCAAGACATGGAAGTTTGCTCATATTGTCATAAACTCCAAAATCCAAATGTGAAATAATCCAAGTTTCTCAAATAAGCACAATCTCTAGTGCAATGCACATTGAGTCACTAGCATGATACACCAACATATTGTTGCCTACAAGTTCCAACAACACAAATGCCCCAACCACATTAAATTATACTTTACAAACATCAAAATACTACAAGAATTTACGTTAGTCAACTAAACTTACATTCTCAATATAAATTAATAATTTGGCAACCATCTAACTCGGCCTACCACTACGGTATTGATTCTATCTTTCAAGCACCCACACTTTATGGATTACAACAAGCCCCTCACTATCATGGTAACTAGTCATAGTTGCCTATATAGCTTCCACTAAGGTGTTAGGAAGTCTTTGGATGACTATGGTTGTTGTGTATCAAGGCATGTTTCGAGGGACATACCATGATCCTACAAGCCATAATTAGTTTGTGTCTTATTAGTGTCATGCATAATTGTGATTGTGCTCGTAGATTTTTCAATCTTTTTGTTTTTCATTCTGTTAATTTTTTTTTTGGGTGACTTCTCTATTCAAAATTGCTTTTGTCAAGCTTTGTTCTCAAGGTCGCATATGCAAATCGAGGTGGTATCAAGCCCAAATTGTGCTCTTAGAATTAAATATGTGGAAGTTTTTCTTGGGTGGTGCTGGGATTCGACAGGTGGATCAACCTTCAATTTCTATTGCAACAAACATATATATACAACAATAGGGAATCCTCGGTGTATGAAACTAAGTCTATCGATTTAGTAATCAGACCGACTTCGAAGTCATCAAAGTCTATCCTACTGATCACAGCTTCGAAGTCGCTGGATCAACTAAGTCGATTCCCTAGCCATGCACAAATTACCTTGATTAAAGATTTTAGCTTTGCGGAAGTGTTGAACTAAATGCAGTGATCAGAGCAAGAAATTGAGCAGTGCTATCAGTCATACAAAAGAACAATGGATTTGCAAGTATGAATCAGTTCGAACATGCAATCACCTTACACAAACTAAATTGTTGGAACAATGAAGGATTAGTCATGTAGAGATACAATGTGATTGCAGAACAGATCAGGCGCGTTCTTCTTGATACAATGTTCTGCGATAACTGAGAAGAAGAACGATACAATGTGCTCTGAATGAAATTACTGATCTACTGATTTATCGATTTAGATGAATATGTACACATGGCTAACTGATTAAAAGAATAGTCAACTTTACAAATTAGGATTAAGGCACTACTTGCTGTTGCATGTCACTTTCAATCGACATCTGATTCAGTTGGAGAATTTGTCCGGCCGTGACAAATGTACTAGTGAGGCGCCAAATAGATGACATTGACATTTGGAAAACTTTGTTGTCGATGAAGTCGATGACGTGGAAGTCGAGGATGTCAATGAAGTCGATGTCGTGTAAGTCAAAGATTTCGATGTCGAGGCAGGGCTCAAAATCATCTGTTAGGAAAAAGTCGATGTCGGTCATGTCGATGTAGACTGTCATTGACTTTCCTTGTATTTTTGTAGATGTCGCCATATCTAGGTGCAAAAAGATCAATCTATACTGCTAATGATGTAGAGTGTAGAATTGAAGGAATAGGTATTATTCCATTGCATGCATCATCAACAAATTCTTTTTGCTTACATGATGTACTGTATGTACCTAGATTGACCAAGAATCTCATTAGTGTAGGACAGTTGTTTGATAGTGGATTGGTTGTCAAGTTTCAAGTTGACAAGTGTATAATCTCAAGAGAAAATGAAGTTATTGATAGAGGATCTAGAATTGGTAAGTTGTACAAACTAGATTCTAGGGAGAGTGCTAACATTTCAGATATTGCTTATGAGACCAAGGTTCTACAAGAGGATCTGTGGCACAAGAGATTGGGTCATCCCAATTTCAAAGCCATGCAATCTATGGTCAAAGAAGGAAAAGTTGTTGGTCTACCAAAGACACTGTCAAAGGAGCTTCTACCTTGTGAAGCTTGTGTGCTGGCAAAGTCACACAGAAGGCCTTTTCCTAGATCAAGTATCAAGATAAAGCAACCATTTGAACTTGTACACTCTGATGTTCATTTCTCATCAACTAAGAGCAAAGGAGGAGCCAACTGCTTTGTCTCTTTTGTAGATGATTATACAAGATATTCTTGGATCTATATGCTGTCTTAAAAAGCCATGGTCTATGATGTTTTTCTTACTTTCAAAGCTTATGTAGAGAAGCAGTTTCCTTTCAAGTTAAAAGCTTTAAGAAGTGGTAGTGGAGGAGAATATAGCTCCAATAAGTTTAAAGACTTTTGTGAGAGAGAGGGTATTCAAAGAGAGTTTTCTTGTTCATATACTCCTCAGCAAAATGGAGTTGCTAAGAGAAAAAATAGAACTTTGTGTGAATGTGCAAAAGCCATTAGGCTAGAAGCTTCTCTGCCTAAAAAATTTTGGGGAGAGGAAGTTGCATGTGCAAACTATCTTTGTAATAGGCTTCCAAATCTTGCAATAGGAGGAAAGACACCATTTGAGATGTTGTATAAGAAAAAGCTTAAGGTAGATCATCTTAGGATTTTTGGCTGTATATGCTTTGTGCATGTGCCTCTAGAAACTAGGAAGAAGGAAGATCCTAGTGCAGTGAAAGGAATTTTTGCAAGATATGCATCCACTAAAAAATCATACAAGATTTATTTGCCCTCTATTGACAAAAATGTTGTTAGTAGAGATGTGATCTTCCATGAAGATCAGAAGTTTAACTTGGATGATGCACAGATCAAGGAGACTCATGCAAGATCTACAATCATCAATCTTGATGTTGTTCAAGAAGAGGTGAGGCCGAGGCTTGAGGAAGAGCAAATTCAGGCTACCACACCCAGAAGATCTACAAGAGCAAGATCTGAGCCAAGGAGGCTCACATATGATGAAGAAGAAAGGCAAGTGGAAGGTGAAACTTTCTATCATGCACTTTTTATATCAGATGAAGAGCCTAAGGACGTCCAAGAAGCTTTTCAATCCAAGGAGTGGGTTGAAGAAATGACCCAAGGGCTTGATGTCAAATAACACATGGGAGCTTGTGGAGCCACCAAACAACATGCATGTGATTGGATGTAAGTGGGTATTCGGAATCAAGTATAATCATGATGGATCTATCAATAAGTATAAAGCAAGACTTTGTGCCAAAGGCTACTCACAGATCAAAGGTCTTAACTATGAAGATACCTTTGCACCAATTGCAAAGATGGTAACAATTCAAATACTCATCTCTCTTGCATGTTTTCACAAATGGAGTATGTTCCAGCTTGATGTTTCTAATGCATTTCTCAATGGTTACCTTGAGGAGGAGATTTATATGGAGCAGCCTCCAGGTTTTGTGAAGGAAGGCGATGAATCAAAAGTTTGTCTTTTGCTCAAAAGTCTCTATGGACTGAAACATGCACCAAGGTCTTGGTATGCAAGGCTCAATTCCTATCTCATATCACTCGGATTTTGTCTAGGTGAATATGACCCTTCTCTGTATTATAAGTTTGTAAATAAGTTTGTAATTATTCTTCTCATCTATGTAGATGATATCATTCTTTGTGGAAACAATGAGAAGTTAGTTGAAGAAACTAAGCATGCACTTGGTACTGAGTTTAAGATGCAAGACTTAGGAGTTCTTCACTATATTCTAGGCCTTGAAATAGATTTTTGGAAAGGTCATGCATTCATAAGCCAAAGTAGATATGCACTATCCATGCTCAAGAAATTCCATATGGAGAACTGTAAAGGCATAGATACACCTATGGAGCACACTGTAAAAGTTCCTATTAAAGATGATGAAAAATCCTTTGAGGACATCACTCTTTATAGGAGTCTTATTGGCTCACTTATTTGGTTAACAGTGAATAGGCCTGATCTAAGCTTTTGTGTTCATAAGCTAAGGCAACACATGCAGGATCCAAAGTTATATCATTGGAAGTTGGCTGAAAGAGTCTTGAGGTATATATCTTCTACCTTGGAATATGGACTATACTATGAAGGAGAAGATCTGACTTTGATTGCTTTTTCAGATTCAGATTTTGTAGGGGACAAGTTGTAATCCACAAGTGCTTACACTATATTTCTTGGAGGAAATTTGGTTTCTTGGCTATCAAAGAAGCAGACAACTACTTATCATTCTGTAAAGCTGAATACAAATCTCTTACAACCACAACAAAGGAGGTTTTATGGATAGAAAGGCTACTTTTGGAGCTAAAGTGTTATGCAGATGAAGATTTACCAATTATCAAGAATGATAGCATTTCTGCCCAGGCTCTTGCAAATAATCCAGTCTTTCATGCAAGGAGCAAGCATATTGAAGTGGCTCATCATTTTGTAAGAGAAAAAGTCATTGGGAGAGAGATCTCATTGGAGCATGTTTCATCTTCAGATTGTGTTGCAGATCTTCTCACCAAACCTCTACTCAAGAATGTATTTATGAAGATGAGGTCTAACCTTGGCCTAATTTCAAAGTCTATGTTGATAGAAACATAAATTTAAGGAGGAGTGTGAAGATTATCAAAATATTATCTTCCTATCTCGAGTTTGGGGTCATGTCCATGGTGATTTCCACTAAAATTCATGTTGTACATAAAAGGAGTGTGAATTGAGCACATATCCTTCTAGTGTAGCTCGGATTTGAGTTAGATAGGTTCAATTATGATGACATGCAGATGTTTAGATAGCATGCAAAGTTTTACTGTATGCATGCAAGCCACATGCAATCAGTGCATGCAACATGCAAAGTAGTTTCAGTGATCTACACATGTCTAGGCAGTTTTATGAGTTGACATGCAGTACAGGCAACATACATGCATGCAGTTACACATGTAGATCTATGGTAGGTGAATTAGTTCAGTTAAGTGGACTTTCCATGCAACTCCACTATATAAATTCAAGTCTCTCTCATGTAGAAAAAGGTGGGCATGTTTTGCCACATTGTGAATATTGAGATTTTGGTGTTTTGGACTCATTCTCTCTCTACCCGAGAGCAGCTTTTTTTTCCATACTGAACACTTAGAATTATTTCTGACATTCATTTTCTCATAGTGAAGAGTTAGATTTTTTCATCAGATGTATGCCATTGTGCTCTTGCCTTAGATTTTTCAAGCATACTGTTCTTTGATCAATCTTGTGCAATCACAACACCTCAGTAAGATCCTGTAGGGTGTGTGCTGAAGTTCACACGTGCTACAAACTTCACACTGATTTTTCTTTATAAAGTACACCATAGTCCTTCTGAAAAATTCATCAATAAAAGTTATAAAATACTTTGCATCCTTCAGCGAAAGATTTTTCATCGGGCCACAAATGTGTGAATGTACAATGTCTAACAATCCTCTAGCAATATGCTGATGGCTTGATTTAA
This sequence comes from Diphasiastrum complanatum, assembly GCA_029204225.1. Taxonomy (NCBI): domain Eukaryota; kingdom Viridiplantae; phylum Streptophyta; class Lycopodiopsida; order Lycopodiales; family Lycopodiaceae; genus Diphasiastrum; species Diphasiastrum complanatum. Next base: position 21,277,836 of record CM055110.1, read on the forward strand.
ATGGTTTCCTAGTCTGTTTACCAACTAGACAGTCTTGACAGACAGGTAACTCGACTTTGTCACGAGGATAGTCGAGATCAAGAACAATAGATTGTCTAGACATTTGTTGTACAACAACATGATTCAAGTGACCAAGTCTATAATGCCAAAGTAAACTTTTATTTGCATGAATAGAAGTACTGAGCGCCTGACTAGAGGCAGAAAAGCAATGACTTAATTTATACAAGTATCCATGCCTCTTTCCGAGTGCTAGGATCTTGCCTTTCCTATCAACTACTTTGCACTGATCACATTCGAATTCTACTCTATGTCCTAGATCTGTGATTCTGCTTACAAAGAGCATATTTGTGGACAAATTTGGTACATGCAGGACTTTACAAAGTAGCTTAGACTGATTATTTGCAAAGCTTAATCTTATAGTACCTTCACCTTTAATAGCTTGTGTGCTATTGTCTCCAAGGTGAACATATTTCTGGGTACTGTAAGGTGTATAGGACTCGAAACAACCAATGAGGCTGGTCATGTGCTGAGTGGCTTTGGAATTCAGGAACCAAGAACTGTTGTCGGATGCTCCTTGATGGCTGGTCATAAAGGCATTATGATCTGCTTCTTGAATAGGCTGTGGAGCTTCGACAACTGCATTTGTCATTTGATTCAACTGCCCCTTGATGTTGTTCTTTGCTTGTAGTATCCGACAGTCTTGAATTTCATGGTTGTTTCGCTTGTAGTGTCTATAGAACAGCTTCTTCTTCGTCTACAAATTTGACTATTCTTTGTGCTATGCTGGTTTCTGGTCTGGCTTTGATTGCTTCGAGTCTTTTTTCTTCTTCTGCTTAGTCATGCTCTTGTTGGTGTATAAAGCGTGAGAATCAGTTGAGGAACTTGAGGCTTCGTTCCTCCGTGTGTCTTCCTGCAACAACATCGTAATGACTCTCAAAAGAGTCAATTCTGGATGTTCATGATGATCATCACCCAGCTATTGTATGAGCTTGGCAAGCTTGTAAGCAGTTGCATCACTGCGTCTTGATCGTCTATGACAGATCCGACAACGGCCTTTTGCCTTAGTAGGTTTTTGAACTGATTGATGTGATTCTACAGGAAATCACTATTCGCTATCTTGAGGGAGTAAAATTTCTTCCTGAAATGTAGTTTGGAAGCTATATCTCGCACTTCGTATTCGATGTCTGGGCCTCGGATACATGGCCGATCTGGGTATCCGTAATGTTGAGGATGATCAACGCGAAAGCATTTCCATCCTTCAACTTCCATTTGGCGATTATTGCGGCACGTCTTACAATTTTTTAGCCATTAGTATAGTTTTCATCTTAAATTTTCGTAGATGGTAATTGGCTCCATCAAGCTTGTCCATAATAGGATTGGCTTTCCCTTGGGAATCCATGTGGAGGATTCGTCTAAGTGATAGGAAAAACTATCAGTGACTTAAGTATAAAAATTTGGTACAAAATTATAGAGCAAGAAGACAATTACTCTATTGGCTAGTAGAGTCTTGTATTGTGGAAGCTTATCAGACTACAAAAATAGCTCTGATACCATGTTGGAGAAAGAGAGTGTGTGAGTGTGAGGAACGAAGATAGCTCAAAAAAAAAAACAAACATGAAAAATAAACGAATTCGAAATTCGAATGAGAAAAGAACTCGAACAGAAAGTGTTCGTGCGCAGCGGAATGAGCTATATTACTCTTTCTCTAAGCATGATTATGTCTATCAAAAAATAAACAAAATGTTAGTGATAGAAATCATGGTAGTTTTGATTACGTAGCCAAACATTAATAAAACACTAGAAGAATAATTTGTCACGAACAGCTAGACAAATTATTTGTCGTGAATGATTCGTAAAGAGCTAGACTGAGCTCGACTGATAATCAGTCACGAATGCGAAAGGCAGGACTAAATATTAGTCGTCAACAACTAGACTAATAATAACTTGCTAAACACAGATTACCAGATTGAGCAGCAAGAAAGTCAGATAGAATGAAGAAAAGTGTAGCAATATCGACACAAAATCTAAACGCATAACAAAAGAGCTGTTATCAGATTAAGTATAGCAAAATATACATGTCAATAATGCGGTAGAGCACAAGACAATAGCGGACAAAACCGTGTGCTCTACAAAGCTAATTCAATCTGTAAAAGGGATGAACCTATTATTGACAATAAAGAATCACTGCACAAGACATCTACTTCGTCTATCTCTGATAAGCTTTTGATGCTATATCTTACACACACACTTGTTCTTGATCAACTTGAATACGCAAAATGGTATTCAATATATATATATATATATATATATACACACACACACAATGTTACAGGTGTGCATATGAAGAAAGTACAAAGTGGATGTGTTGTCTGTAGGAGATCGTGGGTGGCTACTGTCGTTGTCAAATCCATTAGCACAGTTGTATGGGATGAGCGTGAAAAGGCCACGACGTCAGTCTTTGTTGAAGTGAACATTGGTGAAGATGCGAGAAATGCGTCACTCTGACGAAATGCCTTAGGATTTGATTTACAGGGTGCCTTCACTTTTCCTAGGGCAGCTTTGGCATTTTGTAAGGCAATGTCACCTTTTTCGCCTGTCACAAAACACGTGTAAAAACACAGTGTCGCGTTTTTCGCCTTTTCTTTGCCTGTGAGAATTTACTTGTATTTATGCAGACAATCACGTTTTATCCGTCTGTCTTTATTTTACATGTAAATATGCAGACTGTGCGACAACGTGAGTAAAAATTCAGCATGAATGGAGGTAGATTAAAATGGGATTTAGGAGAGTAGAAGAGATAAATCCAACAACGAGGGGGTGTCTCTTCTATGAAGACACAAGAGGACTATGGTGTGTAGGCCCATGGCAGTCCTTGAACCACACGGTTCGTAGCATCGAAGAGAGAAAAGAATGTTGCTACTTTGAACTCAACACTTCAAAGTGGTTACATGTGGACACTTGTTTGAATCTTTTAGAGTTATTGAGTTTGAAGTGGCAGACACACTTTTCTCATTTCGATGTGGTGAACCATGAGGTTCAAGAACGTCAACAGCCTGCACATATGCCTCTTTGGTGTTGTCATTTTTAGGTGAGACACCCTATCGACAAAGACAATTTAATTGCGGAGCCACCCACGTCTTTATCGAAAGAAAACAAGGGCTACACACCTTTTTAGAATTAAGAGTGTTGGTTACCTTTAACTCTCTCTCTCTCTCTCTCTCTCTCTCTCTCTCTCTCTCTCTCTCTCTCTCTCTCTCTCTCTCTCTCTCTCTCTCTCTCTCTCTCTCTCTCTCAGCATGAAACATAACCAATTCACAACACATAAATTATAATCCCGTAAATCAAAATAACAGGACTAGATTAAGATCCTACAAATCAGAGTAGCACGAACTAGTAAGCTTGAAACATTTATTATGTATACCACGAATTGTTGAGAGTGGGGATCATCTGTTTTCTTAGGCCAACTATGGAGTTTCCCAACGGGTTCATAAAAACACTAGTGGAGAAGTGTTGTCATTTCAAAGACAAACGTAATCAAGAAGGCAACATGAAGGCCTTAATGTGGTGAAAGAATCTAACAATGTGGTGGTGTTGAGTCACATTTTGTTCATTTTGATGTATCAACTGGGGTGGGAGTTTAATCTTGATATATCAGCTGAGGTGGTAATAATCTAGCATTGTTCAAGCACAAATTGCCAATGTTTATCAGAGATCTTTTTTTCAATGTAAGAGTAGAGGTCGGAATGGACCTCGGAATAAAAGATGGTATAGTGTCTTGAACAGATCCAGATATTCCGAGGTCTGTTTCAACCTCCACTAATTTCCACCCATTATCAATAGATTCATCAATAAATGTAGAGATTTGTTTCTAAAATGTTTAGATATATTTTCATAAATCCTAATGTAAAATAAAATTGAATGTATTCCTACACTACAAAACGTGCATCTACAACAAAAGATAGGAGATAAACATTTATGAGCAGAGGTATATAATCTAACATTTATGAGCTAGTAACAATCTAGCATATAATCTGTTTATGAATTGTAAAAAATGTATGAGGAGAGGTCGGAATGGACCTCGGAATAAGAGATGGTATATAGCCTTACACAGATCCAGATATTCCAAGGTCTGTTCCGACCTTCACTGATTCCCACTCCAACTGATAGATGTACCCATTATCAACAAATTAATAAACAAAATTACAGATTTGTTTCTAAGATGTGTAGATCTGTTTTCATAAATCCTAATGTAAATAAAATTGAATGTAGTCCACCACTACAATATGTGGATCTACAACAAAAAATAGGAGACAAACTGCTACAATACTGTACAAGTACCTGGAACTGCTACTAGTTGTGTTAATCAATTGCTTGGATGATGTTAAAGCCCAAGAATCGGCAGAAAAAACTGCAAAACAATTTCATATCAAAAACCTATGTAACAAATCCGCATGGGAAAATCATAGAACTAGTCATCACAATTGAAGATTCTACTCAAAAAACAACCAAGCTTCACAAATGTATCATAAAATTCACATATCTGTCATTGGAAAGCTCAAAAAAAACATTTAAAGTGAGGTCGGAATATGCCTCGGAATAGACATTGGTATCTTGTCAGAACTAGCATGATCTATTCCGAACTCCATTTTGACCCTGAAAGTACCTCAGGGAGTTGCTATGATGATGATCTGCCTGAAATGCTATGATGAATATTGGACCAATAACCAATAATGAAATCTGAAAAACAAAAACCATTATTGCAGTCTATTAAGTTTAGTATCGCAAAAAATAGTTGTAACAAATTAATTTTACAAAAAGAGCAACAAACACCCATACGAAATCCTGCAAATGCACCAAAAAATTGGATCGCCAACATGATCTGGCATCAGAACAACCATCGAAATAGGCGCTAATTTAACAAATCCACAGATCCGTATATTCTGATAGGCATTCTGACCCTTTGAAGTCTGGATCTATAGCACCCCTATGGATCTACAACACCCTAATGCATCTGATAAATAGAAAATGAGCCATCGTAATATCCATCGGAATAGCAAATCCTACAGATTCGCCTATTCCGATGGCCTTTTTGACTACTTGCTACCTTTTAAAAATCTTTTGTGGATCCGCCGACTCTTTTGCCTCAAGATAAACTTGCATAGAAAACGTGGTGTCAATAAAACCAAACTGCAATCACTTTGAGATGGATACTATGATGTTAGAGAAAGAGAGAGTGAGAAAAAGAGATTACCTTGCATCTAACAATGAAAAAGCCTCCATCCTCCATTTCCTTTTTTTTTCTTGAGCTCACCACATTTAATTTTGCAAGGAGTAAGCAAAGTGGAAGAGCAATAGGAACAAGCATAGTGCAAGAGGAACAAGCAAAATGCAAGAGGAGAAAGCAAAGAGCAATAGCAAGAGAAGTAGTAGGAGCACTCAAATGTGAGGAGAATAAGGAGAGCAAGGAGGATAAAGAGGGTGAGCTAGGATCAACAGACAAGGGAGAGGACAAAGGCAACATGTACGTCCCTTGATTCCATCACCCACTCCTCTTCCCTCTTCGAAAATGCTACGACAATGGTTAATCTTTTCGAAATTTGCAAATCTGTCTGACCCTCGGTGGTATACAGTTCACATTAGCTTCAGTATTCCGAGGGCTGTTCCGAGGCCCTGACTAAATTAGAATTAGTCAGTATTCCATGGTCTGACTCGAGGTCCATTTTGAGGCATCCACTAAATGCTAAAATCAACTCTAAATTGATGCATTCTAAAATCACACAATTTTCAAAGATTGCTGGCCATTATATTCCCAAGCCTTGTCAAAGAATCTATAGTGCATTGGATGGCACAATTTTTTATCTGCTAAATTGTACTGATCATCTGGTTAAACGATGTCATAAGTGTCCAAACATCGACGCATTTGTCATCCAACCACTATTCTTGGGCATCCAACTACCCAAAATTTTGAAATTTGACTTTTTATCAAAAGTAGTAAATTTGCAAAACTGTAATTTTTTTAAGGAATCCATTTACATATGTTCGGACCAGTGTTGGCCAGGTAACGATTTATTATTTTTGGTTCTCAACCCGCTTATCAACCAGGTTCTAAAGAACATAACCGACGGGCACACTATTTCTCAAGAACCAGCTTATGTGTAGAACAGGCGGTTATGCTCTTTTGTAAGAACTGGCCATGGTTGAGAACCATCGGGTCCCTTTGAGCCTTGGAGGGGGGGATAGCCCGAGTTCAATTCACCCTATAGAACCTAACATTCATTAAGGGCTTTTAGCAAGTGGCTAGTTATTCATGAGTAGGATGAGACTGAGGATGTTAAGATAGACAATATTGTAGCAAGACTTTTCTCAAGGTAATCCTTTTTTGTTGATGGGTAGTTAGTTGATAAGTGGAATGTTAAAAACTAAAGACATTGTGCAACAAGAATTTTTTCAGTGGCTTTTATACAAGTCATATTTTTAGAGTTGTTTAGCTATGAAGTGTGTTTTTTTTTTGCACAATTGAATATGATAGGCATCAAAGAGTGTGAGATTTTTAAGAGTAATTGATAAGTGGAGGAATTCTCAAATTTTGTGCGCTTACACCTTTTTGTACATGGCTCCCACGTGTCTTTTGATAAATAATGTGACCGAATTTTAACATAGTATGCAATAATCATTTTTGAAATGATTTTTTATTAATTTTTATAAAAATAGTATATATTGGGAACTTGGTATAGGAACCGATGGTTCTTATAGAAATCCGATCCGGACCCATTTTCGAAAATCAGAAAAATCGACAATATAATATAGTAAAGAAACTAGCGAGAACTTTCTACATACAAAGATCCAAAAACACCTTGAACTCCTCAATGATGTATTCTTTTGAAATTCATTATACAAAATTAGATTCTTATCAAGCAGATCATGCCAAGGTGTTCCATCCATTGTCAACTGCCAAGGTGCACCAATGCAAATGGCAAGTTCACGTTCCTCATCTTCAGATGATGAGGCATGACTATCACATATAGGATTAGAGGCTTGGTTACACTAGAGAATACTATGCCTATGTGCATGATGTAAGTATGCACTGCGACGAGAGCGATGTCCCACTATACCACATGTTCGTATATATGGTCAGATTGTGAGAGAGTCATTATTTGTGCGGATGGAGGTCGGTTCTTCGGTGAGTTCTACTTTGCAAAGCTCTTTGTAATGCTAAAAAACATGATTGCATGCTCTTTTTTCATGTATGTTGTTTGGCGCCCTTTCTGATTGGAGGAATATTATGTTATTCTTGATTGATGTTGGACTTGTATCGTGTAGGATGATGACTCACACTCACATGACTATCGAAGAATTCAACCAGATGTTGCCATGAAATCTCCAAGATTCAGATGTGCAAGCGCACGAGAGCCCACTTTCCTTGCATACACCACCCGTGGACTTGCACGAAGATATCTTCCGAGGAGACACAACACACGAGGATGTGCCATTCACATCGCATGATCATGAGGAGGACATGGATGACACGATGGATGCATTCTTCACAAACCCACCCGAGGCCACATTGACAAGGGAAGAAGAGATGATGCGTGGCTTGGCATCCACTCCTTTGTACGAGGGTGCACAAATGTCAAAGTTGCAAGCTTGTTTGCTACTTTTGAAGTTGCAAACTAAGTATGGGTGGTTAGATGCGAGCATCTTCAAAATGATGATCTTACTAACGCATATGTCATTGTTGTTTCTCTTTCTTATGAAGATACATTTCATCCAAAGAGATACCGTTGGCATCCATTGATGCGGCAAGACAACCCTCCATCGAGGCAGCGTGTTGTGCGGCAAATGAATGACGAACCACCAAATGAATGAGTCACAATATGATGTATTTCAATTCATTGTAACATCAATCATATTGCTCACAGATGTGATTACACTTTGTTGATTGACTAGTTGACATCGAACAAGAAGTCGCATGTGAGTACACAATTTGTGATCATCATTATTTTGTGATACATAAATTTCTTTATTCACTTGTGCATATGGCAACCAATGTTGATAGAAATTGGAATTCAATGTGTTGATATGTAACAAATTCCAAAAGTGAAATCCATTTACATCTGTTTTATACCGCGGGTTATACCGAGGGGCCTTTTTTTCATCAGTCTCAATATTACCCTCGATTAGCAGAGTGTTATGGAATGCCTCTGGCCACCTGGACCCTCTTTATAACCCTCTCTATAAATGTCTCAAAAATAAGTCTAAATTTGGTAGGCTTATACCAACGTCAGCCTCGGTATACTCCTCAAACTAGATTCAGTATTCCGATGTATGTTCCGAGGCCTTCTAGTGGATTTATAACCCTATCTATAAATGTTTCAAAACCAGGTTCAGTTATTCCGAGGCCAAACACCAGACCTGAGGCTCGAGCATTCCACTCCCCCCGTGACTCATTTTAAAAAACTATCTTTCAAAGAAACGCTCAAAATAAGCCTTGGAAATCGCCCGTCCTCTTGTAGTGTGATATAATAATTGCAATGGCCTTAAAATTGCTTTTATTTCTAGCTAATGAATGAAATACTGATGTGATCACTGGGTTGGTGGACTTACGTGGTGACAGGGTGCTAGAGCCCTCATACTTATTTCTCTATCTATATACATGGTGTACCGCCAAATGCCCAACATTATCTTCCACCAAAATTGTTGTTGGTCCCACCACATCAGACTCGGTGCTTGAATGCTATGGAATGTTGTGTGGTGACGTAGTTGAAAAGAGCTTATTGTTCTTAGTTGTGCATAACAAATGTTAGGGTATGGTGGCTAGTAACAACTTTTGTGTGGCACCGTCACTTGTGGCATTACCATGACCTCAAACTACCCACCTTTTTTGCATTACTGAGATTCACACATGAATTTGGGTCACACTCAATTGTTTTTTTTTTTTCACCATCTCCAAATATGACCCACATCGTGAGGATTAATTAGTCAATGGCTTTTCTGAGTGTGGTTGCTTGATGCAGTATAAAATTCCAAGATTATAAGCTAAGTGTACCCTCACATGGATACATTGCATGGATAAACTCGACATTTCTTTGTTGTTTGTGTGTGATAAGTGTTTTACCATTGTAAGGGGAAACAATTTTCAATTTTTTAAAATAAAATGGGAAAGGAACTACTCCCTGCAAAGATGGACACCCAAGGTATGAGAAATTTAAACTTATTGTAATATATTCCCACTAGAGAGCATCTCAATCAGATCTTTCAACAGCAAGAATACTAGCATAGAAGAGTTTTTCTCAAGTTCTTAACAGGTTTGAGTCATAGAAGCTTACAAGCATTGGTTTATCAAGTAGGAATGCATAATCAGCCTGACCAGATTTCAGTACAAAACATTCTACTGGGAGTCTTTTGATTCTTGAACACGAAGAAAATTAAGAAGGAACAGCACTGTTTCAGAGCTGCATATGTGGCTGTAGTTGGAAGGTACAGGTTTGAGTCATAGAAGCTTATAAGCATTGGTTTATCAAGTAGGAATGCATAATCAGCCTGACCAGATTTGAGTACAAAACATTCTAATGGGAGTCTCTTAATTCTTGAACACGAAGGAAATTAAGAAGAAATAGCACAATTTCAGAGCTGCATATGTGGTTGCAGTTGGAAGGTTACAAATTACGGCTTCATCTTTTGATCAGGCTAAATTCCCGGATGCTTCTCAGTTGTATAGAATTATTCTCTTTCAATTCAGTAAAAAACGCCCCAATAATCGCTCTTTGAAGGATTAAAGCGGATTCATCGGGCTAACGATATAAATATGAACGATTCTATGAGTTCCTGACATGACAATTCTTCCTGATTTCTCCTTCTTCTTCTTCTTGCAAATTTCCCAGCTTCAGCATTGCTGTCACAAAGTTGTTGAAGAAGGCACTCTGGTTGCCACAGTAGGATTTCACCAACTCCTTTGTATCACCCTCTGTGGAAAATAACACTTGATCGGAGCTTAAAACGCCCATGTTACCTATTAAATTCTCGTAGTATCGATTGTCAAATTTTGTTGGAGTTACACTATCCAGTAACACTAACTGACTACCATCTGATGTATTTGAGCATTGATTGACAATATACCGAACAAACCAGGACGAAATGGCAGGGTCAGCAGTTCCTGTGCCATTGAAGTTACGGAAACGGTTTTCTATAAGGTTGCAGTGTGCTTTCCCCAGAGTGTGAGCACCCGAGAGCGTGACCATGTCTGTCAAGGAAAGTCCTTTAGACTGAAATTTTGCTCCCAGTTCTGCGGCAGTTAAAGATGGTCCTGGAATTTCAGTATTAGCTGCATTGAGGCTAGCACTTTTGCTATCTTGACGACCTAACAAAACTGTCCAGCAAGGTCCCCCGCTCTGTGACAAAATTTTGCAAAATATTAGTAGTATGTGCAGATTGGAACTTACTAGTATTTCTTCTACGATCTAATGAAATGGGCACGTTGTACCAAAGCTGGATATGTGAGTCAGTAGCGACCAGATCTTAGAACACTGGAAGATGAAAGTTCTTCTATAATTTAGAAACTTGAAAGTAGAGAAAAGTGATTCGTATATACCAGTCTAAAACCATCAACTGTCTTAAAATTATCCCAGAATCTCGTGCTGCTAGCTCCAAGCTAGTATACAATTTACTAAGTGTTTTGGAAACTATTATACCAGTTCACACAATCGCGTACTGCTATTGCTAGGTTACAATCTATCAATTGTTTTGAAACTATACCAGTTCAACGGAATCCCGTGCTGCCATAGTCAGAATATCAGCGCATGAAACAATGCCTGGACAGTTGTTCTCTGCTTCTGTTTTGATATCGTCAATCACATCAAATCCTCTAGCCGAATTCAAATTTGGGCCAGCAGTTTTCTCTCCTTTAAAATCGGCAGTGTCATCCAGTAAGATAGAGCCATCGCAACCCTGCATGCAAACGTTTCACAGCTCAGAAAACAGATACAAGCTTTCAACTGCAACCAGCAAATTTCAAGTGGGAACAAAAGGACCAGGAAAGAAGAGCTACATGGACAAAACAATCATGAAAATGCAGGCGGACAAGCGATGCTGCCATGCGTGCTTCCTTTTGTATAGCTCCTGCTACAACTTTTCTGACTATGGAAATGACGTCCGGGCACGATGAATCGTAAAAGGTAGAACTGAGCTCTCCAGCAGCTACTTTTCCAGTAGTAGCTGCAGAAAGTAGGAGAGTGCAGCAAGCAAATTTGATAATGCACTCATGAATGAAGTGAAGCCTTATCAGCTGAGAATCCATGGTTTTCATCCTTCTCCTCCTCCTCCTCCTCCTCGATGCTTATGTTGTAGTTCATCAACTATTTAATAAAAGATATGTCTTCATGAGGTTTCCATATAGTTTTATCATATATAGTGTATTTTGAGAGAGAGAGAGAGAGAGAGAGAGAGAGAGAGAGAGAGAGAGAGAGAGAGAGAGAAAGAAAGAAAGAAAGAAGTGTGTTAAAGTTGCACTAGGAGACATGGATCAATTGTTGGAACCCACCTCCCACATTCTTAGTTGGGTGACAAAGACTTAAAATCACACACACACACACACACACACACACACACACACACACACATATATATATATATCATCATATGTATTTAGATACACACACAAACACACACATGATACATATGCGTACACACACACACACATTATACAGACATATACACACACATATATGAATAAGTATGTATACATTACTAGGAATTTATATATATCATCATATGTATTTCGATACACACACACATATACACACATTACAGACATATACACACATATATGAATAAGTATGTATATATTACTAGGAATTTATACATATCATCTAATGTATTTCGATACACACACACACAAACACACACATGATACATAAGCACACGCGCACACATACACACATATATGAATAAGTATGTATATATTACTAGGAATTTATATGTGTGTGGATAGCACTTGGGTTGCTATCTATTACCACCATCGACTTCAATCTCATCCAACTATTATATCTGGTAACTGTCCTAGTTGTGCCACTATCTAGCTTGGCAACACATTGACCAACAAAAAAATATCATTTATTTGGATCATAGGGCAACAACAAATTTGGCTAATACAATTGGTACAAAATATTTAATCTATTGGATAGTGTGTAAGTTTCAAATATTTTAAATGATTGGGCATAGTCATAGTATCATAAATCATGTCCATTGATTGGGCATTCAAAATTCAAATATTATTTATTGGCTTACATAGTCATAAAATCATCTATCATGTGTGTCATGAGGTTAGAAATCCATCCACCTTGGTGAAATTCTTTAGGGTTCTAATTAAATCACCTAGTCTATAGGGAGGGAGGTGAATCTCTACTTTGAGATCTTAGACATTACATATCACTTATTTCATGGAGAATATAACTGTGAAAGATTGGTCTACACGTGGATAGATGAGCTCATTTGAGATTGAACTCTACCAAATCTTTTCGTAGAATATGATTGTCATTGTAATCCAAGGGGGTTGGATCAGTTGGTTAGTGTAGTATACAAAGTTTCTTTAGTCTCAGGTTCAAGTGCCCCATTGAAACTAAACCAATCGTAATTATTTAAAATGAAGTGGTAAAAAATCGCTCTAAAGCCATCTGTGATGGTCTATTGGATTTCTCTTATTTTTCTCGATAGAGAAATTCCAAACTCCAAAAGGGCCTTATAAGGAATGCTTCTTGGTTTCCAAGGGAAGGCTCGAACTTGAGACCAAAGAAACTTCGGATGTCAAGCTAACCAATTGAGCCAACTCCCTTGGGAATGGCACATGGAAGAGAGAAACCCATTGGTTTTTCAAACTCCAGTTCAATTTTTGGTCTGCCTACTCAACTCTAGTGACTCAACCTTATGGGTAATGTGTGTAGTTAGCTAGAGTTGTTAAGCGCACAAAGTCTGGACTTCAAGACTTTGTTATCTTGGTTATTGTTAACTAGCATCACCTTTGAAAGTTCGAAATGTATTCTTCAACTCAGCTAGGAAGAATAAAAAAAATTACTTTCATGCATAATGAAAGGAGGAGAGACCGTTTGAATTGCATATCTTCCAAGACATTAGAAGTAGACTAGTCAAAATGAGTGCCAAGGTGAATAAAAAAAAGTTACAATTCAAAAATTTGCAAGTGGTCATATTTGTACACTTACATAAAAAAGTCATGATCATAGACAGATCGATAAACCTTCATGTTTCATCTGATTGGAATACCAAGTATGAGTCGTCATTAAAACATGCAATAGCTCAGTTAAATGAAGTTCTATCAAAGGCAAACCTTCATAATAGACATGTTAGAATAGTTAAATTAGCAATAGTAATTTCTTCACGGCTACTTTCTAAGTTGGACGATGACACGTTTTTGCTTAGTTCTAGAGTTATTGGGCCGATTCTTTTACGAGCCCATGCTGAGTACTTACGTAGCTTTTCTTTGTACTTGTAAAGACAGTGTGAATATACAGTTGTTGGAGAGCAATTGTGTTGTGTCTTGTGTTGAAATACTTTTGGTGTATTGTGGTGATTGTGTCGATCAATTTGTGTCGTGTTGTCAACTTGGTATCAGAGCCTTGGTTGCCGTGATCACTGGACAAGAACGAAAGTTTCGAATTCACGACGGTTTTGAGCTAACGGTGAGTGGGTAGCACAAAATCGAGTCGGTGGAGATTCGTAGACAATAACACAAACCATAACCCTTTGTTAATTGAAGATATTGCAAAATTCGTTTTGCAATCTTCCAATGTGTCGAGCTTAGATTCGTGCAGAATTGGCTCATCCCGAACACTGTATAAGCAATGTCAGGATGCGTGTTATCTGCAAGGTACATCAACGACCACATCAGTTTCCTGTAAGGTGTGAGCTACATCAATTCTCTCTCTTACTCGGAACTGTCGAAGGAATCAGAGACAGGAAATTGTCAACTGAATCGAAACGGTAGCTAAACGGAATCCCGAAGAAACTCCTTTGGACAGCTTGGCATTTGCAGCTTGTGTGCACTCAATCCATCATTATTTTGGGAACGGTTTGAGCCAGATCTTTCCTTACAATAGGGCGACCTAAGAGGAGGAGGCTCTGTCAGAAAACGAATCATGAAAAAGGAAAACACTTGTTGAGTATAGATTCAGGAGTTTCTGGCTAGGGTTTTGTAGCACGAAATCTTGGATCTCTCTGTATACATGACAAACTTTGGTGTTGTAAAAACGTAGGAGAGGGCGCCCTGGGGAGGTTGATCAATTGCTAAAGGGCCGTAGAAGGCCGTGTTGCAGGTGAAGCGTACTTGTGTGGGGATGAAGTGGATTTCAAAACCCCAGGTTGAAGCCTCCATAGCCAAAAACGTGAAGGGAGAGAGAGAATGGACGCGGCCAGTCGCGCGTGGCCAGCGCGACTTGCACCATAGCGCTTTGGAGCGTATAGTGGCTGTAATAGCCTTGTTCAACGCGCAAGACAGCCCATAACCGCAGGATCACAAGGAAGAAAGATCCACGATGGAGAAGGCAAATAAAGTAGGCCATCAGATTGATTTCGATGGTTTAGATTTGTTTGAATGGTGACCTGAAGAGTTAAAAGACATAAAGCCATTAAACTTCATTAATATTCCGTTTGAAGAAAGATTTGGGTCCCAAGCTTTTGAAAGGTCCTCACTTTAAAGAAATAGTTCAAAAACCCAAAATATTTTCACCTCCTTTAGTTTATTTTGGCCTAATGAAAGGCTATAGTCTTCAAACGAAGGGCACCCTGATTTTACCTACAAGTACGGTACGACAAAACATAGTGATTGCTGTGAAGAAAGTGATCCGAGCACGTCAAATGTGACTTGACCACTTTATTGGGCACAAAGTTGGGAGTTCGTGGTAAAGAACATTTCGGAAAGCGAAACCGACTTGGCTTCCAATTTGGCAGCAAAATGGTGGGTGGCCTGGTAAGACAAAAATTGCAGGTCATTATCTTCTACTTTTGACATAATAGTTGGCCTCGGCATACTCTTTATAGCCACTTACTCCTCCACTTGGCTGGACTCCAAACTATATATGATTTGAATAAGGTGTTGATCCAAAGGTGCTTCTTCAAGTTTACAAATCTTCCACCCTTGAAAATTTACATTTCCACCATTGACAACTTCTTTGGTGGAAAACATGTAGATTTTACAATCTCTACTTGAAGAGCAAAACACTACCATTATACCTATCATTGAAGTAGGATTTGGTCCTTACATTGGATTGATCATGCACAAAGCATGTGGACACAAATATTTCCAAAACAAATGATGTTTCATCTTTTATGACACTATTCAAGATGCACACTTGAATGAAAAATTTGCATGCTATTTGATGACTTGAACTTTGTCTTTGAGGACCTCCTTGGAACTTTCATGTTTTGAGGCTGATCCTCAAGATCTTCTTCTCTTTGATGCTCCTCCTCAATGCTAGCAAGATCACACTTTGACAAGATCTCCACTTGAGTGATCTTCTCCTTTGTCAAGTTCACACTTTCAAAGGCAACATTAGCTTCCAATTTTAACAATCTTCCATGTGTAAATCCCATTGCAGCTATGCAAATATCATTCTTCAAAATGGAACAAACACCATGCTTGAAGTGGACATCCAAACCACTTTCCACAAGTTGACCAGCACTTAGCATATTTTTGGTGATTGATGGTACACAAAGAACATTTTCTAGATCCATACATTTTGAGGATTCTAGGCACACTGGAGATGGTACCAACACCATATATCCTACACACTTCATCACTTTAAGTAAAGACACACTTTTTAGCATCATTGAATGAGTGTAAATTTGAGAAAAAGTCTTTTTCATAAGTCATGTGGAACTTGCCCCATTATCAGTCCACCTTGATGTTTGATCCTCCTCCTTGGCCTCCTTTGCTTGATTCTTCTTGGATCCCTTGGTCTTCTTCTTTTTCTTGAATGAGAAATTTGCTTTCTCATCTCCATTTGGCCTCTAGACCTCTCAATGTACTTCTAGTCATGGTTCTAATACTCCCTCACAAGAATGAAATGTAGATGAGATGAGATTACAACTATCAAATCAAATCAATTTTGACTATTTGGACAAAAAAATGGCTAAAACATTGCTCCTTCTTCTTGATGGTTTTTCAAGACCTGTAAAACACATTTAAAGGGCTTGAACCCAGCCTCAATTAATTAGAGTTAACATTATACATAGTCAAATCCAATCAATGGCATGCAAACATCAAAGATCTAACATCAAAAAACTCATCAAGATCAACCACTATGAATTTTATGGATCTAAGCAAACATGGAAATTATTTTTGGGTGTAGGCCTGTCCACACATGTGAACAGTACGGAATCAGTCCCTTATCATTTTTTATCCGCAAATTTTCATCCAAACATCTGATTTCTACTTGGCCCTCCAATACTAGCTTTTTAGATCAAAAACTTGCAAATATGGGATTGTACACAAGATTAATGATTGACTCTTGTACCTCGCTTTGATACCATGTCAAAGTACAGTACTTTGGACCTTAAATGAGTGTATTAATGCCTCACAAGAGTGATTGATTGATTGATCACAAAACAAATGCAAACTAGACACTAGATTTTGAGATCTAGATAAACAATTTAGCATCTATCAATCAAGAGCAATCTAAAATCATTAAGCAAACACAAAGTACAGCCCATACACGTGTGGAATAGTACTTAGTACAGATTGTAGACTAATAATGAAGTACAAATCACTTTGATATTGCTTATATCCAAAAAAAACAACCAAATACATAGTGTAGAACTCGAGTTTTGCCAATGAGCTCTCAAAAATAATCCAAGTGTTTACTATGGAGAATCCACTACATAGAAATGCCTCTTCCCTTCACACGTTAGGTGGATTTCTAGCATGTAATAAGGAAGGGTGATTGAGGTTTCTTGTCCTAATTTTCCATTCTAGCCTCATTCCTAGAGTTATGCCAAATAGGTGGCTAGTTGGTCAATTTTTCCATAAATCTAGGATCTAGTTCCTATATAGTAAAAATCACTACCAAATTGACTTGAACCACTTTTTAGACTTGATCTCACACATACCACTATGAGCGGTGTATTGAAGGGCCTACAAATGTTTGTAAGTGGTATTGCCTCAAGGGAGAGATTGCCTACCTTCAAAGATCTGCATGGGATCAGGTTGTAGGAGGAGCAACGTTGAGAGGTAGTAAAATCAAGGCAAACTCCACAGGGTGATCAGGCATTGCTAGCCAAGAACAAGCAAAAAGGTTGGAAAAGGATTCCAAAGAAGAGCAAGGATAATGAGGACGAGGGATAGTCATCATCAAAGCAGAAAAAAAAGAAGAAGGGCAAATGTTACTATTGCCACAAACCTGGTCATTGGGCATGTGAATGCTATAAGAAGAAAACTAACATAAAGGTGAGAAAAGTGAAACAATAGGGCAATATCGTCGAATATGATGGGAAAGATGACAAACCTAGTGTCTTCTCATCGACATTGGCATCCTAGGTCAATGATGGTGCCCGATGGTTTATTGATTTAGGCGCTACAAGACATGATACCGGAAAACGTGATTGGTTTGGGAACTTCTCGCCAATCCATGATGGGGACAAGGTCACATGTGACAATGGGGAGGAATGCCAAATTCAGGATGTCAACAATGTACTTGTGCATTTTTACGATGGTAAGATAAAGAATATTCCCAACGTGCTTTATGTTCCTGGACTCAAAAAAAGTTTGCTTTCTGTTGGTGTGATGGAAAATCAACATCTGGAGGTTGAATTTGTCAAGGATGGATGTCTAATGAAGGATATGGGCCACAACTTTACAGTGGTGGCAAAAGGAGTATCGAGATAGTAACTGTGGCCTTTATAAGTTGGATGCTGCAAAACCAAGAGAATATGGTTTAGCCACCTCGACAACATTACAATCGGAATTGTGGCATAGAAGGCTAGGCCACTTGAACTATGGGAGTCTAAGATTGATGGCAAAGTTGAAGATGTTGAAAGGTTTACCAACATTATAGGATGATCACCACTCCATATGTGAGGGATGTGTGATGGGGCATCACATGGAGACATTCAAGAAAGGTGGAGTTGCAAGAGCCAAGAAACCACTTGAATTCATTCACAGTGACTTGTGCGGCCCAATGAAGACCATGTCAATGGGGGGAGTCTATTATTTTATGACTTTCATAGATGATTACTCCAAAAGGACATGGATATATTTTTTGAAGAAGTAGTTTGATGCTTTTGCTCATTTCAAAAAATTCAAGGCTTTAGTGGAGAACCAATTGGATGCGTGAATCAAAGTGCTTAGATCAAATAGAGGGGGCGAATACAAATAAGATGATTTTGAAGACTTTTGCAAGGAACATGACATCAAAAGACAATTAACACAAACACACATGCGTGCTAGTAATGGTGTAGCAGAAAGAAAGAATAGGACCATTATGGAAAGTGCACGCTCCATGATGAAGCAAATGGGCTTACCAAATTCTAAGTGGTCAGAGGCATGCAATGCGGCAACATTTCTGCAAAATAGAAGTTCCACAGTTGTGGTTCCAAATGTAATTCCCGAAGAAGCACTCATGGGAATGAAGCCTACAATCGACAAATTTTGAGTCTTTAGGTGTAAAGCTTATGTACACGTGCCAAAAGAGGAGCGAAACAAGCTTGATGCCAAAGCAATCAAGTGCATCTTTGTCGGCTATGATGAGAGGACAAAGGTGTATAGATGTTTTGATCCTGTGATGAACAAGATTCACGTTAGTAAAGATGTCATCTTTGATGATTCATAGGTTTGACGATGAAGACTATGCAGGTGATGATAGCATCAAAAGACTGCTAGAAATAGGACAGATAATGTAACAACGGAAATTTCCTACTTCCAATGCATGACTACGCCTATCAAAAATTGAACAAAGCAGTAGTGATGGAAATCACGTTCAATCTTTAGTAACTAGCTTTGAAATCGCCAGATACTAAGTGATTACGTAGCCAAACATGAAGTATTGAATTCTCAGACAATTTCTATCAATTATAAAACCAATACAGAGATGCATGCATTCTGACATATACTGAACACAATAAAAAGATAGTATTGATTCAGAAAAATAAAATTAGATGCTAATGTGCGCAAGACAATAGCGGATAGAAGCCACACACTCTAAGTTGTCTATGAGTAACTGAGAATAAGTCTGATAATAAACAACTACGCTGATAAGCAATAGCGCAATAGCAATCTCTAAAACAACTCTAAGAAGTGAGCTAGAACACTCAGGACTGTTCAAGCTCGCAGGCTTGAGAGAGAGAGAGAGAGAGAGAGAGAGAGAGAGAGAGAGAGAGAGAGAGAGAGAGAGAGAGAGAGAGAGAGAGAGAGAGAGAGAGAGAGAGAGAGAGAGAGAGAGAGAGAGAGAGAGAGAGAGAGAGAGAGAGAGAAGAGAGAGAGAGAGAGAGAGAGAGAGAGCTAACTATTCAAATGCTTCTTCTGATAACTTTTATTATGAAATTGTATGAATATGAACAGCTATTTATACTAAGAAATTAGGTCGTCAATTGCGATCGCCAGTTGGCTGGTGATCTGCTGGCATCTATTCGGTTCCTTGTCATTGATTGCTGATAAGCGGTGGAAATTGGCCGTAAATCGTTTGTCTTCATAAATGAACCAAATTGTCAATTCTGCAAAAATGAACCAAAACAGCCACAGGTGACACTGTCTCAAAAATACGACAGTGTCAAAATTTTGCGAAAAATGCGAAAAATCTGAAGGTGCCCTTTAATCTCATTTAGGGTTGTCTCACACTTTGTCAGAGTCATTTCCTTAACATTTGAGGCTCTTAACACTGCATTTTTCAACAAGATTCCTGATAGGCGAAAAAGATGACACTGTTGTCAACTCCGTGTATTTCTGCAGACTGTGTAAAACACTTGTAAATCTGTAGAATATGTAAAACACGGAATAATCCACAGAACTAGATATACAATGGATGGAGATTAAAACCGATGAATATAGGTTGTTGTTGACACAGCTTCAGCCCATAAGCATGTCAAAATTGTAGCATGTGATAACATGCACTTTGCCAATTCAACTAAGGTTCTGTTCTTTCTCTCCGCAAGACCATTTGACTGAGGCGAATAGGAAGTAATGTATTGTTGCTCAATGTCGTTGTTAAGACAATATTCCTTGAATTCGTTGGAGATGTATTCTCCCCCGTTATCTGACCTCAGTGCTTTGATTTGTTTGTCAGTTTGATTCTCAACACGCTCTTTAAATTGTTTGAATTTGATGAAAGCCTCTGATTTCTATTTAATGAAATAAATAGTTGTTCTTCTAGAGAATTCGTCAATAAAAGTAATGAAATACTTGGCATCTAGCAATGAAGGAGTTTTCATAGGTCCACATATATCTGTATGAACAACATCTAACAGATCTTTTGCTGCATGCCTATGGTTTGATCTAAAAGGTATTCTAGTATGCTTTCCAAAGATGCAGCTATGACAGACAGGGAGATCGACATTACCAGAAGGATAGTCGAGATTAAGAACCATGGATTGTCTGAACATGTTCAAAATAGATGCATAATTCAAGTGTCCTAAGCAATGAAGCCATTTGTTTCTTCGTCATTGAACCTGTAATCCTGTCTCCCTTCAATATAACTGCTTTGGACGATTTGATTGCTGGTTCATCAGGAACATTACGCACTCCAAATCTGGTCGGATCCATATGATGTAGAATCTGTTCATCCGTAAGTTCTGCATTGCCATCATAAGTTAAGACATGGCTCATTAGTATGAGATCATCCTCAATTGAATCTGGTATAGGTTCCGTTGCTAGAGTTACTTATATAGATTGGCACATTGTTATTCTGAGTCTAGTCAAGCCTTGAAAACCTCTTGCTGAGTGCAAGGATCTTATTACTCCTATCAATAATTTTGTATTGATCAAATTCAAATTCTACCTTATGACCTAAATCTATAATTCTACTTACTGATAACAGATTTGTAGAGAGTTTAGGAGCATATAAGACCTTTGATAGTAATTTGAATTGATCATGCTGGAACCACAATCTTACAGTACCTTCACTTTCAATAGTGTGAATACTATTGTCACGAAGATGAACAAATTTCTTCGTGTTGTAAGGCGTGTAGGAGTTGAAGATTTCATGTTGATTGGTCATGTGTTGTGTAGCTCCAGAATCCATAAATCATGAATCATCCAAAAATGTGCTTTGATCTTTGACCATGAATGCGCTTTCGTCCACTTCGACCAGGGGAGATGGTGAAACTGTGTTTGCTTGTTGATCAGGTTGCTTGGCTGCGTTTTACGCTTGGAGAATTTGGCAATCCTCGATCTCATGGTTATTGCGCTTGCAATACCTGTAAAACATCTTCTTCTTTGATTGTGGATCTGATGATTGTGCTTGACTTTAAGTCTATTTTTGATTCGTTGCAGCCTTCTTGGAGCTTTTCTGCTTTTGTCGTTTAGAGCCTTTATTGACATATAGAGCCTGAGAGGAGAAAGCAAATGAAGTGTCTGGACTTCTTCTATTGTCTTCTTGCAGCAACATAGTGATAACTCTAGTAAGAGTTAAATCTGAGTGTGTTGATATGATCATCACCCAGTTCTCATATGTAGAGGGCAAGCTTGAAAGCAATGTCATAATTGCGTTTTGATCGTCTATCACTGATCCGACAGTGGCCATCTGTTGCAAGAGATTCTTAAACTGGTTAATGTGACTCTGAAGTGAATCACCAATAGACATCTTGAATGTGAAGAATTTCCTTCGTAGATGTAACTTAGTAGTTACGTCCCTCACGTCATATAGTGAGTTTAGGATTTCCCAAACATCTCTTGACGTTTTAGCTTCAACTATGTGTCCAATCTGTGTATTTGATATATTGAGGATAATAAGCGCGAAAGCTTTACCATCCTTCGATTTTCATTTTGAGTCGTCGTCTTTAGGTTTTAATTTTGTATCTGTAACAACATCCCATAATTCATTGGTAATTAGCATGCTTGAATGAAGAAATATGACAAGTGACAATATATTTTGGTAATTTCTTTGACAATATATTTTTATTTGTAGTTTATTCTTTTGCATGATGTATACGCAATGTCTTCCATATATTGGATGAACAATTCATGGACTTTTTATAACAAACTAACATGACGAAACCATTTTATAACAATTCTTAATCTTTCTAAATCTCCATAAACAATCTTAGTTCTACGATTGTAAAAACTTTGACCTCTTTTCTGGTAGTGATTGTTGTTGGATTTCTATCCCTTTTTCTCTCTCTCCCTAAATCCAATCTTTAATCTAGATCCATTCAGTTGTTGAACAATCGGCAGGTCATCGAACGATTGGCAGGTCATCGAATAATTTTTAAAAGTACCTTGCATAATTTCCTCTTGCATTGGATTGACATGGAAAATCATTCTACTTTTTGAAAGGAACTGTAGCTGGGTGGAAATTGGAGCATACTCAAATGAAATCATGTATTTTCTAGGCATTTTGCATTCCATGCTTCATCTTAAATTTTCACAAATGATAATTGGATCCATTTAGCTTGTCTGTGATAAGACCAGCTTTTCTTTGAGAATCCATCTGGAACTTAGTCTATCGATTGTATCGATGACGCTAAGATGCAGTAATGCCAACAATAGGAAATCAATTCTCTGATATTGAAAGGTTAAAAAGAACTGAAGAGTATGATATCAATTTGATATCGCAAAAGATATCAAGTATTAGAACTTTTGCTCTAATATCAAAATAGTATTAGGTCCTGAAGAAGAATCAGCGCTTTAATATCATGTAGGTATACTCTGATACCATGATATAATGCTCTAATACCATGTCAGAAATAGGATAGATAATGTAACAGCAAAAACTTCCTACTTCCAATGCATGACTACGTCTATAAAAAATTGAACAAAGTAGTAGTGATGGAAATCACATTCAATCTTTATCAACTAACATTGAAATCGCTAGATACTAAGTGATTACGTAGCCAAACATTAAGTATTGAATTCTCAGACAATTTCTATCAATTAGAAAAGCAATACAGAGATGCATGCATTCTGACATATACTGAACGCAATAAGAAGATAATATTGATTCAGAAAAACAAAATCATATGCTAATGATCGCAAGAAAATAGCGGATAGAAACCGCGCACTCTAAGTTGTCTTTAAGCAACTGAGAATAAGTCTAATAATAAGCAGCTGTGCTGATAAGTAATAGCGCAATAGCAATCTCTAAAACAACTCTAAGAAGTGAGCTAGAATGCTCATGAGTGTTCAAGCTCGCAGACTTGAGAGAGAGAGAGAGAGAGAGAGAGAGAGAGAGAGAGAGAGAGAGAGAGAGAGAGAGAGAGAGAGAGAGAGAGAGAGAGAGAGAGAGAGAGAGAGAGAGAGAGAGAGAGAGAGAGAGAGAGAGAGAGAGAGCTAACTATTCAAATGCTTCTTTTGAGAACTTTTATCATGAAACTGTATGAATATGAATAGCTATTTATACTAAGAAATTAGGTCGTCAATTGTGATCGCCAGTTGGCTGGTGATCCGCTTGCATCCATCCGGTTCCTTGCCATTGATTGTTGATAAGCGGTGGAAATTGGCCGCAAATCGTCTGTCTGCATAAATGAACTAGACTGTATGGGATTCCTGACAGGCAAAAAAGATGACACTATTGTCAACTTCGTGTATTTCTGTAGATTGTGTAAAAACACTTGTAAATATGTAGACTATGTAAAAACACAGAACTGGATAAACAATGGATGAAGATTAAAATCGATTAGTCGATTGATAAGAAGGAGAATAATCCAACAAAGACTTCCCACAATCTTGGAAGAAGATGAAGAAGAAGGTCCACATGTTGATGCACATGAGGATCAGGCTTGAGAAGATGAGTATGAGAGAATGCCAACAATCCATGAGTCTAGGGGAAGGTATCTACCGATAGGTGAAACAAAGGAAAAACCTATTGGAAGTAAGAGACGTTCTTTGGACACTCTTTGGGACACCTAATCACCAAGAAGTGTATCACAAGAGCCTTATAAGGTACCTAAATGGTATTAAAAGATCATGAAAGATGCAAAAATGAATCAACCTGGATCTAGTTCGCAAGAGGAAATGAAAAGATCAACGTGGGAGAGGAAAGCTCATGATTACCATGTAAACTATGCTCTAATGAGTGACATTTTGGAGTGTCAAGAGCCATCGACCTTTGATGAGGCAAAAGATCTCAAAGAGTGGCAAAGGGAAATGGAAGAGGAGATGGAATCAATCTACAGACATGATACGTGGGAGTTGGTTGATCTACCACATGGAAAGAAGCCCATTGACAACAAATGGGTATATAGAACAAAGTTTCATGAGGATGGCACGATTGCAAAGCATAAGGAATGCTTAGTGGTAAAAGGCTATGAGCAAAACAAGGGGATTGACTATGAGGAGACATTTGCTCTAGTGGCTAAGTAAACTACGCTACACCTAATTGTTGCCTTTGCATCCCATTTTGGGTGGAAGATCTACCAAATGGTTGTGAAATCTGCATTCCTGAATGGTGACCTAGAAGAGGAAGTGTACATGTTCCAACCACAAGGCTTTGTTACGAAGGGACGAGAACATAAGGTATGCAAGCTACACAAAGCACGTTATGGTCTCAAGCAAGCGCCACGTGCATGGTATGGACATATTGATCATTACTTTCTCTCTCACGAGTTTATGAGAACAAGTTCAAATCCAAATCTTTATGTTCTTATAAATAATGATAGCATTGCCTTAGTTGTGCTATATATTGATGACATAATTATCATGGGCAATGATGAGAATCTCATTCGCTCTATAAAAGCCAACTTGTGCAAGCAATTTGAAATGATAGATTTAGATCTTATGCATTATTGCTTGGGGGTTGAAGTATGGGAGAATGACACTAATATCAGGCTATGTCAAAGCAAATATGTTTGTGAGATTTCACATGACAGAGTGAAAACCTTCCATCACTCCATGCGAAACTGGTAACAAGCTGTCTCGTATTGATGATAGTGGTCAAGTTGATGCCACTATTTCATCAACTAGTTGAAAGTTTGATTTATCTTACGACTACTCACCTTGATATTTGTCAGGTCGTGAGCTTGATTAGCCGATTTATGTCATCACCTACCAAGTGAAAAAGGTCATTCTCTTATGATTGCAGATGGGCAATTGCCATCTTCGGAAACATTGCATGTACAATCTATGAGGATTTCCAAACAAATTTTTTTCAAGATTCAATATTGGCCACTATGCATGCCAAGAGAGTCACTCTAATGCCAACAAACATGCACTTGGAATTGAGATTTATTGGTGTCGATTCTAGGATCTGAATTTGAAGTAGCTTTCCCCTTGTGGTCGATAAACTGATCTTCTACAAAAATGACATTTCTGCTCATGAAGATCTTATGAGAGTCCAGATTGAAGAGCTTCTATATCTGATGGTTTGAGGAATAGCTGATGAAGATCGACCTTCTGCTGGTGTTGTCCAGCTTCCTACTTAGATCAGCAGGGATCTGTGAGTAGGCTATGCATCCAAACACTTGAATATTTGTGAGTGATGGCTTCGATCCTGTCCACACCTCATAAGGTGTCTTGCCATTCAGGGCTTTTGAGATGGATCGATTTTGAAGGTAGGCTACTATAGTAACAAGTTTTGCCCAAAATTTCCTTGGAAGAGAGGCATGGGCCAACATGCTCTTTGCACTTGCGATGAGTGACTGATTCTTCCTTTGAGCTACACCATTGGACTGAGGTGGATAGCTGGCTGAATGTTGTTGTAAATGTATTCGATTGGCCTTGCAGAAAGCTTTGAGCTCGGTGGAGATAAATACTCCCCCCGCATCAGAGCGTAGAGCTTTGATTCTTCTTTGGGTCGATTTTTCTGATGATGCCTTGAACTGCATGAAGAACTTGAGAGTCTCGGATTTGTTTTCTTCAAGAAATATGTTGCAGTTCTCCGAGAGAAGTCATCAATGATGGTCAGCAAATAGACAGCTCCCCTTGTGGAAATAGTCTGCATAGGACCACAAATGTCCATGTGTACAAGATCTAATGAACCTTTAGAAGAACAAACTGAATCGGAAGCGACTGGAGTTCTAGCATGCTTGATGGAAATACAGCTTTCACATGAAGAATTTGATTTGCTAATGAAGGGTAGATCTTGTACCAAATTTTGTTTTGACATTTGCTGAATACAATTGGAATTTAAATGGCCTAATTTGAAATGCCAAATCATCTCAGTTGATTCAAATGTTGAAGTAAAAAGAGCTTGACTACTTGTAGAATAGGAGTGATTGATTTTGTACAAATTGTCACACCTTCTACTGAAAGCAATAACTTTCCTAGATTCGTCAAAAATAGTGCAGCCCTATCTATCAACTTCAATTTTGGTCAAGAAGACAGCTTCATCTTCCTCCTGTTGTTGGATCGAGTTACTGGTAGAGGCAACATTTGCTTGTTGTTGGAACTGTTGCTTCCTTTCGTTGTTGTATTGCAACGTTCTTCAATCCTTAATGCTTCATATAAGGGGTAAAAAAGGATTTTAGTACATGATAAGAGATACACTTCTTTCATGTACTAAAACTTGACTAGAGAGAGGGGTACCGAGAGAAAGAAAGTCTATAGAGAGAAATTCAAGACAATGTGACAATTGTCGTGTGACTTCTTTCTTTCCATTTCATCACCAAAAATGAGACATACATAATGAGAGCAATAAGCATAGAAGAGAGTGTAGGAGTTAATCTTACTCCTACTCACCTGAATTCATCTTATGTCAAATGCTTTTTTATTATCCCTCTCTCTGTTACTGATACTCGCTCTAATGACTCATGTAGAATATCTAACTCAAGGCTGTTGCAGATGCCTAATTGTGTCAGTCTCTTCATGGATATGACGTTTTTCAACCCAGTCGTGGTCTATCATCTTGTGTGCCATGTCCAGGTCAGAATTATTGTCGGAAGAAAAGAAGGACTGACATCCTGATGTTGTGCTTTCACGGTTGGATTGGTGGAATAGTCATTTTTCCATGTATGATTTGTCTGATAGCACGAAGATCGCTACTGCTCTTATGTTCTTACACGGGAAGGCGTATACATGGTGGCAGGATCTAAAGGATAGATCTGGTACCCCTACTACCACTTGGGATGCTTTTCAAGATCATAGTTCGATTGCAAATTTGGCTTTTATAAATATCATTTTTTATGGATCAGTAAAGTGATTGGCTCTATTAGAATTAATGTTAATGACACAATGAAAATCCTACATCTATTGGATGCACACCATCTCAGTGAATGCCTTTGTAGAAAAGTATGATTTTGGAGTGCTCAATTACACCCAAAGGACAAAAATAATACGTTTAAACACAATCCAATCAATAAGTTTATGGTTTATATTCAAAAGATGTGGACATATTGCATTGACGGGCCTTGTCATTTTTGCGAGTTTTCTTTCTTACCATGATCTAATAAAAGAAGCCCGTGGTGTGCTACTTCTTTTTATGCCAGTACTTGAATGTTTATTATTGAGAATTGTGATTTGGTGCACAATTAAAAATCCCATAATGAAATCCCAAACCAAAAAAAAATTTAGATATTTTTTTTTTAGAATCCAAAGATGGCACACGACGTGCTAGGCAAATTAGCCCCCGCAAAATAATTCCGACGGGCGTGCTATCTTTGAAGGCTTAAAAATAAAATCTAGCTATTTCACTTAGCCCATTGGCGTGTTATGTTTGGAGGGTACAAAAAATATTCTAAAATAATGTTTTTACACAAAATTTGGTTCTCGAATGTGCATAATATCTTTTCTATTTTACAATTTCAACTTTTCAACCTATCAAAAATAAAATGTATCGACAAAAATACAATTTAATATCTTAAAAGTGGATATTGTTCATGACAATGATGGTTTGACACCTGAATTGCCATATAGACTACACAATTTGGTACTTGCATTATCACGTAGACTATACAATTTGTTTTACATGAGAAAGGCCACCAAAAGGATTGTAGGTCTCGCCCTAACATTCCTCAAGTGATAGATTTAGAAATGGGAAACAATGAGTGGGAACTTTAATTCAACGCGACGTGTTTGTTTACATTGAAATCCATTGAAATCTTTGTATTTAGTCAGTATCTTCCTGTAGTTAGAGGTAGAATGCAGATAATATTACATGGCACACCGTGTGCTACAAAATTGGTGAACCATAGGTAGAATGAAACCCGCAAAACTCGCAAAAAATCAACTCGCAGATCGTCAAAACCCGGCATTGACAATGACAAACCATTCACAAAAGTCAACAATATTTGAAAGAATGGCTCCAATCAACATTATAACATTAGAGAGAATTTGGCTTTGGAAAGGGCCCTATAAGGATTGCCACGTAGGATGACAATTTTTTGGCAATGTAAAATACTAAAATTAAATTTTTTTCTACCCGTAGTCCTGCCCACACAGTCTTCAGTGGTTAGCTATTATGTGCATAGTATAGTCTATGGCTAAAAATAAATCATAACTTTTGAACGGAAGCTCGGATTGAGACGATTACGGTGCCACTAAAAAGCCCTCGACGAGAGCTTGTCAACGACACCCAACATGACCTAGATTCGAACAACCGTGAAGAAGTTATGGCCAGTCAAAGTTTTGGTCGGTCAACCATTGGTCAACGTGATATCTCTTTCAAGCGCAGTTGACCAATTTGATCGGGACATGACCTAGATTCGAACAACCGTGAAGAAGTTATGGCCAGTCAAAGTTTTGGTCGGTCAACCATTGGTCAACGTGATATCTCTTTCAAGCGCAGTTGACCAATTTGAACCCGATCAAATTGGTCAACTGCGCTTGAAAGAGATATCACGTTGACCAATGGTTGACCGACCAAAACTTTGACTGGCCATAACTTCTTCACGGTTGTTCGACACTGGGTCATCTTGGGTGTCGTTGACAAGCTCTCGTCGAGGGCTTTCTAATGGCAATGTAATCATCTCAATCCGAGCTTCTGTCCAAAGGTTATGCTATTTTTTTTTTTGGTTGAGCTGCATACTATACTACAAATAAAATGGCTTATTTACAGGCTACCCCAGAAGGAAAATTACAGTTCTTTTAAAAAAAAAAAAATCATTTTGAAGGAGCTAAGTTACGTGGATTTCAAATTTGAGTGTTTTGATTGGTCCATGTGAAAGAAATTTTTGAGAAAAAAAAATAAAAAGTATCTTTTTGAAAGGCCCCTTGTATGCTCAAATTTTCTCTAATGTTTTCATCTTCAACTCAACAAAAAGGAAACAAAAAAGATATACATCATTTCTTGTCAACATTGGATAGTAATTCAAAAGAAAAAATCATTTGACGGACTTTAATGAAAAAGACCAATTTTCAACTTTATCAGTTTAAGCATGGCAAATAAATTTTTAATGAAAGAATTTTTTTTCATGCTGTCAAAGTTTCAACTGAATCTATTTGCTCCATGATTGCAGCATGACGAGAAAGATGAGCATGTAGGCAGAAAAACCTCACGAAGTCAAAGTTTTTGAGACATTACATTCACTCGTGTGATAATTTCTTGTGATGTGATGGGTTGGCCAAGCAACATTGTCACAATACAAATACGAGCCTTGCAACAACTCATAGAATAAGCATCTTCACAAGGTCAGAAATCTGAATGAGGGAGTTAGGAGTGGAAGCTGGAATACCTAATAAAAAGAATTAAAGGTTTTGATCAAGAAGTCACATTGCCACAATAGAACTAGTGTTCTTGCTACAAGTTCGAACAATTAAGCATTTTCAGTAGGTCAAGAATTCATATTAGTTAGTCTGATGTAAATGTCTAAGTTGCTAACTTGGCTAGACATTAATAAGAATCAATATACAGGTCATAACTCATCAAAAAAGGGAAAAGAGAGTCGTTTACATAGATATCATATACCTGACTACAAAGACAAAATTGAATAAACAAATGAGAAAAGGTTTTTGTTCTCAGTTATGTTCTACACTCACGCTAACCAAGAATGACAACACACATAACTGATAAAGGTGTGAGCTTTTGCATGCATGTGTGGATGAGAGAAAAAGGAAAGAGAAATGGGTATTCATCAGAGAGCAAAAAAACTGATTTTCATGATCATTAGGTCCAAAAAAAGGTGTCGTAATTCGAAATATTGAAAAAAATTGGAGTGCATTCCTTTTCAAACTGATTATGTATGCTCCTTGAATGGTGAAATGTTTCGAGTTTCTTACAAAATCGTGGGCAGAAAATGCAGGAACGTCTCAGGGCAACACATCAAAATTTCTCATGCAAGATTTAGTAATACTTGAAAAGGTAAAAAGCCTGGCACATACAAAGAATGTGCACAAACAATGCATCCATTAATATGAAAAATAGTACAAATGAGACCAAAATACGAGCTTTCAATCTCAAATTACATCTTTCCATTCAGTGACAAAGAAACTTTGGCAGGAAGAACAAGAGGCAGAAGGAAGCCTGGTTAGAACCTAGGCTGTTTTGATTCCTGTAGAAGCCACCCACCTTTGGAAGCTGATAGCCTTTTAGTTACACCTTTTGGGCTTCAGTACATAAAAATGCATAGTAGCATATTTTGGACTTCGATAGAGGTAATTGAATCTCTTTGGTGCTACAATGAGGGAGGATGCAGCACACTCGTCACCCAGTTCTTGCAAAAGTTTTAAAAGTTCCTTCGACTACCAAACATAGATCAGCAAGTGCCTGAATGAAACATAAACTTGTATGCTGTTTGGTCGATAACTAGATTATCTTAAACTCTAGAAAGAGTAAAAGATAAAAAAAATAGAATAGATGAGCGATAAGCTTTTTAGTATCAAATACCATGAAAAAAAAAATGCCCCACTGAGTGACAGCAAGCATGTGAACATCTGGTGGAGCAAAACTGTTTTAAAGCCAAAAGAAGCTTGCATTTTACAAAGGGTTCTTTTGACAAGAAATCAAATATCAAAAGGGGAGCAAGGACAATAAGAACATGTCAACAACAGAATCAAGAAAGAAAGAGTTGCACTCCAGAAGCTTCCCCCAGCATTTCAAGCATGTTCCTTGATTACAATATATATCTTCATAAGGAACCAATACAGAGTCACACAACCGTTGAAAGTCATGACCTTATGATAGCTTGCAGCATGCACATATATAAACACATCAGCCATTCCGTATGTGAACGCATCCCAATCCTTACAGTTGCTAAATGAATAAAACATCATTGCCTACACAACTTTCTACATCACCATAAGAGCAAGGACCATAACAACAATGCTTGGGGCAAGCTCAGCACAGAAAGAGCTTGAGCCACCAAATCTAGCACAATGTTCCACAGCAGACTCACTATAAAGAGTCAGAGCCACAAATGAGAACAAGACGAGAATCATCCATCTGTACATCCTCATGTTGGCAATGTGATAGTTAAATCAGAGAGGTTTGCATAAACCATCATCAAATTCATTTGTTCAGTCACTAACATAACTAGCACTTTGAATTCTAACATCAACTCCCTGAGATCTGACCTTGCGAAAAAATGGAAGCAGCAGTCACTACCTTATTAATCCAACAAATAACAAGGGGACTTAGAATTATTTCAAAATCATATAGTAGTCCACACGTGCTATCATTCAATTGCAGTAAACAACCATTAGCCAGGATTTCCTAGTAGACGTTCCACAGCTGCATGAATGTTTCCGCCTGTGGCAGTCAATGCACGTATGTTCTCTTGAATGTCAAAAAAGCCCATATCCTGTAATTGTGATAATTGTGACGCATATAACTGTTCAGGAGGCACTGCATTCACTGCCAAAAAAAGTTCAGTGATCAGTTTAGTTACTTGTCTAACACTGTTCACTCATAGGCCATAGGAGTACCAGTATAAGCACCTCTACCTTCTTCCCATGCTACTCTGTAAATGTACCATAACATAACAAGCCACCAAAATCAAAACAGACAAATACCTTGGGGAGTATTTACAGGAAGTGTACCACCTAGTCCCCCAAGCATTGACAAGAGTGAGCTTAGGTCCAGGTTGGAACCTGGAGTTGCTGGCGCTCCAGTTCTGTATACAAGATTGGATAAATAAGTTCCTCATCTTCCTCCCTTCAATCCCTTGAATGCACATTCTTCTATCTATGAAAAAGTTAACAGGAGATATATGTTGATACATCAAGAACTATAACAATACTTACTGGCCCGGCTGTTGGCGCCCGAGCTGTCCCATCATAAGAGATTGCTGTAGTGTAAACATTTGCTGTGCCAAAAAGGGTATCATAAGTAATTGTTTCCCAGAAACAGATTGCATTAGATAACAACCAAAGCTCAACACTGCTCGACACAATCAGGATATCGTAGCAGAAGGCTGTAATACACCATAACTGCTCAGTGACAAAACACCACTCATAGCTTCTCTTTGAGAAATGTCTTGCGTTTCAAGCTCAGGGTAACTACATTCTTTTTGGTAATTAAGGAAAAGACATCACAGAGGTGTTAGGACTATGAGTATAGCTTTGCACATGCCTCAACTTCTTCACTAACATTTTGCAATCACCCATTACAGTCTCACATATTTTCTTGGTGTATCAATAGAGTGAAAATGTGTTATCATGTTCTGAATTGCCAAATTCAAACTTAGCTGCCTTTGCATAATAGTCATCCTAAACACTAAAACTAATTTACCTGCAAGCTTTCCGGACTGCTAATTTGGCGAAGGAATTCAGGATTCTGCATCATTTCCCTGAATTGGGGATTTGCATCGATCATAGAGCGAAGATGTGGTTGCATATTTAATACCTGAGAAGGATTTTGACAGCCAATGAAAAATATGTCACAGTGGGTCAAACCCAGCGTGGTTAAGGCCCTGCTGGCCACACAAATTGGAACTCAAGCTACTTATAGGCAACAACAAACAAATTGGTCACACGGTCTGTAAGCAAATAATTGACATTCTTTGTGACCTGATTTATATACTGGGGGTTTGAAAGAAGGCCCTGCATCATCTGCAAAATCGCTGGATTTTGCAACATTTGCTGCATTGAACCAGGATCTACAAGTCCCAAACCTCCATCCATGCCTCCATTGAAATCTGGCAAACCAAGACCAGCGAGGCTTGCCAACCCTCCTAAACCTTGCGGAGGAGGGATCGCCCCTGTACCTGGGGTAGATCCTGGTGCTGTTTGTTCTGGTAAATCTCCTGCTGTCCTTGCTGCAGCCAAAAAGTTAAAAGGCATCAACTAAATACTGAGAGAGTAAACATAAAAAGAAAACCTACATTAACAATAGGTAAACACTGCCATTTTGAAGTTAATAAATTGATGATCCTGCATCATACGTGTGGGATTCCAAGGGTTTGGAAGAGGAGCAGTATTTGGGACTGCTGTTGCTCCAGTCACGGTAGTTCCAGGCGCAGCAGGTCCTTGTGCTTGGCTTCGTTGTGCACCCAACAGTGCCGCAAACGGATTTGTTGCTGAACCACCACCTCCTTCAGTCCCAAGTGTAGCTGCATTCAAGAGTGGCTCTTGAACAGTTTCATACATGCGTCTTAACATGTTGAACCCTTCTGGAGACGCTTCAATGTTGCTCATTGCCCGATCTGTATTCCTCATCATCTCTCGCATAAGTTCTGGGTTTCTAGCTGCGTCAAGCGTCTGCCGCAGGGTACCAGGATCATTGATAATATGAGCAAGATCTGGATTCCGATCAATGATCTCCCTCATTTGTGGATTGCTCATAATTAAGCTTCGCATGAGATCGGGGTTATTTATTAAACTCTGCACTGCGGGTGAATTCATCATTTCCCTGATTATGTTCGGATTTTGCATTAGCTGCTGTTGTACTTGCTGGAACTCTGGAAGACCCCCAAAAGCAGCTCCATTGGACCCAAACAATGGTGAAGGAACACCACCCAAACCAGCAGCTCCGCCCAAACCTATACCATTAACAGCAGAAACTCCACTGGTTGGTTCAGGAGCTGCAGTTGTAACCGAAACTGCAGGAGTAGTAGATGAGGGCATTGACGCAGCTGGTGCTCCACGCACCAAGTGCACCGTATGGTCACTCTGCAGACCTGAAATGAAAAATATTTGCATGAATGTCATAAAAGTGCCAGACTGTTCATAAAACTCAGTAGTTTGCAACAGAGTTCTGACACCGGACTCACAAAGCATCTTCCTTTGCATTGAAAATTGAATCAGGTATAGTTTAGGTTACGGGCTAGCCACAAGCCAAGACATTATGTGAGCATTATTTCATAAACTCCATCCTTGCACAAAACTGTCCATTGAAATGCCAATATTGTCCCAATGCCACCCTCGCAAATATAGTATTGCATACACACCTTAACAGATCCATAATAGTGCTGAAATGTACTAAACCCTATAAACTCACGAGGTATCAAGAGACTAACAATTTACAAAAAAATTGCAACAAGGACTTGGCTTCTCCAATTAAATTCCAAAGGTTTAATTTGTTGCAAAAGGGAGATGAAAAATCGTCTATTCCAGTAGGGATGACATTATTGACACTGCAATTTTAATGGCAGAACTGCAAGACCATTGGTAATAGCAATACAACAGCTGTAAGTGGAAGATGGATTTCTTAATAAACAAATGTTACTCTGGAGGGGAAAGGCCAATCTTTGATATTAAGAATCGTGGAAAAAGAACTAGCATATACACAACAATATCCTTAATCAGAACCACTTATGCAGAAGTTATGCTTCAACTACTGCTAAAGCTGAGCTAAGAGAACTGTCTATAGTATGGCATTCTCGATTGAATCTTTTTTGGATCGGCCCCCGACCACGGCCCCCGATCAGGTCTGAGCGGTCTGTATTTTTTTTTTCTTACTCTAGGGGTTGTTAATTCTTACACTTCATCTTTGCAGGCCAAAATATTCAATATTTCATGATTGGGATCATATTGGCCAACAGTTTGAATCGCATTTAAATCAGCCTGACTAGGGTTGAGACATCGAGTCGTCTAAGGATTTTTTTCTTTTTTGCTAATTTTACTCTTAGATTTCTGTTATAGCATAAAGAAGTGCTAATTTACTGTTTAGGCAATTACAACTCTATACAGTGTAGACTATAAGCATAACATTATCGCATCCTTTCTCTTCCCCACCTCCTAAGTCTGTACTAATGGTTCCTAAATAATGCTCGCACCTCAGTGCTGAGTGCTCAGTGGCCACAGGCTTCAATGCAACTCAATATTATGGATTATAGCTTCAGAATATTGAAATTAGAAAGAGCTCTTTGGAAATACTCAGTGGTAGCCTGACAAAGATTCAAAACATGTTAGTGGTCACATCATACATGAGATTACAATGATAATAGAATTGGGTCCTATCTCTTGACTCTGAATTTTTTATTCACCAATGCTGAGTGCTTAGTGGCTTCAAGGCTCATTGTCATAAGTCATAACTTGAAGATGATTGACACTTGAAGACCCCTTCAAATTGTTTTGAAACACAATAGTAGGTACCTGATTAGTCATAGCGAGACACCTCAATATCACATCAGTGGACTCAATGGTCAGTGTTAGAACTTATAACTTTTTCAAAATCAGTTTGAAACCTCAAAAAATTGTAGTAGGCAGTAGGCACTCAATAGCAAGACACAAATATACGTGAAGGCCGACACCTATAATAAAGTCGTTAAACACTAGGATAATTCACACCAATCAGATATATGAAAGATTTGCACATTGATTCAGTGAAGATTATATTAAACGGATTAGATTATAAAAAAAAACCATTTTGAACAAAAATAAAAAAAATTTGCCCTAACTTTTGTTTCCAGTTCGAACCAACTTCGACCAATTCAAGGTTTGAACCATTTCTCAAGGAACTTGTATTTGTAAATATCAATCTGATTGTCCTTGTATGGTAGCTTAAGATACGATAGTGCACTATACTCATTATGGTAACAAAATCCTCAATTAAAAAATAGTCTCAATTTGAAACTCTTGATCGTGAGTTGTAGAACTAATCAAATACAAACTCCACCAGATTGACCTACAGATGCTTAAATTTTCATATTTGTGGGCCAAAGCATCACAGGTCTGTAAACTCATCTAAGTGCCTTTGTCAAGTAACTTGAAGCCTTAAGGTATACCCATAAACATGGCATGATAGTGCACTATACACATGTATACTGATTACGGCTCTTAGTAGCTGCTAGTTGTCAAGTAACTTAAAGCCTTAAGGTGTACACATAAACATGGCATGATAGTGCACTATACACATGTATACTGATTACAGCTCTTAGTAGCTGCTAGTCGACTGATCTAGTATTTTAGAGAGAGAATGTAAAAAAATGACCAGACATTGCATTTTCACAAAAAAAAATTGTTGTTTTTTATGAATTTGCTTCTATTTTTTGAAGCAATGCATCCAATCTTTTAGGGTGCCTGTTCCAGATGCATAATATGACAAATAGCATGTTGACTATCTAGTAGCAAGGTAGAAATTCAACAATAAATTGATATGCTCCCATATTATCGTCCAAAGTGGTATCTGGATTGGTTTGTTGTTGGTCACCTTGTGCATCATCTCGTTCTATTTCAATCAATTGACCTTGCCCCGGTTAATAACGTTTGAGCTTCAGCTAATCGTAAACCCAGGGATAGTGCAATATGCTAGGCAATCAAGGACCATTGTGCAGTGGTGGGCTAGACAGATAGGTAGGTAACTCATTGATACTCTTGGTATATATTGACGATATGTCTAGGATAGTGCACAGGAGACATGCAATATTCAATCCTATGGAGTTCAACAAAAGAGTCTCAGATAATCAATTTTATCATGCATAGCACGGAAAAAATGCTAAGACATCCCTATTCACGTCGTGTAAGTATGGTGCAACGATGAACGTTTGCTTAAGTTTTGGACACATAAGCAATAAACTTATTGATACTCTTGGTATACTTGGGGCCCTATTGCCTCATTAAGGTTCATGATTGTGTCATTTGGTCGCTAGATAAATAACTCATAGGTTATTGGTCACTATTAGGGGTGGTCAAGGAGCAACTAGCAGAGCACCAAAGAGTCGAGACTATAAATAGGGTAATTCTCTTGTCATTCAAGAATTGGTGATCTTGAAGTTCTTGAGCTCCCTGTAGAAGACTCATCTAGCATTCCTTTTAAAGGGGATTTGTGAACCATCTTATGCTCAACTTCAAAATTCTCAAATTTTGAAGTTGGAGATTGTTACGCAAATTTTCAACTTGTTATCATGTGATGCTTTGTGTGATATAATGTTCATAACCCATTATGACCACTTTTCTAGCGTAGGAGGTTGAGCGCCACTTTCTAATGGCATTTTCTTCACTTCTAGTGGGTGCCAAATTTGTTTTGCTTTAGGTTCTAGGCTAATTTCATTCTCAGCTTGATGGTTTTGATTTTCATTCAGGCTAATATATTTTGATTTAGGTTCTAGGCCAATTTCATTCAGTCTTAATTACATTTTATAATTTTCGCTGATCTTACTTGAGGGAAGCTTTATGACCTGATTCCTATCTTCAAATTTTCATCTTTAATCACTATGTTCCCTACAATTGGGCACAATGGACCCACGTACTCAGATCATTACATGAGTTACTAAATTTCCAGATTTTCCAAATCTTTACACCATCTCCTTCATAATTTTCATTGCACTTTCTAGGGAATGCTTACAACATTACTCTTCCTACAGTAGGTTGTTGCCAAATCTATTAACCTTTTGTTAATCTAATCTCTGAAAGCTGTGAAATCTATAATTTTCTGCTATTGGCTCACTCGGGTGAAAAACTACATTAGGTCTCATTGTCGTCCATATTTTGAGAATTTTTTGCTATTTTTCATCAAGTATACATGCTAATCTACTTGATGTCCAGATGCAGAAATTCCTACATATGTGGGGCAGCTTTAGTTCGGTGTAGTATTGGTACTGTTCTGGCTTGATGTCCATTGTTGTTCCATTTGTGGATCATATTATTCTAGATGCAAGGCGAGAGTATTTTGCTTTAGTGGATACAAGCAGTCCACATTCATTTATTAGCAGTTAGATTTCCACCAGGATTCGTGCTACACCTGTTCCTGCTTCCTAGCCTCTCAATGTTGAGGTTGCTCGTTCCCATTCTTTTCTCAGATCTCAGATGTTTCAGGGCTTAGATTATCCTGGTCAGGCAGATGTCTACATCATTCCTCTGGAGCGCTATGACATTATTTTTGGTGCAGACTGGTTCTCTTCACATGATACTGTTGCTGTGGATCTCTCTTAGCAAACACTCATCCATCTTGAGTTTTTTTGGCATGTTTGGTCAGATCTATGTACACTTTTGCTGGCTGATCTGAACTTAAATCTTCTAGAGTACTGCCAACGTACTGTGACAATAATAATATGCCAATATGATAAGCTTATTTTACCTTCTGCACTCTCATGTTATTTTACCATGATAATAGTAACGATTTCTGCATTTTTGCACTTTTGAGGCATATTTCTTAAATTATTGCTTGCTGAAATTTGTGTCCCAACTCATTCTTCCTCTATGGTACACCTACACATTTAACTATTACAGTTACTTCCTTGTTGCAAAATAAAGTTCTAGAACTATTGTGGTTCAATTTCAACTAAGCTTGAGGACTACTTTGACAAAGTATTAAATAATCTGTGTCAATTGTACAGAAAATAAAACCAACTCCTATGCATATGAAGCAGGTGATTGTTAATCTGCAGAGGACACATTAACATAACCTAGAGTGTACAGATTAGACACAAGCATGGACTTTCCAAACAAACCAAATAGGTTTTGTTGGGTGACGTTTTTCTTCCTCACTCAAGGTTTGGAGTTCCATATGAATCAGAGAGAATCATAGATTTTCATACTGGGAACGTTTCACACAGACTTGAGGAAAGTTATGTATGCTTATCAGCATTATTAAACATGATCTTTCCTCTATAAACCTACAAATGAGTGGTTAGTTCAGATGATGGCACTTTACATCAGACCCTTCAGAGTTCCAAAAGTAATGTGGCTTCTTAGCCACATAGTCACTAGAAGATTTAAATCAGCACTTGAATTTACTCAGATGGTATGAATCCTTTCAAACTAGAAGGTCTACTTTTTTTATGGCTCAATATGTAGGGTTCCCATGGTTGCATCAACCATAATCTTCTATTTGGCAATCAAGTTTTCTGGCACTAGTATGGTCTTCAGAAATTGCATACTTGGCATCATCTATACAATTAATGTAGTTGCCTTCCAAGTATTTATGGTCCTTTAAATAGCTTAGATCCAATGTCATCGGTGTTTCAATATGTGTTCTGTGTGCCCTCTATTAGATCATCTTGATGGCAAGCATGGTCTATTAGGTTGGTTGGGGATTACATTGACCTAATAGTGTTTTCTACTACAGCATTCGAGTGGAACTTATGGGCCATCTGCTTGGCATGGTATATCATTACACAGAAGTGCTCATGTTTATGCCTTTTAAGTGGCATTTCCAATACATTATGTTGACAGGGCATGTCATTATATACAACAACAATCATCTTCATCCCTTTATGAGGCTTTGTTGGTCCATTAGGTTGGCATAACATATCAAGGTATGCTATGCAATAGGGGGCTCCTTATGTCATTTTTTCTCGTTCTCTTCATGAAAACGCCACATGTGACCATTAGTTAGCAAACATAATTCAAGTCTTTCCTGAATTGACTTTAGGAAATAACAATGTCTATGTACATGCAATTAGCGCTATTTCGTTCCTATTTTGCGGCTTTTGCATCATCATATGTAATTTTGTGGCATCTTCATCAGCATATGCAATATTGCGGCTCATGATCCCGCTCATCTACTATCTAGCATTAGCATTTTCTTGGAACTGACATTGAGGATAGTGTCAATTAGAGCAGGAACAACAATTATCGACCTTTCAGCACATCACTTGGTCTCCAACATAGCACATAGTCATTGGCAATATATTTCTAACTATTTGCCAATATAGTATGTGATTAGAACTCTTTGACCACATTAGAAATACAATATATTCATTTAGCCTTATCAATATTTACTGGTTAATGAATAAGCTCGGGTCAGTTTTATCGAGTTCCTACATCTAACTAGCTAGACCTCATCGTAGTCTGATTAGCTTTCCTTACAATAGATTAACTAACTACTAGCACGATTCTTATGAAAATGTGATCATTGATCTTTATATTTGCACTTTTGCCTCTCTTCCCTACTCTTTGTTGTTTTGCTTATGATTGTATACATTTAGGAGCCACAAATACCCTAATAATGGACGGATACAAGCAAGACATATTTCAATTGAGAGATTAGTGATACTGACTCATGGTCAACAAAATGCATAATGCGCTATTTTTAGTGGAACTGAGGATAAAAATCAGATCAGCTACCCAGCTAAAATTAACCTAAATTGAAATTTTTATTAGAAAGCCTAACACAGGTTGCAACTTGCAACACAGAAACTTCTTTTCGTTGCAAATCGTATTCAGCTCA
Source organism: Diphasiastrum complanatum (assembly GCA_029204225.1). Lineage (NCBI taxonomy): Eukaryota > Viridiplantae > Streptophyta > Lycopodiopsida > Lycopodiales > Lycopodiaceae > Diphasiastrum > Diphasiastrum complanatum. The sequence goes on from CM055110.1 coordinate 21,318,404, forward strand.
AATAATGAATCAGCCATGTTGCAGATTGCATCCAGCTCAAATAATGGATCAACCTGGGTATGAAGCCTATTGAAGGAACTCACTTAAAAGTTCTTTAAGAGAATCTTAACTGAAGCAAAAGAAAATATCCACCAAGAAACAAACGATCAACTGAACTTTTGCTAGAGCAACTTTGTTAAAACACCAAAAGACTAGTCTGCTTGTTGTCAAATATAGTTGCAGAATTTCTGTCAGTATTGGCAGCACTTCGAATTGCACGAATTTATTATCAAAAGCTTTTGTTTGATGACCGGATACTCCCAAGTTCTATCATCGTCAGAAACTTGATAGTGAACAGTACGTTATCTTGATATCAAAATCTATTTAGTTCAAGGTTGAGATCTCTGCCAAGTATGGGATGCTCTGATGATCTGTTCATGCCACTAAAACCAAGTACATGAAGCCAGCAAATTTGAAAGGTAGGCCAGGGAATATCGAACTATGATGAGGTCAACTTGAGAAAACACAAATGAAACTGATCACTGATGTGGATATATAAGCCTCTTAAAATATTAAAAATATGAATCAACAAAGATAAGCAATCAAACCCGGGAATGACATAAGCTAACTTGCAAGAACAGATTGTCCGACTTCATTAGCACGTAATAAAATCACAAATATGTGACCAAGAGTTTCTTCAATATCTAATTCCAATACCCTAAGAAGAACGAAGAGAATGATTGCTTCGAATGAACCCTGGTGTAATGAGAACCACAAACATGTGATCGATAGTCGCTTCAATATCTAACTCCATTACCCTAAATAACACGAAAAGTGTAATTGCTCTAAATTAGGCCTCTCTATCGACACCCATTCCAAAACCCCAAGACGCGTAATTGCAAACGGCAAAGTTTCAAATGAGGAAATCAATAACGATAAGATCAGATGCTCACCATAACTTTCCAGGGTATTTTCGTCCTTTAGCACACGCCCTTTGTAAATGAGGCGCTGCTGATCGGCGGGGACATCTGATTGCTCCACCAACAGAGCCTTGAACGCACTCACCGTGGAGCCTAGATCTGCCTGGACCGAAAACTTGCTGCCGTTGGAGCAGCGAATGTGCACAGTGGCCATATCCGCAACGCTCGCCTCTGCCGCTGCCGCATCGTCCACGCTACTCCCCATGACGCTGCCCGCCGCGGGCTATATCCGGCCGCTCGCTCCCCGAACACGCGATCCAACCTTGTGCGAACAAATTGGGGGAAAATAGTCGCAAATCTTCGACGAGCAAAGACAGAGAGAGAGAGAGAGAGAGAGAGAGAGAGAGAGAGAGAGAGAGAGAGGATCGGAGCAAAGGGCGAACAAAACTGCATATGCGATTGTGCTAGAGCAAGGTAAAGGCCCCCCCGATGGGGCCTTTATAGCACGGAATATTCATGGCCCCGTCGCTTGGATCTCCGCCACCTGGCACCTTGCCACGTGGACACTTCTAAACGGTTCCGAGATCTGAAGGGTCTTAAGATGATCCAACGGTGGCGGGCTTCAATCGCCCAGCCAGCCACTCGAATGAATGGCAGCCTTAGGCACGCTATCTTGTACGCCCCGCGCCCACTTAGATGCTGGCCATGAGCCTGACCACCACGTGTAGGGGCTCGATGAGTAAACGTGGCGAGATCTGGATGGTGGTAGGGATATCCTGTCGTGCTTGGCTCAATGTCCCGAAGGTCCCTTGTGCGGGGACGGGCAAGGTTAAGGGAAATAAATGGGGTCTAGGGTGGCCAAATAAACTAGGGAAATGAAATAGAAAAATGAACTAATACTCCTATTGACGCCATGCCTTTATTAACCTTTTTGATTTTTCTTCTTGCCTTGCTTTACAAGGAGGCCTTGTATTAATTTCGTTTCGATTACTTGGCTATTGCTTTGCAAGGTGGCCCGCCCTAGCAGTTGTGTTATAACATTTACTTCTGTATTTTGTTTTTGGTATTGTCTTGCACAATTTTTTATACGTGAATTTTTGCGAATTTTTGAAGAAATCTAATATCAATTTTCAGATTGTGCTCTTCTCAATGTTTTCTTAAACAAAAATTGACATGGCATTATCATGATGAGTCAGTTGCACCATCTTTTTAGTTACATATTTTAATGCTTTAGAAAAATGATGAGGCTTTGTGGCATCTTCTGAACAACAATCACTTAGAGAAACCTCTCTCTCTCTCTCTCTCTCTCTCTCTCTCTCTCTCTCTCTCTCTCTCTCTCCCCCGTTTTGTGCATGCTTGCTTATGTCTCCATCTTGTTGGGTATTGCATACAGTTGGCAAGGAAGTAATGTGGGTGCAATGCCATATCTCTCTTCTATAAACTTCCCTTTTTTCCATAAACCTACTTTGAACTTGGGGAGTGAGCACTCTTGCAAAGACGTTTTTAAGCTCATGGCTATGATGCAAGAAAGCAATCAAGACGAAAATACAGAATACATGTTTGCCTGCGTGCGAAGACAATTCTGTCTAGGATCCAACTATCCACTAGTAAAGCGAGACGATTGCTCGTGACAGAACTGTGTTTCTCCCACGCCAGCACACTACGTGGATTTCCATGCAGTGCTAGAAGATATCAGAGAAAGATAAATATAGATGATTTTCTTGTTGTGCCTGATCTCGAATGCAAATGCGTCTGCTGTTTATTCGTGTGTCTAAGTTCTCTTGTTCATTTGAATTCCACACCTTGGTTGAAACTATGTTGAATGCTGCATTAATTTTATAAAACGTAGATCAACAGTGCTTGACTACAATTTAGAGGACTGTAGGAGTGATTCAGCTGGCAGTGTCCAGCGATCGCATCTGAACTCCATCCGAGGGCAAGAGAGTCGTGGTTCTTTCACGAAAGCTTCGCGACTGCGATCCTGATTCATTCACACTCTTCAGTGGCATGCAGAGCATATCACACCTCACACATTCTCAACAATTGTATCAGAGCCGATCATCTTGTCATATTCTGACATAGCCAAGAAACTAGCAGATCCAGGAGGCCAAGGATTCAAACAAACAACCATCAACAAGGGAACAGACTCCAAGAAGCAATGGCTTCAATCAACAACATGCAGAACAAGATCTGCACAATACTTGATTCTTCGAGATCTAACTTTCTAGCCTGGAAAGTTAAGACATCACTCATCCTCAAGGGCGAAGGACTATTCCCCTGGGTGGATAGGACAAAAGAAATGCCTACGACAACAGACAAGGAGCTACATGAATGGAGGGAGAAAAACGACAAGGCAGTAGCCTTGCTATCATCTTCCATCGAAGATAGTCTCACACTTGACCTGGCTACACTCTCCAAAGCTAAGGAGATGTGGGATGCATTACTCACCAGATTTCAGACGAAATCAAGAAGTCAAATCATGATGCTGGAAGATCAGCTGACGAATTTGCAGTGAGATGGAAAAGACCTCACTTCCTTCGTAAGAAAGATGAAGGATCTATTTCTGTCACTACATAACTCTAGAGCAGAGAACGTTATGTCAGCTGAGAAGCAGCTCACGTACCTATTGAGAGCCTTACCCAGATCATTCCAGATGACAAGAACCTTGCTCGCGAAAGATCCCGCCATGAATCTCGAAAAGGCGATTGTCGAGATTCGAGAGGAAGTCGAGGCCAGAGAATATCTTGATCACAAAGATGGTTCTGACCAGGCCCTCTACAGCAACAAAGAAAAATCCAAGAAGTAGTTTAAGCCTAAGAGGGAGTCGAATTAGAGGCATGATCGTGACCAGCAAGCAGAGGGGACCAGCAAGAGCAACTGGAAGAGCAAAGGGAGGTCGAAACAACAAGGTGCAGACAAGAAAACTTGCGTGAAATGCAGAAGAGACGGACATACAGTAGATACATGCTGGCTCAATCCCAATATTGAGTGTATCCATTGTCATAAGAAGGGTCACGCAGCCATGGATTGCCACTAGAACCCGAGAAACAAATCAGCATAGAACAGACATGAGAACAACAATAATTCATCCTATGTCGAGGAGCCCGAGAGCTCAAAAATGGGCGAAGAAAGAACGAACAAAAACCGTCTATATCTATGAAGACGTGTGTGCAGCATCAACATCTGACATACATGAGGTGATTCTAGACTCAGGAGCCACCTCACACTTCGTGACATCAAGATGAATAATGTCTGATTTCAAAAGTGCAGATCCCTCAAGATTCATAGTTCTTGGAGATGGATCTAGACATCAAGTGGACGGTATTTTTTCACTATGGCTCAACACCAATGGTAGAGACAGATGACTCAAAGATGTTCTGTTTGTGCCTACTCTGCAACAAGACTTGCTCTCCATAGCAAGAATAGCAATTGCAGGAATGCGTGTGATGTTTTCTGACGAAGCATGCAATGTGATTGATGCCAGTACCAGTACTTTGATCGCTCAAGACAGAAGGAAAGGAAACCTATATCATCTGAAGGTACGCCTACCTACCGATTAGGTGCATCAGACTCATGATGACCAGCCAGACAATCTGTGGCACAGGAGACTCTGCCACATGAACTAAAAGGCACTTTACCAAGCAAGCCATCATGGAGCAATAACAGGGGTCAGCATCTCGAATGCAACCAGTTCGACCACCTGTGATGCATGTTTGAAGGGCAAGATGTCACGCACACCATTCGTCAAAGACTCCTACAGAACGACTAAGATTCTGGAGCTAGTGCATTCTGACATCTGTAGACCATTCACCGTGATCTCAGTAGGAGGTTCAAAATATTATATAGCTTTCATTGATGATTATAACAAATTTGTCAGAGTGTATCTTATTCTAAATAAATCTAAAGCACTTGATAAATTCAAAAAATATGTGAATTGGACTGAGAGATGTACATGCAGCAAAGTGAAACAAATCAGAACAGATCGATGTGGCAAATACATCTCGAATCGCTTCATTGACTTCTGCAATGATCATGGCATCATTCACAGAAGAACTGCAGCCTACACACCGCAGCACAATGGTGTTGCTGAACGAACCCCTGATGGAAGCAGCCAGATGCATGATGGCCTACTCGAAATCTCCAAGGGCACTGTGGGCTAAAGCAATAGCTACAGCCGCATACATCTAGAACAGAACAGGCAAGTCCGGTGTTCCTCACACGACACCACATGAGCTATGGTGGGGTAGGAAGCCCAATCTGTCTCACGTCAGAATCTTTGGTTGTGCAGCTTATGCACATATTCCTGATAAGCTTCAAAAGAAGCTTGATGAGAAAGCCGAACAGGGATTTCTAGTAGGTTATGACAACAATTTGTCATACTATAGAGTCTACATTCCAGACACGAACACTATGAAAACAGTGAGAGATGTCAGATTCAATGAGAGCAAGACAATGGCCAATGACGATCCTGTCAGCTACGAAGTTCTGGAGAGACAGTACTATGACCTGCCGCCAATGACAGAGGGAGTAGAGGACAAACACAAAAACTAAAATTTTCGAGTCGCCTCCCATTCGAACGACGAATCTGATGAAGAAAGATTCGAGAGGCAATCACATGAGGAAGAACTAGGTATGGACGTTAGAGCCATTACCACATAAGTGCAAGACTGTCAAATGCAAATGGGTTTTGAAGCTCAAATACGGACCAGATGGGGACATCACAAAATACAAGGCAAGACTGGTAGTGAAAGGTTTCTCTCAGAGATATGGTATTGACTACTCTGAAATCTTCTCTCCTGTCGTCAAACATTCATCCCTACGTTTGTTATTTGCATATGCAGCAGCTTATGACCTCAGGATCCACATTGTGGACGAGAAGACAGCCTTCTTGCATGGCGAATTAGATGAAGAGGTCTACATGGATCAACCCCTAGGATACGTCTCGAATTCACTTCCTAACTATGCATGCAGAATGCATAGAAGTATCTACGGTCTGAAACAATCAGCCCGACAATGGTACAAGAAGAAATATCAAGCCCTGAAATCATTAGGATTCAAGCCTCTGTTGGCTGATGTATATGTCAGAGTTACAGATGGGCAGATCATCATAGTGGCTGTATATGTGGACAACACTCTGATACTTTGCAGGAGTGAGCAGCTAATTGCTGAAGTAAAGGCAGACATTTCGCAACATTTCGAAATAGTGGATCTAGGAGAAGCCAAGTGTTACCTAGGCTTACAAATTGAAAGGGACTACGAGGGAGGTAGGTTATACCTTCACCAGTCCAGATACACTCAGAAGATCCTAGAGGACTTTGGGATGCTGAACTGCAAAGGAGCAAACACTCCAATGCTCACAGGGATGGTGGTGACAAGCGACAACTGTCCAAGGACTGAGGAAGAGAGAGGCTCACACCTTACAGGAAGCTGATAGGATCACTGATGTACCTTGTAGACAACACACGTCCGGATATTGCTTATGCAGTGTTCATGATGAGCCAATTCTACACGAATCCAGGTTCGACACATTGGAAGATTGCAAAACGCATTTTGCAATATCTTCAATTAACAAGGGATTATGGCTTGTGTTATTGTCGTGATGCAGGTTTTGGGATATTTTCCTACAGCGATGTTAGCTGGGCATCTCTCAAGGACGACTGTAAAAGCGTCTCAGGAGGATGCACCATCGCATCAGGAGCAGCAGTTCTCTGGGTCAGCAAGAAGCAGACCGTTGTAGCCCAGTCATCTTGTGAAGCAACATATGCTGCAGCAGCAAAGATGGCCAACAAAATAATCTGGCTAAGGCAGTTCTTGGACGAATTGGACGAAACAAGGAACGAGCCCCTGGTCTTACAGATGGACAACACCTCTACAACACACTTGACAAGGGATCTCATGTTCCATTCCAGAACAAAACACATTGCGATCAAGTACCACTGGATCAGGGATCTAATTGAAAAGAGGATGCTGCAGACCACCTTCATCAGAAAAAAAGACATGGTTGTTGACATCTTCACTAAAGCCCTGGACAAAGGACTCTTTGAGAGACAGAGGAGCAGTCTCAGGATCGTAAAGCTATCATGCTTTGAGAGGGAGCTGAAGAAACAAAATGTTTCTAACTACAAAGCCTTGCTAGCTTTCAGCCCTCAGCCTGACAAAGATGTTCGCGACCACGAAAGTCAGGAGATACGAAGCATGAAAAGCTTCGCGAACTCAAAAGTCAAAGGAAACGAAGACGAACAGTTCGCGAACTCAAAAGTCAAAGCAGACGAAGACGAACGGTTTGCGAACACGAAAGATTCACAAACAAGAATCTTTTGCGGTCCAGTGCGAGAGAAGACAGACGAGCAAAACGAAACCTTCTCCTGTCCTCCACGCTCTAGAGAGTACCAGCGAGATCATGCAAGTACCCAGAAGTACAGATATCTGATCTGATGGCATGACGTCAGCAGATACATTTTAGGTCGTGGCTAATCTACCACTCTTGTATTTCCCGGATTAGTTGTAGATGCTTAATCACTCTAATCTTAGATTTACATAGAGCGACTATACTTACTGGATGTTACTTGACATATAGAAAAACAGAGTACACATACAGTGTAATGTAGTAGTCTGATGATCCACTGTCTGCCAGTAAAGCGAGACGATTGCTCGTGAGAGAACTGTGTTTCTCCCATGCCAACGCACTACGTGGATTTTGCATGCATTACTTGAAGAAATCAGAGAAAGATCAATATAGATGATTTTATTGCTGTGTCTGATCTCGAATGCAAATGCGTCTGCTGTTTATTTCATGTGTCTAAGTTTCCTTGTTCATTTGGATTCCACACCTTGGTTGAAACTATGTTGAATGTTGCATTAATTTTATAAAACGTAGATCAGCAGTGCCTGACTACACTCTGGAGGACTGTAGGAGTGATTCAGCTGGCAGTGTCCAGCGATCACATCTGAACTCCATCTGAGGGCAAGAGAGTCGTGGTTCCTTCACAAAAGCTTCGCGACTGCGATCCTGATTCATTCACACTCTTTAGTGGCATGCAGAGCATATCACACCTCACACATTCTCAACAATACCATGTCAAGAATTATATATGCAACATCAAGCATTCACCATAAGCAATCACCACAAGAAGGCGGAAGAAGAACACGCACTATCACTCTATCACACAAACTCATACAGAATGTATGTACAAATAAACCCTGAACCCTGATAGAGAGAGAAAACCTACGAGTAGACTAATAGACTAGCCTACGGCTAATGATAGCTGGTCACAACTGTCAACATTAATGTACATCGTAAACAATAACAATGAAGTTTATCATTGATTTCTAACAGTGAAATTGGCCGTAATCATTCTGTCTACATAAATGAACCAAAACTATAGCTCTGTAGAAATGAACTAAAACAGCCATAGATGACACTATTGAGTTTTTTGCAAAAAATGTGAAAAAGGAGAAGGTGCCCTTAAATCTCATTTAGGGTTGCCCTACGCTTTGCCATTGTCATTTCCTTAACATTTGAGGCTCTTTTGAAAAAGCTAAAAATGTGACACTGTGATTTTACACGAGATTTCTGTCAAGCAAAAAATGCGAAAAAGAGACACTGCATTTTACAACGGGATTCCTGACAGACAAAAAAGATGACATTGTTTCAAACTCCATGTATTCCTGCAGGCTATGTAAAAACACTTGTAATTCTACAGATTGTATAAAAACACGGGAAAATCTGCAAAACTAGATAAACAATGGATGAAGATTAAAACCGATTAGTCGATTGGTAAGAAGGTTAATAGTCCAACACTCCCCCTTAATCTGAATCCTTGAATGCCTTGACCTTCAAACTTAGTTCTACATAGAATCTTCTGTGTGACTTCAAACTTAATGCTTTAGTAAAAACATCTGCTGCCATATCTTGCGTTCTACAGTACTGCAATCTAACCTCTTCGTTGAGAACTTTGCTTCTGACAAAATGATACTTCAGTTCAATGTGCTTACTCTTGGAATGAAATCTAGGGTTGGCTGATAAGGTGATGGCACTTTGATTATCACAAAATAATATCATCGGAGCATATTGATTTAGACCGATATTTGAGGGTAAGTTCCTCAACCAAATTGCTTTCTTTGTAGCTTGAGAGGCTGTGATATACTCTGATTTAGTGGAAGATAGAGCTATCGAAGATTTCTTGTGACTATTCCAGGAAATTGGACATTGTTGAGGAAGAATGTAAATCCGGAAGTGGATTTACGAGTGTCTACATCTCCTGCCCAACTTGCATCTGTGTAACCACTGAGTAAATTGAGTTTGTCGTTGCCGACTGCTCCATAACGAATGCAAAAGTCCATAGTAGCTCGAAGATATCTCATGACTCTGATAAGAGCCAATGTGTTATACCAGGGTTAGTCATATACTGACTGAGAGAGCTGACTGCAAAAGCTATGTCTGGCCTGGTACAAATCATGGCATTCATAAGAGATCCTATAATAGAATGGTGAGGATACTCACGCATTTGCTGCTTCTCATGAACTGTTCGGGGACACTATTCCTTTGACAATCTGAGACCTGGTTCCATTGTTGAGAGAGCTAACTTGCATCAGATTATATCTGACTAGCATGTTGTAGATGTACCTCTATTGTGTAATGTAAGCCAACTTCTATTTTCTGTCTCTGTGGATTTGTATACCAAGGCAGAAATGAGCTTCGCCCAGATCAGTCATTTCATATTGGGAAGATAGCATTGTCTTGGCTTCTTTTATCAAATCGGTACTATTGCTGAAAAGCAATGTATCATCCATGTACATAGTGATAATGATAAAAGACTGCTGCACTACTTTGAAGTAAACATTTGAATCTAAAGAGCTAGGTGTATAGACGTGATCAATAAGGAAAGTATTGATCCTTTGAAACCATGCTCGAGCAAATTGCTTTAAGCCATAAAGTGCCTTATGGAGTTTACACATGTGATTGTGTTTACCCTCGATAGTATAACCTTCGGGTTGCACCATGTAAATGTCTTTTTTGATAACTCCATTTAGATATGTTGTCTATACATCCATTTGATGTATTTCCAAATCTGCTACAGCAGCAAATAATAACAAAAGTCGAATAAAAGAATGCTTGACTACTGGATTGAAGGTCTCAGTGTAATCAACATTGTATATTTAAGAAAATCCTCTGGCTACAAGCCATGCCTTTCTTCTGTTGATGCTTCCATCTGCGTTGTACTTGACTTTGAAAATCCATTTGCAATCAACTATGTTTCTGCTAGCAAGTAATTCAGCAATCGTCCACGTCTGGTTCTTGATAAGAGATGAATACTCTTTTTCTATAGTTTCTTTCCAGAGATCTGAATCAAGCTGACTGAGTGCCTCTTGGACAGACATCGGTTCTCGAACAAGATAAACTGTAGACTCGTCGATACATTGGTTAGGTTGTCTGCTAGTCCTTGAAGATCTTCTGAGTAATTCAAGAAGTTGATTATTTCCATCACACTGTAGTTGCTGATCTGCAACATCATCATCTTCTGATCCTTCATTGATTTATTTTTCATCAAGAGTAGAGGAGCTTGGACCTTCAATAGGAATAGTCGACTAAGGAACTGGAAAGTTCAAAGCGTCAGGAGAATCTGATAGGTCGGCTACATGGGGACTACCCTTTCCTTTGAGGTCTTGAAACTGATCTTTGATGAAAATGACATCCCGGCTAGTGAATATCTTCAACTCGATGGGACTGAACAACTTGTAGACTTGATCTGAAGTAGTGTAGCTGATGAAAAAACACTTGATACTCTGGAAGTTGAGCTTCTTCTTGAGATCACGAGGAATCTGCGTGAAAGAAGTACATCCAAAAACTCGTAAGTTTGAGAAAGAAGGTTTGGTACCTGTCCAAACTTCGAATGGTGTTTTGTCTGAGAGGCCTTTAGTAGAACATTTGTTCTGAATATAGGTTGCTGTTGAAACAGTTTCAGCCCAGAAGCACTTTGGAAGTGTCGCATGTGATAACATGCACTTTGTTGATTCAACTAAGGTTCTGTTCTTTCTTTTAGCAAGACCATTTGATTGAGGCAAATAGGAGGTAATATATTGTTGCTCAATGATGTTGTTAAGGCAATACTCCTTGAATTCGTTGGAGATGTACTCTCCCCCGTTATCTGACCTCAGTGCTTTGATTCGTTTGCCAGTTTGATTCTCAACTCTTTGAATTGTCTAAATTTGATGAAAGCCTCTGATGTCTGTTTAATGAAATAAACAACTGTTCTTCTAGAGAATTCGTCAATATAGGTAATGAAATATTTTGCATCTAGCAATGAGGGAGTTTGCATAAGTCCACATATATCTGTATGAACAACATCTAACAATTGCTACATGCCTATGGTTTGATCTAAAAGGAATCCTAGTCTGCTTCCCAAAGATGCAGCTATGATAGACAAGGAGATTGACCTTACTAGAAGGATAGTCGAGATCAAGAACCATGGATTGTCTAGACATGTTCATAACAGATGCATGATTCAAGTGTTCGAAGCGATGATGTCATAGTAATGCTTTATTGACTAAAATAGAGGTTTTCAAGGCTTGACTAGACTCAGAATAGCAATGTGCCATTCTATATAAGTAGTTATTCTGCCTCTTACCGACGAGTGCAAGGATTTTATTACTCCTATCAACTATTTTGCATTGATCAGATTCAAATTGTACCTTATGACCTAAATCTGTAATTCTACTCACTGATAACAGATTTGTAGAGAGTTTAGGAACATATAAGACCTTTGATAGTAATTTGAATTGATCATGCTGGAACCGCAATCTTATAGTACTCTTCACCTTCAATAGTGTGAGTACTATTGTCACCAAGATGAACAAATTTCTTCGTGTTGTAAGGAGTGTAGGAGTTGAAGATCTCACGTTGATTGGTCATATGTTGAGTTGCTCCAGAATCCAGAAACCATGAATCATCCAAAAAAAAAAAATGCTCTTTGATCTTTGACCATGAATGCGCCTTCGTCCACTTTGACCTTGGGAGATGATGAAACTGCATTTACTTGTTGATCAAGTTGCTTTGCTGCATTCTTCGCTTGGAGAATTTAGCAATCCTTGATCTCATGGTTATTGCACTTGCAGTACCTGCAAAACATCTTCTTCTTCGATTGTAGATCTGATGATTGTGCTTGATTTAGAGTTTGTTTCTGATTCGTTGCAGCCTTATTGGAACTTTTTTGCTTCTGTCGCTTAGAGCCTTTGTCGACATATAGAGCCTGAGAGGAGGAAGTAGACGGAGTGTCTTGACTTCTTTGATTATCTTCTTGCAGCAGCATAGTGATAACTCTAGTAAGAGTTAAATCTGTGTGTGTCGATATCATCCAGTTCTGATATGTAGAGGGCAAGCTTTAAAGCAATATCATAATTGTGTATTGATTGTTTATGACTGATCCGACAACGGCCATCTGTTGCAAGAGATTCTTAATCTGGTGAATGTGACTCTTAAGGGAATCACCAGTAGACATTTTGAATGTGAAGAATTTCCTTCGTAGTTACGTCCCTCACGTCATATAGTGAGTTCAAAATGTCCCAAACTTCTCTTGACATTTTAGCTTCAACTATGTGTCCAATCTGTGTATCTGATATATTGAGGATAATAAGTGAAAGCTTTACCATCCTTCGATTTCCACTTTGAGTCGTCATCTTCAGGTTTTACTTCTGTACCTGTAACAACATCCCATAAGTCGCTGGTGATTAGCAAGGTCCTCATCTTAAATTTCCACAAATGATAATTGGATCCATTCAGCTTGTCTGCGATAAGACCAACTTTACTTTGAGAATCCATCTGGAACTTAGTCTATCAATTGTATCAATGACGCTAAGATGTAGTAATGCCAACAATAGGAAATCAATTCTCTGATACTGAAAGGTTGAAAAAAAATCGAAGAGTATGATTATCAATTTGATATCGGAAAAGATATCAAGTATTAGATATTTTGCTCTGATATAAGAATGGAATCAGAAGAAGTAGTGAAAATGCTCTGATACCATGTCGGAAAGTGGTGTGCAGAAGATAGGTCTAGCTAAAAAAAAAAACGAACTCGAAAAGAAATGAATGAAAATAATTTGAGTGTCTAGAAAGGAAATTTTTCGTGCATGGCAGAATAAACTATCATCATCTTTCCAATGCATGACTACGCCTATTCAAACAAAACAATAGTGATAGAAATCACATTTGAACTTATAGTAACTAACTTTGAAATCGCCAGTACTACAGTGATTACGTTCTGGAAGGTATGAAGAATCATGTCTGTAAATTCGACAAAGCACTTTACGAGTTGAAACAGTCTGCCAGAGCTTGGTTTCAGAGGATCAACACATTTCTCATCGAACCAGGATTCAAACCAAGCACTGTTGATTGCAACATCTATTCCAAGTTAGTGCAACAATCCTTCATTATCATCACCTTATACGTGGATGATATGTTGCTCAAACTCCGTGTATTTCTACAGACTGTGTAGAAACGCTTGTAATGTAGCAAACTATATAAAAACACGGGAAAATCCAAAGAACTGGATAAACAATGGATGAAGAATAAAACCAATTAGTCGATTGGTAAGAAGGAGAATAATCCAACAGTTCAATGCCATTGTTAAGGCAGTACTCCTTGAATTCGGTGGAGATATATTCTCCCCCGTTGTCGGACCTCATTGCTTTGATTCATTTGCCAGTTTGATTTTCTGCATCTCTTTGAATTGTCTAAACTTGATGAAAGCCTCCGATTTCTGCTTAATAAAGTAAACAGCTGCTCTTCTGGAGAATTCGTCAATAAAGGTAATGAAATACTTTGCATCTAGCAATGATGGAGTTTGCATAGGTCCACATATGTCTGGATGAACACCATCTAACAGACCTTTTGTTGCATGCCTATGAACCTATTGATTCTCATTACAAGCTTTAATATATGATGGATTTCCTCTGATTTGAGCCATCATGCATCCAATTTGGTTGTGTGAGGCTTAGGCACCATTGTGTTGAGGTTTTGCTTGTTGGAGGAGGCCAAAAATGTATTTTTTGCAAGGTTTGGGCTCATGATTGATTGCTGGACCTATTAGAAGTTCTATGCCTCTCTAATGGACCTTAGTAGAGTGCTTGTAACCTCATGATTGGATGATTATTGGGCTGGAGTTGAAGTTTTGATGATACCACCTTTGGCCATTTACTGCTAGCATGTATGAAGCCTAGGTGGGAAGGTGATGTGGCAACTGCTTTTTAGACCCATATCCCTCCGTACGGTGCTTTATAACAACCAATTTGGTGTTCTGTAGAGAAAGTTATGGATGTGGGAAGTTTGGCAATTTTTGAACTAGAATTTGCAAAACTTTCGAAATGTTCTGATGCATGCATGCTTGTAACTCAGTGTAGTGCTTGTCTATTGATGAAAATATATGGACAGACATGTTTGCATGCTTGGATGCATGTTGCATGCGTAATCAATAGATTGATCAATAGATTTCTTGCATGAAGTTATTTTTTAAAATTCTAGATCAAAAAGCAGATTTCCTAGTGGCTAGGCTATTTACAAAATTTTTTCGTTTTTTCAAAAATGTCAATGCATGTCAAGTTAGATGCATGCAGGATGTTTTAAAATGATTTCGATATGTGATGGTGCCTTTGAATCTGATGGATTGATCTTCTTAATCTATTTTTCACAGTTGGTCTATTTCGAACGGATTTCGAAAATCCCAGCTTTTTCTAAATTTTTAAACTTGGTCCGAAAAGTTGTTGTTGCTTAAATCAGTCTATTATTGATTTTGCAAAATTTGCTTAAATGCGTGAAAGACCTTGAGTAATATTGGCCAGTTATGAAGGTTCTGAACATTTCACTTGTTAGTTGATGATTGGATCTCGACTAATTAAGCTAATTTTGCATTTCACGAAATCAATATGGCAGATGATAATGCAAATGCAACTCTTGATGTTCAGGTGCCTATGCCTACCTATCTGCAGATTTGCCAATGAAATAAACAACAGGAATCAATAGATGAAAGTACTGTTAAATCAAGTCAAAACTTTATCTGCACCGAATTTGGGCTTTCAGCCTGAACCATTTTTGGAGGAGAAGAAAGAGAAAAAAACCCGAGGTTGCAGATGACTGGTTATCCAAGTGGACCGGTTATTTTAATCTACACGGAATTTCTGAAAAAAAAAAAAGATTGAAAGTGTTATTTTGTGCTTCTGTGAGAAAGCTTCGTCGTGGTGGTGTGACCTTCAACCAAAACCTACCACATGGGATGAGTTTATGGAAGTGTTCAAGAAGTCGTTTGTGGTCGTAGACGACTCATATTTCTACCAAAGATTTGTTAACTGCAAAATGGGTACTCGAAGTTTGGACTCGTACCTGCAATATTTTTTGGATTTATGGAATAAGGTTCTCTCATTCGATGCAAACTGCTCACAAATGCTACGAGAGGTGAGAGAGACTAGGGAAGGAAATGGAGAGAGAGAGAGAGAGAGAGAGAGAGAGAGAGAGAGAGAGAGAGAATGTCACCCCAGTTAGACAAATGGGATTTGCACATTTCCATTGGTCCACGTTTGTCCTAAAATGTCATTGAAGGGCATTTGAAAATCATTTGAAGTGGGCTTAAAAATCTAGAAAGAGAACATGTGTGTTATTGGAATATTCTAGAGAGAGACATTGTGTTTTTGGAAGCTTCCAGATAGAATTTGAGAGAGAGAGAGAGAGAGAGAGAGAGAGAGAGAGAGAGAGAGAGAGAGAGAGAGAGAGAGAGAGAGAGAGAGAGGGCTAGCGATGGATCCAGAGAATTATGTGAGGAAGATAGATGTCAATGCTGAATGTCAGTTGTTATTAATGTACAAAATAAGCTTTGTTACCTGAAAGCTTAGTTAGACTAAAGATTTCTTAGTCCAATCTTCCCATTCACTTCTAGAATTTAGCGATAGGCTAAGCCGTTTTGTTTTTCGTATCAGGGCGAAAGCCATGCTGATCATTATGTTTGGCGTTTCGCGTTAGTCCATATCAATTGATAGTCTTATATATATATATATATATATATATATATATATATATATATATATAATCAACAAGAGGACGCTTGCTAAACAAGTACAAATCGTATTCACGGAATTTTTTTTGGGGTGAGCAAGGACACGCGTACAATGGTATTAGGACAAATCCATGCCATACTAACCCATGGACCAATGAACAGGTCGTGTAATGGTGTCGAGACCCTTGAGCATATCCATGCTTTCCAAGGGTGCTCAAGCTCGATTCCTAGTTTCATTCCTAGTGTAAACTTGAAAGGGCAAGTGTGAAATTTACGTAGTTACTTAAGCTACAATCAAAGAAAGGAAACACTATTGGCTTGTATAGTCTCTCATTATGGTAGGGCAAATCCATGTCATACTAATGTTGGAGAGTATGACGACTCTTGCGCAAATCTATGCATTCCAAGAGTACTTAAGCCAAGAAAACTAGCACATTTAATCGTTTTGGGTTCAAAGACGACTCTTGATTGTTGATTGGGCCACGTGTACCCTAAGTCTTCTATGACAGACAATTGAAGGCAGGTAGTTGAAGGGCACAGTTGAAGGGTGACGGGGCATTTTTTTGGAACTTTCCAAAAAAGAGTAGAAAGAGAAAAATTTAGAAGTTTTGTAGAGAGAGAAAAGGATATCTATATATGCGTGGAGAAAAAGAGAGCGCATAGGAGCCAGCGTGATCAAGGTGAGGGAGAGAGGCTTTTTCAAAAACCATTAGGGCTTTTTTAGGGTTATAATTTTTTTTAGGGTTTTATAATGATAAATAGCCATAATGTGAGGTGTTGGAGAATGTCACTTGAGAGAGAGACAATGTCATTTGAGAGAGAGAGAGAGAGAGAGAGAGAGAGAGAGAGAGATATGAGTGAGTGAGTGAGTGGGAGAGAGTGGAAAGGCGAAAAGGACGAGCGACGTTGAAGGCGGGTGATAAATTCCTGATTGAGAAGAAGCACATGGGTTCGTCCTACTTCACCCGCCTCCATCGCGAAGGCCTCACATCCTCCGAATCCGATTCCTTCCCACAGCTGACAGCTTCAGCTCGGCAGTACAACTCACACACAGCAGCAGAAGAACCAGCAATAAAACACGGCAGCAGCACAGGCATGCAACTGCGACACGTTGGTCTGGAAACGATACCTATTTCTTACAGCCTTGCGGTTTCTGGCAAAATTGAGGGCCATAATCCTGCGGGAAATATGCAATCTGCTGTGGTGGATGAGCTAAAAAAGTTATATGCCTGGGCAGATAATGATTTGATACAGGATGTTTTGGCATCAGATTCTGTGAACTTTGATAAGAACATGGCAATTATGTGCCTTGATTCGATGGTTGCTTCGTTCGCAGCTGAAGATTATCATCAAGTTGGGGACGTAACTTCAGACTCGGTCGGAACTGAAAAGGAAGCTTCTGTTTTGAATAGATTTAGTCGCCTTTCTGTCTCTTCTGTGCATGAGGCTGTTTTGGCTACTGAGGAAGCTGAAAGCTACGTTGTTCAAGAACGTAGAAGAACGAACATCGATGTGGTAAAGATTGATAGATCCTTGACTGAACTGCCCACGGAACCTGACTGGCAGGTGGATGATTCCTACCTAGTTTTTCGAAAGGATGCTCTGCGAGCGGCCAGGTATGCGGGTGATAGACTTTCTGGAAGCAGAAATTAAGGTTTTATGTTTCCATTTGATGAATGAGCATTGAGAATTATCTGCCTCTCGTCAGCTTTTTTTTTAGCCTTGTAGAGCTTAAGACATTCCTACAGGTTTACGTCATGAAAACATCTCCGAGTCACGTAATTGGGATCATTTGAACTATTTTTTTCATGACTTTTTTCTTCCTCAAGTGAGTTAGTTGATGATTCTTAGAGCGTGGGCAGATTCATGCATACTTGGTCTTTTATGGTATCCAACGTGTTGGGTGTGCGTTAATGTGTCTGGATCAGGGTTGGATATCAGCATGCAAGAGGGGCAGTGCATGCATTCAAAATAGGGGATCATAGAAGAGCTCGAATGCTTTCCAAAAAGGCACAGGATGAACGTAATCGTGCGCAAACCTTAAATGCCAAAGCAGCTTCTAAGATCTTCAACCTGAAAAATTCAAATAGAGATATCTGGAATCTAGATTTGCATGGGTTGCACGCGTCGGAAGCTGTTGATGCATTGCAAGCTCGATTATTGGAAATTGAACTAGCCAAAAGTCCTATACAATCGCCATCAAAGGCAGAGATAGTTGGAAAAAACTACGTAATTTCACGTGTTAGCAACCGTCTTCAACATGGTAGTAGAGGGAGAGCGTTGGAAAGTATTGATCCAAAACATGAGCACGATCCTAAGAAGGTGGCTCCAAAGTTTTCAGCAAATAAGGAGCTCGTCGTCATTACAGGTATTCTTGATCAATGATGCATGTAGCTTTGATGGGAAAACAACATTTTTTTTAGCCAATTGTTTGCTCTGAGCTTATCCTGAGATGAATTTGGAATGTAAACTTTGTGAGACCTTCACCTCCAAAGGAAGAAGGCAACCATATTGCATCTGAAAATGTCAACTCTATAGAAATAGGGTTTCTAATAGTTGGGTTTATTAGATGACAGGTTCATGGATGCATGAAATGGAGATCCCATGATAACATATATGGGAATGGATTTTTCAATGCCCTAGGCTCATAATTACCTAGTGGGTAAGAATAATTAGTCTTACTTGGGTCTATATGAAATGATACTAACTTGGCATTAGTCATACAATTATTTTAAAATCATGCAACATGATTTTTCTCTCAAAAAATTAGCAACTTTGTTTTAGAAAAATGATTGATTTGTGTGTGCATGTGTGTGTGTGTGTGTGAATCTATTTGATTGGTCTCAAGTCATTTTATGACTATGTTGGCACACATTCTATGATAAAGTTTCATACAAAGCAAATGAGCTAATAAGACTTAGGCTGGATGTTGTACTTATGGCCAGTAGTTGTCCTTTTGAGTTTCAAGATAAATATTTTAATTAAGGATCTCTAAGCTCGTAAGTCTAGATTTTTTTTTGTTAAATTCACTCCTTGACTTGAATATTTATTAGTTCCAGCAAATTTAAAGTAAATCACATTAGTATTGTCTTAAAATAGACGACTATTTTGATTGATAATTATTTTGAGATTTTGGTCATAATTGACAAAATCCAAGGCCTAGCTATGGAGTATGATAACAACATAGTAAGCACACTATGAAAGCTTGAAAAAGCCAGCTATAGAGTAAAAGGCAAAAGCAAGAGAGAGAGGACTTCAAAGCTCACACAACTTGAATGATTATTGAAAGAGTAGTAGGGCGTGGAAACCCCTCCAAACTAAGGGCCACATATAGCATGTAATATATAGAGGTGGTGTCTTGCTAATTCTAGCTCTAGAACCCACATGGGTCCTCAACCTACTTGTTATTACTTGCCTAATTAGCACAAGTGGGGTGTACTATGTACATAAATGTTTTACCCCCATGTCTTATGCACAACCTATAAGTTACAAGTATACAAGCCTTAAGGGGCAAAATAGACATTTATTTCAACACCCCCCCTCAATGGCTATTTTGTTCATACCAACACCAAGCATGGTACGAAAATTTTCAAAATTTTCTCTACTAAGTGCCTTAGTAAAGATATCTGTTGCAAGGCCTTCTTAAGCCTGCATACCATAGTTTCCTTGCCCTTAGCCTCAAAACCTTGTGGCTGATCCATGTAGACTTCTTCAGCCAACTGCCCATTGAGAAAAGCACTCTTCACGTCCATTCGATGGACTGATAGACGTCATCTTAGCTACAAGTGCATATTTCTCATCATAGTCCAACTGCTATGCAAAGCCTTTTGATGCTCCCATCCGATTTGTATTTGGTCTTGTAGACCCATTTACACCCAATAGGACGCTTTCCTTTTGGTAGCTTCACCAAATCCCATGTATCATTCTTGAGGATGGAGTCGTACTCCTCTTGCATAGCATGTTGTCATACCTTCTCATCTGCTGCCTCAACGAATGTATGCGGATCTTGTGAATCCAAAATAGTGGTCATAAGTGCATAGTTTGTCTCCTGGTGTTGAGATGATCTTGCCTCTGGATTGCTGCTCTCTCCCTCATCCAATATCAAACCATCTTGCACAATTTTCCAATACCACTTGGGAAACTTCTTCCTTGCAGTTGGTGATGAAGACGGTGAATAGGACTCAATAGGTTTTCCGCTTTTCTTCCGCTTCCTAGCCTCCTCGGATTCTTCCTCTTGATCACTCATATGATCATCCTGAGGTCCCCAATATATGGATGTGGATCATCAAGTATTGGCACAAATTCACTTGTACCCTCCCATGCAGACCTGGTTTGGGTTGGTCCCCACAAATCTAAATGCACCAAATCAAGTATACTTGCTACCCTGGTGGTGCTCTCCTTGGGAAACTTTTGCCTTTGTTGTTTTCCCATAGCGCAAGCCTAGCAAACTGAAGAGCTTGGCTTAACAACTGGAAGCCCCTCCACCATATGATGTTGGTTCAACACTTGCATGCTTTGGTAGCCAAGATGTCTATACCTCTCATGCCACAACCTATTCACATCACTTCTTTTTGTTGTATAAGCATGCTGACTAGGGATAGAAGTGTACAACATGTATAGATTATCTTCTTGCAATCCTTTGGCCACAACCTTCATATTATCACTCAAATCCAACACAAGATTCTACTTTCATATTTTGTTGCAGTGAAGATAGCTCCCACTGAAAGAAGATTTTTAGCAAGTCCTGGTACATATAAGACATTATTAATGTCTTTAACTTCTCCTGATGGAAGCTTTGCAAGTACTGTGCCCTTTCCCTTGACCTTGTGTGTTGAGTTGTCACCTAGGCACACCTCTTGTCCATCACGAATCTCCACAAAGGTATCAAACCAATCTCTATGAGTCCTCATGTGCTTTGAAGCACCTGAGTCAATGTACCAACCACTTGTTGTAGCTTGTGAGGCCAGTGCAACAGAAAATAACTCAACTTGCCTTATGTCATTCTGCTCCTCTCTTGCAACACTCTCAACAACATTTCCTTCTTGCTTCTTTGTGCCTCTTAGTGACATTCTTTTGCTCTGCAAGCTTCTTCCTGCACTCAAAAGCAAATGTTAGCAACTGTCCTAACACAGAGAAAAAAAATAAAAAAATAAAAAATAAAACTCCGTGGCATGTGTTTTGTAAGTCCACGTATGAGTATCTGTCAATAAACTTCAACCATGGCATGTGTTTTGTAAGTCCATAAGTAGAAGCTTAAATAATAATAAAATAGCTTAAACTTAGATTTAGAACTTAGACTTAGGAAACTTAAGATTAGAAATACTTTATCTTAAGTTAAGAAACTCTGAAGTTCTAGAAAGGCTAGAAACAGATTAGCATTCCCAAGCACCATCCCGGCAAGAGAAAGGCAAGGCCCCCCTCGAATCTCCAGCCCATGATGTTCCTGCATACTTTAAGGACTAT
Organism: Diphasiastrum complanatum; assembly: GCA_029204225.1. NCBI lineage: Eukaryota > Viridiplantae > Streptophyta > Lycopodiopsida > Lycopodiales > Lycopodiaceae > Diphasiastrum > Diphasiastrum complanatum. The sequence goes on from CM055110.1 coordinate 21,339,807, forward strand.
ACGATTGAGGATGTCACAATCCAATTACCCCAAGCTCAACATGAGCCAACTGGTAATTCACCCTACGACGGCCCTGCACAAACCATAACCCTTTCTCTGAGTGAGCCAAATGAAACCAACGAATATCTTGTCCATGTCGGAGCTCATCTCAATCGCGAACAACGCAGACGGCTTGAAAAGCTCCTGCGAAAATATCGACATGTCTTTGTCTGGACCTATAAAGACATGAAAGGCGTCTCACCCCAAGTAGTTGTGCATCGTATCTCGCTTAAACCGGGTGCGAGGCCCACTGCTAGTCGTCCATACAGATGCAATCCCATCTATAAGGCCAAGATCAAAAAAGAATTACAACGCCTCTTAGATGCGGGATTTATCTATGAAATTGAGCATACTGAGTGGGTGTTGGAGGGTTTGCAGATCCCAAGGCAACCCTAATTCTAGTTAATAAGTGAGAGGGATTTGGCACCCTGCGTGTGTAAGTCCAACCCGATGACCACAAAGTTATTTGATTGATTAGTTAAAAGTCAATAAAAGGACTCTAGGCCTTTTTGCGGGACTTTTAAGGTCGCAGGTCCTAATTGTCAAGTTAGTGAATAAAGTTGGGTTTTCCTCCAATTTTGATGGTTCTCACACTTTTTTAAATTTGAATAAAAAGAGAGGCAAGACTGGACCAATAGGATTCAGAGGCCAGGGTCCTCCTCTCTACTATAAAAAGGGACCAACTCGAGTTGCTCCTGATGTTCATTTCCTCATTTCAATAAAGCAGATTGGTTCTCTTTAGAAATGGATTGATGAATGTCCTTGCTCTTCCTCTCTTTTCCTCCATTTCTCATGCTTTCTTTGGATTTTGCTAATTGTTGAATTTGATCATTATTGGGATTGCTATTTCTTATGCTTTTTGTGAGAGAGAAAGAGAGAGAGAGAGAGAAGAGTAAGTTTCTATCATTGTTGTGGATTTAGGGTTAATGGATGTAGTGTTAATGCTTAGTGTTAATGGATGTTAGTGTTAGATTCTCCATTCATGTTGAAATCTGAACTATACTATCGCTCTCATGGGAACGAACCTACGCGTGAGAACTAACTCCATCTCTTTGATGCTAGATTAACTAGATCTTGGATTTAGGTTAGGCAAGGAAAGAAACCCACGACAATTTTGGCGCCGTTGTAGGGGGGCTACGCCAATTTTTCAATTTGCAGCATGTTTTGGCTGATGGTTAGCTTGCATTAGGCATCTTGTCGTGGCATAAATAGTGTTAAAACTGCATTGTAGGGTTAGTTTGGGATTGATTTTGTTAGATTTGAGTGGATTTGCTTGTTTGAAATATAATCTGATTATTAAACAGGGAAAGCTATTCAGATCACCAATCTTAAGATTCCATTTGGATCTGAGATATCAGAGAAAATAACAAAAATCGGTCAAATCTGTCAAATTTGGTCAAAAAGAGGCAAAAAGCGTCATCAGAGCTCAGAACTTTTTACCCTCTTTTAGGAAACCTTCGCCGAGTTGCAGACACCTTCGGCTTTGTTTACGAAACCTTTAGTTTGAAGGGCGAAGATCAATTCCCAGCAAATTTCCAGAAACATCAGAAAAACCACCAAAAACCACCAAAAATTATCAAAACCCTAAACAATACAGAAAAAGAACCTTCGCCCAATTCACTGTGCTTAGATGTGATTCAGATCTATCTACTGCCAGGTCGGCGAAGAATAATACCAAAAATAGAAAGGTTTCCAGAGGATCAGTTGTCATATTGTCATATTTTTGCCAAAAAAGTCACTTTTTTGCAAAATTATCAGTATTACTATTGATCCTTCGCCAGAACCTTCGCCGAGTTTTCAGAATATTCTATTTATAGTAAACTACTATTTTTGAGTTCGGCGAAGATTCATCTTGATTAGATCACAAAAAATCTTGATTTTTACCCTCGCCAGATTACAAAAATTGTATTTTCTTGTGTCAGAAACCTTCGCCCGGTTGTCCATAATTTTATCTTTGTCAAACCTTCCATCTGAGAAGTCGGCAAAGGTTATTTTCCAAGAAATTGCCAGAAAAGTGTTCAGAGATTTTTTATCCCAAACTAGCACTGTTGAACCTTCGCCGAAACAACCTTCTCCTAGAGAACCTTCGCCAGTCCTATTTTTAGTTTCTGATTTTCTTAATCAAGTCTCTGTCAAAATTTGGATCAAATCTGATATATTTTGAATTAGACTCTGAGATATTTATCATTTTTGAGAAGTATCGATTGATCAAATTTTGGGTAGTTTTTCATCATATAGAATCAGATTCTTGAAAAATGGAATAGAGCTAGCAGAGATAATATGAGATAGTTTTTTGAAAAAATCTATATCCAATCACATTATCGATTTGATCTAAGTTTGTAAGATGGCTGTCCCTGGAGCTGCTCCTGGAGGTGCTCCACAGGAGGTCAATCCAATTATTGTTAGAAGAGCACCCCGATTGGATCTACCCAAATATAATGGATTAACAGATCCAGTTAGATTTCTTCAGATCTATGCTGAATCCTGTGAGGTCTATGGTGAGATCTATCCTCAAGATAAACTTGAGTTAACCTGATTTCTACAAAGCTATGTACAAAATGGAGACTGAAGCTCTTGCAACAATTGACTGTACAGCAGGATATATGTGTCAATGGATCAATTTTGATGCAGCCAGGTGACTATAAGAAGGATTATCCTATACGATTTGCAAGCAGACAGCTTACAGATCCAGAGAAAAATTTTTCAACAACAGAACGTGAAGTGCTAGCCATGATTTTTTCTGTTCGAAAATTTCGTCACTACCTCATGGAAACGCACTTTGCATTTTATACGGATCATCAACCGTTACTTTACTTGGTAAATAAGACATGTAATACTGGTTGTATTGCAAGATGGTTATTATTATTGACTGGATTTGACTTTCGAATTGTGGTCAGAAAGGGGAAGCAACATTATCTAGCCGATCACGTTTCGCGAATTGAATCCGCACCAGTTAATACTGAAGTGGATGATGAACTGCCAGATGTTGCGTTGTTCTATGTTGAAGGTCATGCCGCAATTCTCCCTTTCGCGCCAAGAAGTTGTACAGATGGATACAGGGGTTGATTAGAGCATGGACCAGGGGGGAGCTCCAAATCTAGCAGATCAACCGCCAACTATACCGGGTCCATCCTCATCAGGGACAAGCCATTTATTCAGAAGGCCCATCAGCGTCGAGGACCAGATCCAGACCTTCTTAAAACAACATCCACATGAGTCCTCGCATGGTGGATGGGTTCTCAAATTTAAGACCTCCGAGATCGAGGTCGACAAAGAATTGGACAAAATACCTGCATTGGGAGAGCAGCCGACATGGAGAATCACGGTTTTTGAGAAAACTCCGAAATCAATTAGGAGTTACGTCGCCAGCCCTCGCCAGTTGCGGGTAGATTCTTATTACGTGCCAATGCCACGAAGACAAAAATGAAAAGATTTGGGATTGGCTATGGATAAAATCACCATCCATACGCCCAATTGGCCAATCATCCACCAGTCTTATAGCTGGAATATTTTAGTGGAGTTCCATTGGGCCTTACAAGCATATCAGAGAGAGTATGTCCACTCTCCGGATCCAACGGTGCGACAATCGGCAATGTTTGCAAAAGATCTAACTCTGTTGGCGTCAATGGCAACCAAATGGGATGATTGCCTTCCTACCCTGGCATTCGATCCAAATAAGCCGATTGCCTCAGAGCAAATCAAAGATTAGCTGCCGATTGCTCGACTGTATTTCCGTGCGGCTATGATGGGAGGCTCTTGGGAATCCCGCTTCACCTCATAGACAACTTCCAAGTGGATTGCCGGAGCCCACCGTTGTTTCTTGCCGCATAATTTGGATTTCAATACTGCACGCCTTGACTTTATGGAGAAGGTGCAGTATCATTTAATTAAGATTCGGCGCGAAGCCAATAAAAGTCCCCAATAACTGCATATTGCAGGTGTCGTGGGACCGCCACCAGTTTTGGTGGGGGATACTGTTGGAGGGTTTGCGGATCCCAAGGCAACCCTAACCCTAGTTAATAAATGAGAGGGATTTGGCACCCTGCGTGTGTAAGTCCAACCCGATGACCACATAGTTATTTGATTGATTAGTTAAAAGTCAATAAAAGGACTTTAGGCCTTTTTGCGGGACTTTTAATGTCGCAGGGCCTAATTGTCAAGTTAGTGAATAAAGTTGGGTTTCCCTCCGATTTTGATGGTTCCCACACTTTTTTAAATTTGAATAAAAAGAGAGGCAAGACTGGACCAATAGGATCCAGAGGCCAAGGTCCTCCTCTCTACTATAAAAAGGGACCAACTCGAGTTGCTCCTGATGTTCATTTTCTCATTTCCATAAAGCAGATTGGTTCTCTTTAGAAATGGATTGATGAATGTCCTTGCTCTTCCTCTTTTCCTCCATTTCTCATGCTTTCTTTGGATTTTGCTAATTGTTAGATTTGATCATTATTGGGATTGCTATTTCTTATGCTTTTTGTGAGAGAGAAAGAGAGGGAGAGAAGAGTAAGTTTCTATCATTGTTATGGATTTAGAGTTAATGGAAGTAGGGTTAATGGATGTAGTGTTAATGCTTAGTGTTAATGGATGTTAGTGTTAGATCCTCCATTCATGTTGAAATCTGAACTATACTATCGCTCTCATGGGAACGAACCTATGCGTGACAATCAACTCCGTCTCTTTGATGCTAGATTGACTAGATCTTGGATTCAGGTTAGGCAAGGAAAGAAACCCACTATAGTGGGTCTCCCCAATTGTCATCGTTTCCAAGAAAAATGGAAAACTTTGAAATCTGTGTCGATTTTAAGAAACTTAACGCCGTCACTGAACGTGATCATTTTCCATTAACTTTCGGAGAATCCATCTTAGAAAATCTAGCAGGAGATGAGGCTTACTCCTTCTTAGATGGCTTTAGCGGATACAATATGATGCAAATCGCTGAAGAAGATCAAATGGGGAACCTTCTGCTGGAAAGTCATGCCCTTTGGTCTCTACAATGCTCCTAGCACCTTCCAACGTGTTATGCAAGCGGCCTTTTCTCAGCAGATGGGCGATACCTTAGAAGTTTACTTGGACGATTTAGGAGCACATTCCGAAGAAACACGCCATTTGTCTGTGCTCGAATTTTTTTTATCCAATGTCAACGCTTCGGCATCTCTCTTAATCCTGAAAAATACCAGATTTGGGTAACCCATGGTATTGTGTTAGGACATATTATCTCATGAAATGGCATTGCCACTGACCCTGAAAAGATCCTTATCATTCAAAATCTACCGGAACCGCGTACGATACGTGAAGTTTACTCTTTCCTTGGCCACGCCAACTACTATTGGTGCTTTATTTTTTATTTCGCTAACAAAGCACACTTAATCTAAAAAGTAGTTGTAGTTCCCAAATGGACGGATGAACAACGCGTCACCTTTAATCAACTCAAAGAAGCCCTTACCAATGCACCCATCCTCCAGGGTCCTGATTATTCTAAAGAATTCCATGTGCATACTGATGCATCCAAGTATGTCATTGGAGCAGTGCTCACCCAACCAGGAGAATTCAAAAAGAACTACCCAATCCGTTTTCTTAGTCGACAATTGATACCTGCTGAAGTCAATTATACCACTACCGAACGTGAAGCCTTGGCAATGGTATATGCGGTTCAGAAGTTTCACCATTATCTTCTAGGAAAAGTCTTTGCGTTCTTCACTGATCATCAAGCATTGTTGTATCTCATTAACAAGACCTGCACCACAGGCCGTATTACTAGATGGATCCTATTGCTGCGAGAATTTGAGTTTAGGATCGTGGTTCGTAAGGGAGTTCAGCATTTTCTAGCAGACCATCTATCCCGAATCCCTAACCTTCCTACCCCTGATCAAGGCGTCAACGATGATTTACCAGATACAATCCTTTTCCAAGTTGACTCTACACCTGTATGGGCTAAGGAAATTACAGAATATTTAACTTCAATATAGATGGAACCTTTCTTCTCTACACTTGAACGTGCGTTGGTCCTCAAAACTCAACCTTAATACATTGATTGCAGGACAACTCTACAAGCAAGGGTTAGATGAAATTATCCGACAATGTCTTACTGAAGGTGAAATACCCTCTGTATTTCCCTCACTCATGAAGGTATTGGTGCAGGTCATTTCTCTTCTGAAACAACTGCTAAGAAAATCCTCTTGGCCGGTTTTTGGTGGCCAACACTCTTCAAGGATACGCACAATTACACTAAGGCTTGTGATGTCTGCCAATGCACAAAACACCTTCAAAAAACAGACTATATGCCTTTACACCTCGTAACCACTAATCAAGCTTTCCAGAAATGGAGAATTGATTATGTCGGACCTATTAGTCCTGCTGCTTGACACACACAATCTCGTTACATCATAGTAGCTGCAGACTATTGCACCAAATGGGCTGAAACAAGAGCTGTTTGCAATGCTGACGCTCGTTCTACCGTCAAATTTCTCTATGAACAGGTTATAGTTCGTTTCGGATGTCCTCTAGAGCTTATCAGTGATAGGGGTACACATTTCCTTAACTCTGTCATAGCATACCTTCTTTCCAAATTTTTTGTGGTACATCGCAAAATTTTCCCATACTATCCACGCTGCAATGGCCAGGTGGAATCCACCGATAAAATCCTATGTGGAATTCTCACCAAAATCGTCGAATCCAGCCGATCTGATTGGGAACTCAAACTCCATGCATACAAATCTCCACCCTACTTGACTCCACAATCAACGTAGATGATTGGCATTACAATTACTAACCGCACTTCCATCAACCACCGTCACCACCAACCCAATCCAAACATCTCCGCCACGCAGTATCTCCCCACCTCTTGTACCCCTCAATCCACAATCACCTCCACCTACTTTTCATACACCTCCGTCTAGCCCTGCTCCTGATTTTCTACTCTTTAACCCAATGCCATATCCTAACTACACACGCACCCTCCCTGACATTGGTCCTTGGGAGCAGTTACCCCTTGCAGCCCAAAAAGCGGTATGGTTGGTGAATGAACTCCAATACAATCTATTCGGCACCCTAGGGGGGCAGTATACTATGCGGCAATTCGACGATGGTGCTATCGTGGACCTTCAGAAAGAAAAAGCAAGGCTGGAGGAGGAAAACAAACAACAACAGCTGCAGATCCAGAATCTCACGAATTACAATCAACAACAGCAGCAGATGCTACTCCACCTTCAGAACCAGCTCCAACTGAAGGTATCCAACATGCAGCAAACCATCGATACCCTCAAAGCCGAAAAGGATGAGGCTGTAGCAGATGCACAAGCAGCACGTTCCGCTATAAAGGAATAGTTGGAATTGGTGGACTTCAACGACTTCGCACCACCAACTATTCCTGAGGGAACTGCCATTCCAGTGGTGGCCTATCAAACCCTGGCCCAAAAGCTGAAAGCCACGACGGAACAGCACTCAAAATTACAACAATCATACATTACTTCCGCCCTAAACCAGCACATAGCCACCCTGGAAGAACGTTTAAAGGCCGTTGTCCAGTCGACGCCCTCAGTTCATGCAGAGCACGTCCAATTCCATGGTTCAGGGCACCACTTTGATGGACCAGATGGTGGAGATGGAGCAGGATTCCAACAGGCTCCTCATTTCAAGGCCAACCCCTGGGGCAAGGAGCTCAAACACCAACCAATCTGTCAGGCTCTGGGGGTACCAGCTCCCAACATTATCTTTTTCCTTCCACCGCTTCTAATCCTCTCGACACCACTAACCCCCCGTTCATTCCATGACAATTTTTCTCCTGAGTCACAAAGAATTGTTGAAGCTAACCGGCAGAACTCAGAGGTTTTTGGGATCGAGGGTTACCCCCAATCGCCTTTGATATCAATAAACCCTTGCGAACGCAAGACGACCATATCAACGTAGCAAGGCTCTATTATCGCGCTGCACTCACTTCCACCCTGCACGTTGATATGGTGGAGCTATGGAAAACCCATAACTTTCTACAGGGTATACTCCATTATTACAAACCCATGCCCTTCCTGAACAAATTACGATGGCAAATGATGGAGGGCATCGACACGACCATCTACCACTCCCGACAACAACAGTCTCGCCTCCAAGAAGCACAAAAGATCCAGGACGAAAAGGCGTCGATTGGTGTGGGACCACCAATCCAATAAGGAGGGGGATAATGTTAGCAACTGTGCTAACACAGAGAAAATAAAAAAAGAAAGAAAGAAATAAAACTCTGTGGCATGTGTTTTGTAAGTCCACGTATGAGTATCTGTCAATAAATTTCAACCATGGCATGTGTTTTGTAAGTCCATGAGTAGAAGCTTAAATAATAATAAAATGGCTTAAACTTAGACTTAGGAAACTTAAGATTAGAAATATTTTATCTTAAGTTAAGAAACTTTGAAGTTCTAAATCCTAAGTTAGAAGTTCTAGAAAGGCTAGAAATAGATTAGTCCCATAAGTTAGTAGACACTTATGGAAGACCCTCCTTGCCATAAAAGAAGAGGTATTTGCATTGTAAACAACACCTTGTGATTAAGGCAAAATTACTATTGCGATTATCTTGCATTTCATTGTGTTCCCATTGGAAGGTGCATAGCTTGAGGGAAGGTGCTCGGGCCTCCTCTTGCCTCCTTCCATTGGCCTTTAATTGTGGCATGGTTTTATTTGTTTATTGCTTAGTTTAGCCGCAATTCTTATTATCTCCCTTTGGGTGTTACGTAGGATTTAGCAATCTTGCTAGTCGGGTTTGCCTCAACAAGGATTTTTATTGTTGTTGTTATTAATTAGCTTTATTTCCGTTTAGGGCACTAGTTGGGTAAGCCTTAGTGCTCTCATTCCTGTTGATTCTTTCCATATTTCCGTTGAAGCTTGTTGTAGAAACTTAAAAAGTGGACAAATCTCTACATCCCTATACTACACCCGTAAGTAGATCTAGCCACCTCACACACTAGAAACACATCCAACAGCACAGTAATTGCAATTCCCCTTCCTTCGAGGTGTGGAAGAAGTACTCAAGGAAGATTGTGCTTCTGACATTTGCAAGTTCTCCATTCCTTGCTCAAGTGTTTGTGGTGCTCCTTTGTTCTTGCCTTTTCCTTTCTTCTTGTTCTTGGCTAGATTTTGCTTCTTATTAGAAGCAAAGGCATGCTCCTGGAAATCTTCTCTCTTGGAGAGATTAACTCTCCTCATCTCCTCCTGTAACAAAAGACCATATACCTCTTCATAGGTAGGTATTTTCTCCCTCACAGATATCATCATCACAAAGTTCTGATAAGCATATGACAAGCTATTCAGAACTATTGGCACCAAGTCTCTGTCAGCAATAGCCTCGAGTCCAAGCACAAATGGTTGATATCTAAGATCCTAAATCTTAGTAAGATGATCACAATAACTATCTCCCTTGTCTCCATCCTGAGAGTATACAACTTGTTCTTCAAGTAGAGAAGTCTAGTTGTACTTGTTGTCTCATACAATGCACAAAGAATGTGCCAAGCATCTACAGGCCCTTTGGCTGGCCTGATTAGAGGAATTACATTATCCCTCACTGACATGTTGATGATCATGTGTGCCTTTTCCCCTCTCTTGATATAGTCCTTGAGTTCAAGTTCAGATGTTGGAACAGACTCCTCACCTGTCACAAGCTTTCAACATTATTTGTCTTCAAGAATGTTCTTGATCTTGAATTTCCAAATGCTAAAGTTAGTGCCATCAAGCTGGTTGGCTTCACTCAACATGCTCTCTGCAAGACTAGACATAGCTGGATAGAAATAAAAGTAAACTGGGGTTTTCACCCAACTAGGGTATGCAACCATTTGCTCAATAACCCTCAACTTCTGGATTTGAAAGTATCCCCTTGTATGGTTGTCCTAGCCCGTCCAAGATCCACTCAGAACTCTCACTAAAGTCCCCACTGTAGAAAGTGCCCTCTTACAGCCTTGGCTATCCAAAAAGGCTAAAAAAAAATCTTTCCCAAACTAGAAAGTTTTTGGATCACAATACTCCCCTTGCCAACAATATTCCAACCATGCAGATAGCATAGAGATCAGATGCCCCTACAGAAAGTGCGCCCTCCTCAAAGATAAGCTGCTCTCTAGGAATGGCAGGAATCTGATCAAAACAGGTCCAAGCTTTCACCACACCACACCGTAGGCAACATAACTTGCGTTGCTACCATGACAAAATCCAAGGCCTAGCTATGGAGTATGATAACAACATAGTAAGCACACTATGAAAGCTTGAAAAAACCAGCTATAGAGTAGAAGACAAAAGCTAGAGAGAGAGAGGACTTCAAAGCTCACACAACTTGAATGATTATTGAAAGAGTAGTAGGGCGTGGAAACCCCTCCAAACTAAGGGCCACATATAGCATGTACTGTATAGAAGTGGTGTCTTGCTAATTCTAGCTCTAGAACCCACATGGGTCCTCAACCTACTTGTTATTACTTACCTGATTAGCACAAGTAGGGTGTACTATGTACATAAATGTTTTACCCCCATGTCTTATGCACAACTCACAAGTTACAAGTATACAAGCCTTAACGGGCAAAATAGGCATTTATTTTAACAATAATGACCATGCTTTATATGCATTCTTACTTGGTCACATGCTAAGGGACTTTGTTCACCTTTCATTGTAAAAGAGTGTCAATGAAATGTGAAAAATATTTCTTGGGGTACAAGATGATAGATACTATGTGCTCCATAAATGGTTATTTGATTTTACTTGCAAATATTGCAGGATCAGGAACTCATAGTCGTGGTGGTGCTACACTTCCACTTGTTGTGAAGAACTATCTTGAATCCAACCAGTAAGAAAAACTTTACATTAGATAATTTCTTTATGCATCTCACTATTTGATGGTTATGAGCATCAAGTTATATTTTGACTAATCACATTAAAATATATACTATATGCTAACTTGAATAAGGTATGTTGTGATGTGTGCTTTGTTATTGTGTTACATATGGATTAAGTCTTATTTTTTGCTATGATATCTTTCAAAAATAAAATTTATTTTGCAATATAAGGAAACATAAAATATATTAATATGCTTATGAAGCTTTGCATTGGTGGTAAAATTGATTTTCAAATTCCGATTAAAGTTCGCTTCATCTTGCAGGTACAAATTTGATGAACCACGATCTGGTATTATCGTTGTTAAACCAAGAAGACAAATGCAATGATTGATGAGTTGAAGTTCATGCAAATACCATCACTACAAAGACCATCACATCATAGCTTTAATGTAATTCTTACATGACAATAACTACCAAGCCTAATGCTATCAAAATTTGTTCTCATTCTATCCAGGTTGTATAATGTTTGATCAACATATATAAAGCTTCCGACATGTTGTATATCGAATAAGCAACATGCAAGAGGAAGGACTTAGTAGTGGCAATTGAGTTGAGAGATACAAAAATTATTCTTCTTCTTCTAGTTATCTTGTGCTTCACATTGTAACAATGATTGCCAATTCAAAAGTTCCAATGTTCTTCCTTTATTTTCTTATGTATGAGAAAATTTGTATTGCCCAACCTCTCACGTTTGTAACTGAAGCTCTTTTTCTAAAACATAATTAGTTTTAATCAAGTAGATCAATATTTCTTGGATATCATTGCAAATGTCAAAAGTTGAATCCCAATAGTATTTGAAGAACCGAGAAGCTTGATGGTTTTTAGTTTCTTTGATCAGTTCAAGTTGTGTGGTGTCAAATTTAATACTAAAGAACTCAACATTCGATTAGTTAGCAAGAAAGAATTTTCTAGAAATTAGTGAGTTCTTGAACTTGAAATGGAAAAAATTGTGACACTTTTGGAAAAAATAGGTTTCAGAGGGTCATTGGACTATTTTGAACTGATTCTTAGTTGTTTGATGAATCATCAATTATCGAAGGCAAGTAGCACCTAGTCACTCTCAAAGAAAGTGAGAGCTGCAACCAAAATCTCAAAAAACAATGAAGTTTGAACAGAAACTCTATTTTTGAACTGATTGAGAAACATAGATTTGAAGCTATGAATAACCTATTTTGGAGTTGTAAAATCACACGGTCACTAGGCTCTGGATCAATCCAACTCAATCCACTCGTTTTGATCAATGATTTTGGACCATAATTCAAACGGACCACTGGATTGAGTTGAATCCACTTTGAATTTCATATGAAGGATCTTGAAGAGCATAATAGCCTTCAATTTCATCAAAACATTCCATGTTGAAAGGGACTCTACGGGTGAAACTCGTTTTGAAAGAGACATTTTTTTCATAGGGAAAGATGACAGAGTCTCAAAAAGGAATATGAGCAGCAAGATTTCCAAGGCCTTGACTTTTTGGTCTATTGGCAATTTGGGGCCATCCAAAAAATGATTTCCTCCAAACTAAGGGTAGAAAAGGAATGTATCCTACAAGTACAATCTTTCTTGAATAGAGTGATTGTCATATCATGCGAAGGACGTTGAAACGACACCATTCCAAGGGCAAGGAACTGAGTGAAACCACATTATAATGTTTTGCTAAAATTGCACCATTTTTGGCATTTTTCGGTCAAATCAAGCAGCGAGAGGGCTTGAAACATGTTTGGCCAGACCTTAAAGTTGAATTGTAGAACTTCCAATCACACTGTAAGCTTTCATTAAGCTGCATTAAGGCACCGAAAGGAACTATTTTTGGCAAAATGGCAAGATTAGGGGAATCCATGCTTGGAGAAGCCAACAAATTGGATGGGGTGACCAATTATAGCACTTGAAAATTCAAAATGAAGAGCATTCTAATGGGAAAGAAGTTGTGGGACATCCTCACTATAGCAAAACAACACCCACAACCACAACTCTCGCATATATTCATTTATTTGACAAGAGAGCTTAAAAGGCCCTATTGTTGATCAATTTGGCCATGAAAGATCATGTCATTGCCATCATTTGTGACATCATGATTGTGAGAGGGCACTTGGAAAGCACTCACAACACAATTTCAAATGGTACACCTTAAAAAGATGGAGTAGCTAAAAAGAAGAATCGTAGTATGATGATGAGATATGGCAAAAAGCATTATAAGAGGAGATAGATTCCATCAAGCGACATGATACATGAGAAATAATTGATCGTCTTGAAGGTAAAGATCCCATTGGCAAGAAATGGGTGTTTAATATCAAGTACAATATACATGGAACTAGAGTGAAACACAAGAAAAGACTTGTCATGAAGGGGTATGCACAAATATTATTATTGCAAATGATCGTGCTATATTGCCATTGCTTTATATGTGCAATGTTCTTTTTTCAGAAATTGCAATGTCGAATTTAGAGATGTGGATTGACGTAATAACCAACTAAGAATTTAAAATCATGTGCAATGTTGTATTTCAAAACAACAATCAATATCATATATATAGAAATCTAAATGAAATTTATGATGTGCACAAAGCAATGCAATAAAGTATTGTCATTCATAATGGACATGAAGTAATGAAAAGTAATTTAAGAATGAAAGTATCTCATGCTTAGTTTGTTGTTTGATCCAAATGTTGAATGCAACTCAAAAATATTGTTTCAAAAACAATTCACGAACATCGCTTTTCCAAGAACTCAACTCCAAGAACAGCCCGATAAAAATGCGCATGCTGTTTTATACGCATTTTTTTTTACCTAATTTGGGACGTCAGAATCCAACATCCAAACGTGTCGGATAGACGTCGAAAACACGTCGGACCTTTTTTTTTATCATTCTGTTAACAGATATCGGATTCCGACGTCTATCTGGGATGTCAGAATTCGACATCCAAGTATACATCGGATGGACATCGGATGGGCGTCGGACAAATTTTTGCATCATTTTGTATTTACAGACGTCGGAATCCGATAGGTATTTTGGACGTCGCAATGCGACGTCCATGTCGGACCTTTTGCGACATCTTTGGATGTCGCATTGCAACATCCACGTCGGAACGCCTTTCAATCATCGGGATTTTGGGTTTCGGAATCCGGCAGGTTGTGCTTGTTGGATTGCGACGCGTTTTATAGTCATCGAATTCCGACATGTTTTTCCGACGTCCGTGATGAATTAAAAAAAAATTAAGCTCGCGATTCACGTCGCAAATCGCGGCAGGTGTTGTGGTGCAGATGATCGAGAAGTGGTATGGAAATAAGTTCATACTTGGAATGAAGCCGTACCAAGGACCTATTCCATTGGGCGCAAAGACGAGGTTCATCACATTTGAAGCCATCAGAAGGAAGGTCAGCTACGAGAAATCTCTTGATAAAAGAGAAGCTGAAAAGGACAAGTAAGAGACTCTCAGTTATGCAGGGCTATCCTAGTAAGCTGCTACGATTTGAAGTTTTGCCGAGACACACGATATCGAAGCTAATAAGTTCTTGGTTTTACATAGGCAAGCACAGATCCATGCCTTTCCAAGAACCACATGTCAAATCTAAAGCAATACAATGGGACCTACAACACTATAGGGGAGGATAATGTTAGCTGATGCCATGCCCCGAGGTGTCGATGCAGAACCTCTCCACTCAAAAGAGCTTCTAGTAGAGATGAAATTGAGAGCCGAGACTGAGAGCACGAGAATTATTAGTGCTAGACTGAGATGCACAATTTGTGAGCCCCATGGTAATTCCCGAAAGACGAAAAACCATGTGAGAGCTAGTAACTTAGAGTTTATCAACTTAAGTTATGTTTTCTAATAAAGAGGCCTACTATTATCATGTAAGAGGTGGAACCCAAATCTTTATAGAATGGGGTTCACTCAATTTTAAGAGGTGGAATCCAAATTATGGTAGAATTGGATTCACCAGCTCATGGGTATACATAGAGGCCTCCTCCACGAGTTTCCAAGCATGTGATATTGTATTGAAATGTTGTTGAATTGAAATTTGAACATCTCTCCATTGCATTTCCATCTATACTCCATTTTCATGCATTAAGTTCGGGTATTGATGTATGAATGTGTTTTGTTGTTGATTCTTCCTCTTTAAAGTTTGGTTTTGTGATTATAATCAGGTAGATGTAAAGGGCCTTGTGGTAGATCATAATCATTCTGATATGATGTTGCTTGGTGCTTGACTCCTTGAGGAGTTTTTGTTACAAGTGTTGAGTACAGTTGTAACAAGCACTTTGTAGGATTCACATTGTTTCAATGTAGACCTTATGTTGTTAATTCTATTGATTTTAGTAGGATTAGTCTCAATCTCACTGCCCTGTATTGCTTAGTTTAGATTAGTAATAATCTACAATCTGTAAGCATCAAAGAAAGAACTGAATCAAACTGTAGAACGTAGGCATTCGAATTCTGAGAAATCTAGATTGAAGTTGAGCATCCATTATCAATAAGATTGAGATCAAGTCGTTGATGTACTAATTGACAGGTGGGATACATCACCATTGCATCACCATTATACTGCAAACCATAAAAGTTGAGAAGTAAGCAGACCATGTCGACTGTAAGCTGATTGGAATTTGTTAGATTGCTAGTAGGAAGAGAGTCAGGAAGATTATGAGTAGATTAAAGAACCATAGCAAACAATTTTGTAATTTGATTTCATAGGTTTGTAGAGATTTTCCTTAGCTTTCATTTGCACTAGTTTGCAAGCAATTTAGGTAAGAGATGCAAAAGTTATTGCAATTTTCCCAAAAGCTGTCCAAATAGGTGATTAGAATTTTCCCTTCACTTTGTTTCAATTTTTCGGATTTGATTTGACTTTTTACTTCAGATTTCTTTCTATAGGATTCTAGATCATTGTCTTACTTTGATCTGATCCATATGGCAGGTCGTTTGGATTAGTATCCAAAAAGTTATTACAAATCTTGTTTCCTAGCTCTAGTTATGTTAATTTTCTTCTTCCAAGATTTTCAGGCCCGTTCTGTTGTAAATTTGACCTATGAAATCACATTCAATCATTGATCGGATACTATTGCTAATAGATCTTGTTGTTAGCTTTTCAAAGGTATTGAGTTTGTGTGATTTGGATCAATATTGAGGAAGTTATGATCAAGTTAGTGGAGATGGGTCATACTAGCTTGAATTCTGGAAATTTGTTTTACAAGTGAGAGAGAAGCACTTCATCTTTTTTCCATTTTGAAGTTGTATTTCTTTGCCAAAACAATTCGTGGCTCTTTTATTGTTTTTTTTTTTTGGAAATTTCTAATTTTTAGCAGGTTCAACCAAAGTTTCGTCCCTCTTTTCTCTATTACTCACTGCCCATTCTATTCTTCGCAGGCCCTCTTAATTCCTACTACTCTCCCCTTCAGTTACTCGCCCTTCCCTATTTCTCGCCTCTGCCAATTCATTGCCCCCCATTCTCATTTCTCACACCCCTCCTATACCCTACCTATTTCTCATGACCCCCCCTTACCTATTTCTCGGGAGCCCCTCTTGATCCTATTCCTCGCGGCCCTATTCCTTTACTCGCCAACATTTAAAAGAAAAAGAAAAAGAGGTGACGTCAGGCCACGCCTCCTCCCTCCCAATTTCCCCTCCCTCTCTCTCTCGCGCGCCTATAGCCCTCCTGCGCCAGAATATTTCGTACAATATTCCCTATGGATATTTCCAGGAATATTCCTTGCCATTTGCTGTAGGCTGATATTCCAAGGAATATTCTAGCCATCCTGAGGAACATCTTTAAAAATACAAGCAAGATATGATTTAAACGTAGAACTTTCCCATCAAGTTTAGGCTTTTACTTTATCTGTAATGGCTTAAGATATTCAGTTCTAAGTTTAAACTGCCATGGGCACTACACATAGATATGTAGTTTCCAGTTATTTCAAGCTTTGTAAAAGTTAGTCACAAAGGTCCATTGGGGGTTTGTCCCATGGCACCAGTATGATTCAAAGTTAAGTTAGTCTATGCGGCTTACTTGTCCCACAATGCATTTCTGTAAGTGACCACCACTCCAAGTATAAATAGGAGTGGAAGAGTCCATTTTCGAGAAGAACCTCATTTGCAATACATGCTTATCTTTCTCTCTGAGTGTTCTCCCTTGTGTGGTTTCATGTATTGTGTTATTTCACATTGTATTGTACAGTATTGATCTTGCAACAAGTTAAGTTAATCCAGGCCCTCCATTTTCTAGTAGGGTAAGCCTTAGAGGAGGAGATTTAGTTTAGGGTTTTATCATTTAGGTTAAGCCATCATTTGTAGTTTTTAAGGAGAGAAAAGAGAGAAGAGTGGATCTTACCGCTCAGGATACTCATCATGCTCATTATCGTCTTCCCATCCTCTTGCTCAAGCTAGTTGAAGAAGCCATAGCGTAGACTAGTTGGGAGACGGCCATAGTCATGCTAGATGGAGCCATAGCCGACGGAGGATGCTGAAGATCCAACATTGGCGCCATTGCCGCTCTTTTCTCGTTTTCCCTATGCTCATCAAGTTCTTGCTTGCTATTTTTGCTTGTTGCTTTGCATCCTACTTGCTGTTAGCATCCTTTTTTTTTGCTGTTTGCATCTTCCTTTATCATCTTTGCTAAGTTTTTAGGGTTTTTAGGATCTTTACTCTTTTTAGCCGTCGTTTTTCTCAGCCTTCTTTAGCCATCGTTTTTAGGCCTCCTTCGTGTATTTGCTCAGCAATCGTCATAAAGCTTGAAGGTGAATCGGATGCAAAAAAGCTTGGAGGCACGCGTTTTTGAAAAATTTTCAGGCACACGTTTTATGTTTTGAGCAGGGTTTGAGCAACCACCAGCGAGTTGGAGTAGCCATCAGCCTGTTTGAGCACCCATCAGCCACATTTTGAGCATTGTTGGAGCTCCACGCACTTTTAGCAGGGTTAGTCGTATTCCACAAAGCCCATCAGCCGCGTTTGGTGAGTTTTGAGCAGGGTTTTGAGCATCGCCAGTTCTGCCTTTCCAGACTCTGCCTTTCCAGAGTCTACATCAGAGTGTTTTGAGCAGGTTTTGCTTTCCACAAGGCCACCAGCCGCGTGCCACAAGGCCACCAGTTGCACCAGCCGCGTTCTACAAGGGCACCAGCCGTGTTTCACAAGGCCATCAGCAAGCGTTTTGAGCAGGTTTCATTTCCTTGCTCGTCTGGCTCTTTCCAGCGTCAGTTTTGCGTTGGATTGCTCGTCTGGCTCTTTCCAACGTCACAGTGATCTGCATCTCTGACCTGCTCAGAAGCCAATTCTCACACATCAAGGGAGATATGTACGAGTCATCTGCGAGTCATTTTTTGCGAGTCATTTTCAAGTACGAGTCATCTGCGAGTACGAGTCATCTGTGAGTACGAGTCATCTCCCACCCTTGCACGAGTCATTTGCGAGTCATTTTTTTTTGCGAGTCATCTTCTGTATGAGTCATCTGCGAGTACGAGTCATTTTTTCTGCGAGTCATCTTATGTACGAGTCATCTACGAGTCATCTTCTGTACGAGTCATCTGCGAGTACGAGTCATCTCCCACCCTTGCACTGAACACGCCTGTGTGAGTCATAAATTTCTTTGAACGAGTCATTTTTCATTGTGTGCGAGTAAGTTCCCGTGTCTGTGCGAGTCATTCCCCTGTCTCTGCGAGTCATTCCCTGATTCTCGTCAGCCACAAGAGTACTCGAGGAGGTATACATATATATTCATAAAAAAAAAAACAAATAAAAAAATAATAATAAAAAAAAATTCCTAAATTAGTCCAAACCGGTGACATAAGTTACTCGCTCACCACATTTTGGGCCTCCACTGATCATAGTTGATAACTTTTATTAGTGGGCGCGTACGTTATTCACACAGATTCTCGACATAGAAGAAATTGTCGCCTAAGAGAAAAGTCATACCACTTGTGTGCATTTCTTGAAAAACCTTGACCATTTTGTCTTGTGGCATCTTAACTCTGTTCACTCTCCAATTTAGCATCAATCCTTGCCAATGCAATGATGATGGCTATGCATACCTCTAATCTGACGGTTCTCACCACCCATCCTTGTACATAGCCATCACACCGAAGCAATCCAATAGTACTTATTCTAGCTGGGAGAGGCCTTAGACACCTCCAGTAGGAAACGCCTTGGATGTGCACTAGCAGGAAGCCATAGAGTAAGCAAGAAAACGATTGCACCCTCGCCCCATACACCACCGTTTTAAAGAGTAGTGACACCCGCTTAGATCAAGATGCAAGGCCCCTGGAATCCACCACGGGTAGAGAAGATAATACCCTGGATAGATGCGCCAAAGTACAACGAGGAATCAGACCCAATAAGATTCCTCCAGAATTTCGACAACACTTATAAGTTTAATGGTGACAGCTCTGAAACCAAAAAGGTGAGGCTGTTCCCTATGATTCTTCAAGGCGACGCCAAGGAATGATTTTTAAACCTTGAAGGCCCGAACAACACGTCTTGGGAGACCATCACTGCAGCACTCATCAAAAGGTTTCCAAGCTCACCCAAAGCCCTTTTATCCAATTGACTCAAATCAAGATGTGAAGCAAAGAATCAGTACGCACCTACATCGAGCACTTCAACCGTCTTAAAGTAGACTGTGTCGATGATAAAATCACTGAGAAAATGGCCATTAAATTATTCCTAGTCAGGTTACCCAAGGCCATCATGAGAGAACCCGTAGACTCTTACATGACGCTAAAGGACGTGATGGATGATGTCATCCGAGAAGAAGATGAAGGGTCTGACGAGGATTACAATTATCACGAGAAAAAGGGTAAGGGCTGGCTAAACACGAGACTTCACGTATTGAAGAATCCGCCTCAACTATCACGATCGATATCCTTCAGCATCTAGAAGGTTGGTAATGAGCGCACCAAGCACAAATGGAGAAGTTGACCTCAGAGTTCCAAAATGCTAAAGGATGTGGCCGAAAAGACCTTCCCTATCCATGGAAATATATGGTGCCCTGTGTGTGCTCAACGCCATATTGCCAACGCGTGCCCACATGCAAGAACGTACTATCAGCAGGCACCACGACCGTTGTACCATTCGTACAGACCACCTAGACCTACGAATTACGCACCGAACTACACTGCCAATGCATCCGCGCAGAGGCCAGGACAATACCAACCAAGGCCAATAGGCCCAATTTTTCATCAATCTCGATCCTTTGTTTCTATGAACCATCCTACACCACTTTTACATTCTGAACCAGAGTCTTCTTATCCAAGGCCGATCGCTCCCCATCCAATACAACAGTCTTTTGTAGAGAGTCAACATATTGCTACATCGTCTATCACACAAGTTGATTCCGACTACATAGACCCAGCGATGTATTGTATAGAAGATACCAATGTGCCTGATCATCAAGTTAGATACCATTTGCACCTTACTAAAATTAGTAGTCTTAGATGTGTCTAGGCTCGTCTAGTCTTACTGATTCTTTTGTCATCCACGAATACATAGTTGCTTCTGATCCAAGATTACAGTTACATCCTATCTAGCAATTACGTAAGGTCTATCTTAAACATCATTCATAGATAAGACCGAGAATGTACCACCTCAGATCTGTGTCTTCGTTACGTCTCTATGACCAAGCAATTGATATCATACCCTGGAGCCAAGTTTTGAGCTACCGCCTGATGAATCATGAGTTTTGTGTCTAGATGGTATCCCGTATGTTTTATCTGAGTGAAAGTAATCTAAGACATAATTGGCTTATTGCATGCTACGTAAATGTTATATGTTATCAATTGTTTTTCTTTTGTAACACTGTAACTATGGCCTTGTGCCAAGTTCGATACTGGATTGCAAGAGTTTGGTCTGAGAGTGTCATGCAAATCCTTCTATAGATTTATCTGCTACAATTTTTCATTTTTTCTCTTATTTCAAGTTTTGACCTGTCAACTATGTCGTTTGTTGCTACCTGTTTGTTTGTTCTATTGTTGTATGGTTTGGTGTGTTTTCTTTTGCAGCAACACTATAGGTGACATTTCATCAACAATTTTATTCTATCTCTACAGTTGCAGTATCACACGAATTTTCATTGGGATATATCTCTACATCTTTACCAATGATTTCAACAACTTTCAATATGAACAAAAAGAGCAGTCAAGGACTTCAACAAAAAATGCTCAGTTTGGCAACAAAACGAGCATCTTATCAGACTGCAACCATGATCTAGCAAAAGATCCATCTTCCCAACAAGATGGAATATCCGCGACAACACCAACACCGCCATTCGCAATAAGTAGTTGGTTTTACGTAAGCGCTATAATATCCACGCTTTTCCAATTGCCTCACCGTGGCCATCAAATCATCAATAAAGTGGCAGCTTGTACCAGTGAAGGGCTCTCAAGTCACATCAAAGGCAAAATCTATGTGCAAACCAACGCAGACGACAAGTGTTCCTACCAATGCCAACAACGATGCTTCATTGGCAAAATGTATATTGAGCAGTGGTATTTGTGTCTCAAGACCATACTACCACTGTTGTACATCATCCATTCGATCATCTATGGAGGCCGCAATAAACACAAGTCATCACTGAGTGCAATCTCGTAGGCTCACGTAAACTGAAGGACTCTCAAGTCAATCAGAGATTGAAGTTATGAGCACACAACCTCAATGACAAAGTTATTTTCAAAGGCGAGCAATGATAATTTCGTGGAGAATTGTACAAAGAGCATTGGTTATATTATGGAGAAATATGGAAAACCACACATTACTTATCTCATTCCTTTTTTTCCATCCATTCATTCCCTCATATTCCACCATATGGTCAATCTTGAAACTTCATCTCACTTCTCCCATCCTTGTTTCAAGACCTCATTTCCACCCGATGGATCAATCTGAATTTGCTCTGGGTTATGAATTGAAATACTTTGTAAAGCAAACAACTCTACGATATCTACAACAGACCACTGATGTTGTTTAAAAGCTCCAAGGGAATAAAGCAAGAATGATAGAGGCTCTCACCGGAACATCTTTAAAAATACAAGCAGGATATGAATTAAACGTAGAACTTGCCCATCAAGTTTAGGCTTTTACTTTATCCGTAATGGCTTAAGATATTCAGTTCTAAGTTTAAACTGCCATGGGCACTGCACATAGATATGTAGTTTCCAGTTATTTCAAGCTTTGTAAAAGTTAGTCACAAAGGTCCATTGGGGGTTTGTCCCATGGCACCAGTGTGATTCAAAGTTAAGTTAGTCTATGTGGCTTACTTGTCCCATAGCGCATTTCTGTAAGTGACCACCACTCCAAGTATAAATAGGAGTGGAAGAGTCCATTTTCGAGAAAAACCTCATTTGCAATACATGCTTATCTTTCTCTCTGAGTGTTCTCCCTTGTGTGGTTTCATGTATAGTGTTACTTCACATTGTATTGTACAGTATTGATCTTGCAACAAGTTAAGTTAATCCAAGCCCTCCATTTTCTAGTAGGGTAAGCCTTAGAGGAGGAGATTTAGTTTAGGGTTTCATCATTTAGATTAAGCCGTCATTTGTAGTTGTTAAGGAGAGAAAAGAGAGAAGAGTGGATCTTACCCCTCAGGATACTCACCATGCTCATTATCGTCTTCCCATCCTCTTGCTCAAGCTAGTTGGAGAAGCCATAGCGTAGACTAGTTGGGAGACTGCCATAGTCATGCTAGATGGAGCCATAGCCGACGGAGGATGCTGAAGATCCAACATTCACTCTCCTCCGTGCCTGAAAAAAAGTTTTCCGGTTTTTTCAAAAACTTCTAATATATTGGAGGTATTGGTGACAATGTTATGGTTTTGGTTGCTTCATCGGGTGTCCAAGGACATGTTCAATCATGGTGGAACATTCTTCTATGTGAGATCTGGTTAAATTTTAAAGCAGTTTATAGACAGGTCTTCAATCGATCCGACTTCATCCAATGGTGTTCTTTGAACCAAATAACAACAGTTGCTGAGTACAACCGAAAATTCCAATAGATGGTTCCAATATTCGATTATGGAGAAGTATATCTTGTACAATGCTATATATATATATATATATATATATATATATATATATATATATGGCTTACAACCTCAATATCAGAGCATTGTAGAAAACTATCTACAAACTACTTCTCTACAGCTTGGGTTTCGATTAAGGGAAATAATGGAATATGCATTAGACTACAAGCAACAAGAACACAAGCCTTAACTGTAAGCTAAAAGAAAAGAACAATCTAAATGGTTTGAAGAAATAAAGATGCAGATACATAAATTGAGTGTATACACTAAAGCATCAGTGGATCTCGACAACCACATGTGCATGAAAGGGAAAAAACTTCTGAAGATGAAGATGATCCTAGCAATGAGTCTGATGAGTAAAGTGACAACGACGAAGTGGATGAGCAAAGCGATGACAATGAGTTAGATGAGCAAAGCGATGATGAAAGTCAAGTCCCAAATCCAGATATAGTTGCAGGAACAAAAGAAGTTGCAACTACAGATGGTGAAAATTAGGATTCAGGCGAAAGTCAAGATTCAGATCAGGATGTGAAGATAATTGAACATCCTTTCAAGTTTCATTTCAACCATCAAAGTCCAGAACTTGACCTACATCAATGCCTTAATCTGTTCAATGGACAAGCAATTATGGATCGTCAAATTGAGAATATTGCTATGCTCAAAGAAAGTCGATCAAGGCATTCACCAAACTTTCAGAATGAGGACTATATGACACCGATATTCCATGGCTGGGAATTGAGTGGCTATTATAAGGATCTGATCTACGAACCATTCCATATTCATTTAGGAGCTTTTGAATATTTTTATTTTTGACAACAATCTATGGGAGTCTGAGGTAAGCAACAAGGATATTGTCCGCAATAAGGAGATTTCACTATTCCAAATCAACTCATATCAATACTCTAAATTATTGTTCGATGCCTCATGGATCCATTAGTTGAGAACTTCATGTGGCTTCCATTGGAGAACCCTATTTCTATGAATTCTCTAGAACTCAATTGCCAATATCTAATTCATGTGCTTATCAAGAATGTATGGACGTGAATAATGATTGGGAGTCAACCAACACTCTGTCAAAAATTGACTTTAAAATATGCCAACAATTTGTATCAGTTTCTGGAGAAGTTTGCATTGCTCAATGGATGCTAACTTGATTAATCTTCTGTTGGGTAATGTTAACAATGATTGTTCATCAGTGGTTATTTGGAACAATTGAAGCATCAAATCCTTGATTCTTGGAGTGTATTTTCACTATTTGGGATTGATGATTCAAACATTCATATGAGCAACTACAAGTTTTATATTTCAAAACGAGAGTCAATTTTTGATGTCAATCAGGTCAATTATTCACAACTACATATGAATGAAGTATTGACCAAATTTGAAGAAATATATTTTGGTCAATACTATGCCTAGGATATGCTTTATCGTACGACTGAGTTTCAATATTCATGCCGACTACTTCGTATAGAGCATTTATATTTGAACAAGAATTCATGACTACCATTGCTCATGGAAGAATTATAATGTTCTTCATCAAGTTGATTAAACAACATGGATTGGTAGCTATGATAGAAGAGCCGGATGCAAGACAAAAACAAGAATCCAGGGGAATTGGATAAACATCCGATTTGTATGATGTCGAGGAAGTAGACAAAAGAGGATATTGCGGTGATACACTTTATCCATTCCATACAGATTGATTGCCAACAAGCAATATGGTGCTTCATCACCCTCTTCTTCGGCCATCATTTTTTCCTTCATGGGAACAAGGATTGCAGTCTGAAGCTAACAAAATGGATTGAATTCGACAGCTTTGGATCTGTAATGAGGCAATGAACTTTTTGGACAACACATCCTCAATCATGACTACTTAACCAAGGCGATCAAGCTGATCAAACAAGCGACTTCATTTTTTAGGACAAAAATGTTTAAGGAGGGGGAGTGTCATGTTAGTAGTACATCAGTGTTTATCAGTGCATTAGAATATCCATTGTAAGCTTTGTAGGCCCAAAAGGAGCTATTAGCCTTAGGAACAAGGCGATTCTCTCTTTAGGCCCTCCAAAGTAATTAATAAGGATAATAGGCCAATAAGGGCCCAATGTAGTTTAAATAATACTTAACAAGGGCTAACTATCCCTCAAGATAGTTATGTTTAGTTAAGTGAGAGCATTGTCTATAACTAGGCAAGAGACATCAATCTTTGGATCTTTTGGCTCATTTGCAAGTGAGAGCTTCTTGCTTTCTCCTTGTGAATATGAGCTATGGAGATCTCCTTTGCTAGGTCTCATGTGCCTTATCCACATGAATACATGCTCATATTTCCATTGCTTGTACTCTTTATTTCATTGCTAATGTGATTCAATGGATATCTTTGTGTTTCTAGCTTTCTATGGATATGTTATCTTGATTGTCTTGTTCTCTTCTTGCTTTTACTTTACTATCATTGTTATTGCTATTAGTTTTGTATTTGGCACATGACATTCATTGAGAACTATTTATTTTGATCTATATTGCTTATAAGACACATGATTTGTGAGTCATCAAAATTCATCTATGAGAGTTGTATGCATAACGAAAAATATCCTAGGTTATTGACTGAATTCTCGCGAGCTCATATTGGATGACAGAGTCTAACTAATATCAAGGATAACCACTGAATTTAGTTGGAATTCAAAAGAACTTTGTAATCTCTAGATGTTGTTCTACTATGATTGTATAAATTTTATGTTGTTAGAGATGGATGTTATAATGGTTTTTAATTCTTTGGTATATTGAGTAATTCTTAATCAATTGGGAGAGTCAAGAATCTAGATCAGTCAATCTCAATTTCTTTACTCCGGTACATACTTGAGATTGTGCGAATCGACACATTTCCATTAAGTAATTGTTTACTTATGAGAAATTTGTTTACCTTAGTGGATGAAATTCTACAATAGATTGTAGTCAAGGAATGCTTGTGTACTGTTTTCAGCTTAAAACCTTCAGTTAATTAGGAGTAGTTAAGTCTATCAAGATTGAATGGTTGCTATTTCCTTGCATTTGCTGCTAGGAATAGAGCATTTAGGGTACTCAGGACTGAGTTAAAGTCATTTTTATCTTGATGGATCTCCTAAGAGATTTTGGTAGGATGAATTTTTGTACCTTAGTTTTTGAAAAATTCTGAATGTATTGCCACCAAGAAGCATTTATGATAGATCTACAAGTAATTGTGGATAGTCTTGGACTATAATTGGTTGGATTTTTAACTTTTGAACATTGATTTCCAATGTAAAGTGACATTTCACCCAAAGATTTATATAAATTGAGCTTACATGAAGGTGACGTTACTAGTTTGGAGAGAATCAGGCCCAATAAGAAAACATATCTCTTAGTGCACTTCTAAAGGTAGATATAGTACTTCAGTGCAGAGATAGATAATTTGAATTATTCCATCTCTAAGTACTTATTTGATATTGAAGTCAAACTAAGGATTGATTTTCAGGGTAAACACGAATACGTCAAATACATGACTAGGCTTGCGCAAACTATGGTATCCTATCGTACCACCACCTATCACCTATAGATCCGCTGCTACACCACTGGTCACCAAATCAGGTCCTCATCCATGGCTCTGTCCCTGTAACCAAGATGCCCTCATGTCCAAGCATATCCTATCCAGTAAGTCCTGAAAGCTGATTCTCATCCGTTCACCATGCTCTAAGCACAAGAGTCTACCAAGGACTCAATGAATGAATGTATACAAACCTCACCATAGGCTATACCTGAGTAGCTCGCCCAACTACCAGAGATACTGATGATGATTTGCCTCTCCTACATCCCATGTAGGCCAAACTTCCCATGCTTGACATTGACAACTCTGATTTGACTAGTACATAGGCCTCCCACCAAGGAGCCTATCTCACCACAACATGTGACACCAACCTGGAGACAATTGTGCATATAACCATGCAGCTCACCTGATCACTCGCCAAAGTATCAGTTGTCACTCCTTGAGCAACCATCTCCATCTCTGTCGGCTCACAACCATGGGCATGTTGGATCCACATTTCAAGATATCCCTCGGAAACTATCGTAGTCATAAAACAGTGTTTTTCGAGGGTTATTTCGACATTCTTACAAAGATCTCCCCCGAGGATTATCTCGAGGGGACAAAAATTTAAAAATAAAATTTAGGGCAAAATGGAACCAGTATACTGGCTCCATTATATTCTAAAACTTTATTCCATTCAATCCCAAGAGTCTTTCGGCACCATCTTTTATAAAGCTGGTAAGCAAAATCATTTGTTTATGATTGTCATTAAAAAAAATTGAAAAAATTTAAGTTTATATTTCATGCATTTAAAGACTAATGATACACACTTATGATTAACAAAATAGGCATACATTAATGGTTCAAGTACATAAACATATCACAAACTAAATCAATAAGCGCACATATGTGCTAGAATGAAATATCTAATTAGATCCAGCTGAGTGGGCCTTGGCATTTTGCGAGTTATGTGAGTTTCTTTCTTGCCATCATTCAGCAAAAAGATAATAATTTGGAATCTAGGTTTGTTATGCTAGATGAAGGATTCAAATATCATGATCTAACATAGTATGCTATATCACATGAGATTTTCCATCATGATTGGAGAAATTGAGGTGCCAATAAACAAAGAAATTTCTTGGACTACATTCTTGTATGGGTATTACTACATTGTGTAGTGGAAACGAACCTTTTGCAAATTTGTTAAGTTGGTGTCGAGATCCCAGTTGAAAAATGGACTACATTAGCCAACAAAAGTCTTTTGTGAAGAAAGATCATATACACCTTGTGGAGGAGTGTTAGAATAGAAAGTTGTATACTGTACCTAGGATATAATGATATTGTTCTATTTTGCTTATGATTGTAAAGTGGGAGTGCATGAATGACATCTATCAATAGTAGAACTAATACTAGTCAGAAATATTAATTAGTTTCATAGATGAATGAAAAATGTCTTACATGTAGTAAAGTTGGCAAAAATGATAGTTCTAGATATACTATCATTCATTCCATCACATTTAGAGATTCTGGAGACAATAGATGGATCAAATCGTTCATCATTTTACTCTCAATCGTGATGCTCATCTATCATTGTTCCATAAGTGTTTGATGTTGCTATTTGTGAGGGCTTGATAGTATTGTTAATTGAGTGCTTATTCCTCTTAGTTTTAGCCCATCTTTGTGAGTAAATTTCTCTCCAATCTTAGTTGACAGTTTACAAAATTGTGGATATTTGTACATGCTATTACTATTATTAATTTCTACAAGAATAAGTTATTCAAACATGGAATACACCAAATTAGTTTATCTTATTGTCTCTCTCTCATATGTGGCTAAAAATTTCCTAATGTATACTTACTAGTAGCTTCTTAATGAAAACTCTCCATATCCATGCCTTTTAAATTTCTCAAACATGTATCAATTGTACACATTGAGACACGTGTGTTTCTTACAAATGCCTTAAAAAGAAAATCACATCCATTCAAATGATCTTCAAGTGTGTTTCAATGTGGATACTAACATTGCAAGCATGCCCAAGATCACTTCTAGCTTCATTCAATGGGACATGATTCTGTGATTTCAAACATGTGATCTGCATTGCTTACACCTTCCAACTCTTATGTCAGTGCTCTTTAGTGACTTAATAACACTATCTTGTATTGCCAGAGGGACTTCCACAGCCAGTATAAACAGTAATTATTTGAACTCTGGCCCATTTATGAGAAGCATAAATCCTACATTTTTAGTTCTCTGCTCATCTACCCATAGCTCACACTCCCTACTTGATTCCCTTTTATTATCAACATTGACTAGTTGTCTTGGAAGAAATGAAGGATTTGTCAGAAGTTTGAACAGAAGGTTTTACGAGTGCAGGACATATTTTTTTATTTGGAGCTGGGAGTGACAACCTCTTTGCAGGAGTGTAGGAGCTCTGTTCTGACGTCTTTGGCCTGAGCTTGGGGGTGCTGCGAGATCGGACTTTAGCAGTGGCAGATTGTGTGGGAGACATGTAGCCAGGGAAACCAACAGGAACTCCCATCCCATTTCGTGGTTGATTTCCTCTCCCAATTTCTGATTTCCCAGATTTGAATGCAGATTTTGGACCGGTTATAGAGCCTGCAGAGCTGCTGTTCGCTCTGATCAGATCATGCTCTTTTTTCTTTTGTAGAAGTTCAGCATATGAGGTGCTTAAACCATCGACTTGCATGCCCAATTTGTCGTCAGAGTGCTCGGACTTGACACTGATAGGTAATTGGCTCAGATGAGAAAAATGAGTTGACGTTGCAAGATTGGGTCCAGGTGAAGATGGAAAGCTTTGGATCACTGTTGCAGTTGGATATGACCACATTTGAGTTCTGGTTTTACAGTCTGCTGACATTTTGTCGTATGCTTCCGAAATTTTCTTGTCTAAATCTTTGCTTGAATCAATTTCCACAATTTTTTTGCTTTCTTGAGAGTTCCATTCTCTAGGACTGCATTGAAACTCCCGTTTTTCAGTATCCATAACAGGACTCTCCCATGGCCTGCCTGCTATCCGTCGCTCCAGCCAACTCCAGCCCAAGTGAGGCGTATCTGGCTTCAGTTCGAAATTGAACAATATACCACAATCAGTCACGGAGGCACACATGATTTAGACTTGGATGATGGTTAAAGGGGAGAACTATTTCGAAACAGCACAAGCTAGAGCCCTTACTTCATGAATGATTTCCCGTTGTCTTTGTTCTGTCTTTGCATGTAGGTCTTCCAAACTGCTGGGATTTGCATTCCGTTCTTCCTGAAGTGACATCAAGCCGTATGGAATTACTGAAACTACTGATTGCACAATCAAGAAAACATAATTGGCTTGTAGTCAAGAACCATCTTGCCACTCCAATTCACAGTACTCACCATAAATTTCCTGGGACGGGGTTCTGGCTGCTGACGACTCCTCGATAAACGATGCTGCTGAACAGCCTGCCCTTCTTCTGACATTCGAACACGATGAGCACGAATTTGAGCTTGTAGTCTCACAAGTGCATGCATACATCTTAAAGTTAGGGCAGCCTGCTTCCTCACCCTCTGTCCCCGAAACAAAGCCTGCAGTCTCACTACGCCCTTGAGAGCGCGCAGCGCCCTTCTAGCCTGCAAAATATGATGGCAGACTGTGAAATGAATGAGACAGGACTTAAGGATTTGAACTGAATCAGAGAATTGAGCAAGCTCAATGAACAATTGGGAAGGAATTAGAGGGGGGTGAATAGACCAAGCCAAATGCGTCTCTAAAGTCTCTAAAGTAGACATCAACAAAATGGTTATAGCTTGAAAGGGCACATGTAAAATTAGTCTTAAGAAACCTCACCAAATCTCAAAAACGTGGGCATCCATAATTTCTTGTAGTTAAACACATCTGAAGATCAGTTCTGGCACTAAATCTCTAATAATTGG
Organism: Diphasiastrum complanatum; assembly: GCA_029204225.1. Classification (NCBI taxonomy): domain Eukaryota; kingdom Viridiplantae; phylum Streptophyta; class Lycopodiopsida; order Lycopodiales; family Lycopodiaceae; genus Diphasiastrum; species Diphasiastrum complanatum. Next base: position 21,370,147 of record CM055110.1, read on the forward strand.
TGATGTCTGTTTTTGAGATAGAAATATCCAAATTCACAATATGATTTGAGACGTCAGTAAGGTCAATACGTAGTGCATAGAAGAGAACATACATACAACTAAAAAGTGAAAACATCTTATATCAAACCAGTAACATGAAAAACAGACAATCTAAGCCAACATACGGTGCCCGAGCACAAGTTGCTATGTATGTTTGAGAGAATGTTTTCTTGGGTATATCAAGTGAATAGGAAGTGATACCACACTTCAAGCAACAAAAGTTAAGAAAGAACAAAAAGAGGCAGCAAACTTAAACCATCAGCATGGAGAGTAACTTAACAAACAAGAGGTAAGTATTGGCAACATCCAAACTCCAGACAGGAAGAAGGCTCCTTACCTCCCCCAAATTTCTGAATTCTTTGATCATCATCTTGAACATAAATAGGAAAATGGAAATATCAAAGAGAAACCCATTATCACTATCGAGCTTTGTTCATAATTTTGCTAGAAATTGACCCCTATGGAAGAGCGACATATTTACAATCTTTAAAAAATACATTCCAAGACATACAAGGTATACTAATTATCTTAATCTTACGATACTCTGGCTGCAAGCTGCAAACAATTTATCAACCACTAATTTTGATTATGCTTAGCCAATTGGAAGATCCAGACAGTTAGGTATGTCCACTAAATGTACATTAAGTTCACATGAATCTCTAGGAAATATTCCTCCACCAAGAACCTCACAACTTTTCATACAAAAAGCTACTGAAATAAAAAAATTGTAACTAAAAAAGTTAACAATAGATGTCTACTATAGGTTAGCTTATGTACTAAGATGGGTGAGTACAAGAGGAAATCATTATTTGCATAAATTTGTAATTATGGAGGTAAAAATTTGCTAGAGAAATGTACAATTTGTATCATGGGACCTCAAATCTTTTGTTTGAATGAGCAATCATGTATACAAAAACTCAAATCATCCAAAAGAAAGTGAGGCTAAGAAAAAGTCTTCAGCTTAAATAAACTCAATTGAGCTTCTCTTTTTTGGATCGCAACCTTAGTTTTAGTTTTTGAAATTTGAAATGCAAACCACCTTCTTTGTACTTGAAAGCTTTTGCATGGACATTTGCACATGTTTAAAGTTTGTCCAAAGTGCTTTGCATGGACATTTGCACATGTTTAAAGTTTGTCCAAAGTCCATTAATTGAAAGAAGTATGCCCGTTGAAGCAATCACTAAAATGTAAAAATGGCATAATTTCAATAATTTTTTGAATCCAAATGCCTTATGCATTGCTTGAAGGTGAAGGAAGAAATTTAGTGCCTCGCCTTACTCTATTTGCAACAACAATGGCCAAATGGAGTGTTCCAAAACTTAGAGAAAATAGAATAAGACATGTTAAGGATAGACAAATTTTGCCTCCATGAAGGGTTTCGACCTACATAGACATGATCAAAAGCTTTTTTCCTTAATGGGTTTTGGAGCAACACATGATTTCAGACATTCCTTAGAGAAGGGGGAAAAGCATTTTTGAGGAAATGCATAAGGCAGAAATGCACGAGAAATCATAGGGGGTCAGAAATATACAAGATAAACTCGAAATGCTGTTTGAATTTTTAAAGCAGCCCATTCGTCCATCTCGGAAGCCTGCTGACAGTAGAATGAGAGGCCATTTCTATTGAATTTGGGGACTGGTGCTGCAGCTTGAGCTGATGCCACAGCTGCCTCTGCAGTGGCGACTTCAATGACATGTTTTGCCTGTTCTTGCTCCATTGAAACTAGAACATTATTTTCAGCGTGAGACTGTCGATTCTCTTCAGCAACGAAAGCTTGGTAATCAAAAGATTTCCCAAAGCTATGCCTCCATATCTCTTTTGAAGCTTTCTTCTGTAAGCACCAGAAACGTGACATTGAGCTGGGAACATCAAAACATTTCACAATTGCAAGCACAGAACTGTACTACTGCCACTTACAGGCTCTAGTATTTTTCACTATCACTTCAAGAACTTGTCCGTAAGGGAATGTAGTAGTGAATAACGGGAAAAATTCAACCAGCTTACTTGGTATTCTGTGCGTTTTGCGGCACTCCACAACGAATTACTTAGGACAGGCTATGTACTAATTGAATGCACAAATGTCTGAAGTCGTACATTTTTTGCTATTTGTTGCCCGAATTACTTTATGAAGTCACATAATGATCAACTAGTTACAAAGCGACAATGCACCTATACAGAATCTGATAGATAACCCCAGTAACCATTTCAGTGCCATAAGAAACAGTATAGAAAATTGATGGAATTTGAGTATTATAAACCTAATTATATTCTGGCTGCATCTTTCTGTGAAGACTACTAATTGTGTAGCCTGAAATTTTCTGGCTCAGAATAAGATTCAAGAAATCACAATTATCTCAAGGGCAGAATCCTTTCCAAGAAGGTAAGCAGCAAAGCCCCCCATTCATTTTGAAGATTTACCTTGCACATGAGAGAGATCTGAGAAGTGGGAAGAACGCCACAAAAATGTCAGCACAAAGTGAAAGCACGAGACATATCATGCTCAACAACTTTGCGTTGGAGAATGAAAATTCGTAAGGTTCTTTTTTCTGAACTAGTGATACAACATCAACTCTTGAAGGACCATGGAAAGTAATACAATTTGCTCAATTTTCATACAGGAGTTAGAAGCACATTAATGATAGATCCTGCTATATTTTGAGCTAAAAAATGTGTCAGTAATGAATTACAACCATCAGTAGTTTCTCATTATATTTGGCCAATATCACAAGTTGGATAACTATGAGGGTGATTAGTAGGACCCACTTTTTCTCTCTACATGATAAGAAAATTGATCCTTAGAATATGACTACTGCAAGGTTTTTAGCAAGATTCACTGCTATGATCTTTCACTCTTTTTATAGAAGTCTCACTGAATTGGTATGACAGACAATATCTTGAATGTTTTCTACTTTGTGAGCTAAGAGCGCCATCAAAAACTAACCATAGCACATAAATTCCCAACCCAAATCAACTCTTTTGAAAAGAAAAAGCATAATGTACAACAAACCGGAATTTTGGAAACAGAGACACATGGTTGATATGGTTAGATGAACACAAAAACTGATCATATCTTGAAATTACGATCAGCGAAGCACACATTAGAGAAGGGCCGGTAGTGGAAGATGAACTAAAGATGATCATGTATAAATAGCAGAACCGTACCTTCTCTTCTTTGCCGTTCTCATTCAAAGCAAATTCTTCCTTGCGAGACGACTTTGAAGCCTTTTTTGAACCAATCAAGCCCAAAAGCCATCTTCTAGATGTACCCATAGCTGTGCGTCAGAGGTATATCATAGGTCAAGGAGCCTGTAACCTGCAGGCTGCGACAATGAACGTACTAAATAACCTCTGGGCTTCAAAGAGCTGGTAAATCTTGCAAGTTTTCAACTTAAAAAGCATTGGATGATAATTGCAACTGATATACCGCCTCTCGATACACTTTGGCAACATCTCAGGTTAGCTTTTAAAAACCGGCTACTATGATGCTGCAACTTTTTCATATTATTATCATGCTTGCCTTCTTGCTGCACATAAAAGGAAAAAAGAAAGAGCAAATATTTTTGAATTATGCAGCTTTGTTAGGGTTGGCTGAAAGGGCCCTCGATTGCTGATCGAGACTTTAACATTCTGACTCTTCATGAGCAAACCCGGAATTTTAGATGGTTGATAAAAATGCTCAACAATCACAATCCTACTAGCTTCCTTTCAATCTGGAAAGTTAAAGCTAAATAGTATCTATCTGAAAATTAAATAAGCGTAAATTGCAAATATTCATCCTTCGATAGTTTTAAGACGATTCAGAACAGGTAATCGGTCCAAAATGCTTCTAATGTTCCAAAGCTATAAGAGATTAGATCAAGGAGGTTGTGGACGTTCACATAGCTTTCTCAGTCAGAAATGCTTCTCCGAGATGATGAATACCATCAAATCGTAGCTCCCAACATAGTAGGAATGAAATCATGCTACGACTATTAGTGAGTCTTTATAACAGTACTTTTGCCAGCTCAGGTCTTGCTCAGAAAAGACTGACTAGACTTCCAAAGTTGTCTACTTTCAAAAGGAAGACCTTGACTACTTTGCAAGGATCGGAATTGCTTCCATGGAATACGTAGTGTAACTTTTTTTCATTCCATTGCACCTGTGCGACTATGTCACATGTAAGAAATTAACAGATGTTTGGCCATATCCTTGTATCCCTCGCCCTTTATGACATGTAACTTCTGTTGCAAAACAATTGCATCTAGATTAGTATAAACAAATCACAGAATAGAGAAACCAATATGGTTTCTTTATCAACTCGATGAGGGTCCCAGCAAACCACAAAGCAGAAAAGCTTTCTACTAAGTCCATTAGTCAGTCGAGATGGATTTCTAAACCTCAAATCCCAACTTCCAGTGTACGTCTTAGAAGAAGATAATCCACGAACTATATGTAATGCAAAAGTATTTAAAGCCATTGGGAACTAGGATTAAATCATGATACTATGTGCATATGATATCCATTTCACGGATACGCAATGCAGTTCAAATGCTTGAGACAAAAGTTACCGATACAACGAATTCAGCAGTTATATCCGGGAGCAATCTAAGAAGCTCATTACTTGTTTGCTTTCTGGGGACAAAGAAACATCTACTGCAGCATCAGGCGGACCACCATTCTTTCACAACATATATTGTCTCTAGCTGAATTCAGAAGTATTGTTCTGGGTTCATTGCGATCAATGCATTCAAGCTTGGCTTGCACCTCTCAAAAGAAGCTGCAAATTATAATTTCCTCCAAAATCAGAGAATGATTCGGTCTAATACTATATCATAGGCCATAAAAGAGATTGAAAGCATTGCATATATCAGATTGCAAACTGCAGGCAACCACGATCCAGCTACAAATGCCTTCTTCGGTGATCGCTCATAAACGGAGCCTGCAAAAGTGTGTAACAGACAGAAATAGAGGGATTCTGGAATGTGGATGCCGCTGCCGGAGCGCATCTGCTGTGAGGGAGGCAGCGCCCGTGAGAAACACTGGCAGGAAAGAGGGGCTGATACTTGCAGGGTGGCGCTACCCGTGACAAGACAGAGGCGCCTCCACAGATACCTCAGTGACTGAACGCTGGAGCTGGAGCTGTAGTCTGGAAGAGTGTCACATGCATATTGCTGCCTCCGTCTTCTCCAACCACTCGGGTAGCAACTGGCGTATAACCACGTGTCCAAATATGCAAAACTTATGACACGTCATCAAGCTGACTCCCAGGGGCCAGCACCCACCCGAAGGTACACCTTAGGATTGTTTAGTTAAGGGCGTGGGCATTTTTAAGGTTTTGTTTTTTTACTTATCACATTTTTAAAACCTCGGCAAGCGAGTTGATAATTAATGGACCAATTCCATTCCTTTTCAAACTTGGTTTATAATTAATTATGAGTATTAAATGTAGGGTCGCAGTTTTATTGGCTAATATGAATCCATGTCATTGGTCCATTTTTTTCCAAGATTAGAAACTTGCTAGATATTGTAGTCTGGAACCACCCTCACATACAATTTTATCCAATACTAATGAAGTATATGTGATAGTGGAGAGATGATGAGATTATGAATCCATCTCATTAATGTATTTCACAATAACACATCATTCTTCATCTTTAGTGAGGGGGAAGGCCTCTCCTCTTCCATGCTGGGAGGGGTTCGGGCCTTTCCCTGCGTAATGTGAAGTGCGAAGGTAGGGGAGAAACTTGACCCATGCTTCTAACTCGGGTCGCTTGCAGTTTTAGTTTCTTTGTAACTGAGAAGAGGCAAGATTTTCACAAGGGATTGCGATGACCGCTACCTGCAGTTGCTTTGTGATACTGACCATTCCAAAGTGGCCTTGTTTTCAAGCATCATGTTCACGGATCATTCAAATACACGAATCCATTACATTGACAGCCCTTTACGTTGAAATTTTTATTTATTGTTGTCGGAGAGTGGTGTGCAGCAAATAGGTCTAGCTCGAAAAGAAAACGAATGAAAATAATTCGTGTGTCTAGAAAGAAAACTTTTCGTGCATGGCGGAATAAACTAACTTCATCTTTCCAATATGCATGACTACGCCTATCAATTTCAAACAAGACAATAGTGATAGAAATCACGTTTGAACTTATAGTAACTAACTTCGAAATTGCCTGTACTACAGTGATTACGTAGCCAAACAATTAAGCATAAAAAATTATCAGACAAATAATTAGTCGCGAAGAACTCCAGAAAATGCATACATTCTGAGACGAAGCTGAACGCAATAAAGGATAGTATTGATTCAAAACAAAACAGAAGTAAATGAGTACAATAAGTTGCAAATCGTAGCCGTGTACTCTATGCTATCTCTGAACGACTAAAATGAAAGTCTGAATTAAGCGCAATGCTTATAAGCAGTAGCGCAATAACAATCTCTAAAACAACTCTAAGAAGTGAGCTAGAATGCTCAGGAGTGTTCAAGCTCACAGGCTTGAGAGAGAGAGAACTAACTACTCAAAAACTTCTGATCATAAAGATGTATGAATATGAACAACTATTTATACTAAAAAATTAGGTCGTCAATTACGATCTCCAGTTGGCTGGTGATCAGCTGGCATCCATCCGATCCTTGTCATTGATTACTGATAAGTGGTGAAGTTGAACTCTATGTAATTTTGCAGACTGTGTAAAAACACTTGTAATTTTGCAGACTGTGTAAACACATGAGAAAAACCACAAAAGTGAATAAACAGTGGATGAAGATTAAAACAGATTAGCTGATTGGTAAGAAGGAGAATAATCCAACACTTGTTTCATGTTTTGCACTTTTTGTTTTTCATTGTTACTGTTCATGTTTTGTATTTTGCATTTCTAACTCATTGCTTTTGCACGCTTCATGTGTTGCAGTTTTTAGTTAGGGCCAACTCACTGCTTGTGCTTTCATATTCGGGTTCTCAGCTGATTCGGGTTCTTGCATCTCCTGAAGAACGAACCATTGCTTGCATATTTCGGTTCGTGCATTTCTGAAAAACGATCTATTCAAAGAGGTGAAACTGATGCTGACTTTCATTGACGATAACCTCGCCTCAAGCCCTAGGAACAAAATGAATCCATTAGGCGTCTGCTTGTACGTTCCAATGCAGGTACGATGTCTTTTGCTCCCCATTCATTTGTCACATTTGAATGCAGGTATGCAACCTGAAATAAAGTCCTACAGCCACGATCATCTGCTTATGAAGGTAGCGCATGATTCCTAAACCGCTACAGCCGAGATTATCTGCTTATGAAGGTAGCACATGATTCTTAAAGAGGAGTTGCAGCCACCAGCAGAAGTGAGACTTATTTAGCAGTAAAATAGCAGGCTACATTCCTGTGTATTTGCCTTTTTGATTTCGTTTTTGTTTCCTAAGCTATTTAAAAATGGAGAAGTCTAATTGTTTATGCACGCTTCAGGTGTTGCGGTCTTCATTAGGCTAACTCACTTCTTGTGTTGTCATATTCGGTTTCTTTCATCTTCTGAAATCGAACTATTGCTTCCAGCTGATTCAGGTTCTTGCATCTTTTGAAACGTGACCCATTGCTTCTAGATTCTTGTTCTTGCATCTTCTCAAAAAGGAGCCATTGCTTCTATATTCGGGTTTTTGCATCTTCTCAGAAATGAATCTATTGATAGAGTTGAAACTTTAAAGCGCTGGTGAACTGTTAGTCTTTCATTTGCTTTTTTTATTTCATTTTTTTTTACTCTTAAGCCATTTAAAAATGGGGAAGTCTAACTGGTTTTCGGAATATCGAAATGCTTGAAATGATTTTAGTGCGGACTGGAGCTGCTTACCTATGGTTCTCCAACATGATTGATTTGGACGAAAATCTGGACTTTAGAAGACTTCGCAGGTCGTTCCAAGTATGGCAGGAGAGAAGGAACGTGTCAGTCACAAACAATGCTTCCAGATTCGTTGTAATAAAGACTTGCTTCCAAATTTGGTGTAATAAAGACTTGCTCTGCAGTTTCTTGTTTGGCATTACATTAGTAAGAGAGTGCGAATAGTTAATTCAAGGTAAATTTTCATGATTACAAACTTTGTTTCTATTTTTATCTTTTGTGGGAGTGTGGCTATTAGTTCATCTCTTGTGTTTACGACTTGGTTCATCTTTGGTGTTTATTGTTTGTCTCTGGTGGATAGCCATGGTTGTTATGGCTATCGGTTCATCTCTAGTGAATAGTTATGTTCTCATCTATCCTCATGAAGCACTTGACATTTTCCCTCACATACGAGTTCTTGCATCTTCTGAAAACTGAACTATTGACAAAGCTGAAACTTTAAAGCTGAAACTTTAAATCAGAAGATCATTTTCAAGTGTCGCTGAACTGTTTGTTTGTTATTCACTGTTCTGATTTTGTCTTTTTTTACTCTTATGTTATTTACAAATGGAGAAGTCAACTGCACTTATTTTTCTGATGGTGTTTGTCACTTCCAAAAGCTCTTTGCAAGATCCAAATTCTATCACTCATCAACTTTAACCAAAATCTGAGAGTCTGTCCTGTAATTTTTTTTGGCAGTCATAATGATTAATGAATCTTCATCTGATGCTGAAGAAAATGAGGATGTAGTAGGTGAAACTGCAGCTGTTTCTAAATATGGTCGTACATTTTGAACAATTAATCCTAAGGAGATTACAAATGTCATGTTAAAAAAGAGTATTCATGCTGAAAATTGGGCTCGGTCATTCATGGCGGAAGCATTGTAATCTCCCTCTGCTAAAACTATTGAGGATCTTACTGAAAGTTCTGATCTTAAAGGTTTGTTGATCTTCTTGTTTTGTTCATGTTACAAGTTCAAAAGAAAGATGGCAAAATGTATCCTCCTGAGAGGTAATGATTTTTTTATGTTTTTATTTTAGTTGTTTGCTAGATAATGACCTTATGTATGCATATTGTTGTAGTTGTTTTTTGCCCCTTTTTTTTTTAAGGTTGTCAGGATAATTATTCCTATTTTTGCTGATCGCAGCATAAGTAGCATGTTTCGTGCAATTGGAAGGATTATTTGATCTCGTCAAGAAAAAAGGGTTATTGATTCTGGTGTTGCGGAGATTCCTTTTGATATTTTGACCGATGTTCATTATCGCAAAGCCAAGGTTGCTATCGAGGACGCTATAAGAAGATCTAGTTGTATTGGATTGGGTAGATATTGAAAAAGGGTTGACGTGTTATCTGTTGCTGATGAGAAGAAGATGCTTGCTGAACCACACCTACATAATAATGTTGCAGATGGTTGTAGTATGAGATTTGCATATTTTTGTACGCATAATTCTTTGTTAGAGGTGCATAGGAGCTTCGGGACTTGAAAGACATTGATTTTGAGGCTACCCGAAGATGAATATGGAGAATATGTTAGGTAGTTATTTTGTTTTTATGATTCATGTGAGATATTATATTACTAAGTGTTTATTGTTGTGTGTAGGGTTTCACATGGTAAGTTGGATTTGTATTTTGTTTTTAGGTTTGCCGAAGATGTTTTCAAAAATTACAAGTTGGATATTGCACATTGTGCTCCTGAAAAAAGACATCGACCTGTAAAATGTTATAATAGTGATGTTGTGGAGACTTACAAAGCTTTGATTGGGCATCGTCCTGTTTGGAATGATGATGAGCCTCCACCTCACCCTTTGTTTTTAACGCCAATAAAAATCCTATTGATAAGGATATAGTATGAAATGTAGTGTATTTGATTTATTTTATATTTTATTTGTTGTTATGTTCATTATGAGTTTGGGCATCATCTTATTTGTACTAGCATTCAATATTTATGAAGTGGTATAGCAGAAATGCTGTTGGAAAATCTACTTTATCAAAGTGGGTGAAGTCCATGTTATTTCAATCTGGAGTGGTGGGCGCATTTAGCAATAAATCTGAACGTGTTGTTGGTATAAACAGGTTGAATAATGTTGGAGTTCCTGCAGAATGTGGTATGAAGATAACTGGTCATCATGACGTTCGAAGAAAGTTTTCCTGAGAGTGTAACTTGTTGTGTGCTTTTATACTGTTGTGTGCTGATATATTGTTAAGCTTTTATGTATTATTTTGTAATTTTTTTTTTCTTTTTAAAATTTAGGTATCATCGAGATAATAAGGGCATTAAAGAGCATGCAATGCAGCGCATCATTTTTTGTGATGAAAATAAATTTGAAGATGCATTGGCTACTGAAGTAGATAAATATAACAAGGTACAGTGTAAGGGAAAATCTGTTGCAGAAAAGCTTGATATTCCATCTTCATCAAATGACGTTTTCAAGGAAGTCAGACATCCTTTTGTGGATGTTACTCAACGTGCGAGCAATTTTAATGTTGATCATGAAGATGAGTTTTGGTGTAACCCATTAATTATGTGAAGGTTGTTGATGATGCTTTTGAGAAATATGAGGGGAATATGAAGTCACGTTTACTATCTTCACCTACAGTTAATAGCACTCACGTTGAGTGTGGGACATAATTTTTCAAACAATAGTAATTGTCACATCATTTTCAATGTTTCAGATGCCAACGTGGCAACATGAATTTTAAAGGATTTGAGCAAAAAGTAGCTCGTAGTTTTGAAGGATGTTGCTTGGTTTAGAGTTTGTAGCAGAATTGATAGGATCATAGGAGAACATTAATTTTGTAGATGACATCTGATGAGTAATAGCATTCCATGAACTTTTATATTACTTTTCACTAATGTTCTCATGTACTTTGTTACATATACAAAGCATTTTATAGTATTAGAGAATCTTTTTTTTTTTCATGTGAGCAAGAACTTGTATCAAAATTCAAGATCATGCTTTAGAAAAAGAAATAACATAACATAGTAGAAATGTTTGTCCCTCATTTTCAACATCTGTGAAATCGTGTACATTTGCAGTTTGCCAAGTGTAATAGTAAATAGTTGATATGTGAGAGGGCACATGACACTTGTTAACTTCATGTCCAAAGCACTTTCCTTAGGAAGACTTGGCATATCATAAAATAGCAAAGCTAGCAATTCAGTAGAGTAGAGTAGAGGGTCGTCTATCCTTTGGCAACTCTTATGGAAATATTAGAGAAAACAAAACAGAACAATCGAAAGGCAAGATTATTGTCTCTTTTAGGAAGGATGATTCGCTCTTTATATGTAGATTGCTTGTGATATCAGACTTTCTCAGGTGATCTACCTCCATCTATGTTCCAAGATGGTGAAGCTCATGAAGATAGTGCTTTGGCAAAAGCACATGGAGAGTTATTGCCAAGGAGGTCTACTTCTCATCAATTCTCTTATCTTGTTCATTTGGATGATTTCATCTCATCATGTAGAAGCAAAAATAGTGCTATTTCATGTGACTTCTTGCTTGAAGACGTTAATTGGAGGTACCTCTTATCAGAAGTGCTTGATATGAAGATTGCAATAGTTGATACTTTGGGGATCTTTAGATCCATTTTCTTTGCCAATATTCATTTGCACATAAGGAGTAAGGAGGATCCAATTTCAATCAAGAGGATGATGGTAGGATTTTCAAATCTACCAATTTAATTCCAAGTGTATGATGGAGATTTGCCAAGGCTTGAAGAGGAGTCTTCTCAACACATGGTTTCAAGGGGATCTTCAAGGTGCAAGGCTGAGTCTTTGTGGCTCAAAGTTTATGGTAAAGAGAGACAAGTTTCAAGTGGTATTCACTCCAGCATATTCTCTCATGCTTCTCTTTCATTACTTGATGTACCATCTTGCTTTTATGAGGTTTCTACATCTCATAGTGGGAGTGAGGTAATGATTGTCTTGTATCATGCCTCTAGTATGGACCTATTACTTGTCATTTATGGCTTAGATATGTTTCCAAATTACTTAGAAAGCAAGTGGTTGAATCATCAAGTATGTGCCCTTGGTTCTAGTAAGAGCAAGAATGAGTTTGATACTCATAATTTGAAAAATCACGTTTTTACATGGTTTGAGGCCATTTGTAAACTTCTCTTGAGATTAAGTGAATCATCCTTGAAGGACACTTGCATCCTTGAGCAAGTGTTTAGCCTCAAGAAGATCAAAATTTTTATTTCAAGATTAGATCCATTATAAATAAAGTTCATAGTATGTGGACTAGTCAAGCTAGAATGCTTAATCTTGATGATCAACACTTTTGCTCATCTTATGATCTTGATCTCTATGATCTTTGTGATCTTTATGAGGAATGGAAGCCTCTGATTTTCATCATGGTGTAGCCATCTTCATGCAAATGGTATTTTCAAATCAAAGATCATCATCAAAGCATGGAGGAAGCACTTTGGCCAAAATTCAATTGTGATGTAACTTGAGCTAATTAGGTTGCTTACACATGTCGAGTTTAGGTTTGATGAGTGATGCACCCTATGTGGTGGCAAAAGTCAAAGGGTCCAATCATAAGAGATAGATGTGTTGGAAGGGTCCAATCAAAAGTGAGGGATGTTGCATCACACATCCAATAGGATTAGAGAGGCTGTGTTTAAGGGGTTCAATAGAAATTAAGCTTGGATCTCCACGAGTTTCTATATGTACTTTCATTCCCTTCATTAATGTATGAGAGATCTATGAGCTTTTGAGTGATCAATTTGGAGATTTGCCAATTTTGCTTGTATTGTCTTCTCTCTCTAGATGAGCCCAAAAGTGATATTTTCTCTCTCTACCCAAGGAGAGGAGCTTGTTGGGACTTAGTTTATTTCATGAAGTCCTCCACACGTGTGAAACACCTTCTGGTAATGAATGAATGCATGTAGAATGGTCTTTTTGCCTTAGATCTTGTCATTGATCTTGGATTTCAATCAATAGGTGATCTATAGTGCAGGAGCCAAGCTTAGGAGATCAATTTCACACATTAGGGCATTCTCACATGTGTGAATTTTCACAAAGCATAGGCACAACAACAAATTATTCCTACAATTGAGTCCATATCAAGTATTACATTTTTTTTCAATAATATTAGTATAATTTCAAGCATAGTTTTTCATTTCATCTTTTTGATATTGTTGGCTAATTCTGGAAACATTCTATGAGTGACTAGTTGATGGTTTTAATTTTGATAAGCTGTCTCCACTGCAGCTTACGTCCAGAACAGATGTTCGACCAAGGCCCTCTCAACAAAGACACCCCACGAGGTGTGGACAGGCTCTAAGCCTTCTTTGAAGAACCTAAGAGTGTTTGGGTGGATTGCCTACGCGCAGATCCCAAAAGACACGAGGAAGAAATTGGACTTACAAGGTCTCAAGACCATCCTGATCGAATATACTTCATTTGATAATACTTATAAGCTGTATAATTCTAGTACCCAACAAATCTTGTATAGCCAGGATACAGTCTTCATCAAGGATCAGTTCATCGACCTCAAAGGTAAGGATGTTGCTCAAGAAAAACCCTCGTCATCTGCCATTGACACGACAGCCCGAGCTTCTAGCTCAAGATGTCTATGTCGACCCACTTTGAGATAGCGAATCAAACGAAGATGTTGATGCTACCCACCAACAAATCCCAGGACGGTTCTTCAGTCGAATCCTCCCAGAAGTGCAAGCCGAGTGCGCACACAGTCCACAAGGTATACTCCTGAGTTTGTCTGTCTCTTGATACAGGAACCGACGACAGTCAAAGAGGCACTCAGCCAGAGAAGCTATGGACAGAGAGTATTCTTCTCTGATCAAGAACTAGACATGGTCATTAGTCGAAGCTCCTATTGGTTGCAATATCATTGATTGCAAATAGATCTTTAAGATCAAATACAATGCCAACGGAGCAATTGACCGAAAGAAGGCAAGACTGGTAGCACGAGGATTCACCCAGATCTTGAATGTCGACTACAGTGAGACTTTTAGTCCAGTCATCAAACATTCGTCGATCTGAATGCTCCTTTCTTATGCTGCAGTTGCTGACCTCGAAGTGCATCAACTCGATGTACAAACAGCCTATCTAAATGGAGTGATATAAGAAGATATCTACATGATCCAGCCCGAAGGATACGTTCTGGAAGGTATGAAAAATCATGTCTATAGACTCCACAAAGCACTGTACGACTTGAAACAGTCTACCAGAGCTTGGTTTAAGAGGATCAACACATTCCTCATTGAACAAGGATTCAAACCAAGCATTGTTGATTGCAACGTCTATTCCAAGTCAGTACAACAATCCTTCATTATCATCACCTTGTACATGGATGATACGTTGCTCTTCAGCAACAATACCAATATGGTCAAGGATTCGAAGCAGATGCTGTTTTCAGAGTTCGACATGATTGATCTGGACGAAGCTCACTTCTATCTAGGAATTCAAATCCACAGAGACAGAGCAAATCGACTGATTTACATCACTCAACAAAGGTATCTTCACAATGTTCTCAACAGATACAATTTGATGAATTGTAAATTAGCTCACTCACCAATGGATCCAGGCCTGCATCTGTCAAAGGACCAATGTCTCCAGACCAAGCAGGAAGTGGAGCAAATGAGAAAATACCCTTATCGATCGATACTAGGATCTCTCAGATACGCAATTGTCTGTACAAGACCTGATATCTCTTTTGTTGTAAGCTCACTCAGCCAATACATGGCTAATCTTGGCATTATCCATTGGAAGGCTCTCATACGAGTCATGAGATATATTTGAGCTACCATGGACCAGTGCATCTGCTATGGAGATGTCAGCAACGACAATCTTCATCAGCTTAGTGGTTATTCTGATGCAAGCTGGGGAGGAGATGTAGACAATCGCAAATCCACATCTGGATTTACATTCTTCTTCAACGACGGTCCTATATGATGGAACAATCGTAAGCAAAATTCTGTCGCACTTTTGGCTACAGAAGCAGAATACATTGCTGCTTGCGTATTCATTAACAAGTGAAGAAGTTAGTAAGCGAGAGAGAACGAAGAAGAGAATCTTATCAGAGATAGACAAAAGAAGATGCTCTGTGCATTGATTCTTTAATTGGTCAGCAATAAGGTTTCATTCCTTTACAATTTGAATAAGCTTCGTAGGGCACGCGGCTTCGTCCGCTATTGTCTTGTGCTCTACCGCATTATTGACATGTATACTTGATCTACTTAATTTGATACAGTTCTTTGTTCTGCGTTCAGATTTGTGTTAATATTGCTATGCTCATTATTCATTCTGTCTGATCTTTCTAGTTGCTCTTTCTGTAGACAACTAGCATTTAGTCTTGTCTTTCACGAATGTTTCGCGACTAATTATCAGTTGAGCATTGTCTAGCTCGTCGCGAATCATTCGCGACACATAATTTGTCTAGCTATTCGCGACAAATTATTCTTCTGGCACTTTGTTTATTAATGTTTGGCTACGTAATCAAGAACGACCGTGATTTTCATCACTAACGTTCTGTTTGTTCTGATAGGCGTAGTCATGCTTTCGGAGAGAGATAGCTCGTTCCGCTGCGCACGAACAATTTTTGTTCGAGTTCGTTTCTCGTTCGTGTTTCATTTCTCGTTTGTGTTTGTCTTACCCCTCTGAGCTAAATTTTTTGTTTCTAACATACGACACCTTTCTCAAATCTCGCTACTCCCCCTCTCTCCAACATCCCCCCCTCCCCTCACGCTCGCAAAATTTCTCCCTCTAGATCTCTCTCTCCTCGCGATCGCAAGATCTCTCAGTATTGGCCTGATAAACCTCTTTCTTGCTGATCGTGCTCTTTCTGGTCGCGTTGGGTAACGATGATTGGAGTGGCCAACATGAATATCTACTTATAATGAAACTTTTTACTAATGGTTGCAAGCTAGGTGCAAGAGGAAGGTTAGACAAAGAACCTAGAATGTCTTTTGACACATCAACAATGCGTAGTAATTTGCAATTATCTTTCAAACTAGTCATAATATGTTCAAGATGTTTTCTCTTTTATAAAAAGGTGGTCAAGTTTTTGAAATCCACGTGGAGTATCGTGGAGGACTCATGTGCAATGTCTAGGATAGGTGTGGTTGGGTGGTAAGAATGTTCTGGAGATTTGGAGACATGGATTGAATCACAAGGCATTGATGAACTAATTATATCATGCAAGGGGTCATCATCAACAAGAGCATCATCTAAGGCCAATGATAATCCAAAATCGATATTCATGTGATTCATCCTATCAATAATATTCTCGATCTCTCTTGCAACTCTTTTCCTTGAAACCAACTTATGTTCCTTCTTCTACAAAAGTTGAAAATGTTAGATGTATTAGTTTCTTTTCAAACAAGATGTATTACCCTCTACAAAACATAATATGCCTCACAAACTCTAAACCACTAATGTAAACCACAAGAGTAAGGACTAGCTAATATCTCATTCTCATAAAACTTTGAAGCAAATGTGATTTCAATTAAGCAATATGATGCATTAACCCTTTAATGGAGCACATCATCACATTACAAAAAATCTAATGAGCATGTACATATACACAGTTTAAAATACACATTAAAACACAATGAGCATAAAAATAAAATCTCACGTAAATGTCATATTTTATGATTTAAAGAGTTTACCTTTCATACCGCACTCCATTGGCCCAAATATGATCGTTGACAATCCTCCTTGTTTGAATCCTAAGGACTTTGCATTGTGTGGTGCGTATGGTTAATGTGTAGAGAGAGAGATCCAATTTTCTAAGAGTTCCTTTGTAGAGGGCAAGATCTAGAAGCTCATTTTGTGTTGTTATTGGTGGAGAGTTTGTCTCTTCCTAAGTGATCAAATCTTTCTAAGTGGCATTAGCTCTTTGAAGCACAATATCTTAGTGAGAAGAATCACAACTTTTGATTTTGAATTTCATTTCAAGTCTTAAAAAGTAGAGTAATTGGTGGAATCCAATAGGAGTGATTGAATTCAATTTGTTGAGCAAAAATTGACATAGTATGTATGAAACTCAAATTAGTTCTATTCAACTTTCTTTGTGAGAGTGTGAGGGTCAATTTGTGATCCCATTGGATGTCTAGAATGAGGAGGAGTCCATATTTGAGTATTCATGCATGGTTGAGATCTTTGTGAATCTCTAGTTGTCTAATTTTTTAAGCTTTGTGAAAAATTGGTGGTATAGTTTGTTTTCAAATCAAATCAAATTCATTCTAAATCTCAAGAGTGAGATTATTTGGGTCAAGAGTGAGTCCAAAAGAAGTGATTAAGTTTGATTTTCAGGTGTTTGAAACAAAACCCATCTTTTGTTCAAGAATCTCAAGTGTTGAGAGAACTAGTCAAGTGAAAAGGAAAATCTAGGTGTCAAATCTTTTCATATCCATTTCAACTTTCAAAAGAAAGAGTCATTGGTATTTGATGAGTCCAATAGGAGAGTGGATCTGATTTCTTTTGTGATTTGATTCAAAGATTGTATGCTTTTGTCTTAGTGATCAAAGCAAAGTTTCCAAGTGACTAGTCATTATTGTGAAGATTGATTCTTAGGTTTGTGAGCTAGATCTTTTGTAGATCCTTCTAGATTGTTGAATATGTTCAAATATAGTCTCTTGAGAGTCACAAATTACATTTGTAGAATCATATCACAAGTTTTTATTCAAATAGCATCAATAGGTGACATCCTATTGAAGGAAAGAAAGGATCCTGAGTGCAACCTTTGTGGCAAGAGAGGATATTTTTTCTCAAGATGCTACAAAAAGAAGACCAATCCATCCAAGGAGAACCAAAGCAAGGGGGCCGAGGTGAAGGATGGAGCTTCCAGTTCAAAAATGCAAATCCAAGGAAAGGTGTTTCCTTTGTGGGAAGGTGAATGAGGCTTGGAGTCTCACAAGGACTTGCAAGATTTGTCTTCAAGAGTCCATCACAACACATGTCAAATCTTTTGAAATTTTTCATTTGGAAGTGCATTGTTTGGTTCAAGATGCAAAGATAGATGTCACTTTCATGAAAGTACCTTGGATCTATTTTATGTCCTTGGAAAGTATTTTGCTTAGAAGTTTAGATAAGTTCAAACTTATTGTTATGATCCAAGAGAAATCAATCAAGAATAAGGAGCAGCAATCACAAAATGAAAATAGTTTCATTTACGCTATCATGTCAACTTATGAAGAACCATTTTGCTTTGAAGAGATTTTTGTATCTCAAAGGTGGATTAAGGCAATACTAGTTAAGTGTGATGCCTTAAAAGATAGCAAAATATGTTTTCCTTGTAAGCTTGCATTAGTTATGAAGTCAAGGAAATGGAAATATCTTCATAATGTAGGACCTTTTGGTTTCAATAAGATCATGAATGATGTGTTCATTCATAAAGATGAAAATTGTAAGTTTTCAATCTTAAAGGCAAGTTGTAAACTTCTTATGAGAATAAGTGAAGCATCCAAAGTGGACACTTATATCCATAAGCAAGTAGTTAGCCTTATTAAGATGGAAATACCTTTCGATTTAAATATTGGAAAAATCATACCAAGTTGTGGTGATTTTTGGACTTATGTTTCTAGCATAAGTAATCTTGATAATCATAGGAAGTGCATATTGAGTGGTCATACTTGTTGTGATCATTATGAGACATGGAGGTCTTGGATTTCCATCAAGAAGGAGCATCATGAAGAGGATCTTAAGGAGTCATCTTAAGGTTCAAGTGTGCCAAGGATTGAGGAGGAGAGACCTTCTCAAGTTGTGATTCCAAAAAGAAACTCAAGAAACATGGTTGAACCCATGTGGCTCACATTTCAAGGGAAAGAGGAGCATATCTCATGTGGAGCAAGCATCTACATGAAAATTGGAAGGAATCAATTTTGGAGATGCTAGGATGGTGCAAAGCTCTCAAGCTCATCAAAGATGTCAACATCAAAGAAGCACTATCATGGATATGGTGATTTCATATCAACATCAAGCTCATTGGCTGATCTTCACACCTTTTGAACCAGCACAGACCAATTCAGCCCATGGAGTCAAGTTCAAGATCATCATGTTTTCCATCAAGCTAGATTTACTAGGCTAGATTTTTGAGGAGGAGTGTGAAAAATGCAAAATAAGCTTGGTAGAGGCCAAAAATTTTGTATATAGATAAACACACATGTGTGGAGCCCGTTCCCACATGTGAAACTAGTGTACTTGGCATGTACCATAATCATATATGTTGTACATATGATTTAATTCAAGTTCTAGTGGCTAAAATGGCCAAAAACTAGTTTTCTAGACATATGACACATGGCATCAATGTATTGATTGCATGAGCCACATCCTTTGGTTAGGTGTCATATCCCATGTGTAGAGGACAGCTCACACGTGTGGAATAAGCTGAAGTAGGCTAATTTTGACTTCTAGAAGATTTCCAAGCAGATCTCCATATAGAAAGAAAATGGACCAAAAGTGCTCAAAATAGAAGGTTTTGTCCAAGTGTCAGTTTTGCATGATGAATCATCATATGACAAAGCACCTTTACACATGTGGCATCAGAGGGATGATCAGTACCATGAGCTCCCACTTATTGTATATATAGAGCCACATTTGGCCATAATCAATGAGAGACACCAATCTTGGTTTTGGAAGCAATTTTGAGTAATTCTCTCCATTTGTCTACATTTGTTTTGACTGTTTTGAGGTTCTATCAATGTGTACTTGATTTTCAGGTTGGAGTCCGTACTCAGACAGTGTTTCACACATGTGAAACCAAAAAGTACACATACCTTCAATTAATGATTGTTC
Organism: Diphasiastrum complanatum; assembly: GCA_029204225.1. Classification (NCBI taxonomy): domain Eukaryota; kingdom Viridiplantae; phylum Streptophyta; class Lycopodiopsida; order Lycopodiales; family Lycopodiaceae; genus Diphasiastrum; species Diphasiastrum complanatum. Next base: position 21,389,788 of record CM055110.1, read on the forward strand.
TTGTTAGGATTTTGTGTCTAGAATTGATCTAGATTGATCTTAATCTCAAGTAGATTGATAGATCAAGTAATCTGACAACCAATTTCTCTTGAGGATCAGATTAGGATCCACTCTTGGTCCTTTTTGTACTTTTTGCACATTATCTCCATTGGGGAGATCTTTAGGCACTTGAACTCCAATGACCACTACAATCAGATATCGAATCGATGCTTGCCCTTGTTGAAGTCTCGGATATATTGGCTGTATTTTTGGTCTTCATTGCTTGTTCTATATTGTCCTTGTCTTGGCATATTTGGATATGTTCAGAAGACGATCTGATCAAAGCTTTGCCGCAACAAATCTAAGTAAACTTATGTCACATGTTTGGATTGGTTGTGACAAAGGTTCGATCAGATCATCTTTATGATAAAAAATCATCATAAGATAAAACATGACTAACATGAATAAGTTCATCTTCAATTGGATCTGGAATTGGATTGATTGATATCCATGCTACATTCATTATATTGACTGAGTGATAGGTGTATCAAGAGTACGATCAACCATAGGAATGTCACTTATTTATGATTTGTTATCACATTGACACATGTAGCTCTCTGTACAATCAACAAGTGCTAGTGCTTGATTCTAGTTAACATTATCATTTTGAGAATCGTTATGAACTCCCAAAGCTTTTGAAATTAGTTTATTAATTTGAAAGACAAGGACCATATGCACTCTACAATTTTTGCCCCCCGACAACTGATATATATTGAAAAACTATTTCAATTTTTTCCAATAGTCACTTTGTATAGTCAAATCTAGAAGAAGATGAAGAAGCTGCAACTTAGGAGCAGCCGACACAGCCAACACAAAGACGAATTTTGCAGCCAGAAACTTCAACCAAGAGATCAACAAGAATTCAAACTCAGCCTGTCCAATACATTGATGAGTTTGCTCACTATTCTATTCAAGAGGCAACCACAGTTGAGGAAGCTATGTCACATGCCGATTCAAATCTCTGAAAAGAAGCAATGGACAAGGAGTACAACTCACTGCTAAGGAACAACACATGGACTGCCAACAGAAAGAAAGGTAATCGACTGCAAATGGATCTCTAAGATCAAGTACAAAGAAAATGGCAGTATCGACAAAAGGAAAGTTTGACTCGTGACAAGGGTATTTTCATAGATTTCCAATATCGACAACTTTGAAACTTTTACCTCGGTTGCCGCCAGGTGTTACCTTGGCTTGCATATTAAAAGGGACTATGAGAGAGGTAAGTTGTACCTTTGGGATGTTGAACTGCAAAGGAGCGAATACTCCAATGCTAGCAAGAACAGTACTGACGAACAAAAAATGTTCGAGGACTGAAGCAGAGAGAGAATTGATGCAGCTCACACCTTACAGAAAATTGATAGGATCGCGGATGTACCTTGCAGATAACACACGTCCTGACATTGCTTATGCTGTGTTCAGGATGAGCCAATTCTGCATGAATCCTGGCTCGACAAATTGGAAGATTGCAAAATGAATTTTGCAATATCTTCAATTAACAAAGGATTATGGTTTGTGTTATTGTTGTGATGCAGGGTTTCAGATGCTTTCCTACAGTGATGCTAGTTGGGCATCTCTCAAGGACGACTGTAAAAGTGTCTCAGGAGGATGCACCATCACGTCAGGAGCGGCAATTCTCAGGGTCAGCAAGAAGTAGACCATTGTGGCTCAGTCATCCTGCGAAGTAGAGTATGTTGTAGCAGCAAAGATGGCCAACGGATAATTTGTCTCAGGCAGTTCCTGGATGAATTGGGTGAAACGAGAAACGAACCTTTGGTTTTGTAGATGGACAACACATCTACAATACATTTGACGAAAGCCCCTGTGTTTCACTCAAGGACGAAATACATTGCGATCAAGTACCACTTGATCAGGGATCTGATTGGGAAGAAGATGTTGCAGACCACCTTCATTGGAACGAAAGACATGGTTGCTGACATTTTCACAAAGGCCCTAGACAAAGGTCTATTCGAGGAATAGCCTTGGAGTCGTCAAGCTATCATGCTTTGAGAGGGAGCTGAAGAAACATTTTGCTTCTAATGCCAAAGCTTTGTTAGCTTTGAATTCTGAACCTTTGACTGAAAAGTGTCATTTGTCAGAGAGTTGTGCCAAGAAATCTCTCATTTGTTTGTTTGGCGTACTGCAAATCACACCAGACAATGTCTAGTATTGCCATTCAGAGCGTTGAGGCTTCATACCTTTCACATTACTGATATCTGTCTGTTTGAACGATCACTCGTTTCGAAATCTTTGCAAAGAGGAATCTGGATTATTCCCTCTGAAAGTTCTTATATTCTCTCTTTTTTATATCCGTACCAATACCGAATCCAGGTGCGCTAGCTGAAAAGAAACCCGAGCAGTCATACATCCGCGCTCCAGTCCGATATTGCATGTCCGTACCGATATCGGATCCAAGCACACGAGCTAAAGAGAATTCCGAGCAGTTGTACATCCGTGCTCCAGTTCGATATCGCATGCTCCAATATTGGATCCACGCGCACAAGTTAAAGAGGATCCCGAGCAGTCGTACTTACGCGCTCCATTCCGATATCAGGTGTATAACCAGAAAAATATACAGTTCTGTGGTGTGATAAATTACTTGATTTGGACTCATCTGCTCAGTAATGGAAACTCTAAGCGAGAGTGTCCTCAATGAGTCAAGCAAATTGGAAGGAGCCAGCAACTACGCAGTTTGGAAATTCAAACTGAAGAACATTTTGATGGAAAAGGAGCTATGGGAGATCGTGACAGGCGAGAGACAAGACCAATGATAGAAGAAGATCAGCGGGCATTTGACAGGAGAAACGGAAAGCACAAAATGTCATCAACTTATCAGTTAGAGATGCAATTATTCCCTACATTTCAGATTCAGAAGGACCAAAAGAAACATGGGATACGTTGAAGGCATTGTTTGAGACCACAAACACATCTTGAGTGCTATTCATGAAGACAAAGCTGCACACATTGCGGATGGATGATGGTGCAACTGTTGCTGATCACCTACTGAAGATCAAAGAGATTCGTGACCAATTAGCAGCAGTTGGAGAGCGAGTACAGGATCGTGAGAACGTGCAGTTGACATTGTGGCTGATATTTTTACTAAGTCTTTAGGTAAATGTAAATTTGAGAACCTTTGTAGTCTCTTAGACATAGAAGAATGTAATTTTATCATTGAGGGAGAGTGTTAGAAATCAATGATAAACTTCATTGTTACACTTCTTAGTTATTGTTCTCGATGTACTTTATTATTGACAGCTATTACCAGTTGTAGCTAGTCGTAGGCTTGCAAAAGAAAGTTTAATGAAGCAGTGGAGCGAATTGAATCAGATCCAATTGGCAGCGGAGCGAGTCAAAGCAGATCCAATTGGCAGCCATAGCAAGAAAGCTTTGAAGGTGAGAGAGAAAAGCAATGAGGAGGAGGATGGAGGGCCGCACGCCACCGCGTGCGCCTAGGCACGCTGGTCCCATAACATGTGGAGGGCTGCCACAAAAATATGTTTTAGAGCACAAATTTGGGTAGGGCCATTGGATCGAGCATATTGCACCTTTGTTAAGAATGAGTTGAATTTTTTTAAATATAAATTGGACTGTCAAATTTCAACAAACACACATCTATCAAAATTTTTTTTTCCTGTGGGTTCTTTGGCCATTGGAACCCATCAAGCCATCGGAATATGAGACTAGAGCACTCCAACGATCACGTTTGGCTGTTGGATTTTGACGTCCACCAGCCGTGTCGGAATTTGCTGTCCATGCGGGGCGTCAAATTTCTATGTCCCAAGTGGCCATTGGAATTCGATGGCCATGTGGCAATTTTTTTTAATCTAAATTTTATTTGGCTCGCCAATTGCCGGTTTTGGTCATGCCATTGGTATGCGAGATAGTTTGAATGCGACAAATTCTGGCAATATTGTTGCGACGCACTTTCTGATACACATGTCGATTAAAAAAGAATTTAACGCACGATTTCACATCAGAAATCATTTTAGTGTCTTGTAGAAGGTCTTCTAATTCTAAGAATGAAGCCAAAAAAAAAAACTAGTGGGAGTTGATATCAAGAGCAAAAATGCGCGCTCTCTCTCATTATTTATTCTATTACATGTTTTTTTACAATCATTTACATCTCTCTCTCTCTCTCATTATTTCAACTATTGAATGCTATTCGACAATCATAACCCTCTCTCTCTCTCATTATTTCAACTATTGCATGCTATCCGACAATCATAACCCTCTCTCTCTCTCTCATTATTTTATCTATAATATGTTATTTGACAATCATCGACATCTCTCTCTCTCTCTCTCTCTCTCTCATTATTTCATCTACTGCCTGTTATTTGACAATCATGGAACTCTCTCCAAATTATTGCTTGTTATGTAGCTATCATAACTTCATCATGCCAATTTGATTACTTTAGGGTTGCATCTCATTCACATATTTCGTTGCATGCCAATTTACTTCTACAATCTTAATTATTGCATATCCGTGGGTTTCTTTTTTGCAATTGCTTTTGGTGGTGACAATGAGAGCCCTCCCCAAAAGTTTTTCTTTCAAGTTAATTTTATTTCAAACTCCATTAACCAACTTCAGCACACTCTTGTTGTTTAAGAGCTAGGTAGCGGGCGTGAGCAGCGCTGCTATCAGGTGTAGTGGGTTACCGATACCTATAAAGCCGGCTCTATGTCGAGGTAGATATGGTGACCCACTACGCCTGTAGCAGGCCTGCTCACGCTCGCTATTAGGCGTAATTGATGTTTGGAGACCATTATTTAACACAATAGATAGTTACTAGCATAGTAAGTACACTAATATAAGCAAGTAAGTAGGTATGCAAATAGTAGGTCTCTTGAACATGGCTCTAAACCATTCAACTCAAAGCCTATGATCATATGTCAGGCCATCAAAACCTCTCCAAGCAGCAATTACATTTACATTCCAACGAACTCTCTATCCACTTTTCTGCCATTCTTTAAAATGTGAATAGTAGAGCTTTCTTGGACATGCATATTCCAAAAGAGCAAAACCTTTTGTGAATAAAAAAGTTCAAAGTCAAAAGGTGAAGGGGGTCCTGAGGCCTCTCCTTGACTAAGCAAGGCGCATTGGAATTTGAGAGAAAAAACAAAAAGAAAACCGAAAAGACGCATGCCGCTTGGTTCGGCCACCCCACTGAGCCATATAAGCATTTTTATTTTTATTTTTTCCATTTCAGATTTGGAAAAGCAAAAGCTTAAAGGCCATGTTTGCGTGATTTATTTTGGTCTGCGGGATCGCAGAGAATCGAACCTGGGTGGGCACCCATCACCATGAGCGAAGATCTCCATCATTTACACGGCACAACACACAAAACAGACACTCAGAGCGAGAGAGAGAGAGAGAGAGAGCGCGAGAGAGATGAGAAAGTGCGAGAGCGAGGTGAGGGGAAAAGGAAGCGCGATACCGATCGCCGAAGATAAACTCCTCATGAAGAAGAAGAAGAAGCCGATGGGCTGGTCTCATTACACCCGCCTCCATCGCGAAGGCCTCACATCATCCGAATCGGATCCATTTCCACAGCTACCACCAGTAACAGCAGCAGCAGCAGCAGGAGCTTATCACCAATTACACACTGTGGCAGCAGCAGCAGTGAAACACGGCAGCAGCACAGCCATGCAATTGCCACAAGTTGGCCTAGAAACCCTGCCTGTTTCTTACAGCCTTGTCGTTTCTGGCAAAGATGAGGGCCATGATCCTGCAGGCAAAAAGCGAGCTGCTGTGGTAGATGAGCTTAAGAGGCTGTATGCCTGGGCAGATGATGGTTTGATACAGGATGTTTTGACATCTGTGGGGGGTGATAAGAAGATGGCTATTGAGTGGTTGGATTCTATGGCTGCTTCCTTACCCGCGGAAGATTTTTATGAAGAGAATTTAACTTCGACTTCAGCTGCATCTGAAAAGGAAGCTGAAATGAGAGCTTCTATTTTGGATAGAATCAGTAGTGTTTCTATCTCTTCTTTGAATGAAGCTGTTCTGGCTACCGAAGGAGCTGAAAGCTATGTTCTTGAAGAACGTGAAGAGATGAACAACGATGGGGCAAAACTTGCAGGATCCTTGACAGAAGTCCCCGTGGAGGCCGAGTGGCAAGAGGACGATCCCTACCTAGCATTTCGCAAGGATGCTCTGAGAGCCGCCCGGTATGCAGATATTCATCTTTCTGACAGCCATAAAGCGTTGCTATTTTAGTTTATGGAACGAGAGTCGTATGTCTTTGTCGGCCTTTTAGATCTTCAGTGCTGTTAGGCACATCCAGAAAGGTTCGAGCCATGTACGTTCACAGAATAAGGCTTATTTCATCTAATAAGTTCTAATCTTTGTTTGTTTTAGTAACATAAGTTTTTTCTGGTTTCACCTTCTGATACTTGAGGATGTCAGCTACTTGAGTGTCACAAGTTTTAGCTAATTATTCTTCCGGCATGTGAAAATGCCAGCAGCAGCCCTGGATAACTGTATAATAGTTAACAATTTTCCTTTGGTTTTTAAAATTCTTGGGAGTAAGGAAAAAAGGAACCAGTACAAAGGGCGAACATTTTAGGAGGGAACATTTAGTCAAGGGTGACTGTACGTAGGATATGCTCTTGAATATTGATCTCCAGTTTGGTTAAATGGGGGAGTGGTCGAAAGCCTTGAAACTAACAAGCATTGAGTGAACTTTTCAATTCAGCACTTTTTTGTTTGCGCAGTCTTCTGAAGGTACTTTGGAATTTCACTGATCAAGCAAGAATTGGTTGGTGATTTGAGATTCTATGAACAGTGGACTAGTAAATTTCAGATACTATGAACAGTGGACTTGTAAATTTTCAAAGCTTGCTTGGACCAACTACTAGCTATTTTTGGTTTGCACAGTGTTGACTCTTCTATTTTGTAACTTAAGGTCAGCCACTTGATATCAGTCACTGTTGACAGCTTCTGAAGTTCTATCAACTTACTTTTTTCAAACTCAAAGTAGAAGTGGCTTATGATCTTTAAGTCAAGGCTGTTTCAAGGATCTGGTTACTCTCAAGTTTCTACAGTATGCAATGTGTTGGATTTGCGTATAACGTGTCTCTTGGTCTTGGGAATTGGATCAGGGCAGGACATAGGCATGCAAGAGGAGCAGTTCATGCCTTTAACATGGGGGATCATAGTAGAGCAAGAGTGCTCTCCGCAAAAGCACAGGAAGAACGTATTTGTGCGCAAGCCTTAAATGCAAAAGCAGCTTCTGAGATTTTGAGGGTGAAGAATTCAAATAGAGATATCTGGAATCTGGATTTGCATGGATTGCATGCATCAGAAGCTGTTGATGCCTTACAGGATCGATTATTGGAAATTGAACTGGCTAAACATTCTTTGTTATCCTCAGCAAGGTTGGAGAAAGTTGAAGAAAACTATGTTCCACTTATCAACAGTCCTCAAAATGAAAGCAGAGAGACAGAATTGGAGAATATCAATTTAAAACAGCATGCTCCCAAAAGGTTGGCTACAAAGTTTTCAGCAAATAAAGAGCTCACCGTTATTACTGGTATGTCCATCCAACATATACTATTTCAGTCCACATCCTTTGTCCAAACTTTCTGTTCCTAAGCTTTTCAAAACACTTCAATGTTTTTTGTCACATGATGTTGGAGGCTTTGCTTTTGGATATAGTAGCAAAGAAACATATTTTTTAGCAAAGATTCGTGTTTTCTTGTTTCTGAAATATGTTTCAACTGCCAAGTTTATGACTCTTTTTCTGGGCTTTTGGGCCACATGGGCCCAAGATGGGGCTAACAGGCCCATTGGGGCTCTAACTTCTAAAAAAAGCCCTTCCTAAGATCCCAGAATCCCAACACTCTCGTCATCTTTCCGCATGCAAGGTCACCTCCTCCATTGAAGCCGCAAGAAAACCCTTCTCCTCTCCATCTTTTAGCAAGATAGAGGTTTTACAATACGGTTAAGCCATTGGAAGCATCAAGTTGATGTTTTGTTGAGCAATGCATTGTCTACAAGCCTGGTAGTTAACAAAGTGGGTTATTTCCTCTTTGAAGAATCTATCAATACTCCCCTGCCTTCTAGCTATTCCCATCCAAAGTCTGTTGCCTACGTTGTGTGTGTGGAGGAGCTGGAGAAATCTGCACTTTTAGCAATTTTCGGGCCATCTGTCATTATTTCCACTATTCGACGCAAAGCTGAGTCTTTCTTGTGGGAGCATGTGCTAGTCATTAGAGAGGCTGGAATGGCAAGAAAGTTTGTCAAAGCATGAGAAGGATGATAGGCAAGCTATTTTGATTGTGCATCAAGAGGGCCCTCAAAGAATTGTGTCCCATTTGTTAGGCAAGATGTGGACAAATGTGAGAAGGCTTGTGTGAATGTGAAGGAATCAATAAGTTAATTTATTAATCATAGATTGTAGGGGCAGTAGAGGTTGAAATCGAGCTACTAAATTGGTAAAAATGATATCTGTTGTGACATGTAGCATGTGGGAGCCACTAATCTTATAAAGCTGTGGATTGTGTGAATGTGCGTAGCTTTAAATAGGGACCCTTCGCAAGGTCGAGTAGGTTGGTGTATGCATTGGGTATTTGCGTGGTTCCTCCACATGTGGATTTTTTGTAATAGTGCAGTTTTATGAAGCAGTAATTTACACTAAGCTTGTCTTTGACATTTCAATCTGAAGGTCCCAAAGGTGCATTTTTCAGATCTGAAGTTAGATTATGCTCTTTGAAGTGTGCAAATTGGCAAAAGTTTTAGTCTTTGTTCTTGAAGTTTCTAAGGCTTAAAGAATACGACATAAGACCTCACATAAGGGCTGGACCTATTTTCACTTGAAGGGTTTAAGCCTGTTCTGATGGGCAAAAATTTCTCAAACTGCATGGGACCTGCTTTTCACACTGAAATCTTGCAAAACTTGTCAACACTTCCACTTCATCCAAAAACTTCAAAAGGAACACTTTCAAAAAATTTAAATTCTAGCTGAGAGTTAAGAAATTTTTAACAAGAGCAAAGATCCTTTAAATTTAAAGACTGGGCCTGTCATGCCCATGATTGGTCTCGGATAGCGTGTCCCGCTAGAGATCAATAAGCCTACAACCCGTAAGTTAATTATGATTGTGAGGGGTTTGGGGCCCTCATGTGCATATGGTCATAATTAATGGTTGCCTAAACTCATGATGGTGGATTTTTATGGGTTTATCAGTGAGTCATCGGGGAACTGGATGCAAAGGTGTCCAATGAGGTGTCACAGTGCACTACTAGTGGTGCATGGGCCTTGGAGGGTATAAGTATACCCATCAAGTTTCAGAAAGTAGCCGATTTCCTACATAATATGCAGGAAATGCTACAGATAGCATGTGAGAATGACCAGTGTGCCCAAAATAGGAACCAACATTATGCTAATCTGAAAAGATCGCCTCGAGACTTTCAAGTGGAGGATTGGGTAATATTTGAGAATCCCTAAGGATTCTAGTGTGATGCGTACGGGTAAGCATTACAAATTGTCACCTAGGTATAGAGGACCGTATCAGATCTTGAAAAAGATCGGCTCCTTAGCTTACCAGTTGGACCTCCCGGAGGGAACTCAAGTGCATCTGGTTTTTTACGTAAGCCGACTCAAGAAGAGTCTATGTGAAGGGGAGCATCTTGGTCCTGGAGACCAATTGGACCTATTGAATGAATCATCGGGTGTGTCTCGACTTGAACCCGGAAAGATCTTGGATACAAGGACTAAACGATTGAGAAATTGTATAGTTACCGAGCATTTGGTTCGATGGAAGGGTTGCACAGACGATGATGATTCCTGGAAATAGGAAGGAAGCTTAAGGAGGAACTTCTCTAGCTTTAAGTTCTGAGAACAGAACTTGAATAAGGGGGGAAGAATGTCATGCTCACGATTGGTCTCGTATAGCGTGCCCCGCTAGAGATCAATAAGCTTACAACCCGTAAGTTAATTATGATAATGAGAGGTTTGTCGGAAATCGAGAGTATGGCTGGCAGCGGAAGCTTGAGCGAGAGTGGACGATGTAGGATCGGAAGCGCCACAGTTAGCAGCAGAAATATTCAAGATGAATGATTCAGATAAGCACAAATGAACAATACAATAGTGAGACAAAAATTTCACTCTGATTAAATATGAACAATGAGTACAATTGCTTGAAGTGATAACTTCAGCTCGATAGTTGAGCGTGATAACGCTGGCAACAGAAAATCTAATTGAGGAGATTGATTAGTGATCACCTATCAAGTAAGTGTGTTCTCAGTTGATTCTATATTACAAATATCTACTTGTTAAATATCTGCTAATAAATATCTGTTTAGCATTAAATGCTATCTGCTATTTATTACAACCGCCTTGTAATAATAAATGTATGTACAATAGTTGGTGAACTGCCATAAAGTCTTCTCACAGTTTATTTGGATTGATTTTTCCTTGGTGGGAAAAAGTCAGTTAGTTGATGGTTGGTGAAAAGTCGACAAAGTCGGACTTGATGGAGTTAGTGGAAAAACGTCGATGTCGAGCAAGTCGAGTTTGAATATATATCTATATATATATATATACATATATATATATATATGTATATGAGAGAAGTCGAAGTCGATGACTTCGATGACTTCGAAGTTGATGGAGTCGAACTTCGACAGATTTTTCAGGATGCTCATTATTGAATGGATTTGAGGCTGTGCATCGAAATCCAACACGGTTTGAGGCCCTCATGTGCATATGGTCATAATCAATGGTTGGAGGCCTAAACTCATGATGGTGAATTTTTATGGGTCTATCAGTGAGTCAGGGGAGAACTGGATGATGTGGCCCAGATAGGCTGTAGAGGTGTCCAATGAAGTGTCATAGTGCACTACTAGTGGTGCATGGGCCTTGGATGGTATAAGTATACCCATTGGGCTCTCACTAGTGTAATGCCTGGTTGTGGCAATGGTAGCAGTATGCTGCCGGAGTGACATCTCTCCTATTGAGCATTGATCGTTAGATCCATAGCTTGGGGGCTAGATCCGTAAGATCTAGGTTTGGTTGGGTTGGTTTGTCCACCATCCGTTTCCCTGTTGTTCTATGGATTCAGCATCCTAGTTTTGATCCTCGGTGGAGGTCCTTTAAGGGCCCCACTTTCATTTAGGGCTAAGCGGTCACCTCTCTTCCCCTTGGACTTTCGCCGTGCCTCTCTCTTCACGTTGGAACATGACTACTTCTGGCCTTCCTCCTTTCTCATGCCAGAATCTGGATTAGGGACTTCTTTTCACAATGTTACTCTTCCCACAATGTGATGTCTCCAAGGCAAATTGAGATTAGTTGAGCATGCTGCCATGATACTCCATGCTGCAGGGCAAGGAGAAAGAAATGAAAAATTGTGATCTTGATGACTGCAGAATCCATGCATTTTTGAAGGACTTCCTACACAGGATCACAGGCTGCACCTTGGATCATCTAGCACTGCCATTTCAGTCTTTGACTTGATCTTCCACTTTGTAACAATGGAGGAATCACGGGCTGCCATTCATGCTTAGATTGTCCTTTTTTGTAGGCTGCATAGGAGTTGCTTCTACTTCTACATAGGCATTTTTCAGAAAGCGCACAGAACGTGTCTTTCTCTACCAAGCATACATATTGTGTCTTTCTCTTTATTTTTCCCACCTATTCTATATCCAGAAAGGGAAGGCGTTGAAGATTAGAGCACATTACTTCAATGAGAGAAGAGAGAGAGAACATTCAATGTTATCTGAATACTGGTTTTCTATCATCTTGTTGTGTTTACATTGTATTTTCCTCACATTACCAGCTCACATTCAAGGAGGAAAACACTGATGTTGAATAACCAGATCTGTGTAGTCTTTGTGTATGGTTTAACTCAAGTAGAATGCGAATCTAATACTCCTACTCCTAGGTGGTCTACCGCCATACAGTAGATCCTGGTTATCCGATCTTGTGGAGTTTATGCCTAGCCCTTAGGGCCTAGCAGAATGTGGTATTTTTAATCTGGTGTCTGAACGTAAGAATTTTCATACATATTTCTAGAGAGTCATGGAATGCCAGTCTGCAGCAGCATTTTCTAAATGTGAACAGTGCAGATGCTGCCTTTTTTGTATTGAGGAGAGTTAAACGAAAGATATTAGTACCATTGATAGTTATGCCGTAGAGATACACAATATATAAACTATCATTTGGGTCCTTGGACCCATGGGCCCCGAAATTCATTACATTCCATTTGGACCTTCAAAGTACATTTTAAAGAAAGCCAAGGACTGTTGAGCATGTAGTTGGTTGTTAGGGTCTCCTATAATCATGAATGATGTTGTGAATCTCAGTTGAAGCCAGGTGATTATGTAGGAGCCTAGCATAGTTAGACTAGCTTAGTTAAAAGTTAAAACTATCATAGGTAGAGAGACATCATTATTTTATACATCAGAGAGATCGTTTGATCAATGAAGCTTTAACTTATCATAGGTAAAGAGACATCAGTTTGTTATACATCAGAGAGATCTTTTGATTCATGAAGCTTTATATTGATTTCATTTTGTGTGTATCTGTGCACATTTTGCGTTATGTTTTTGGTCAAAACCCTTTTCTTTTATATGCATTCTTACTTCGTGATATAAAAAATTCTAAAAACCCAAGAGGTGTTTTGCCTTATTTTTTTCCAGCTTTTGGAGTTTGACCACTTGAGGGAGTTTGTGCACCTTTCTTGGAAATAAAGGCTTTGAACTAAATCTATCCTAGCATATCAAAGGTTCTTTCTCCATCTTTTGTTATTGGACAGTGCTTAAGGGGGCTTTTTATTTCACTTCCAATAATTGCAGGATCAGGAACTCATAGTCAGGGTGGTGCTATGCTTCCAAGTGCTATAAAGGACTATCTTTATACTAACCAGTAAGAAATATCTATACCTCTGACCATTTCCTTATCTGCCAGCTATTTGATGGTGATCGTTATGCTCCATTTTGACAGTCAATACCTGAAGATTTGGTCAGTAGAAGAAATTTTGGGCATTTCTTGTGTTGAGATAACATCCATGTTCTGTGCAATGCCGGCTTTGCTAGAGCATTATTTTTATGAAGCATTGTGTTGGTGGCGACGATGATTTCCAAGTTGTATTTCAACCTGGTTTCTTCTTACAGGTATTTCTTTTATGAACCAAGATCGGGAATAATAACAGTTAAGCCCAAAAAGCAATTTCAAGACTGATGAGTGCACTCATCACAATTGATGAATCAAGATCTGGCATCAAAGCCATAATCAGACTCCATCTATGTTGTATATTGTCGTGGTTCCGGCATGTTACTAGTATAATTGTGTTCCGAAGGAATGACACGTAAGAGGAAGATCTTGCTAGTGGAGATATCTTAGCTAGGAGGTTATTAGACAACATGATCAGATTGTACAGAACAACGATTCATTATTCTTTTATTTTTCATTTTTCATTTCATAATGTTTTGCTTCATGTTTGACTGAAACTTGAAAATTTGAAAGTTTCACGGTCTAGTTCTTTTACTCTCCATCCCATATTGGGACAAGCTTTGAGATTATTGTACAACAAGCAACTCTGTACCTATTATTGATATGAAAAGGGTACACCAATTTTTTTTCTTTCTGTTGGTCTTTTCTGGATTTGCTTTGTTTCTGTAGTGTGTAGGAGTTTTAAAAGGATTGAAGCCAAAGATGATGAGCTCTATTCAAGTTCAAAACAAGCAGGTCAATTTTGCCTGGTTAAACACAATCTCAAACCTGAAATTCTGAATAAATTAGACTGGTATTGCTAGTGATGTTTGAGGAAGAGAATTGCCTTTTTAGTTGCACTATCTACAGCTTCAAACATGGAAGAAATGTCATGGCATTATCAACATCAAAATCTCCTATTTCCTGCTCTCCAGCACTTAATGCAGATCTAGGGAGGGGTGATGCTTTCTCAAAATAGTTTGAAATTGATAATTAACTAACAAGTGAGCGAAAATATACTTTGTATATTTTGCGTTAACCTCCATGGTGTGGATGAATTACTAACTGGAATTGAAGGTTGCCTTTGAAGAGGAAGTGAAACAAAGGTTGATGAGAAATGTTCACATAGCCTGTTGCAAAACTGTTTGTTGGAAAGTTAAGCTCATTAAACCTTCCTAACAACAGCTGAAAATTTTGTATTGTGCCTTTGTATATGTTGAAAGTAAAACTAAAGCTGAAGAACAATCATATATTATGTGATTTTCTTAGCAAAATCTAGATGACAAAGATTTTTGATAGATTGAGGGACTTAGGTTTTTGGCCGTTGTAAGTAGTGCTCCATTTTGTACATTCGTAAGATCTTTTATTGGTCTCTTCTAGTCTGTGACATATTGGCACGTACATAGGCAGTTGTTTTTTTATGGGTTGACTGAAAAGCAAGGAGTAGTTGGATTCTGGATTTGTGGGGTAGATGAAATAAACATGAGCACTATTTCTATTATGAAATTTAAATACTACAAGGAAGCTTTTGGAAGATACGCTTCTTCGTTTGGGCATATGCATAAAAGGCCTTGAGCATTGTCTCAAATATGTTGCGATCAAGATTCTAGTTGACCTGATTTATATCAGCACATCAATTCTACAATGCCTTGGCAACAAATGAGCAGCAACACTTTTTTTTTGTAACAATGACAAAAATAACATCCAATAGCAATAATCTGTTCAGTCTCTTGGTGCTGAATGGAACCAAGCTAGATAAAAAGTAGAGTCACGATGAATGACATACAACTATTTTATGATGCTATGAGATATGTTCATAACAATTGTTGAAGTATCATCACTTGAGAGTAAAAGGTATTGCAGATATGTCCATGGTGGTGTTGTTGTAGTAAGAGGTTCAAACATGTCAAAAATTCAAGATAGAGAGTAGAATGTAGCAAACTCATGAGGTACTAGAAAGGACTCAAACAAGTACTCAAAATTCAAGATAAAATAATGAATGAGTATGTGATAGTTTGGAATGCACGGTTGTATGCATCTTCATATCTTATTGACCATCATGTTACTATAATTTTGCATTTTATGTAAAAGCAATGAAAAGACAACAATTTTTGGAGCATCGTGTATAGTTATTCTTGTTTGAATGTGGGGTATTCAAGATTCTAGTGTAAACCATCTCAATTTTTCTAATAGATGCATAGTAATTCTACTTGGTAGCAAATGTGAAGAGAGTTGCAACGCATGATTTTCTTTTGTAGAATTTTAGCAAATAAAATAGCAACAAGTGCATATCAACAAGTTGTGTCATATTTGATGGAGAATATGGACTCGCCAACCCTAGCAACAAACACAAGCCCAACAAGCCTAGTTTTCCAAGCATGAACAACAATGTTGCCATCTTTGAAATGCAAAACTCGAGTGTGGAAAAAATTAAGAGTTGGAAGATAGTCAATCAAAATTTTTAATGGAGGGTAGTTATGGTGCAAATAAACCTTGCCACATTTCTCATAATTTGGATAAGTTGTGGCATATAATGATTACATTCCTTATTTGTGCCAACAAGATAGCAACAGTTGAGATATAAAACTACCAAATGACATAGGCTTGTAGTCTTGGATCAATGAGATGGCAAGGCCCCAATGAATAGAAACTAAAGACTTTAAAGGCTTGATCTAAAGGCAGACAATTATGGCGCAAAAAATTCCTACCACTCCTCCCTCTCGTATTTATGGAGAATGTGGCGAACATGTAATTTTGATTCAAGGAGATGGCAAGGCCGCACATATCGAGGAAAATGAAAACTTGGACGGAACTTGATCAGAAGGATCAAAGCCATCCATAGCACTATCATTGGCAAGGAATTTTTCAATATATTTCTTTGTGCTTTCGTAAAACTTCACAGTAATTCCCGCTGAGAGAGAGAGAGAGAGAGAGAGAGAGAGAGAGAGAGAGAGAGAGAGAGAGAGAGAGAGAGAGAGAGAGAGAGAGAGAGAGAGAGAGAATTGTTTAAGATAGTGTATGTGTGTTTAACATTTTGCATTGATGTAGAATTTAAGATTATAGATAAATACATAGTCTATGGTAGTAATAGATTGTTAGATTTATATTTATTTAGGACTAAGAATGAGAGAGAGAAAGAGAGAGAGAGAGAGAGAGAGAGAGAGAGAGAGAGAGAGAGAGAGAGAGAGAGAGAGAGAGATTTGATTAAGATTTAGGGTAGTAGATGAATTGATTGTGTGTGTTTAACATTTTGCATTGATTTAAAATTTAAGATGAGAGAGAGAGAGAGAGAGAGAGAGAGAGAGAGAGAGAGAGAGAGAGAGAGAGAGAGAGAGAGAATGTGTGTGTACATGTGTGTGTGTGTTTTGTATTATGCAAATGTTTAGGGTATTTAAGAGTGATAGATAAATAAATAGTGTTTGATAGAAAATTATAAATATCGTTTATAATAGATTGTTAGAATTATTTAAGATAGTGTATGTGTGTGTTTGAGAGAATGTGTATGTGTTTTGAATTTTGCATTGATCTATGATTTAGGTTAATAGACAAATAGATATAGACTCTCAAAATAGTCTTGAAGTATATTCAAGAAAACAAAATATTGGCACTATGTTACAACAAAAAACTACAACACTTTATTGATACATTGACTCAAACTGGGGAGGTGATCCAAATTCCGAGTCCACTTTTGGATAATGTTTATATTTGGCAAGAGGCCCAAAGTCTATTTCTTAGTTCTCAACAGAGGCAAAATATGTTGGAGCAACTCAGGCCATACAAATGAAGCAATATGGATCATGTTATCATTGCATGATATATTTTTCATGCAACAAATTGCTACTAAAACCTTTTGTGACAATTTCAATTGTATATCTTTGACCTTGAATCCTCAATTTTATTAAAAACCAAGCACTTTGAAATATAACCTCATTTTGTTAGAGAAAAAGTTCATGCCAAACAAGTTAAATTATTAAATTGTTGCACAAACAATTTAAAAAGTTCATGCAAACAAGTTAAATTATTGAATTGTTGCACAAATAAGACAATAGTTGATATGTTTATCAAACTTTTAATCAAAGGTAAGCATATTCAATTATCAATAGGTATAACCTTCACAAGTACATGAAGTGATCTTAAGGAGTGTTGGATATTAATCTCACTCCATGTATTGATCCAACAAAAATTTATAGACTACAAAATTACACCATTGCTTGTACCAATCTATACTTTTTGTGGCATATTATTCACGTATAGTAATGTGTGCTTTTTAGGCTTGTCTCAGTTGTGTCAAAGATCATTGGTATGGCTATCATAGACTCCAACATCTAACCTGATTGTTTTTTTCTAAATTTTATCGAATTTGAATTGGATTGTTCACACTTTCACACTCAATTCTCTAAAGGAAATTGAGAATTAATCAAATCTGGATGCAGAGAAAGTAATGAATGCAATTTTTATATTAATGAAAATAGATTAAAAGTGGAAACACGGTTTGTGGAGCTTTTGCTGCTGCATTTGCCACTTGATTCGACTACCCCTTGCTGTTGTTCTTCGCTTGAAGTATTCGGCGGTCTTGTATTTTGTGGTTGTATCGTTTGCAGTATCTGCAGAACAACTTCTTCTTTGTCTACAGATTCGACTATTCCTTGTGTTGAGCTTGTTTCTGGTCTGGCTTTGATTGCTTCGGGCCTTTCTTCTTCTTCTTCTACTTTGTCGTGCTCTTGTTGGTGTACAACGTGTGAGAATCAGTTGAAGAACTTGAGGCTTCGTTCCTCCGCATGTCTTCCTGCAACAACATAGTAATGACTCTCGAAAGAGTCAATTCTGGATGAGTCATGATGATCATCACCCAGCTGTCATAAGAGCTTGGCAAGCTTGTAAGCAGTTGCATCACTGTGTCTTGATCGTCAATGACAGATCCGATAGCGGCCATTTGTCTTAGCAAGTTCTTGAACTGATTAATGTGATTCGACAGAGAATCACCATTCGTCATCTTGAGGGAGTAGAATTTCTTCTTGAGATGTAGCTTGGAAGCTATATCTCGCATTTCATATAGTGTGCTCAAGATGTCCCAGACTTCTTTCGATGTCTAAGCCTCGGATACATGGCCGATCTGGGTATCTGTGATGTTGAGGATAATCAGCGCGAAAGCCTTTCCATCCTTCAGCTTCCATTTGGCGATTGTTGCATCGTCTGCATCAAGTTTCCCTTCTGCACCTGTAACAACGTCATACAATTCTTTAGCCATTAGTACAATTTTCATCTTAAATTTCCACAGATGGTAATTGGCTCCATCAAGCTTGTCCATGATAGGACTGGCTTTCCCTTGCAAATCCATGTGGAGAAATTAGTCTAAGTGATAGGAGAGACTATCAGTGACTTAAGTATGAAAATCTGATGCTGAAATACAGAACAAGAAAACAATTATTCTATCGGCTAGTAGAGTCTTGTACTGTGGAAGCTTAGCAAGCTATGAAAATAGCTCTGATACCACGTTGGAGAGAGGGAGAGTAGCGAGAGTTGAGAAAGGTGTCGTATGTTAGAAACAAAAAATTTAGCTCAGAGGGGTAAGACGAACACAAACGAGAAACGAAACACGAACGAGAAACGAACTCGAACAAAAATTGTTCGTGCGCAACGAATGAGCTATGTCTCTCCGAAGGCATGACTACGCCTATCAGAACGAACAGAACATTAGTGATGGAAATCATGGTCATTCTTGATTACGTAGCCAAACATTAATAAACGAAGCGCCAGAAAAATAATTTGTCGCGAATAGTTAGACAAATTATGTGTCGCAAATGATTTGCAACGAGCTAGACAGTGCTCGACTGATAATTAGTCGTGAAACATTCGCGAAAGACAAGACTAAATGATAGTCGTCTATTACCAGAAAGAGCAACTAGAAAGATCAGACAGAATGAATAATGAGCATAGCAATATTAACACAAATCTAAACGCAGAACAAAGAATTGTATCAGATTAAGTATATCAAGTATACATGTCAATAATGCGGTAGAGCTCAAGACAATAGCCGGATGAAGCCACGTGCCCTACGAAGCTTATTCAAACTGTAAAGGAATGAAACCTTATTGCTGACCAATTAAAGAATCAATGCACAGAGCATCTACTTTTGTCTATCTCTGATAGCTTCTCTTCTTCGTTCTCTCTCGGTTACTAACTTCTTCACTTGTGAATTTTGAATACGCAAATGGTATTCAATATATACATAATGTTACGGGTGTGCGGATGAAGAAAGTACAGGGTGGATGTGCTGTCTGTAGGAGATCGTGGCTGGCTGCAGTCGTCGTCCAGTTTGTTAGCGCAGCTGCATGAGCGTGAAGAGGGTGTCATGTTAGCCTTTGCTTTTCGTCTTATCATCGTCTGTGAGATTTTCATGGCAATATGCAGATTGCGTGGCAACGCGAGTATGCGGATTGCGTGACA
Organism: Diphasiastrum complanatum; assembly: GCA_029204225.1. Classification (NCBI taxonomy): domain Eukaryota; kingdom Viridiplantae; phylum Streptophyta; class Lycopodiopsida; order Lycopodiales; family Lycopodiaceae; genus Diphasiastrum; species Diphasiastrum complanatum. The sequence continues at coordinate 21,409,200 of CM055110.1, forward strand.
ACGAAAGTAAGTATGCAGCGTGAATGGAGGCGGATTAAAAATGGGATTTAGGTGACTAGAGGAAATAAATCCAACAGGGCAGAGAGAGAGAGAGAGAGAGAGAGAGAGAGAGAGAGAGAGAGAGAGAGAGAGAGAGAGAGAGAGAGAGAGAGAGAGAGAGAGAGAGAGAGAGAGAGAGAGAGAAGCCGACGACCATCTCTCCCACAACAAAAGTAATTATTAGAAATACACACCTTCAAATCTGTTATAAATAGTCATAGTCTCTTTAGCTCTAGTGGACCCACTTTAGAATGTTAAACAATAAACTTTTTTTGTGTGCAATCCTACCCAAAAACAATAGTGTCCCTGGCAGTCCATATTGTACCACCAAACCATGCTTTTAGCCATGAACTAGATACTAATATAGGTGTTGAAGCAGAAGTTGTGAAAAATTGCCTACATTGGCAAATCTAGCCATGCAGAATATTGTACATTTTGTCAATATTGTTTGTTGGTTACTTGAATGGCCAAAGTGCCACTTGTACATACACACCTAAAGTAGGTTACCACGAGTCAAGAGGAGTGGTTGTGTCTATTTGGTAGTGATTCCTACTTTGTAGGATCTAGACCATGATTTATGATGAGATTTGTACCTACCATGCACCTACCAAGCATGACTCTTGGATCTAGGCTAGGGTTTTCACATTAGGGCAAGAAAGTGGAGTCTACTTCCTTATTACATGCTGGATTTTCACCTAACTTTGCAAAGGAAGTGTGTTTTATTATGTATTTCCATTCTCCATAGTGAGAAGATAGAAATTTTTTGGAGCCTCAAGGAGAAACTTGAGTTTTCTCTCATTGTATGGTGATTACTCTATTTTTCCAATGAAACCCAGCTTTGGCACTTTGTAAACACTATCTACAGGCCGTACTACAGCCTTATTTCCACACGTGTGGAGTTGGATTAGACTATTTGATCAATGCTTTGATTGTCTCTACTTGTTTCCTATCAAGCTGCTAAACTAGATCTTGTTTTCTGATGACTAGTTTCTGATAGATTGTTTAACAAGCATACAATCACCTTGTGGATCATTCAAAGATCCATTTATGGTCCTTAGTACTGTACTTTTCACATGGTATCAGAGCCAAGTACAAGGCCATTGATCTATGTTTGAATCTAATCCAGTTTTAGCAGATTTTGGTGCAAAAAGCTAGTATTGGAAGGGCGAGCTGGTATCCAGGTTTTGGTGAGGGGATTTGATCCCAAACTTTTTCAGGATCAAAATCCGTACTATTCACACGTGTGGGCATCTCTGAACCATCATTTAATAACCCATATTCATTGGATCATAGAAAATTCATATGGTGTCAGTTTGATGTAATTTTTGGTGCAAATCCTAGGATAAGCTACCAAGATCACTTGCCATTGATTAGTTTTGAGTTTGTTTCATGAAAACTAATTAATCTAGGCTGATTTCAGACCTTCTTAAAGTGGAAACCAGGTCTTGAAAGTACATCAAAGTGAATGAGAGAGATAGAGTCAGTTTTTGTCCAAGAATAGCCAAGATTGGCAAGATTTGCTTGAGTGTAGTTCTCATCTCATCTTATCTTCATTCCAGCTTGTGAGGGAGTGATAGAACTATGATTACAAATCCATCTGTTGGATTAGAAGTCAACATTTGAGTGAAACACTGCAAGTTAGAAACCTTTGTGAGTTTCAGGTCCAAACAAATCTATATCTTGTGTGTAGAATCTTGCTAGTAAGATGGGATCAGTGGGAGCCTACCTTCTAGAAGCTAGTGAGAGGTTAAATTCTACCAATTATGCTATTTGGAAAGTGAGGATGGAGTCACTAATGGTGTTCCAGGATCTTTATGAGTTTCTAATAGATGATGAAGATGAACCTCTAGGTGCACAGGAATTAGTGAGATACAAGAAGAGGTCTAGGCTTGCACTTACCTGTATTAAGATGAATGTAAGCAATGATCTTTTAAGGGAAGTATCATCATGTAAGAGTGCTAAAGAGGCTTGGAAATCTTTTAAATCTATCTATGAGTCTAGTAACACTTCGAGGGTTCTCATGCTTAGGAATCAGATTCTACAAAGCATGAAGAGGAGTGATGAGAATGCACAAGATTATGTGCTAAGAATCAAGTCTCTTAATAGGGAGTTAGCTTCCATTGGATAGAAGATTCAAGATAGTGAGCTTGTTCAGATTGTCCTAAATGGTCTAGGGAGTGGCTTTACAAATTTGGTCCAAAGCTTTGCAATCCAAGACACTTTGCCTACTATAGAAAAGCTACATAGTGTCTTAGTAGCTGAAGAGTGTAGGATGTTGCATACCAATGCAAGAATGAATGCTATTTCTCTGCAGGATGGTGATGAGAAAGCTAATTTCTCATTCAAAAGCAAGAAGAAGACCAATGGCAAGAAGAAGCACTTCAAGGAGACCAAGGAGGAGGATGAGGCTTCAAGCTCAAAGGGCAAGATCAAAGACAAGTCCAAGTACAAATGTTTTTTCTGTGGAAAGAAAGGACATTTTGCATCAGAATGTCTCAAGAAGAAGAAGGCACAAGAGAGCAAACAAAGCAACATTGCACATCAGGAGGAAGAGGAGGATGAAGAGTCATCCTTGATGGTTTCCAACAAATCACCATCATCCAAGAGCAACACCAATGATTCTTGGTGGATTGATAGTGGGGCAAGTTCCCACATGACATATCAAAAGGACATATTCTCCACCTTACTTTCTTACAATGACTTAAATAGATCAATCTATACTGCAAGTAGTCAAGAATGTAAGATAAGTGGAATAGGAACAATTCCCTTGTATGTGGGATCATCCAAAAGGATGAATCTAGATAATGTTCTTTATGTTCCTAAGTTAACCAAGAATTTGCTTAGTGTTGGCCAGTTAATGGATAATGGCCTAGATGTACAATTTAAGCATGGAGTTATAGCCAAAGGCTTTAAGCAAGGTAGATTATTTAAGCTTGATGCTAATATTGCAGTGGAGAGTGTTAACTTGGCAAAGGTGGAGCTATCAAAGGTGGAACTGTGGCACAAAAGGTTGGGCCACCCCAACTACAAAGCCATGGAATCTATGGCTACAAAGGAGCTTGTAGTTGGACTCCCCAAGCATTTGTCAAAGTGTGGGAAGAGATGTGAAGCATGCAGCCTCTCAAAGGCTCACAAGCTACCCTTCTCAAGATCTACATCAAGATCAAACTCTCCTCTTGAACTCATCCATTCGGATGTTCATAGTTTTTCACATGAGTCTAATGGTGGTGCCAAGTACTATGTAATCTTCATTGATGACTATTCTAGATTTTGTTGGATGTACCTCTTGTCTAGCAAATCAATGGTGTTTGATTCTTTTGTAAAGTTCAAGACTTTGGTAGAAAATCAACTTAGTACCAAGATTAAGGTATTAAGGAGTGATAATGGAGGTGAATATGTCTCCAATAAGTTGATTGACTTTTGTATTTCTAATGGCATAAAGAGGGAGTTGTCATGTCCATACACCCCTCAACAAAATGGAGTGAGTGAGAGAAGAAATAGATCTCTTTGTGAGTGTGCTAAGGCCTTAAGGCTAGATGCTTCTCTATCCAAACCATTTTGGGGTGAAGCAATAACTTGTGCTAACTATTTGTGCAATAGATTGCCAAACCAAGCCATTGGAGGAATCACACCATTTGAAGCTCTATTTGGAGAGAAGCCCAATCTCAAAGATCTCAAAGTTTTTGGATCCACTTGCTATGTACACCAATCTTGGATAAGAGAAGGAAGGATGATGCAACATCCATCAAAGACATCTTTGTGGGATATGGTGAGAATAGCAAAGGTTATAGAGTCTTCAATCCCATCACCAGCAAGGTGATAGTGAGTAGGGATGTTATTTTTGATGAAGGACATGCTTGTGATTTGGATGATAATGCTACTAATCATCTTGATGCCAAGGATCATGCTAGGATGGAGGAGGAGCTTCCAAGTGAAGAAGAACTTGAGGATCCACCTCAAGATGCAAGAACTCCAAGAACTCCAAGAATTCCAAGAAGATCTACAAGGGCAAGATCCGAGCCATTGAGGCTCACCTATGATGGTCAAGGTGATCAAAGGGAAGGCTCATCATCTTTCACATCTTATACTTTTCTTACTTCAATGTTAGATGAGCCAACATGCTATGAAGATGCTTGTAAGTCTAAAAGTTGGATGGATGCTATGCAAGTAGAGTATGATGCTCTTATTGAGAATCATACTTGGGATCTTGTGGATCTTCCTCAAGGGAAGAAACCTCTTGATTGCAAATGGGTGTTTAGATTGAAGTATAATAAAGATGGATCAATAAGCAAGCATAAAGCTAGGCTTGTTGCCAAAGGTTTTTTACAAACCAAAGGCATTGATTATGATGAGACTTTTGCTCCTGTGGCTAAGCTTGTTACTATCAGGTTGATCATTAGTCTTGCTACAACCTTCAATTGGGAGCTATTCCAACTTGACTTCACAAATGCATTCCTCAATGGTTATTTGGAGGAAGAGATCTACATGAGGCAACCCAAGGGCTTCATCAAGGCAAAGCATGAAGGAAAGGTGTGTTTTTTGAAGAAGAGCCTTTATGGGCTCAAGCAAGCACCTAGAGCATGGTACTCTAGGCTAAACTCTTTTCTCATTTCCATCAATTTTGTAATGAGTGCCTATGATCCATCATTGTATATAAGTTTTCATGATGGCATGATCATTACTCTTGTTTTGTATGTAGATGACATTATCTTGAGTGGTAATGATCTAGATGGAATTAGAGATGTAAAAATTGCTTTAGCAAAAGAGTTTAAGATGGTAGATCTCGGCCTATTGAGCTTCATCCTTGGAATAGAGGTTATTAGAGGATGTGATTTTAGCTTCATTTGTCAATCTAAATATGCTACATCCATCCTAGATAGATTTGGAATGAAGAATTGTAAAGGCATTGAGACACCAATGGAGCAACATGTAAAAGCATCTATTGGTTGTGACGAAGCATCCTTTGAGGACATCACATTATATAGAAGGCTTATTGGATCCTTGATCTATTTAACTATAACTAGACCTGATCTTAGTTATAGTGTTGGAAAGTTAAGCCAATTCATGCAAAGTCCTCTAGTTTCACATTGGAAGATGGCCAAAAGAGTTCTTAGATACATTTCATTCACTAAGAATTTTGGTATTTTGTATAGAGGAACTAATCTTGGCTTAAGAGCCTATAGTGACTCGGATTTTGCAGGTGACGAAGTGGATAGAAGATCAACAAGTGCCTTTGCCACCTTTCTATGTGATGGAGTAGTATCATGGCTTTCCAAAAAGCAAGATACCATCTCCCTATCTTCCACAGAATCCGAATACAAGGCCTTGACATCAATATGCAAGGAGGTCTTGTGGCTCAAAAGGCTATTGGTGGAGCTTCATGTCATGGAGGAGGAGATCCCTATCATCTATTGTGACAACCAATCAGCCCAATCACTTGCAACTAATCCTACATTCCATGCAAGGAGCAAACACATCGAAATTGCTCATCATTTCGTGAGGGAAAAAGTGCAAGCTAAAGAGATCAAACTCCAACACATGCCATCATCAAGTTGCTTGGCTGATTTGTTTACTAAACCTTTACCTAAAGATTCATTTGTCAAGCTTAGATCTTCAATTGGAGTTATTGACAAAAGCATTGTGATCTCCAAGGCTAGATTTGAGGAGGAGTGTGAAAAATTGCCTACATTGGCTAGCCATGTAGAATATTGTACATTTTGTCAATATTGTTTGTTGGTTACTTGAATGGCCAAAGTGCCACTTGTACATACACACCTAAAGTAGGTTACCACGAGTCAAGAGGAGTGGTTGTGTCTATTTGGTAGTGATTCCTACTTTGTAGGATCTAGACCATGATTTATGATGAGATTTGTACCTACCATGCACCTACCAAGCATGACTCTTGGATCTAGGCTAGGGTTTTCACATTAGGGCAAGAAAGTGGAGTCTACTTCCTTATTACATGCTGGATTTTCACCTAACTTTGCAAAGGAAGTGTGTTTTACTATGTATTTCCATTCTCCATAGTGAGAAGATAGAAACTTTTTGGAGCCTCAAGGAGAAACTCGAGTTTCCTCTCATTGTATGGTGATTACTCTATTTTTCCAATGAAACCCAGCTTTGGCACTTTGTAAACACTGTCTACAGGCCGTACTACAGCCTTATTTCCACACATGTGGAGTTGGATTAGACTATTTGATCAATGCTTTGATTGTCTCTACTTGTTTCCTATCAAGCTGCTAAACTAGATCTTGTTTTCTGATGACTAGTTTCTGATAGATTGTTTAACAAGCATACAATCACCTTGTGGATCATTCAAAGATCCATTCATGGTCCTTAGTATTGTACTTTTCACAGAAGCATCCGTGGCTTCAAATTTTAAGCAAACTCTCTCTCATTCTATAATCCTCTCTGATTCTCTTCCAACTTCAACTCCTATTAATACAATAACTATACTCGATGTTTCTTTATACTTTATAAATAATGACAGTTATATTTTTTTTTAATGATATAGAAGATGTTTTTAATATGAGAGAGGATGGAGTCTTCTTAATTTTTGCAAAACAGTTCTCATAATTTTCTGACATTATTGATTATTGTTATAATGATCACCAAAAGACATAAATTTTTTGTGACATGTTAATGGTACAATTGCAGGTGTTTGTTCTAAGTGAGATACATTTTGATAAAGACGACAATTAGAAATCTAGCAAGGAGGCATTAAAGGACATAATTAAAAAATCAAAAGCCTATGAGAAAACTTAGCTAAATGAAAAAGATTTTCTGGAATTCCAAAAAAAATATTCTCCTAGGACTCAGTATACCCCCTCGAACAATGTAGAAGCAATTGGAGGACATGACATTAGCAAAAGAAACATCATTGAATTCAATGATCATAATATGGTAAGTAGATATGTTGTACTGTCTTCTTCCAATCAAAAGTTGAAGTTTGAGGTTGTATTGTTATCTTTCACACCGTTGCATATCAAATGGGTAATATTTCGTGGAAATGGAAACTTTAAGAAATATTCTTAGAATCACGTAAAATAATGGCACCTTTTAAAAAAGAATGTCCTATAGTATCATACCCATTTCTAAAAGTACATAAAAAACACATCAAATTTTTTTTTACAAATTTTGTAACAAAATTTTAAAATATGTAAAAAATTGAAGTATTCAACAATTTTCCTAAAAGTTACAATACACAAAAATTAGAAAGGGCCCAAGTAATATGATGTATTCAAATTTTTGCAGATTGTAATACAAAATAAAGATTCTTTTGAATCTAGTATCAAAACTTATATCCTCATTAGTGTCGACGCCTCCAGATTCAACATCATCAATTTCATCATTAGAAGGTGAATAAGTGGATGATCCATCCTCATTTTTGTCCATCAAAACATTACCCTTATCCCTATGCAATCCGAGGTCACCTTCCACACATGCCCTTGTTCTTTTTGACGAAGGTCCGACGTCAACAACACATTCTTTTGATGGCAACCTTTGACGAATCATTCCCTTCGTTGTTTTTCGAAGTCGACTTAAATTTGTTAATTCAAAATCATAAACAATAATGTCAACTTCTTCGAGGACAAGGTCACTTATGTGGGGCTGATTTTTAATTGCGCGGTGATTCCTTTTACCATTTGAGTTGCCAATCATTTTAGGAATATATTTTTATGTGTATGCATCATGATGCTTTGTTCGATACCAATGTACTTTAATAGATACAATCCCTCCATTTTGCAGACTTTGACATATCGACAAACTTGCATAACCAAAAGGGATGGCCAAGAATATTAGAAACATCATTAGTCATTGCATTACTATTTGAGGGCCAAGAAAATGGCATCTCTAAAGTAGTACGATTAGTTGTTATATCCATGAGTATGGACTTCTGGTCTTCAAAGAATTCTTCCCACCAACTTGAATCGACATTTCTGGCATATAGCTTGGCCATTTCAATGAGAAGCCTTTTTTCTTGCAAGCATTTCCTCCAATCAACATCCAAATTTTGCTTGCGACATTGCTCGACTACATAATGCACCTCCAAACAATTTGGAAAAGCTCCAACAATAATACGTTTTGGAATAAACAAAAGAAATAACAACCCAATCTCTGGAAGCTAGCAAGAAGAGCTAGAAAAATGTTTACCAAATAGCAATGTCTTTCCATCCCTTTTAACAATGAGAAATTGACGTTGAAAATTAACCGAGAAATGCATTTTCCTTGGAAAGACAATATATAGCTTCTTTCTAGAGATCTGAATCAGGCTGACTGAGTGCCTCTTGGACTGACGTCGGTTCCTGAACAAGATAAGCTGCAGACTCGTCGATGTACCGGTTAGGTCAATTTGGAGTTGGCCTACTATCTACCAAGCTTATCATGGGTTGCCACATGGCAAGCCACGTAGGCCTGCCACATGGCAAATCATGCAAGCTTGCGGTTTGCCACATGGCAAGCCATGTAGGCCTAGCAAAGGCTTGTGCGCCAAGCCAATCGAGCTTTGCCATGTAAGCTTGTAGGCTTGCATGGCAGACCGCATAGGCATGGCATAGGCCTCATGTTTGCCATGCAAGCATGTTGTAGGTTGCCACATAGGCAGGACAACTTGTTAGTGACTGCAACAAACTTGTTAGTGAGGTAGTTCAGAAGAAATCCATGGAATGCCAATCTACTTGCTTCTGCTGATAATGAGGAGCAAGACCATGGGGAAAGACTTCTGAAATGTGTACTCAGCTTTTGTGGAAGCTATGACTGTGTGATGGGCTTCAGTGGGAGCTGCCTGTGTGTTATGAGCTCTTAAGATCGATTGACTATGTGAAGTGCTAAAATGCATTTGCTATGAGTGACTACCGACTGTGTGGTAAGTATCTCATTGTGATTGTGATCTGATCCGGACAGATACACAATCAAGTGGGAATGTTAAAGAAATAACATGTGCCATGCAGATTAGGTTTCTTTAGGGCAACTTAAGTTGTTTTAGGTTAACGTAGGTATGTGTCCGCAATTGCTTCATCTCAAACGTTGTATGAATGGCACAGATAGATACATGCATCCATAGCTGCTTAAATAAGCAAATTGGAATCAACATGTACAATGCAAAACTATAACAATTCACCACATGTGTGCTTATGTAGAAAATAGAAACACAATTTATTGCATGAATACAATTAGACACAAAGTCACATTTATTGATCTTTGCTAATCATGAAAGCCCTATGAAAGATGGGACCTCTTCAAGCCATTGATCCATATAAAATAGTTCAACGAATAATCAAGTACTTTCACATCGAATTGATAGAACTGAGTTTTGACACATCTATCCCTAGTTATGCACCAACAAGTGAGCAGAGATTTGGCATGCACTTTTGTGCACACGCACACAAATATATCTATTACAACTCTAGCATTAGCAGTTCTAGTTCGCTTGTGGTAGAAAAGTTTAATTCATGCATATTTTTAAAAGCATGGAAGTGCTTAAATGTTCGTTAAAATTTCATGGTGTTGTTCTTCCATTTTTTGAGGCCCTAAAGTTAAACTCAATTATGGTTTTTGTTTTTCGTTTTTACAAAGCCTATCCAAAATATATCTCAAATATGTTTTCTATATTCATAATATTAGAAATTCTTTGACTCTTACATCTATTGGCTCTCATTTTGGCCATTGTTCATGATACCAAATAGCTTAAATGATCTCAATATAAATGTAAGTTCATCGCATTGCATTGTGCTCTGTTTTCAAGAACTCTCAAAAATCAAATTCCTAATTCTAAGCCCAGGATTCAAGGGAAAAACTGACTATAACCTTGGTTTTTTTTTTCATCCATGCCATCAATAAAAATTCCAAGATACTTTTCATGATACTTCAAACATTTGTTTTCTGTGCTTTGAAAACTTTGCTCTTTGTTCAGCTTGTTGTTCTCGATGCACTTTAAGAGCTTCATTCACCTTACCTACATATTAAAAAATTTCAAAAGTCATTTCAAAGTAACCAGAGAAATCACAATAAAAAACTATGCAAGAAGTTTACTATCAGTACCTTTATCTATACTCAACTTTGCATTTTGCCTTTGTACTTTGAGCGATGCACATATAGTGCATACTCCCATCCTCACCTTCCTTGGAATAAATACGTTGTTAAAATAGTGTTTCCAAAGCTTGGTGAAATGCCTAGCTCATTTCCAAAAACCATTTCTTCCCTGTAAATATTGTAAACCTCACGCCTTGTAAAATTGTTTGTTAGATCCTGCCAATAGTTGGCATAATCTTGGCATGAAAACTAAAATAGCTCTCCATCCAAGATATAGATAAATTTTCAATTGGACCAACTTCATGATTGTATCAAGGATTGTAAATAGAAGCATTTTACAAAGCCTCTCATGCAATCTACCAAGTCTTGAATTTCTAATAGAATGAACATCCTTGACTGCATTTCTACAAACAATGGAATGTCTCAAGTTGTACTCCATTTGATCTTTGATGTCTGGCTTTAGTGCAGACGTAAGAACACCTCTTGCTCTTCTCGATTAAGACTCAGTAAGATCCTAATGACTTTTTATCACCTCTCATTTTCTCCCACGTGACCTAGGAAGCATAGCATTCTTCTGTTTTCATTCTTCTCTCTTAGCGGGCGACTATTCTCTCACAACGAGCTCTTTCACTATGATAAACAGTCCGGGAGATTCCGGAGAGATGGCCAGGTACTCGACTATGTATATTTGGAGCATAGAATGTTTTGATTCCTTAAAGATGCTTTAGCCATTTAAGATACCTTTAGCTAAGAATAGTTCGACATTTAGTAATAACTCATTTTTCATCACTTGGGTCATTTGCGATTCATAAAATAATGTAGATTTTGTGTTTCAAATAGATCAATTCATTTTACGCATTTTTGAATAATCATTTTGAGCATCCCATGCCAGAGATCGATATGTGGTATCGTTCTCAGGTATCATATACTGCCAATGATACGATGGATCGATACCACGTATTGACTTGCCATATCATTTGTTAAAAGAGACATCCTGTCATAATAGACTCATTTGTATACAAAGTCTTCGATTATGAAGAAAATGTTTAAGTAAACAAAAGACTCAATGATAGCTACAAATTTCGAAAGATGCTACTTAATTGATGGGCTCGGTTTAGATATAGTTGAAGATAATACAATAAATTGATACTGGGTATCGATTTGTTGTATCATTTCGGTAAATTGCATGCAAGCTCAATACGTCGTATTGTTTTCTCGTATTATGTTGCTATCTATTTATTGAAATAAGAAATGATACAAGAGATCGATACCCGGTATCGATCTTTGGTCTTCCCAAAGGTGATGGTGACTCACCCGCAAAAGTGTCCACCATCCGTGTGATAATCCATAGCCAAAAAAATCAGTCGTAGCAAACATTTATGAAGAGATAACTTTTCATTCATACGAGGCATATCAGTGGGCTATCATCACAAAAGGTGATAAACTATGCTTGGTCATGTCCAGAAATAAAGGTATAGCTGCTTTTGGTGGACAAAAAATGCTTGGTCAAATCCGTGATATCTCCTATGACGAGGACGACGAGTCCATATTTGTTTTAGGCACAAGACGTATATGAGGATGCAAGAACAGATGATGATCCGACTAAACTACTCATCTTGGGAGCAAGTACTGCTGGACTATCCCCAATCTAGTTACAAGGAGCCCTTGAAGCATTTTTATATTGCTTTCAAGAATATTGTGAGTTTGATTTTTCTCTCTTATGAATAACATATCATGTTCATGATTATTTATGTAACTCAAATTCGTATTTGCGTACATAATTTGACAAGCTTATTGATTTGTGCTATCAAAAATCAAGGGCAAATCCTCAGGCTCTGAATTTCCAATTCCAGGCAATTTTTGTGGCTCATATGGATTTGGCCTGCTCGGAGAAGGAGAGGAGAATTCTGATGGATGTGAGTTCCGATGTTGATCCACACCTCAGATCATTGAGCACCTTCTAAGCACTTTTGAGATGATGTTTGTAGGTTATTTTTCATTGTTATAGACAAATGTCGAGTGGCACGACATTGTCGCAAGAGAAATGCCACCAATGTCTTGTCGTTCCTAGCTGTTACCTAAAAGCTGCAATTTACAGATATCTCTCATGCTGTCATTAGAGAAAATATGGGCCCAAAGAGGGCCTTATAAGAAATACCATGTAGGAGAGAGAGAAATAACTATAAAGTAATTAAATATCATTTTCTAACTTCTTTACGCATCTGCCTGCACTTCTTTCCATGTAAATGAATGCACCTTAGTTTAGTCACATCAAACTTCACTGGTGTTTAACCACAGTTTAAATATAATTTTTCAAAATGCTGAAATATTCCCTCCCGATAGTTGGGAACACTCAAAAATTTGAATTAGGAGTGATATTTATGAAAAAAGCCTATGCCATCTCTATCTCCAGCAGAGTCGTTAGCACCATCTCCAGCTTTGTTATTGTCATTGTGTTGTTTGTTACTATACTTTGGGTTACTGTGAGAATTTGATGCTCTATGGGAATGCACATTCAATGCAAAGAATACATTATTTGGAAGAGGAATCAAGGAAAATATCAAAGGAGTGCGAAGAAAAATCTACAAAGATGAAAACTTGTTTGGATGAAAACGAGATGCTCAAGGAGGTTGAAATCTTCTTTGCATCATTATACAACTAGTAATGATGAGATAAAAATTGCATTTCAATCCATGCGTATCTCATATTTGTCTCTTGTTAAAGATATGGATGTGCTCAATAGAAAGGTCCGAAGCAACAAGAGGAAAAGACTAGTAAACAAGGATATATGTGATCTATCATCCAGAGGAGGTCATAGAAAAAGATGAATCCGTGCATTCAAGTAAGTTATAACATATTTGGTATTGAATATTGCTTGAACTTTTTGATTCATTCATAATCACTAATTTTGTTATTTATTCATTTCAACTTTCTATTGATTTGCTTATTATATACTGCTGTGAATATTATGAGTGTCCTAATTTCTACTGACATTTTCATGAATATTATGTTTGCACTTCAGATCAGCATTGGTTGTTGAAGACTATTTGGCCAATGAGATTTCAATTGGAAACTCACTAGGCTCTATCTTGACTTCTAAATCTATGAAATCAATGTTAAATAATAACAAATTGAAAAAGATTAAGGCTTCAGTTACTGATAGCATTATGGATGAAGTTGAAAAAATATTAGACACTACATTGCAGGGGGCATGTGACTTTTCTAGCATCAGTAGGGAAGCATATGCAACAATGTTTAAGATGATAAAGGAGACATTTGCACAGGTAAATATTAAAAAGTTTCCAATCCCACGACCCTTTCATCTTAAAAAAAACGAGACATGTTAAACCATGGTATGCAGACAATAGTTGGTAATCCATCTCATATCAATGAAGTGTATTGCTCGAAAGGAGAAAGTCTAGCATATAACAGTTTCAACAATTTATTTATTGACATTAATCAGTTATTAACATTCATCATAAATTTTTACGGTATTACAAATGAGAATGTCAATAACAAGTTGATAGTTGTTCTCAAGTTAGATGAGTCTGAAATTATAAAAGGACAAAAATTGGAAAGAGTCAGTCTCACAATAATGAATGGAGCACTTTCAAATTTAGAAGACTAAAAGGGCTCAATTTCAGTGTTCAATCAGAAAATGATATCTGGTGATTGGCAGCATTTCAGGTATAGCAGCTCCTTCACATAATAAATAGGGATAATCATTTGAATATGGATTTCATATCTAAAATCTTCTCTGTGTTAATATTATGAAGCTAATCACATTTTTGTATTCTCTTATAGGTGCTGAAAGAAGAGCATAACATTCTCTCATGGATATTTAATAGAACATCATATCCTACCACCATAAAAGATCACATGGAGGGACTTCCACTCAATATTCTTGGAATTGGCACTTTCAACATTGAATGGCATTTAGCAAGAGATCTGAAGACATTAAAATGTATGTTCAATGTATCTCAAGGTGCTAACTCTAAACACCCTTGTTTGTACTGCATGAAAACAACAAAAGACATGACAAGGAGTATAGGAATATCAAGAGATCAAGAAGATCCTAATTGAAAACATGTACTACCGATTCCTCTACAAAATGTTCATATTTGTACATTGCATGCGGAAGTGCGTATTATAGAAATAATAATATATCTTCACATCTTGTTTGCATGGAATTCCGAGCCAGAGGCCTCTGCAAAGGAAGCTATTTCTAGATTAGAGGATGTGTTGTACAAAGCAGGCTTACATAAAGGCCACGTTAAAATTAAAAAAGATGACAAGCTATCAGGTAAAACAAGATATATTCCATGCAAGCCGAGCATTGGAGAATCTAAAGCTCGCAAATTTTTATCCAATTATTCTGGCAAACAATCTAAGGTTCAATACATGGTTTGGAAAGAAATTATAGCAGCAACTCAAGATTTCGAAGAAGAAGGTTCTACTCGTATACACAAAGTAGAAGTTTGGAAAAAGTTACACAACATGGTGAAATACTTGAGAAAAGATAAATTTTCAAATATTGATGTCCAAATGATACAGAAAACAACCAATGAATTTGTGGATGCAGTTCAAAGTGCATGGGGTGTTGATCATATAACACATTATATGGTAAGATTTTGATTTTACACTACAATAGACAAATATGTGTAATTAAATTAAATACTTTTGGTACTGATTTAGATTATGTTTTTATGACATGCAACACATATTATGACATCATTCGACATTCTTTGCAAGAAATAGTGGAATTCTTAGCATATGGTCATCGCAAGGAATGGAAAAATCTCATTGGCAAGCAAGAGTGGCATTTCATAAAAGTACACAACATGGTGGGACTAGCACAAAAAACAGCTATATACTGCAACTTTTCCAATGGTTTTACAGAAGAATCCAAATTCGTCATAATACAAAAATCGACGGATTATAAAAAATTTCAAAAAGCATGCAAATTTATACAAGCTTGTTGGCTATAGACACACAATAAAATTTTGTATAATAAATAGAAATATTTACAAAGTACAATTCAGCAGTATCTAATTTGCTTCCGATATTTTTTCCAATGAAAGTTGCAACTTAGAATCATGCACCAATTTTCTTCTTTCGTATGGATCCAATAGCTCATAGTTTTCATACTTACTCAGATCAACGTAAGCAGCATACACTGCAAAATGAGACGATCTGCGCATGGAATTCACTGGTCCATATCCTAAAATTTTCACCGCAATAGTTTTCTTTACAAAAATTATTTTATGCAGCTTATTGAAATTATGTCCTCCAAGAAAATGAGATAGTGCCTTGATTGCCACAATCATAGTTTCACCATGTTGATGAAACTTTGAATGGGCAACACTTATCTCATTATTCTTGAAGGACTTCAGATAGGGCTCCAGTGCATGATCTCTTGAAAATTCTCCAGCAGAAAATCTCTGCCCTCCTCGACAAATTGCAAAATCATCAAGGAAAATCGTTTTCGAAAATGATAAAAAACAAAGTGAGCTCCAGTATATAATCTGACATAACAAATCTACTAGTACTTGATAAGAGACAAAAACTTACGCATTCGGCTTTGTCTTCTCTGATTATTGCCTCTCCATCAATATTATGTCCACCTTTCGATGTCAATATTGTTGGTGAATAGACAGTTGGATGTGGAAAACCAAGTTGACTTTGGATTCTAAGAAACTCTTCCTCAGAAGGTAGATCATCTTCTTTGTTGCGCATTTCTTCCACAGCCATTCCAAGCAATCTTTCTCTGAATAAAACTTATCATTATGTACATCGTCAACACCAGAGAGAAGATCATCAGCATCAAAATCAATTATATCCGAAAATTCATCAAGCTCTTTGCTCAAAATGCAAAGAGTCTCAACTTCAGTCAAGTAAAAAAGATCCGATATATCCGATATTGTCAAAAAAAAATTATTATCTATATGATAAGTAGGCAAAGTGATAGGATTTATCAGAAGGAGAAAGGGTAGTGAGTGGTCTAGGGCCTATAAAAGTAGCCCTATTTCAAGCAGGACAAAAATCAGAACAATCATCTTAATTAGCATTCGTATTAATAAAAAAAGTATTTATATCTACAATCTTTGACTTTTCAGACTTTGTACCACTAGAAGAAGTTGCTTCAGAAGTGGAGGGCACAACCTCTGAATCTTCAGAAATATGTAACAAAAGGAAAAAAAACAAAAGCAAACTGAAAATCGACAAATCTACATTTTTTTATTATGAATTGGACACTCATCTACAGACTTGAAATCATTATGTAACTTGGTAAACATTCTGTCAAACTTAGCTTTATAGATATGCTTGTCAAGTGCCACCAAGTACTGATAATGAATCATGTCCTTATTTTGAGATCTGAATAGCGGAGTACTGAGCAGAGACTTAAATCTGAGATATATCTCAGAAAATGCCTCCACACCAGGGCCCTCAGTTATAGAAGGTAGAATAAAAAGAAAAGAAGAAAAAAAAGATTTGAAATAGTCCAACCTATCAACAATACCAAATTCATTAAAAAAAGAAAACAAACTGGATTCAAAATTAGTCATTTTAAACAAAAATAACAGAACTAAAGTTCCAAATATCGTTGTCAGGTGCAAACTGCAGGTTTGTGGTTTCAGGTAGGAATTCGCCCATTAGAGAAACTTAGAGCCCAACGAGGGCCTTTGAAAAAGATGATTTTTTAGTTTTTTTCTTATTTTTGTTGCCATGTGGACCAATTGAAACCTTAGCTTCGGGGTTCTACGTAACGTAGAATTTTCCAAATATCAATAAAATAAAAACTTTTTAAATATATTGTTGTTTCGTCGGGCAGCATGTAGAAATGCTATTGGTTGATGAGGCCTGCCCTTCCAGCTCATCACTTCCCGAAGAGACCCAAAAATATTGAAAATTAATATAACAGATGGTTGAGATGAGAAAATCGATGTACCATTAATGTATATGCATTGTCAAACCATGGTTAACAGGGATAACCAGAGTTAATTTGTGGCGCCAAATAGATCAGTGTTTCAAATTTCGACAACTTTTCTCAGATTCTGTGAAAGTACTGTAATTTAGGACCATAAATGAATCTACAATAGATCCACAAGAGTGATTGGATGCTTGCTTGACAATCTATCAAAAAACTAGACACAAAAAAGTTGATCTAGATTGGCAATTTGACAAACAACAAGCATTAACAATCAAAAGCATTGATCAACAATGAAATCCGAGCCCACACGTGTGTACTACAAGCTGTAGTACGGCCTTCAACCTGAGAAACAAGTAGAAATTGATTTGGTTTCATTTGGATCACAAAAACTCAATGTACTTAGTGAACTAGCTTGAGATTGCCAATGAGCTCCAAAAAAATTTCTATCTTCTCACTATGGGAGCTTGGGATACATAGCAAATTCGACTTCCTTCTTGAAGTTAGGTGGATTTCCAGCATGTAATAAGGAAGTTAACTCACCCTTCTTGACATAAAATGAAACCCTAGTCTATTTCCTAGAGTTATGCTTGGTCTGTAGCTAGTTGGTCAAATTTTCACCTTAAACTTAGGTGTAGGTCCTATAAAGTAGAGATGACCACCAAATAGACATGACTAACTCTCTTGACTTGACCTAACCTATATTAGGAGTGGGTTGCCAGGCATCTTGGCCTTACATGTGAGGAACCCAATTATACACAATATTTACAATGTTCTACATGGTTTTTGATCAAGCTAGATTTGCCAATTTTTGGCAATTCTTCACACTCCTCAAATTTAGCTTGATCTATCTACAACTCTCTTTCTAGATGAATGAATACTTTTAGAAGTGTCTAGAAAATCCAGCTACAAACAAGGAACTTTTGAGACTCCAATAGAGAATGATGTCCATGAAGGATCTTTCACCACCTCTTAAAGGATCCCTTACAAGATGTTCCAAATATGTGTCTATATACATGTAGCACACTTCAAAAACTATACATCATGCCAAGCCATAGATTCCAAGGCATTTTGTGCACTTGAAGATACATCAATAAAACTATTAAGTGCATACATAATATTGCCAAAGACAACTTGCCTTGCTTGGTCCATATGATTGAGCCTAGATGGCTCCATCTTGATACTCAAGGTTCTTCTTGGAGTCCTCGGGTCTTGAGCTTGCTCCTCTACTTGACTTGACTCCAAACCATCAATGAATTGAATAAGGTGTTGATCCAAAGGTGCTTCTTCAAGTTTACAAATCTTCCACTTTTGAAAGATCACATTTCCATTATTGAAAACTTCTTTGATGGAAAACAAGTAGATTCTACACTCTCTACTTGAAGAGCAAAACACTACCATTATTCCTATCATTGAAATAGGATAATGTTTGGTCCTTACATTGGAATGATCATGCTCAAAGCATGTGGACCCAAAGATTTCCAATACAAATGATGTTTCATCTTTTATGACACTATTCAAACCATTACAGAAATAGTTATCCAATGAAATTGCTTTATCAACAACAAATGGAGATTTGAAAGCATCTAATTTCATTGTCTTGTCATAAAGAGTACTAAGCACCATAGATCTTAAAGATAAGCAACAAGTCACTCCATGTCTACTAATACTATCTAACAAGTACTCAAAGATAGTAGACTCTCCAATGCTCACCACCCTTGCAAGATGCATGCTTGAATGGACAATTTGCATGCAATTTGATGACTCGGCCATTGTCATTGAGGACTCCCTTGGAACTCTCAAGCTTTGAGGCTGATCCTCAAGATCCTCCTCCTTTTGATGCTCCTCCTCAATGCAAGCAAGATCACACTTTGCCACGATCTCCTCTTGAGTGATCTCCTCCTTTGCCAAGCTCATTCTTTCAAAAGCAACACTAGCTTCCAACTTAAACAATCTTCCATGTTTAAATCCCTTTGCAATGCAGACATCATTCTTCAAGATGAAGCAAACATCATGCTTAAAGTGGACATCCAAACCACTTTCTAAGAGTAGACCAACACTAAGCATATTCTTGGTGATTGATGGTACATAAAGGACATTTTCTAGATCCATGCATTTTGAGGATTCTAGACACAAAGAGATGGTGCCAACACCATCTATCCTACACTCTTCATCACTTACAGTATTGACAAACTTTTTAGAAGTATTGAAAGCGTGTAAGGTTGAGAAAAAGTCCTTTTCACAAGACATGTGGGAGCTAGCCCCAATTTCTGCTTTGACTTGTCCGTTGAGCTTGATGCATCATCCTCTTCTTTGGCCACCTTTGGATGTTTCTTCTTTCCATTGGTCTTATTTTTGCCCTTGAATGAGAAACTGGCTTTCTCATCACCATCCTGCAAAGACAATGAACTCATTCTTGCCTTCGTGTGGAGCATCCTACACTCTTCAGCCACTAATACACTGCGAAGTTTTTCTATAGTTGGCAAAGTGTCTTGGATGGCAAAACTTTGGAACAAATTTGCAAAGTCATCTCCTAGACCATTAAGGACAATTTGTACAAGCTCTCCATCATGAATCTTCTCTCCAATGGAAGCCAACTCCCTATTTAGAGACTTGATTTTGAGTACATAATCCTGTGCACTCTCCTCACTTCTCTTCATGCTTTGCAAAATCTGATTTCTAAGCATGAGTACTCTTGAAGTGTTACTAGATTCATAGATTGGTTTTAAAGACTCCCCAGCCTCTTTAGCACTAATATATGCTGATACTTCTCTCAACAAATCATTGCTCACATTCATCTTCACAAAATGAAGTGCAAGCCTAGATCTCTTCTTGTATCTAGCTAACTCTTGTGCACCTAGAGGTTCATCTTCATCTTCAATCAAGAACTCATGAAGGTCTTGGAGCACCAAGATTGACTCCATCCTAACCTTCCAAATAGCATAATTTGTAGAATTCAATCTCTCACTAGTTTCTAGAAGGTATGCTCCAACAGATCCCATCTTACTAGTGACTTCTACAAACAAGAAACAGATTTGATTGACTTGAAACTCACAAAGGTCTCACACTTGTAGTGTTTCACTCAAATTTGATTTCTAATCCAACAAATGGACTTATAATCACAGTTCTATCACTCCCTCACAAAGCTGGAATGAAGATAAGATGAAGTGAAAACTACTTCCAAACAAATCTTGCCAAGAAATGGATTTAATTGTCTTTAGAAGCTCACTAAGGTCTCTCTCTTGTAGTTTTTCACTCAAATTAGATTTCTAATCCAACAAATGGACTTATTATCTCAGTCCTAGCACTCCCTCACAAAGTTGGAATGAAGATAAGATGATGTGAAATCTACTTACAATCTAATCTTGTCAATTTTGGCTATTTTGGACAAAAAAAATGACTTAATCTCTTTCTTCCTTCTTGGTGTACTTTCAAGACCTGTTTTTAACCTTAATAGGACTTGAACTCAGCCTAGAATAATTAGATTTTTTCAAACAAATTCAAATCTAATCAATGGCAAATGATCTTGGTAGATTATCCTAGGATCTCCACCAGAAATTACACCAACAGCTCACAAATTGAATTTTTTTGGATCAAATGAATACCATGCATTAAATGCAGGTTCAAAGGTGCCCATGCATGTGGACAGTATGGATTTGGACCCCTACCAAGTTTGGAATCAAATCTCCTGACCAAAATCAAGATTCTAGCTTGCCCTCTCAATACTAGTTTTTAGCACCAAAACTTGCTAAAAATATTTGCATTAGATCAATGGATTATGCTCTTGTACTTGGCTCTGATACCATGTGAAAGCACTGCACTTTAGGACCATAAATGGATCTGCAAAAGATCCACAAGAGTGATTGGATGCTCGCTTGACAATCTATCAAAAAACTAGACACAAAAAAGTTGATCTAGATTGGCAATTTGAAAAACAACAAGCATTAACAATCAAAAGCATTGATCAACATTGAAATACGAGCTCACGCGTGTGTACTACAGGCTGTAGTACGGCCTTCAACCTGAGAAACAAGTAGAAATTGATTTGGTTTCATTTGGATCACAAAAACTCAATGTACATAGTGAACTAGCTTGAGATTGCCAATGAGCTCCAAAACATTTTCTATCTTCTCACTATGGGAGCTTGGGATACATAGCAAATTCGACTTCCTTCTTGAAGTTAGGTGGATTTCCAGCATGTAATAAGGAATTTAACTCACTCTTCTTGCCCTAAAATGAAACCCTAGTCTATTTCCTAGAGGTATGCTTGGTAGGTAGCTAGTTGGTCAAATTTTCACCTTAAACTTAGGTGTAGGTCCTATAAAGTAGGGATGACCACCAAATAGACATGACCAACTCTCTTGACTTGACCTAACCTATATTAGGAGTGGTTTTCCACGTGGCATCTTGGCCTTCATGTGTGGAACCCAATTATACACAATATTTACAATGTTCTACATGGTTTTTGATCAAGCTAGATTTGCCAATTTTTGGCAATTCTTCATATATTCATGGCTTTTTGTCTACGCAAATTTTCAGATTCATAGTTCATTGTTTCAGATTTTGCATGCAAATTATGAATGGCGCCATCAAGGAAGCCGTTACATGCCAATGTCTTTTTATCATTATAGAAAAATTGCATTCCATTATTAGACTATGGACACAAGTTGATTGCAAGAATCTATTGTGATATCAATAAAAAAAACCCATAAACGGGTTGTTTACAAGTAAAATGATTGTAATTTTTTATTTTTGGATGTCTCTTTATTTACAAATAGATCTCTATTTAGTCAATTTTTCTATATTTTCTATATCAGTATTAGGAACTGATAAGGCAACAACTCCTTCTATAATCTCGACCTCCTCTGTTTCGGGAAGGGCCTCAATGCCTTTTAAGGCAAGAGGAATATCTGCTACAAAACTGCCTTCCTATGTATTAGAAAGGAATTTTATTCCTTTTTTATTATAGAAAATAAGATCTGCATCCTGAGCAACCTGAAAGGCTGTTGAGACATGAGCAGCTTCCTTTTGAGGGCCCTCGATTGCAGGTGCAATGCTTACACCGTACTGGGCATAGGTTCTGATCAACTCTTGCCGAAATCTATATACATCATTATGAGTATACGGCTCAAGAGTGAACTGTCATCACAAAACACGAGAATCAGCAAATTACAAACAATGATAGTAATAAATTATGAATCAGAATGAAATGAACTACAAATAAATAGAATATTACCTTTTCAATATCTACATCCGTTTGTAAATTATACCATTCAAAAAATAGCTTCGTATTGTACAAGACGAACCATGCACAACTAAAAGTGTCTTTTTGTTGTACACACTACATATATAGAGTAAAAACTAGTAATATTATGATAAAAATTTTATTTACGCTATGACGATACATTTGAATTAAAAGAGAAATACATGCATATCAGAGATAAATTGAATATACCTTGAGAGAGTTAATGGTTATCTCTCCAATTGAAGTTGCCGTTGTCGGTATTTCCCGAACGACATCATGAAGTAAAGAATCAAATTTTCTATGTGTATTTGCAGCTGAGTTTAATTTTACACATAGAAAATTTGATACTCCCTCCTTATTTATCTTAAAAAAAAAAGGGTTCAGGTTCCAATGCCGACTGCAACAACCAAAATACAAATATCGATAAATTCATATTTATAAAAAAATTTCGTTCTTATTAAAACAATGAAACATGCAACAATCCAGATTAAAACAACAAAAACAAAAGAGCAATGCTTACTTATTTTCATATGGAATCAAATAGAATTTTGCCATAGGACTTCACTCGATAAAATAGACAGCCTTCTCAAAATTGGCTTCTTTCGCCTTTACCGCTCCCATGAAAAATGGACTAACTACAAAAACTGTATCATGGGAATCGGAACTAATACTATTCTAAAAAAAAAAAACTCCGGTCTCCATTGCATCTGAAATTTCTAAGGTTTTATCTTTTAGCTCGGCACAAAATCTGGGACCTAATCTAAAGCTTCTACGTGTATCTGGAAGAAAAAAATCAAAAAAGTTGTTGAGAAGATCAATTTTGTTAGCTAGGTAGGCCTCGTATTGATTATAATGTTCAGAATAAAAAACAGATTTCTCTGTTAATTTGTCTAGCTCTTCTTGGGTAATCAACACTTCTGGTGATGAAACCTGCTGAGGAGCTAGACGATTAACAAGAGGAGGAAGGGGTGAAGATTCTCGATCTGAGTCAGATTCTCCAGCATTTGACTCAGAGCTCAGAAAGACACCGGGTCTCTTGACCAGGATACGTCTAGGAGGAAGGGAAGCAATTGGCCTTCGAGATCAGCCTTCTTGGGGATAGCCTGCTTTCTCTTCCTCCTAGAGGTAGTAGGCATGTCAGTTCTATCCAGAGGTAGGTCTCTGGAGGTGCTCGCATTATCAACATGCAGGCCAGAATATCTGTCCTGAAGCCTTTTGAGAATGACGAAATCCTTTGGCATGATGGTGACACGCTTACCATGCACTGCCAAAAGACAAGTATCCTCAAAAAACTGGGACAGAAAACTATCAAAAAATCAGCAAATAGACTCCAATAAGCTTGTGAAATGACGGAGAAAGCAACTTAATGAAAAGATCCAATTGAGATCCAATACCAAAAACACCATCCAATAACACTACAAGAGGACGATTATCAAGGCTTTTTTTGAGTGTTTCTTTGAAAGATAGTTTTTAAAATGAGTCACAAGGCAGAATGCTTGAGCCTCGGGTCTGGTGTTTGGCCTTGGAATAAGCCTATCAAATTTGAACTTGGTTTTGAAACATTTATGGAGAGGGATATAGAGAGGGTTATAAATCCACTAAAGGACCTCGGAACATACATCGAAATATTGAAGCTAATTTGAGAGGTATACCGAGAATGAAGATGAATGCTGAGAATGAAAGTTAGACCACATGAATGTAGTGAAGTTAAAGTATATCTTGAAGCCATATATACCTCAGATCTAGAATATCCATCCGAATCAAGGCACAAGGAAGACTTGAAGCTTGTGAAGAAAGGATTCCCCAAAAATCCCAATCGTGTCAAACAACAACGGGAGGCCACTAAGAAGCTACAGGAGACTTAAGGGACCTTCACACCTTGGGAGTGGTGGCCAAGGTTCTCCCATGAACATCATTATAACCCTGTCAAATGGTTCCATTCTATCCTAAAACTAGACTACGTGCAATTGAAGATCCATGTAGACGACTTAACTTAAACAAATTATATATATATATTGATACATAAATGTTCGAATTACAAATATATATCAGAATGAAACGCCTAATTATTAGATTCAGCTAAATCGTCCTCGTCTGGCCATGGTCATCAAACTCATGTGATTGCGATGCATGAGACTGGGGCTGCAAAACGATGACAAATTTTGTAAGTGATTTGTTAGAGTGTCCGACCAAATGAATGTGGTAAAGTCAAAATATAGTTGAAACCGTAATACATACCTCAGACCGCTTTACGGCAAATTTCTGTATAAGCCAACAAATTGGTGATTGTAATTTAATTTAAACAAATTCACAAATAAATATGAATTACGACAATATCAAATTCAACCTATGGATGAGAGGAGAAGGTTGGGGAGGAGTTTGAGTGGGAGTGTAACCAACAAGGGTTTGAATGGGAGAAAAAATGGGTGGAGTGGCCTGGCAAGAGGGATTACGGTGCCATGGAGACCCCATAGGGGGCGTGGGTACCGAAGAAGGAAAAATGTGAGGAGAGAGTGTGGTAGTGTCGGGATAATCAGGTGTGACAGATGTAGGATTCAAAGTATCACGCGCCGTCCGCATTGCTTTCTGAGTTAGGGTTTTTCGAAGTAAAGAACTCCTACAATGAGGCCTGCTAGATAGATGTGTTGGACTCGAGGCCGCATGAAGCATGACATCATCGGCGTCACCGCCACAACAAGAGCCGCCGCTGAGACGACTCCTCCTACGATCTCTCTTTTCCCGACCAGAATGTCGAGAAGAGGCACTGGCATTAGATTGCACGGAGGAGGGACTCCCGCCGGATAGACCCTCGTGGAAGGGGGAACACCTCGGTCGGAGGGTTGTGGAGACTGGATCTCCTCAGAACGAGAATATGTGGACAACCTACCTGAACTTCGTGCATCCCAATGAGCCCGTAGTCTCTCCATGATCTTGCCTGCATACAAAGGACACATACTCGTCATGTGTCGAAGAACGCCCCACGACAGCGGACTGCTGCACAAACATTCCAAATTTTGATCAGATAAAGGTAGCATTTTATTCCAACATGTCTTATGAAAAAACTCCAAGAGCAAAAATATTAAAAAAAATCACAATCAATAGTTAATTTACACAAATCGGTATAGGATAGACTTACAAAGTGGGTTCAAAAGTATCCCTTGCCGCCACTGCCCAAGTGAGAAGGCCCGTGGTCTTAGTGGCTACCTCTCGCTGCTGTCTAAAACGTTCTGGATCATCTCCATACTCTTTTTTCGACTACTTCCAGTCCTCTTTCTCCACGTGGGAAGGCCTGTCTCTCTCAGCTTTCACTGCATCTAGGATCTCCGATTTGCGGTGGCTCATCACAGCTCTCATGCGGTTGTGGGCACTTTGGCATCTCTTCTACTATGGCTCCAACTAGTGTATGTTATGGCGGTCTCCCAACTAGCATGCACTATGGCTTAATCCAACTAGCATGGGGAAGGAAGCATGCTGGCCAAGGGATAGCATGGTGGTGAGTATTGTGAGCGCAAGATCCACTCTTTCTTGCATAAGCTCATCTTGTTGCTAACACAAACGAGAAAATACTATTAAGAAACCCTAGATTAATCACTATGGCTGCCCCCCAACTAGTGGCTAAGATTAAATCTAAAGATGAAACCCTAATCTTACTTGAATCCCAACCCTTAATTTGAGGCATTCCCTTCCAAACTAAGGTGGCTATCCTATACTCTCTCTTGAGGCTTACCCAACCAAGAGGAGACAACTAACTCAATAATACATTCCATACAATAGTTTACAACCAAAGGGAAGATCCACAATCGGGTGACACAAGAGAGATGAGAAGATCCAAAATGTAAAATTCCTCTACAAGTGGTCACCTACAAATGAGCTCTCCACATGAACTTATACTTGGAGGCCCTTGTTTTACAAAGAACTGTCAAAAACTCAAAATCTGATAATTTACTTAAGTTACAAGCCGTAGTAATTTAAGTACAGAAGTAAGTCACTTACAACAGGATCCATAGGACAAACCCCCAATGCACCATATGACTTATTGTTATAAGTTAGGTTCCATGGGACAAACCCCAAATGGACCTAAGCTAGAGTCGCTTTAATTACATGACTTGAACTAATTTGAATTACCATATGGCTAGTATATTCACAAGGAATATTAGCCTACATTATCCCCTTTGTTAAGAACTTGGCGGTCCCATGCCAAGTGCAGTGTTAAGACCCCGCTCCTTATGATGTTGGAGGAGTCAAAGTTGATGCAGTTTGTAGATGTGGAACTTTTTTTAAGGTGTTGTTCCGTAGGTATGAAGCTTTGAAGAAGTATGAGCATCTCCAGAAGAGTTGATGTGGATCATATGGGAGTTGGCTCTTTGATGGATTGTATTTCCAAGTGCCCACGCTGATGATTCAATGGATGATGTACCAGAGCTTGGGTTATTGAATATGATATGAAAACAACACAAGGTGTGAATGAACGGTAATGAGATGAAGATGAGGGTAAGTGGTAGAATGTGAGCCAGATATGGGGGTGGTAGTGGAGGTGAATAAATGGATCAAAGGTTTGTTGCTCATAGTTGTCTCTTGAAGACATGATGTTTGCATAACTTTGATTGTCGCGCTGTAGCTTCTTTGAGGTCAATTGTATCGTTGAGAGCTCCATCAAAGATTGCTTGGACTAGAGGCTTGAATGATCCTTTTTTTTTTTTACACATAGTGGCCTTTGAATAATCAACAAGTAAATAACTTGTCTAGTTCTTTAATTGCGAAAACACCACTTGTTGTCTGTCAAAAACCTCCAAGGTCCTTTTGATAATATGCCTGGCATTGCTTGGTAGGAGCTCTGAATTGACATCGTTGGGATGTTGCAGATGTTGTAGACTTGTCTGGTTCACGAAGTGCTTCAATTAAGAACTAGAGCACGTTCAGATTGATCAATCAGGTGGGAATGAGGTCTTGAAGCACGAATGGAAAAAGTGAGATGAAGCTTCAAGAGTGATTTTATGGGGGAACATGGGAGAAGGAATGGATGTGGACCAGGGATAATAGGGACCTTGTGTACATTATACTTGTTCATAACCAATGCTCAGTGTACAATTTTCTAAAGCGTCATCATTGTTTGCCTTTGAAAATGACATTTGTCCCTGAGGTTGTGTGCTCATAACTTCAATCTCTGATTGATGTGAGATTCCTTCAGTTTATGTAGGGATATGAGATTTCACTCGTTGATGACTTGTGCTTCTTGTGGCCTCCACAGATGATCAAATGAATGATGTAGAACAATGGTAGTATGGGCTTGAGACACGATCATGACCACTGCTCAATGTACATTTGTCCGATGAAGCATCGTTGTTGGCGTTGGTAGGAACACTTGTCGTCGTCTGTTGCGTTTTGCACATAGCTTTTGCCTTTGATGTGACTTGAGAGCCCTTCACTGATAGAAGCTACCACTTTATTGGTGATGTGATGGCCATGTTGAGGCAATTGGAAAAGCGTGGATATTGTATCGCTTACATAAATCCAACTGCTTATTGATGATGGCGGTGGGATTGTTGTCGCGCATATTTCATCGTGTGGGGAAGACAAATCTTTGTTTGGATCATGATTGCAACCTCATAAGAATCTTCGTTTGTTTCATACTGAGCAGATTTTGTTGAAGTCCCTTGACTGCTCTTTGTCTTCATACTGAAAGTTGTTGAAATCATTGGTAAAGATGTAGAGATATATCCCAATGACAAATCGTGTGATACTGCAACTGCAGAAGTAGAATAAAATTGCCAATGAAATCTCACCTATAGTGATGCTGCAAAAGAAAACACAGCAAACCATACGACAATAGAATAAACAAACAGGCGGCAACAAATGACATAACTGATAGGATAAAACTTGAAATAAGAGAAAAAATGAAAATTGTAGCAGATAACGTTATAAAAGGAATTGCATGACACTTTTAAACCAAACTCTTGCAATCCAGCATCGAACTTGGCACAAGGCCATAGCTACAATGTTACAAAAGAAAAAACAAAGTCAGAACGTGTAGCATTTACGTAGCATGCAATAAGACAAATATGTCTTAAATTACTTTCACTCAAATAAAAAAATCACGGGTCGTCATCTAGACACAAAACTAATGATTCATTAGGCAGTAGCTCAAAACTTGGCTCCAGGGGTGATATCAATTGCTTGGTCATAGAGGTGATACATTCTCGGTCTTATCTATGGATGGTGTTTGAGATAGGCCTGACATGGTTGTTAGATAGGATGTAACTCTATTTGGATCAAAAGAAACTATGTATCCATAGATGACAAAGAATCAGTCAAACTAGACGAGCCTAGACACATCTAATACTACTAATTTGGTAATATGCAAATGGTATCTAACCTTAATGAGCAGGTACATTGGTATCTTCTATATAGTACATCGTTGGGTCTATGTAGTCGGAATCAACTTGGGTGATAGACAATGTAGCAATATGTTGACTCTCTACAAAAGGCTGTTGTGTTGGATGGGGAGCGATCGGCCTTGGATAAGAGGACTTTGGTTGCAAATGTCAAAGTGGTGTAGGATGGTTCATAGAACCAGAGGACCAAGGTTGTTGAAAAACCGGGCCTATTGGCCTTGGCTGGCCTTGGTTGGCCTAGGTTGATGAGGAGCTGAGGCCATCGTTAGTGCAATCCACATGGCTGTGTTTGACTTTTCAATATTCACATACCATTCCTTTGCGAATGAGCTTTTCAGCTTTAGAACTATCATCGTAGAACGTACAAGTGTTTTTGAAGTTTTGAAGAAATCATATGGGGTTGGTTTCCCCATCATATTTGGTGCATCAATCCGTAGAATTTTTTTTTCCACTTTGGGAGGAGGCTGATCTGACTGCCCACTCATGGTGCTCTAGCAAAAAATCAATACTTAGGTGATGGATGGTGGATGATGAGTGTGATATCCTACTCTTGCTTATCTATGGCTCCTTACCAAGTTATATCCAAGGCAATCCCTACTGAATATACCTAAGGCTTTTCCCAACTAGATGAGGTAGGAATATGTGACCAAGATGTTGATGGTAGGAATATGTGACCAAGATGTTGATGGTAATTGTGAATATGTACAGGCCTAAGTATAAAGATATCTCACTGGTTCACTTTTGGCAGTGACATGTCTCATTTTCATGCTTGGATTGATGATGCTAAGTTTCCAAATTTTGATCTTTCGAGAGGTACTAGGGTAGTTTTAGCTCTGGAGAATTCGCACACAGGTGAAGAGGTTCGCACAAAGGCCAACCTTGCCAAAACGAGTACCGTGCAAAGACTATTTTGAGAAAATATCAAGAATTTGTATCGTTAGATAATTTAAAGGAGATTACTATGTTTCTCTCACCTTCTTTGGACTTTCCTAATATATCTAGAGCCTCTGGTCCTTAAGGCAAAAGTACCTCCAACCTAATCACACAGGCCAATTTTGATCATTTTAAGGGGCCCTTTTTCAAATTCTTGGTCAAGATATGTAAGTAGAGTATTTGCACATGTGTTAAAGTTTTTGCTGGGAATTGTTTAGAGATGTTTTACCTCTATGCAAATATTTACCATGACGAAATATGCAAAAATAGCCATTTTTGCTTTGTATCTTATCACTGGTGATAGAGGGTGATTCGCAAAAATGACTCGTACAACACAAAAATGACTCGCTCAACACAAAAAATGACTCGTACAACACAAAAATGACTCGCACAACACAAAAATGACTTGCACAACACAAAAATGACTCAAACAACACAAAAATGAGTCGCACAGTTGTGGAACTGCCCTAGAGTGACTCTCACAAAGGGTAGGCAACTTGCACAAGGTCTTAGCTTCCCAATACTAGCTTGTGCGAGTATGGTCAACTTTATTTGTGCAGAAAATAGTCAATATGGTGAAACTTACCAAAAAATTGTCAAAGAATGACTCGCACACCTGATTGTTGGCTGATAAAAGGTGTTTTCCCTCCAAAATAAGGCAGTGCGAGTAGGTTTGAGGGCACTTTTGACAGTTATTCAAGAAAATTATATCTGATGGCCATTTCACCCAAAAATGACTCGCACACTAGATAAAATTGATCAGAATTACCTTCTTACCCCTGGGGATGTGTCATAAATGATGTTTTTTTTTTATTTTCTTATCAGACCTGCTCAAATGCAACTCGCACAAGGCTTTCTAATGTAGAGGATTCCGAAGAGATGATGAATAACCTGTGTGCAAGTAGCTTTTGTCCGACAAAATATAATGGGAGGCCAAAAGATAGAGTTTTAGAGCTAGAAAGCACTAAAATCTGACTTTTGACTGAAAGGACTACTTCATTGAAAGCTATTTCTCAAGCTTTCCCCACTCGCACACTCAATAAATGAGGATCTTAGCTTTTGAAATTAATGAAAATAGGGTGTGCAAGTAGGAAGTAGGCAAGAAAACTGACTTTAGGTACTCACCCACATTTTTTAGCCTTCATTTTTATAATGAACCAGAAAAACTAAGTTTAAAATGTCTAAAGAAGTACTTGCCCAACTTGAAATGATGGATCTTAACCTCTACAAGTGCAGAAAATGGGCTGGGCGAGTGGATCTTAGACCGAAAAAATCGCTGAAAAGGTCTGAAAAATGTCTAAAAACAGCTATGATGGAAAATAGATGGGCGTAGGGTGAAAAACGGCTATAAAAATTTGTGAAAAATAGTTTTCTAAAAAACGTGGGAACACCTCTCTGGAAAATGGTTCATGGCAACTGAAAAACGACTGAAAAACACGCTAGCTTCCTAGAGAAGATGTGCTGAGGAAAATGAAAGCATATGAGGCCGAATGTCAGACGCTAGCCAAGATTTATGGCTTCAACAGAGTTATTCGAAGAGCCATCTATACTATTATCTCATTTGGTGGAGACTCGTCCGCAAGTGGAACCAAGAGTACTTCGAATGAAACAGACCTGGGACAATTTCAGGGAGGAATCATGCAAAATTTTGGCATGGGTCATCACAATAGGAGGGTAATCAATTCAACTTTGTAGATATGGGCTATCCATCTGACATGAAACATCCAAAATTTTGCTAATTTGAGCCATTGATCAAGGATGAGGGATCAGAGATTGTTCAATCCCTTCGACATCCAAGAGCAGGCAACATGTCCTGGTGTTGTGCAGGCCAAAACTGAGAGTGATAATAGTTTCTTTGTGAACATGAATGGCTTGTTCCCTGCACACTCAAGCTAATTGATCAACAATGGCCCTGCCACCTGAAACATACCCAAGGTATAAACAGATGGGAAAATGTTAATGGAAAATCGTTGATGGGAAAATGCTGAGGAAGAAGTGTGATGGGCTGTAAATGGGAAAAACGATGTGGAGAAGCTGATGAAGAATGTTCGTGGGCTACCAAGATTCAGACCTCCATCTCTAGTACGTGCCTTTCTAGCAACCTTCTAGTGTGGGGCAGCGTCGAGTTGGGCATGGGTATAATGGCGCCTTGCTAACGTTGCCTTGCTAACGTATGCTGGTTGGGCGTCTCCTTCAACTATCCATGGAGGGCTCTTGATGCCATGGATCTTAAGCTTCTAACCTACTGCAAACAATCAGGAAACACAAAAAAGAGCAATAACACTTGATGTGAGGAAGAAAAAATGAGTGTGGCACTAAAACAAGCAAGCTAAAAGCAAGAAATTGTAGCAACCAAGAAGAACAATGGCAAGAAAGCGGCAACTGCGCCAATGTTGGCACTTTGCCATCCCTCCGGCTATGGCTCCAACTAGTGTATGTTATGGTGGTCTCCCAACTAACATGCACTATGGCTTAATACAACTAGCATGGGGAAGGAAGCATGCTGGCCAAGGGATAGCATGGTGGTGAGTATTGTGAGGGCAAAATCCACTCTTTCTTGCATAAGCTCATCTTGTTGCTAACACAAATGAGAAAATACTATTAAGAAACCCTAGATTAATCACTATGGCTGCCCCCCAACTAGTGGCTAAGATTAAATCTAAAGATGAAACCCTAATCTTCTTTGAATCTCTACCCTTAATTTGAGGCATTCCCTTCCAAACTAAGGTGGCTATCCTAGACTCTCTCTTGAGGCTTACCCAACCAAGAGGAGGCAACTAACTCAATAATACATTCCATACAATAGTTTACAACCAAAGGGAAGATCCACAATGGGGAGACACAAGAGAGATGGGAAGATCCAAAATGTAGAATTCCTCTACAAGTGTTCACCTACAAATGAGCTCTCCACATTGACTTATACTTGGAGGCCCTTGTTTTACAAAGAACCGTCAAAAGCTCGAAATCTTATAATTTAGTTAAGTTACAAGCCGTAGTAATTTGAGTGCATAACTAAGTCACTTACAATAGGCTCCATGGGACAAACCCCCAATGGACCATATGACTTATTTTTATAAGTTGGGTTCCATGGGACAAACCCCAAATGGACCTAACCTAGAGTCGCTTTAATTATATGACTTGAAGTAATTTGAATTACCAAAACTCAATCGCGAAGCCAGTTAGCCCCCTTTGCATCCTCAATGGATTCATGTGTTCACCAATATTATTAGGGTTTAGTGTATGTGGCTAATTATAGATGGAAAATTGAATTATATGTTGGTATTGCCCTCGTAGCTTTGACTCAATACCTATACTAGCTCGGACTATGATACGGGAACCACACACGCGCGCGCGCGCACACACACACACACACACACACACACACACACACACACACACACACACACACACACACATGAATAAATTAAGATCCTACAAATAAGAGTAGCATGGACTAGTAAGCATGAAATGTAAATTAAGATACTATGAATTAGGGTAGCATGAACTAGTAAGCATGAAACATAAATGAATGGCATCGCACACGCACACGCACACCCTAAACCCTAAAACTTAGACACACATGAGGAGAAAAAAAAAAACATAGTAGAGTGCTAATCAAAAATCCTGAACCGTACGGTTATATCTTATTCCAAAATATCACCATATGCTTCCTCCCTACGGCGTTTGGGCTTTCTTGTGAAACTTATCGTCCAACAAGAAACATTTGAACCACGCCTTTAACGGAAGTAAACAAAGGCTACATACCTTCCTAGAATTAGGAGGTTGATTACTCTCTCTCTCTCTCTCTCTCTCTCTCTCTCTCTCTCTCTCTCTCTCTCTCTCTCTCTCTCTCTCTCTCTCAGCATGAAACATAACCAATACACAACACATAAATTATGATCCTACAAATTAAAATAACATGAATAGATTAAGATCCTACAAATCAAAGTAGCATGAACTAGTAAGCATTAAACATGAATTAAGATACTATGAATTAGGGTAGCATGAACTGGTAATCATGAAACATAAACGAATGGCATCACACACGCACATGCACACACACACCCTAAAACCCTAAAACCCAAACACACATGAGGAGAAACAAAAGAAAGAACATAGTAAAGAAACAAAACATGAATGGCATCACACACACACATGCACACACACACCCTAAGGAGAAACAAAAGAAAGAACATAATAGAGTGCTAATCAAAACTTCCGAACCATACGATTGTATCTTATTCCAAAATGTAACCACATGCTCCCTCCTTGCTGCGTTTGGGCTTTCTTGTGGAACTTATCGTCCAACAAGAAACAGTTGAACCACATCTTTATCGGAAGAAAACAAGGGCTACACACCTTCCTATAATTGGGAATGTTGGTTACCTTTAACTCACTCTCTCTCTCTCTCTCTCTCTCTCTCTCTCTCTCTCTCTCTCTCTCTCTCTCTCTCTCTCTCTCTCTCTCTCTCTCTCTCTCACAGCATGAAACATAACCAATACACAATCCTACAAATTAAAATAATGAGAATAGATTAAAATCCGACAAATCAGAGTAGCATGAACTAGTAAGCATGAAACATAAATCAAGATACTACGAATTAGAGTAGCATGAACTGGTAATCATGAAACATAAACGATTAGCATCACACACACACACACACACACACACACACACACACACACCCTAAACCCTAGAACCTAAACACACACGAGGAGAAAAAAAAAAGAACATAGTAGAGTGCTAATCAAAACTCCCGAACCATATCATTATATCCTATTCCAGAATGTCACCACATGCTCCCTCCCTACGACATTTGGGCTTCCTTGTGGAACTTATCCTCCAACAAGACACATTTGAACCACGTCTTTATCAAAAGAAAACAAGGGCTACACACCTTCCTAGAATTGGAAGTGTTGGTTACCTCTCTCTCTCTCTCTCTCTCTCTCTCTCTCTCTCTCTCTCTCTCTCTCTCTCTCTCTCTCTCTCTCTCTCGCTCTCAGCATGAAACATACCTAATACACAACACATAAATTATGATTCAACTGAATTGTTGAGAGCGAGTTCATAAAAACATTAGTGGAAAAGTGTCGTCATTTCAAGGACAAACGTAATCAAGAAGGTAGCATGAAGGCCTCAATGTGGTGAAAGAATCTAAAAAATGTGGTGGTATTGAGTCACATTTTGTTCATTTTTGATGTATCAACTGGGGCGGGAATTTTGTAATCTTGATATATCAGCTGAGGTGGTAAAAATCTAGCATTGTTCAGGCACAAATCGCCAATGTTTACTAGAGATCTATTTTTGAAGAGTAAAAATGTAAGAGCAGAGGTCGGAATGGACCTCGGAATAAGAGATGGTATACTGCCTTAAATAGATCCACATATTCTGAGGTTTGTTTCGACCTCCACTGATTCTCACCCATCATCAACAGATTTATCAATAAATGTAGAGATTTGTTTCTAAAATGTGTAGACATATTCTCATAAATCCTAATGTAAAATAAAATTGAATGTATTCCTACACTACAAAATGTGCATCTACAACAAAAGATAGGAGATAAACATTTATGTAAAAATTTATGAGCAGAGGTATATAATCTAGCATTTATGAGCTGGTATCAATCTAGCATATAATCTATTTATGAATTGTAAAAAATGTAAGAGCAGACATCGGAATGGACCTCGAAATAAGAGATGGTATACTAGCTTAAACAGATCTACATATTCCGAGGTCTGTTTCGACCTCCACTGATTCCCACCCCAGTTGATAGATGTACCCATTATAAACAGATTTATAAATAAAAGTACAGATTTGTTTCTAAGATCTGTAGATCTGTTTTCATAAATCCTAATGTAAATAAAATTGAATGTAGTCCTACACTACAAATTGTGGATCTACAACAAAAAATAGGAGACAAACTGCTACAAAATTGTACAAGTACCTAAAACTGCTACTAGAATTCATGGTAATATGAGTGTGAGTGATGTTTAGTTTTCTTTATGCAGATTTATGTTTGGATCTTAGCTAGTTGATGAAAGACAAGCATCTTCACGGCTCCTTGGAACGAGCCCGCTTCCTGTTACTACTTACGATTTAGGAGGAGGTGGTGTAAAGCCTTTTACTTCTTGACCAAGTTGTGCTTGTATACTTTGGTCCAAGACCAATAAAGTGATGTGGATCAAGTTTGAGACCCAAGGTTTAGAAAAATAGCCAAAACACCCATGGTAATGACTTTCTAACACCTCACTAGGTTCCATACCTCCGACCAAGGCATAGACACCTACCTGCCCTTATCCAAGGACACCAATACCTTAATCTAAAGGCACATATAATCCTAAGTGTTGGTTACCTCTCTCTCTCTCTCTCTCTCTCTCTCTCTCTCTCTCTCTCTCTCTCTCTCTCTCTCTCTCTCTCTCTCTCTCTCTCTCTCTCTCTCTCTCTCTCTCTCTCTCTCTCTCTCTCTCTCTCTCTCTCTCTCTCTCTCTCTCTCTCTCTCTCTCTCTCTCTCTCTCTCTCTCTCTCTCTCTCTCTCTCTCTCAGCATGAAACATATCTAATACACAACACATAAATTATGATTCAACTGAACTGTTGAGAGCGAGTTCATAAAAACATTAGTGGAGAAGTGTCGTCATTTCAAGGACAAACGTAATCAAGAAGGTAGCATGAAGGCCTCAATGTGGTGAAAGAATCTAAAAAATGTGGTGGTGTTGAGTCACATTTTGTTCATTTTTGATGTATCAACTGGGGCGGGAATTTTGTAATCTTGATATATCAGCTGAGGTGGTAAAAACTAGCATTGTTCAGGCACAAATCGCCAATGTCTACTAGAGATCTATTTTTTAAAAGTAAAAATGTAAGAGCAAAGGTCGGAATGGACCTCAGAATAAGAGATGGTATATTGCCTTAAATAGATCCACATATTCTGACGTTTGTTTCGACCTCCACTGATTCTCACCCATCATCAACAGATTTATCAATAAATGTAGAGATTTGTTTCTAAAATGTATAGACATATTCTCATAAATCCTAATGTAAAATAAAATTGAAGGTATTCCTACACTACAAAATGTGCATCTACAACAAAAGATAGGAGATAAACATTTATGTAAAAATTTATGAGCAGAGGTATATAATCTAGCATTTATGAGCTGGTAACAATCTAGAATATAATCTATTTATGAATTGTAAAAAATGTAAGAGCAGACGTCGGAATGGACCTCAGAATAAGAGATTGTATACTAGCTTAAACAGATCTACATATTCCGAGGTCTGTTCCGACCTCCACTGATTCCCACCCCAGTTGATAGATGTACCCGTTATAATTAGATTTATAAATAAAAGTACAGATTTGTTTCTAAGATCTGTAGATCTGTTTTCATAAATCCTAATGTAAATAAAATTGAATGTAGTCCTACACTACAAAGTGTGGATCCACAACAAAAAATAGGAGACAAACTGCTACAAAATTGTACAAGTACCTGAAACTGCTACTAGAATTCATGGTAATATGAGTGTGAGTGATGTTTAGTTTTCTTTATGCAGATTTATGTTCGGATCTTAGCTAGTTGATGAAAGACAAGCATCTTCACGGCTCCTTGGAACAAGCCTGCTTCCCATTACTACTTACGATTTAGGAGGAGGTGGTGGAAAGCCTTTTTTTTCTTGACCAAGTTGTGCTTGTATACTTTGATCCAAGACCAATAAAGTGATGTGGATCAAGTTTGAGGCCCAAGGTTTAGAAAAAATAGCCAAAACACCCATGGTAATGACTTTCTAACACCTCACTAGGTTCCATACCTCCGATAGACACCTACCTGCCCTTATCCAAGGACACTAATACCTTAATCTAAATGCACATATAATCCTAAGGGTACCGCTTATCCAATGGGTAACTTGATTCCATACCTCCGACCAAGGTATAGTCACTTACCTAGCCTTATCCAAAGGCACCTACCCTTAATCCCGAGGGTGTCCCTTATCCAAGGTTAACTTGGCATCTAGCCCCCAACACTAAATGGACATATAGGGGTCACTGAAGTACTACTAGTTACATAGGTTTGTAACATTTCTTCCCCCTAAACTTGAATTTTTCCTTGTAGAAAAAAATTTGAAATTTTTTTCTAGAGATCAGACTCCTTTTTCCAGGCATCCTCTTCTTCTGATATGCCCCTCCACCTGACTAATAATTCCCGAAGCACTCTATTTTTTAGATTTTTTTTTTCCGACTATTAACAATCGCCTCGGGTTTAGGTGGTCCACTCGTGGACTCATCACGAAAAAGCTCCACTAGATCTTCCACAAGGACTAGGATTTTCCCAACTCCCAATGAGGGTTTCAATTTACTAATATGGAAAACAGGTTGAATTCCAGCATGATCTAGATGGTCTAGTTTGTATGTGACCTTGTTTATCACTTGGATAACCTTAAAAGGACCCCAATACCTAGGCACCAACTTTGCACACTTAATAGCTTTCAAGCCCCTAGAGTGACTAGGAACCCTCAAAAATACCCAGTCGTTGACCAAGAATACCTTGTGCTTCCAAGATAGATCAACATAGTGTCTTGCCATGTCCTGGACACTTCTTATGCTATGTTTAACCAACTATAACATTTCTTGCATTTTTGTAAGGAAATCAACTGTGGCTTTTCACCCTAAGGTTTTTCATGCCAATAGAAATCGGTGATCGAGGTTGATAACCATACATAAGCATGAAAGGGTTGAATCAGTCATTGAATGCTTTGCACTATTATATGCAAATTTTACCAATGGAAGGTAATTTTTCCAATCAGACTATCGATGGCCCACATATGCTCGTAGCATATTCTCCATCATCTGATTGGTCCTTTCTATTTGACCGTCTGATTTCGGATGATTTGTAGAACTTATACTTAAAGTCGTTTCGAACTTTTCAAATTTCCAGTGAATTTTGGGTCACAATCACTGACAATATCACAAGGCAGCCCGTAAAGTCAAAAAAGCTTCTCAACAAACAGTTGAGCTAGTTCTGGAGCTTTTATAGTAGTTTTTGTTGGGATAAATTAAGCAAACTTCGTAAGTCTGTCAACAATGACCCAAATCGAATCGTGGCCCTTCCTTGTACGTGAAAGTCCGACCACAAAATCCATAGATATACTTTCTCACTTTCTGGTAGGAAAAGTGTAATAGGCCACTAGCTTTTACCTTCTCTGCTTTATTTAATTGGGACTTAGCACATTTAAGTACATAGGCCTCTTGCATCTCCGACCAAACAATACTTGCCTAGCAATCCAACAATGCACCTCTGTCCAAGTTTTGATTGTTGAAACAAGCTCCAGTTGTGCATACTACCCACCCACCCCACATCGTAATCCCAAATAAAACAATTTGCATTTACCACCGCCTCCAATAAAATGGAGTGAAAAGCCTTTCTATTGAAGTAATCTTGCGCTTGTTCTGTTGGAGCAATGATGGGAATATGGTTCCATCCACAACCCCCACCACATAAGGGATACCTTTGATTTGCTCGAACTGCGATGCAAATTGTTTCATTCTTGCAGCTTATGGCCATCGTATGCACATGGAATGCAAAGACGTTCAAATTGCCAAACAAACTATGCTCTACTATGTGAAATGCTTGCAATAGCCTCATAGTTTGTTGATGTACGAAGCCATTAAGTCCCTCATGTCCCCTAAAATTCCAATCTTTTCTTCTCAAATTCACGCTGGTGCTCTCCATTGCTCTCTTCGAAATTTGCCAAATTAATTATGGCATTCTCCAATTTGTCAAATGACAGTTGATTCTTCTTCTTTGAACGGACTTCATTCTTTTTGGGGTTGCTTGCAATTGTTTCGGTATGGTGGTCAATGTTGTCTTTGGTGAGTGTCTCTGTGTCGGCTCCATCCATAGAAATTTCTTCCTCTACATCTACCGCAGTTGCATGTGCATAGCACACTACATGTGCACGATCATGCATGTACTAGATTGTTAGAATTATTTAAGATAGTGTATGTGTGTGTTTGAGAGGATGTGTATGTGTTTTGAATTTTGCATTGATCTATAATTTAGGTTAATAGACAAATAGATATAGACTCTCAAAATAGTCTTGAAGTATATTCATGAAAACAAAATATTGGCACTATGTTACAACAAAAAACTACAACACTTTATGGATACATTGACTCAAACTGGGGAGGTGATCCAAATTCCGAGTCCACTTTTGGATAATGTTTATATTTGGCAAGAGGCCCAAAGTCTATTTCTTAGTTCTCAACAGAGGCAAAATATGTTGGAGCAACTCAGGCCATACAAATGAAGCAATATGGATCATGTTATCATTGCATGATATATTTTTCATGCAACAAATTGCTACTAAAACCTTTTGTGACAATCTCAGTTGTATATCTTTGACCTTGAATCCTCAATTTTATTAAAAACCAAGCACTTTGAAATATAACCTCATTTTGTTAGAGAAAAAGTTCATGCCAAACAAGTTAAATTATCAAATTGTTGCACAAACAATTTAAAAAGTTCATGCAAACAAGTTAAATTATTGAATTGTTGCACAAATAAGACAATAGTTGATATGTTTATCAAACTTTTAATCAACGGTAAGCATATTCAATTATCAATAGGTATAACCTTCACAACTGCATGAAGTGATCTTAAGGAGTGTTGGATATTAATCTCACTCCATGTATTGATCCAACAAAAATTTATAGACTACAAAATTACACCATTGCTTGTACCAATCTATACTTTTTGTGGCATATTATTCACGTATAGTAATGTGTGTTTTTTAGGCTTGTCTCAGTTGTGTCAAAAATCATTGGTATGGCTATCACAGACTCCAACATCTAACCTGATTGTTTTTTTCTAAATTTTATCGAACTTGAATTGGATTGTTCACACTTTCGCACTCAATTCTCTAAAGGAAATTGTAAATTAATCACATCTGGATGCAGAGGAAGTAATGAATACAATTTTTATATTAATGAAAATAG
Organism: Diphasiastrum complanatum; assembly: GCA_029204225.1. NCBI lineage: Eukaryota > Viridiplantae > Streptophyta > Lycopodiopsida > Lycopodiales > Lycopodiaceae > Diphasiastrum > Diphasiastrum complanatum. Next base: position 21,449,755 of record CM055110.1, read on the forward strand.
ATGAAAAGTGAAAACACGGTTGTGGAGCTTCTGCAGCTGCATTTGCCACTTGATTCGACTGCCCCTTGCTGTTGTTCTTCGCTTGAAGTATTCGACAATCTTGTATTTTGTGGTTGTTTCCTTTGCAGTATCTGCAGAACAGCTTCTTCTTTGTCCACGGATTCGACTATTCCTTGTGTTGAGCTGGTTTCTGGTCTAGCTTTGATTGCTTCGGGTCTTTCTTCTTCTTCTTCTACTTTGTCGTGCTCTTGTTGGTGTACAAGGTGTGAGAATCAGCTGAGGAACTTGAGGCTTCGTTCCTCTGCGTGTCTTCCTGCAACAACATAGTAATGACTCTCGAAAGAGTCAATTCTGGATGAGTCATGATGATCATCACCCAGTTGTCGTAAGAGCTTGGCAAGCCTATAAGCAGCTGCATCACTATGTCTTGATCGTCAATAACAAATCCGACAGCGGCCATTTGTCTTAGCAGGTTCTTGAACTGATTAATGTGATTCTACAGAGAATCACCATTCGTCACCTTGAGGGAGTAGAATTTCTTCCTGAGATGTAGCTTGGAAGCTATATCTCGTATTTCATATAGTGTGCTCAAGATGTCCCAGACTTCTTTCGATGTCTGAGCCTCGGATACATGGCCGATCTGGGTATCTGTGATGTTGAGGATAATCAGCGCGAAAGCCTTTCCATTCTTCAGCTTCCATTTGGCGATTGTTGCATCGCCTGCACCAGGTTTTCCTTTTGCACTTGTAACAACGTCATACAATTCTTTAGCCATTAGTACAGTTTTTATCTTAAATTTTCACAGATGGTAATTGGCTCCATCAAGCTTGTCCATGATAGGACTGGCTTTCCCTTGGGAATCCATGTGGAGAAATTAGTCTAAGTGATAGGAGAAATATCAGTGACTTAAGTATGAAAATCTCATGCTGAAATACAGAACAAGAAAATAATTACTCTATCGGCTAGTAGAGTCTTGTACTGTGGAAGCTTATCAAGTTATGAAAATAGCTCTGATACCATGTTGGAGAGAGGGAGAGTAGTGAGAGTTGAGAAAGGTGTCGTATGTTAGAAACAAAAAATTTAGCTCGGAGGGGTAAGACGAACACAAACGAGAAACAAAACACGAACGAGAAACGAACTCGAACAAAAATTGTTCGTGCGCAACAAACGAGCTATGTCTCTTCGAAGGCATGACTATGTCTATCAGAACGAACAGAACATTAGTGATGGAAATCACGGTCGTTCTTGATTACGTAGCCAAACATTAATAAACGAAGCGCCAGAAAAATAATTTGTCGCGAATAATTAGACAAATTATGTGTCGCAAATGATTCGCAACGAGCTAGACAGTGCTCGACTGATAATTAGTCACGAAACATTCGCGAAAGACAAGACTAAATGTTAGTCGTCTATTACCAGAAAGAGCAACTAGAAAGATCAGACAGAATGAATAATGAGCATAGCAATATTAACACAAATCTGAACGCAGAACAAAGAGTTGTATCAGATTAAGTATATCAAATATACATGTCAATAATGCGGTAGAGCACAAGATAGTAGCCGGACGAAGTGCCCTACGAAGCTTATTCAAACTGTAAAGGAATGAAACCTTATTGCTGACCAATTAAAGAATCAATGCACAGAGCATCTACTTTTGTCTATCTCTGATAAGCTTCTCTTCTTCGTTCTCTTTCGCTTACTAACTTCTTCACTTGTGAATGAATACGCAAATGGTATTCAATATATACATAATGTTACCGGTGTGCAGATGAAGAAAGTACAGGGTGGATGTGCTGTCTGTAGGAGATCGTGGGTGGCTGCAGTCGTCGTCCAGTTTGTTAGCGCAGCTGCATGAGCGTGAAGAGGGTGTGACCTCAGCCTTTGCTTTTCGTCTTATCATTGCCTGTGAGAATTTGCATGTGAATATGCAGATTGCGCGGCAACGTGAGTATGCAAATTGCGTGACAACGCGAGTAAATATGCAGCATGAATGGAGGCAGATTAAAAATGGGATTTAGGTGACTAGAGGAAATAAATCCACAGGAGAGAGAGAGAGAGAGAGAGAGAGAGAGAGAGAGAGAGAGAGAGAGAGAGAGAGAGAGAGAGAGAGAGAGAGAGAGAGAGAAGCCGACGACCATCTCTCCCACAACAAAAGTAATTATTAAGCAATTATTAGAAATACACACCTTCAAATCTGTTATAAATGGTCATAGTCTCTTTAGCTCTAGTGGACTCACTTTAGAATGTTAAACAATAAACTTTTTTTGTGTCCAATCGTACCCAAAAAAAATAGTGTTCTTGGCAGTCCATATTATACCACCAAACCATGCATTTTGCCATGAACTAGATACTAATATAGGTGTTGAAGCAGAAGCATCCATGGCTTCAGATTTTAAGCAAACTCTCTCTCATTCTATAATCTTCTCTGATTCTCTTCCAACTTCAACTCCTATTAATACAATAACTATACTCGATGTTTCTTTATACTTTATAAATAATGACAGTTATATTTTTTTTAATGATATAGAAGATGTTTTTAATATGAAAGATGATGGAGTCTTCTCAATTTTTGCAAAACAATTCTCATAATTTTCTGACATTATTGATTATTGTTATAACGATCACCAAAACACATAAATTTTTTTGTGACATGTTAATGGTACAATTGCAGGTGTTTGTTCTAAAGTGAGATATATTTTGATAAAGACGACAATTAGAAATCTAGCAAGGAGGCATTAAAGGACATAATTAAAAAATCAAAAGCCTATGAGAAAACTTAGCTAAATGAAAAAGAATTTTTAGAATTCCAAAAAAAAAAAATTCTCCTAGGGCTCAGTATTCCCCCTCGAACAATGTAGAAGCCATTGGAGGACATGACATTAGCAAAAGAAACATCATTGAATTCAATGATCATAGTATGGTAAGTAGATATTATATTGGTTTTGATGTTGTACTGTCTTCTTCCAATCAAAAGTTGAAGTTTGAGGTTGTATTGTTGTCTTTCATTCTAAACACCATTGCATATCAATTGGGTAAATATTTCGTGGAAATGGAACTATAAGGAATATTCTTAGAATCACATAAAGTAATGGCACCTTTTAAAAAAGAATGTCCTATAGTATCATACCCATTTCTAAAAGTACATAGAAAACACATCAATTTTTTTTTTACAAATTTTGTAACAAAATTTTAAAATATGTAAAAATTTGAAGTATTCAACAATTTTCCTAAAAGTTACAATACACAAAAATTAGAAAGGGCCCAAGTAATATAATGTATTCAAGTTTCTGCAGATTGTAATACAAAATAAAGATTCTTTTGAATCTAGTATCAAAACTTATATCCTCATCAGTGTCGATGCCTCCAGATTCAACATCATCAATTTCATCATTAGAAGGTGAAGAAGTGGAAGATCCATCCTCCTCATTATTGTCCATCAAAACATTATCTTCATCCCTATGCAATCCAAGGTCACCTTCCACACATGCCCTTGTTCTTTTTGACGAAGGTCCGACGTCAACAACACATTTTTTTGATGGCAACCTTTGACGAATTATTTCCTTCGTTGTTTTTCGAAGTCGACTTAAATTTGTTAATTCAAAATCATAAGCAATAATGTCAACTTCTTCAAGGACAAGGTCACTTATGTGGGGCCGATTTTTTATTGCACGACGATTCCTTTTACCATTTGAGTTGCCAATCATTTTAGGAATATATTTTTATGTGTATGCATCATGATGCTTTGTTCGATACCAATGTACTTTAATAGATACAATCTCTCCATTTTTCAGACTTTGACATATCGACAAACTTGCATAACCAAAAGGGATGGCCAAGAATATTAGAAACATCATTAGTCATTGCATTACTATTTGAGGGCCAAGAAAATGGCATCTCTAAAGTAGTATGATTAGTTGTTATATCCAAGAGTATGGACTTCTGGTCTTCAAAGAATTCTTCCCACCAACTTGAATCGACATTTCTGGCATATAGCTTGGCCATTTCAATGAGAAGCCTTTTTTCTTGCAAGCATTTCCTCCAATCAACATCCAAATGTTGCTTGCGACATTGCTCGACTACATAATGCACCTCCAAACAATTTGGCAAAGCTCCAACAATACTACGTTTTGGAATAAACAAAAGAAATAACAACCCAATCTCTGGAAGCTAGCAAGAAGAGCTAGAAAAATGTTTACCAAATAGCAATGTCTTGCTATCCCTTTTAACAATGAGAAATTCACGTTGAAAATTAACCGAGAAATGCATTTTCCTTGAAAAGACAAACCTCACCCAAAACTTCTAAAATCCAACATTTGCTTCAGATGAACAACAATGGGATGAAGAATATAAGCTCCTTCAAGAATAGATACCATTTTTGGTAAAGTGAACACATCTTCACGAGAAAGTCTTTTTGAGAACACGCTAAACATCTATCAACATGATCATGCTTATGACCCATAAGAAAAAATCGAACTTCAATTTTTTTGAAGATTTTTTTTTCCACCAACATACTAAGATAAGAGAGCAACGTTTGATTTTTATTTTCTCTAGCTTTATTATCAAACTACAAATATAAGACTTAGGGCAAATCACCTTCCCAATTTGTAATTAAATAATACAAAATTGTAATTGTCAAGTTAGGATCATTGCGAACATTTGGATAGATCAAGAAGACATGGGCCTGAAGTGCTCGATGGTAGATAAGAGACCCAACAAGATGCATTTGAACAAATGTATCTTCTTTACTATCCTTCAAAACTCTTACAAAGTTTGGAAGTTAAAGGTCGTCAATTGTGATCGCCAGTTGCCTGGTGATCCGCTGGCATCCATCCGGTCTTTGTCATTGATTGCTAATAAGCGGTGAAATTGGCCATAAACGTTCTGATTGCATAAATGAACCAGAATTGTAGCTCTGTAGAAATGAACTAAAATAGCCACAGGCGACACTATCGGATATTTTGTGAAAAAGAAAAAAAAAAAGAAGGTGTTCTTAAATCCCATTTAGGGTTGCCCACACTTTGTCATAGTCATTTCCTTAACATTTGAGACTATTTGGAAAAAGCAAAAAATGCGACACTGTGATTTTACACGAGATTTATCTTAGGCGAAAAATGCAAAAAAAGAAAAGCTGCATTTTTCAACGGGATTCCTGACAGACGAAAAAGGAGATACTATTGTAAACTCTGTGTAATTCTACAGACTGTGTAAAAACACTTGTAATTCTGCAAACTATGTAAACACAAGGGGAAATTTGCGGAATTGGATAAACAATGGATGAAGATTAAAACCGACTAGTTGATTAGTAAGAAGGAGAATAATCCAAAGTCCCTCTTAATCTGAATCCTTGAATGTCTTGACCTTCAAACTTAGTTCTACATAGAATCTTCTATGCGACTTTGAATTTAGTGCTTTAGTAAAAATATCTACTGTCATATCTTGTGTTCTACAGTAGTGCAATCTAACCTCTTTGTTGAGAATTTTGCTTTTGATAAAATGATACTTCAGTTCAATGTGCTTACTCTTGGAATGAAATCCAGGGTTGGCTAATAAAGCGATGGCACTTTGATTATCACAAAATAATGTCATCGGAGCATACTGATTCAAAGCGATATTTGAGGGTAAGTTTCTCAACCAAATTGTTTCCTTTGTAGCTTGAGAGACTGCGATATACTCTGATTCAGTGGAAGATAGAGCTATCAAAGATTGCTTGCGACTGTTCCAGGAAAGTGGACCATTGTTGAGGAAGAATGTAAATCTGGAAGTAAATTTACGAGTGTCTACATCTCCTGCCTAACTCGTTTTTGTGTAACGACTATGTAAATTGAGTTTGTCATTAACGACTGCTCCATAACAAATGCAAAAGTCCATAGTAGCTCGAAGATATCTCATGACTCTGATAAGAGCCTTCCAATGTGTTATACCAAGATTAGTCATAAACTGACTAAGAGAGCTGACTACAAAAGCTATGTCTAGCCTGGTACAGATCATGGCGTACATAAGAGATCCAATAATAGAAAGGTAAGGATACTCACGCATCTGCTGCTTCTCATGAATTGTTTGGGGACACTAGTCCTTTGACAGTTTGAGTCTTGGTTCCATTGGTGAGCGAGGTAACTTGCAATTCACCAGATTATATCTGACTAACATGTTGTAGATTTACCTCTATTGTGTAATGTAGACCAACTTCTATTCTCTATCTCTGTGGATTCGTATACCAAGACAGAAATGAGCTTCGTCCAGATTGATCATGTCGAATTCGGAAGATAGCAATGTTGTTTGTACATCCATTTGATGTATTTCCAAATTTGTTGCAGCGACAAATGATAGCAAAAGTTGAATAGAAGAATGCTTGACTACTGGACTGAAGGTCTCAGTGTAATCGACGTTGTATACCTGAGAAAATCCTCTGGCTACAAGTCATGTTCTGTTGATGCTTCCATCTGCGTTGTTCTTGATTTTAAAAATCCATTTGCAATCAACTACGTTTGTGCTAGCAGGTAATTGTCCACATCTGGTTCTTCATAAGAGATGAATACTCTCCATATATATAGCTTCTTTCTAGAGATTTGAATCAGGCTGACTGAGTGCCTCTTGGACTGACGTCGGGTCTTGAACAAGATAAGCTGCAGACTCGTCGATGTACCGGTTAGGTAAATTTGGAGTTGTGTTGTTATTTATACATGCATCCATAGCTTCTTAAATAAGCAAATTGGAATCAACATGTACAATGCAAAACTATAACAATTCACCACATGTAGGCTTATGTAGAAAATAGAAAAACAATTTATTGCATGAATACAATTAGACACAAAGTCACATTTATTGATCTTTGCTAATCATGAAAGCCCTCCAATGTATGAATGATGGGACCTCTCCAAGCCATTGATCCATATAAAATAGTTCAACGAATAATCAAGTCTACTTTCACATCGAATTGATAGAACTGAGTTTTGACACATCTATCCCTAGTTATGCACCAACAAGTGAGCAGAGATTTGGCATGCACTTTTGTGCACACGCACACAAATATGTCTATTACAACTCTAGCATTAGCAAAAAAAGTTTAATTCATGCATATTTTTAAAAGCATGTAAGTGCTTAAATGTTCGTTAAAATTTCATGGTGTTGTTCTTCCATTTTTTGAGGCCCTTAAGTTAAACTCAATTATGGTTTTTGTTTTTCGTTTTTACAAAGCCTATCCAAAATATATCTCAAATATGTTTTCTATATTCATAATATTAGAAATTCTTTGACTCTTACATCTATTGGCTCTCATTTTGGCCATTGTTCATGATACCAAATAGCTTAAATGATCTCAATATAAATGTAAGTTCATCGCATTGCATTGTGCTCTGTTTTCAAGAACTCTCAAAAATCAAATTCCTAATTCTAAGCCCAAGATTCAAGGGAAAAACTGACTATAACCTTGGTTTTTTTTTTCATCCATGCCATCAATAAAAATTCCAAGATACTTTTCATGATACTTCAAACATTTGTTTTCTGTGCTTTGAAAACTTTGCTCTTTGTTCAGCTTGTTGTTCTCGATGCACTTTAAGAGCTTCATTCACCTTACCTACATATTAAAAAATTTCAAAAGTCATTTCAAAGTAACTAGAGAAATCACAATAAAAAACTATGCAAGAAGTTTACTATCAGTACCTTTATCTATACTCGACTTTGCATTTTGCCTTTGTACTTTGAGCGATGCACATATAGTGCATACTCCCATCCTCACCTTCCTTGGAATAAATACGTTGTTAAAATAGTGTTTCCAAAGCCTGGTGAAATGCCTAGCTCATTTCCAAAAACCATTTCCTCCCTGTAAATATTGTAAACCTCACGCCTTGTAAAATTGTTTGTTAGATCCTGCCAATAGTTGGCATAATCTTGGCATGAAAACTAAAATAGCTCTCCATCCAAGATATAGATAAATTTTCAATTGGACCAACTTCATGATTGTATCAAGGATTGTAAATAGAAGCATTTTACAAAGCCTCTCATGCAATCTACCAAGTCTTGAATTTCTAATAGAATGAACATCCTTGAATGAATTTCTACAAACAATGGAATGTCTCAAGTTGTACTCCATTTGATCTTTGATGTCCGGCTTTAGTGCAGACGTAAGAACACCTCTTGCTCTTCTCGATTAAGACTCAGTAAGATCCTAATGACTTTTTATCACCTCTCATTTTCTCCCACGTGACCTAGGAAGCATAACATTCTTCTGTTTTCATTCTTCTCTCTTAGCGGGCGACTATTCTCTCACAACGAGCTCTTTCACTATGATAAACAGTCCGGGAGATTCCGGAGAGATGGCCAGGTACTCGACTATGTATATTTGGAGCATAGAATGTTTTGATTCCTTAAAGATGCTTTAGCCATTTAAGATACCTTTAGCTAAGAATAGTTCGACATTTAGTAATAACTCATTTTTCATCACTTGGGTCATTTGCGATTCATAAAATAATGTAGATTTTGTGTTTCAAATAGATCAATTCATTTTACGCATTTTTGAATAATCATTTTGAGCATCCCATGCCAGAAATCGATATGTGGTATCGTTCTCAGGTATCATATACTGCCAATGATACGATGGATCGATACCACGTATTGACTTGCCATATCATTTGTTAAAAGAGACATCCTGTCATAATAGACTCATTTGTATACAAAGTCTTCGATTATGAAGAAAATGTTTAAGTAAACAAAAGACTCAATGATAGCTACAAATTTCGAAAGATGCTACTTAATTGATGGGCTCGGTTTAGATATAGTTGAAGATAATACAATAAATTGATACTGGGTATCAATTTGTTGTATCATTTCGGTAAATTGCATGCAAGCTCAATACGTCGTATTGTTTTCTCGTATTATGTTGCTATCTATTTATTGAAATAAGAAATGATACAAGAGATCGATACCCGGTATCGATCTTTGGTCTTCCCAAAGGTGATGGTGACTCACCCGCAAAAGTGTCCACCGTCCGTGTGGTAATCCATAGCCAAAAAAATCAGTTGTAGCAAACATTTATGAAGAGATAAGTTTTCATTCATACGAGGCATATCAGTGGGCTATCATCACAAAAGGTGATAAACTATGCTTGGTCATGTCCAGAAATAAAGGTATAGCTGCTTTTGGTGGACAAAAAATGCTTGGTCAAATCCGTGATATCTCCTATGACGAGGATGACGAGTCCATATTTGTTTTAGGCACAAGACGTATATGAGGATGCAAGAACAGATGATAATCCGACTAAACTGCTCATCTTGGGAGCAAGTACTGACGGACTATCCAGAATCTAATTACAAGGAGCCCTTGAAGCATTTTTATATTGCTTTCAAGAATATTGTGAGTTTGATTTTTTTCTCTTATAAATAACATATCATGTTACTCAAATTCGTATTTGCGTAAATAAATTGACAAGCTTATTGATTTGTGCTATCAAAAATCAAGGGCAAATCCTCAGGCTCTGAAATTTCCAATTCCAGGCAATTTTTGTGGCTCATATGGATTTGGCCTGCTCGGAGAAGGAGAGGAGAATTCTGATGGATGCGAGTTCCGATGTTGATCCACACCTCAGATCATTGAGCACCTTCTAAGCACTTTTGAGATGATGTTTGTAGGTTATTTTTCATTGTTATAGACAAATGTCGAGTGGCACGACATTGTCGCAAGAGAAATGCCACCAATGTCTTGTCGTTCCTAGCTGTTACCTGAAAGCTGCAATTTACAGATATCTCTCATGCTGTCATTAGAGAAAATATGGGCCCAAAGAGGGCCCTATAAGAAATACCATGTAGGAGAGAGAGAAATAACTATAAAGTAATTAAATATCATTTTCTAACTTCTTTACACATCTGCCCGCACTTCTTTCCATGTAAATGAATACATCTTAGTTTAGTCACATCAAACTTCACTGGTGTTTAACCACAGTTAAAATATAATTTTTCAAAATGCTGAAATATTCCCTCCCGATAGTTGGGAACACTCAAAAATTTGAATTAGGAGTGATATTTCTGATCTCTATCTCCAGCAGAGTCGTTAGCACCATCTCCAGCTTTGTTATTGTCATTGTGTTGTTTGTTACTATACTTTGAGTTACTGTGAGAATTTGATGCTCTATGGGAATGCACATTCAATGCAAAGAATACATTATTTGGAAGAGGAATCAAGGAGAATATCAAAGGAGTGCGAAGAAAAATCTACAAAGATGAAAACTTGTTTGGATGAAAACGAGATGCTCAAGGAGGTTGAAATCTTCTTTGCATCATTATACAACTAGTAATGATGAGATAAAAATTGCATTTCAATCCATGCGTATCTCATATTTGTCTCTTGTTAAAGATATGGATGTGCTCAATAGAAAGGTCCGAAGAAACAAGAGGAAAAGACTAGTAAACAAGGATATATGTGATCTATCATCCAGAGGAGGTCATAGAAAAAGATGAATCCGTGCATTCAAGTAAGTTATAGCTTATTTGGTATTGAATATTGCTTGAACTTTTTGATTCATTCATAATCACTAATTTTGTTATTTATTCATTTCAACTTTCTGTTGATTTGCTTATTATATACTGCTGTGAATACTATGAGTGTCCTAATTTCTACTGACATTTTCATGAATATTATGTTTGCACTGCAGATCAGCATTGGTTGTTGAAGACTATTTGGCTGATGAGATTTCAATTGGAAACTCACTAGGCTCTATCTTGACTTCTAAATCTATGAAATCAATGTTAAATAATAACAAATTGAAAAAGATTAAGGCTTCAGTTACTGATAGCATTATGGATGAAGTTGGAAAAATATTAGACACTACATTGCAGGGGGCATGTGACTTTTCTAGCATCAGTAGGGAAGCATATGCAACAATGTTTGAGATGATAAAGGAGACATTTGCACAGGTAAATATTAAAAAGTTTCCAATCCCACGACCCTTTCATCTTAAAAAAAAAGAGACATGTTAAACCATGGTATGCAGACAATAATTGGTAATCCATCTCATATCAATGAAGTGTATTGCTCGAAAGGAGAAAGTCTAGCATATATCAGTTTCAACAATTTATTTATTGACATTAATCAGTTATTAACATTCATCATAAATTTTTACGGTATTACAAATGAGAATGTCAATAACAAGTTGATAGTTGTTCTCAAGTTAGATGAGTTTGAAATTATAAAAGGACAAAAATTGGAAAGAGTCAGTCTCACAATAATGAATGGAGCACTTTCAAATTTAGAAGACTAAAAGGGCTCAATTTCAGTGTTCAATCAGAAAATGATATCTGGTGATTGGCAGCATTTCAGGTATAGCAGTTCCTTCACATAATAAATAGGGATAATCATTTGAATATGGATTTCATATCTAAAATCTTCTCTGTGTTAATATTATGAAGCTAATCACGTTTTTATATTCTCTTATAGGTGCTGAAAGAAGAGCATAACATTCTCTCATGGATATTTAATAGAACATCATATCCTACCACCATAAAAGATCACATGGAGGGACTTCCACTCAATATTTCTGGAATTGGCACTTTCAACATTGAATGGCATTTAGCAGGAGATCTGAAGACATTAAAATGTATGTTCAATGTATCTCAAGGTGCTAACTCTAAACACCCTTGTTTGTACTGCATGAAAACAACAAAATGACAAGGAGTATAGGAATATCAAGAGATCAAGAAGATCCTAATTGGAAACCTGTACTACCGATTCCTCTACAAAATGTTCATATTTGTACATTGCATGCGGAAGTGCATATTATAGAAATAATAATATATCTTCACATCTTGTTTGCATGTAATTCCGAGCCAGAGGCCTCTGCAAAGGAAGCTATTTCCATATTAGAGGATGTGTTGTACAAAGCAGGCTTACATAAAGGCCACGTTAAAATTAAAAAAGATGACAAGCTATCAGGTAAAACAAGATATATTCCATGCAAGCCAATTTGCATATAATAGTGCAAAGCATTCAATGACTGGATTCAAACCTTTCATGCTTATGTATGGTTATCAATCTCGATCACCGATTTGTGTTGGCATGAAAAACCTTAGGGTGCAAAGCCACAGCTGATTTCTTTACAAAAATACAAGAAATGTTATAGCTGGTTAAACATAGCATAAGAAGTGCCCAGGACATGGCAAGACACTATGCTGATCTATCTTGGAAGCAAAAGGTATTCTTGGTCAACGACTGGGTATTTTTGAGGGTTCCTAGTCATTCTAGGGGCTTGAAAACTATTAAGTGTGCAAAGTTGGTGCCTAGGTATTGGGGTCCTTTTAAGGTTATCCAAGTGATAAACAAGGTCACATACAAACTAGACCATCTAGATCATGTTGGAATTCAACCTGTTTTCCATGCTAGTAAATTGAAACCCTCATTGGGGGTTGGGAAAACCCTAGTCCTTGTGGAAGATTTAGTGGATCTTTTTCGTGATGAGTCCGTGAGTGGACCACCTGAACCCGAGGCGATTGTTAATAGCTGGCAAAAAACTCTAAAAAATAGAGTGCTTTGGGAATGATCAGTCAGGTGGAGGGGCAAATCAGAAGAAGAGGATACCTAGAAAAAGGAGTCTGATCTCCAGATGAATTTTCCAAATTTTTTTCTATAAGGAAAAATTCAAGTTTAGGGGGAAGGAATGTTACAAATCTATGTAACTAGCAGTACTTCAGTGACCCCTATATGTCCATTTAGTGTTGGGGGCTAGATGGCAAGTTAACCTTGGATAAGAGACACCCTTGGGATTAAGGGTAGGCGCCTTTGGATAAGGCTAGGTAAGTGACTATACCTTGGTCGGAGGTATGGAATCAAGTTACCCATTGGATAAGCGGTACCCTTAGGATTATATGTGCCTTTAGATTAAGGTATTAGTGTCTTTGGATAAGGGCAGGTAGGTGTCTATCGGAGGTATGGAACCTAGTGAGGTGTTAGAAAGTCATTACCATGGGTGTTTTGGCTATTTTTTCTAAACCTTGGCCTCAAACTTGATCCACATCACTTTATTGGTCTTGGATCAAAGTATACAAGCACAACTTGGTCAAGAAAAAAAAGGCTTTCCACCACCTCCTCCTAAATCGTAAGTAGTAATGGAAAGCGGGCTCGTTCCAAGGAGCCGTGAAGATGCTTGTCTTTCATCAACTAGCTAAGATCCGAACATAAATCTGCATAAAGAAAACTAAACATCACTCACACTCATATTACCATGAATTCTAGTAGCAGTTTCAGGTACTTGTACAATTTTGTAGCAGTTTGTCTCTTATTTTTTGTTGTGGATCCACACTTTGTAGTGTAGGACTACATTCAATTTTATTTACATTAGGATTTATGAAAATAGATCTACAGATCTTAGAAACAAATCTGTACTTTTATTAATGAATCTAATTATAACGGGTACATCTATCAACTGGGGTGGGAATCAGTGGAGGTCGGAACAGACCTCGGAATATGTAGATCTGTTTAAGCTAGTATACAATCTCTTATTCCGAGGTCCATTCCGACGTCTGCTCTTACATTTTTTACAATTCATAAATAGATTATATGCTAGATTGTTACCAGCTCATAAATGCTAGATTATATACCTCTGCTCATAAATTTTTACATAAATGTTTATCTCCTATCTTTTGTTGTAGATGCACATTTTGTAGTGTAGGAATACCTTCAATTTTATTTTACATTAGGATTTATGAGAATATGTCTATACATTTTAGAAACAAATCTCCACATTTATTGATAAATCTGTTGATGATGGGTGAGAATCAGTGGAGGTCGAAACAAACCTCAGAATATGTGGATCTATTTAAGGCAGTATACCATCTCTTATTCCGAGGTCCATTCCGACCTCTGCTCTTACATATTTACTTTTAAAAAATAGATCTCTAGTAAACATTGGATATGTGCCTGAACAATGCTAGATTTTTACCACCTCAGCTGATATATCAAGATTACAAAATTCTCGCCCTAGTTGATACATAAAAAATGAACAAAATGTGACTCAACACCACCACATTTTTTAGATTCTTTCACCACATTGAGGCCTTCATGCTACCTTCTTGATTACGTTTGTCCTTGAAATGACGACACTTCTCCACTAATGTTTTTATGAACTCGCTCTCAACAATTCAGTTGAATCATAATTTATGTGTTGTGTATTAGATATGTTTCATGTTGTGAGAGAGAGAGAGAGAGAGAGAGAGAGAGAGAGAGAGAGAGAGAGAGAGAGAGAGAGAGAGAGAGAGAGAGAGAGAGAGAGAGAGAGAGTAATCAACCTCCTAATTCTAGGAAAGTATGTAGCCTTTGTTTACTTCCGTTAAAGGTGTGGTTCAAATGTTTCTTGTTGGACGATAAGTTTCACAAGAAAGCCCAAACGCCGTAGGGAGGAAGCATATGGTGACATTTTGGAATTAGCACTCTACTATGTTTTTTTTTTCTCCTCATGTGTGTCTAAGTTTTAGGGTTTAGGGTGTGCGTGTGTGTGTGTGATGTCATTCATTTATGTTTCATGCTTACTAGTTCATGCTACCCTAATTCGTAGTATCTTAATTTACATTTCATGCTTACTAGTCCATGCTACTCTTATTTGTAGGATCTTAATTTATTCATGTGTGTGTGTGTGTGTGTGTGTGTGTGTGCGTGTGGTTCCCGTATCATAGTCCGAGCTATTATAGGTATTGAGTTAAAGCTACGAGGGCAATACCAACATATAAATCAATTTTCCATCTATAATTAGCCACATACACTAAACCCTAATAATATTGGTGAACACATGAATCCATTGAGGATGCAAAGGGGGCTAACTGGCTTCGCGATTGAGTTTTGGTAATTCAAATTAGTTCAAGTCATATAATTAAAGCGACTCTAGCTTAGGTCCATTTGGGGTTTGTCCCATAGAACCTAACTTATAAAAACAAGTCATATGGTCCATAAGGGGTTTGTCCCATGGAGCCTATTGTAAGTGACTTAGTTATGCACTCAAATTAGTACGGCTTGTAACTTAACTAAATTATTAGATTTCGAGCTTTTGACGGTTCTTTGTAAAACAAGAGCCTCCAAGTATAAGTCAATGTGGAGAGCTCATTTGTAAGTGACCACTTGTAGAGGAATTCTACATTTTGGATTTTCCCATCTCTCTTGTGTCTCCCCATTGTGGATCTTCCCTTTGGTTGTAAACTATTGTATGGAATGTATTATTGAGTTAGTTGCCTCCTCTTGGTTGGGTAAGCCTCAAGAGAGAGTCTAGGATAGCCACTCTAGTTTGGAAGGGAATGCCTCAAATTAAGGGTTGGGATTCAAAGAAGATTAGGGTTTCATCTTTAGATTTAATCTTAGCCACTAGTTGGGGGGCAGCCATAGTGATTAATCTAGGGTTTCTTAATAGTATTTTCTCATTTGTGTTAGCAACAAGATGAGCTTATGCAAGAAAGAGTGGATCTTGCCCTCACAATACTCACCACCATGCTATCCCTTGGCCAGCATGCTTCCTTCCCCATGCTAGTTGTATTAAGCCATAGTGCATGCTAGTTGAGAGACCGCCATAACATACACTAGTTGGAGCCATAGCCGGAGGGATGCCATTGGCGCGGTTGCCGCTTTCTTGCCATTGTTCTTCTTGGTTGCTACAATTTCTTGCTTTTAGCTTGCTTGTTTTAGTGCCACGCTCATTTTTTCTTCCTCATATCAAGTGTTATTGCTCTTTTTTGTGTTTCCTGGTTGTTTGCAGTAGGTCAGAAGCTTAAGATCCATGGCTTCAAGAGCCCTCCATGGATAGTTGAAGGAGACGCCCAACCAGCATACGTTAGTAAGGCAACGTTAGCAATGCGCCATTATACCCATGCCCAACTCGACGCTGCCCCGCACTAGAAGATTGCTAGAAAGGCACGTACTAGAGATGGAGGTCTGAATCTTGGTAGCCCACGAACATTCTTCATCAGCTTCTCCACATCGTTTTTCCCATTTATAGCCCACGACACTTCTTCATCAGCATTTTTCCATCAACGATTTTCCATCAACATTTTCCCATCTGTTTTTACCTTGGGTATGTTTCAAATGGCAGGGCCATTGTTGATCAATCAGCTTGAGTGTGCAGGGAACAAGTCGTTCGTGTTCACAAAGAAACTATTATCACTGTCAGTTTTGGCCTGCACAACACCAGGACATGTTGCCTGCTCTTGGATGTCGAAGGGATTGAACAATCTCTGATCCCTCATCCTTGATCAGTGGCTCAAATTGGCAAAATTTTGGACGTTTCATGTCAGATGGATAGCCCATATCTACAAAGTTGAATTGATTACCCTCCTATTGTGATGACCCGTGCCAAAATTCTGCATGATTCCTCCATGAAATTGTCCCAGGTCTGTTTCATTCGAAGTACTCTTGGTTCCACTTGCGGACGAGTCTCCACCAAATGAGATAAGAATATAGATGGCTCTTTGAATAATCTTGTTGAAGCCATAAATCTTGGCTAGCGTCTGACATTCGGCCTCATATGCTTTCATTTTCCTCAGCACATCTTCTCTAGGAAGCTAGCGTGTTTTTCAGTCATTTTTCAGTTGCCATGAACCATTTTTCAAAGAGGTGTTCCCACATTTTTTAGAGAAGTATTTTTCACAAATTTTTATAGCCGTTTTTCACCACCCTACGCCCATCGGTTTTTCATCATAGCTGTTTTTAGACATTTTTCAGACCTTTTCAGCGATTTTTTCGGTCTAAGATCCACTCGCCCAGCCCATTTTCCGCACTTGTAGATGTTAAGATCCATCATTTCAAGTTGGGCAAGTACTTCTTTAGACATTTTTTGAAAAATTGCTAAACTCAGTTTTTCTGGTTCATTATAAAAATGATGGCTAAAAAATGTGGGTGAGTACCTAAAGTCAGTTTTCTTGCCTAGTTCCTACTCGCACACCCTATTTTCATCAATTTCAAAAGCTAAGGTCCTCATTTATTGAGTGTGCGAGTGGGGAAAGCTTGTAGAATAGCTTTCAATGAAGTAGTCCTTTCAGTCAAAAGTCAGATTTTAGTGCTTTGTAGCTCTAAAACTCTATTTTTTGGCCTCCCAGTATATTTTGTCGGACAAAAGCTACTTGCACACAGGTTATTTATCATCTCCAAGGAATCCTCTACATTAGGAAGCCTTGTGCGAGTTGCATTTGAGCAGGTCTGATAAGAAAATAAAAGAAAAACATTATTTCTGACACATCCCCAGGGGTAAGAAGGTAATTCTGATCAATTTTATCTAGTGTGCGAGTCATTTTTGGGTGAAATGGCCATCAGATATAATTTTCTTGAATAAAAAAGTGCCCTCAAACCTACTCGCACAGCCTTATTTTGGAGGGAAAACACCTTTTATCAGCCAACAATCAGGTGTGCGAGTCATTCTTTGACGGTTTTTTGGTAAGTTTCACCATATTGACTATCTTTTGCACAAATAAAGTTGACCATACTCTCACAAGCTAGTATTGGAAAGCTAAGACCTTGTGCGAGTTGCCTACCCTTTGTGAGAGTCATTCTAGAGCAGTTCCACAACTGTGCGAGTCATTTTTGTGTTGTACAAGTCATTTTTTTTGTTGAGCGAGTCATTTTTGTGTTGTGCGAGTCATTTTTGTGTTGTACGAGTCATTTTTTGTGTTGAGCGAGTCATTTTTGTGTTGTACAAGTCATTTTTGTGTTGCACGAGTCATTTTTTGTTGTACGAGTCATTTTCGTGTTGTGCGGTCATTTTTGTCAAATTCTGAGTCATTACCTCTACCACTATCTATTGTGCAAGTCATTTGTGAGGTGTGCGAGTCATTTCAAGGTATTTTTCACCTTCCTCTGACCTGTACGAGTCATTTTGAGATGATTTTCGCCTTCTTCTAACTTGTCAGAGTCATTTTGAGATAGTTTTCACCTTCTTCTGACTTGTGCGAGTCATTATGAGATGTGCAAGGACCAAAAAAATTTCTACCTATCCAAATATCCACGATTTAGGACTGTGCGAATACTGTATTCTACCAAAGGTGAGAGTAGCACTTGCCACTGTGATTTTTTGCCTACCTACCATTCGAACAACTTAAAAATATCTATTTTTAGATCTGTTTTACACTTTTTGGAGGAGTGCGAATCACCCTCTATCACCAGTGATAAGATACAAAGCAAAAATGGCTATTTTTGCATATTTCATCATGGTAAGTATTTGCATAGAGGTAAAACATCTCTAAACAATTCCCAGCAAAAACTTTAACACATGTGCAAATACTCTACTTACATATCTTGACCAAGAATTTGAAAAAGGGCCCCTTAAAATGATCAAAATTGGCCTGTGTGATAAGGTTGGAGGTACTTTTGCCTTAAGGACCAGAGGCTCTAGAAATATTAGGAAAGTCTAAAGAAGGTGAGAGAAACATAGCAATCTCCTTTAAATTATCTAACGATACAAATTCTTGATATTTTCTCAAATAGTACTCGCACGATACTCGTTTTGGCAAGGTTGGCCCCTTTGTGCGAACCTCTTCACCTGTGTGCGAATTCTCCAGAGCTAAAACTACCCTAGTACCTCTCGAAAGATCAAAATTTGGAAACTTAGCATCATCAATCCAAGCATGAAAATGAGATTTGTCACTGCCAAAAGTGAACCAGTGAGATATCTTTATACTTAGGCCTGTACATATTCACAATTACCATCAACATCTTGGTCACATATTCCTACCATCAACATCTTGGTCACATATTCCTACCTCGTCTAGTTAGGAAAAGCCTTAGGTATATGCAGTAGGGATTGCCTTGGATATAACTTGGTAAGGAGCCATAGATAAGCAAGAGTAGGATATCACACTCATCATCCACCATCCATCACCTAAGTATTGATTTTTTGCTAGAGCACCATGAGTGGGTAGTCAGATCAGCCTCCTCCCAAAGTGGAAAAAAAATTCCACGGATTGATGCACCAAATATGATGGGGAAACCAACCCCATACGATTTCTTCAAAACTTCAAAAACACTTGTACACTCTACGATGATAGTTCTGAAGCTGAAAAGCTCAAACTATACCCCATGATCCTATTCGCAAAGGAATGGTATGTGAATAATGAAAAGTCAATCACAGCCATGTGGATTGCACTAACGATGGCCTCAGCTCCTCATCAACCTAGGCCAACCAAGGCCAGCCAAGGCCAATAGGCCCAGTTTTTCATCAACCTTGGTCCTCTGGTTCTATGAACCATCCTACACCACTTTGACCCAGAGTCCTCTTATCCAAGGCTGATCGCTCCCCATCCAACACAATAGCCTTTTGTAGAGAGTCAACATATTGCTACATCGTCTATCACCCAAGTTGATTCCGACTACATAGACCCAACGATGTACTATATAGAAGATACCAATGTACCTGCTCATTAAGGTTAGATACCATTTGCATATTACAAATAGAGTTACATCCTATCTAACAACCATGTAAGGCCTATCTCAAACACCATCCATAGATAAGACCGAGAATGTATCACCTCTATGACCAAGCAATTGATATCATACCCTGGAGCCAAGTTTTCAGCTACCGCCTGATGAATCATTAGTTTTGTGTCTAGATGACGACCCATTTTTTTATCTGAGTGAAAGTAATTTAAGACATATTTGTCTTATTGCATGCTACGTAAATGCTACACATTCTGACTTTGTTTTTTCTTTTGTAACATTGTAGCTGTGGCATTGTGCCAAATTCGATGCTGGATTGCAAGAGTTTGGTTTAAAAGTGTCATGCAATTCCTTTTATAACGTTATCTGCTACAATTTTTCATTTTTTCTCTTATTTCAAGTTTTGTCCTGTCAATTATGTCGTTTGTTGCTACCTGTTTGTTTATTCTATTGTCGTATGGTTTGCTGTGTTTTCTTTTGCAACATCACTATAGGTGAGATTTCATCGGCAATTTTATTCTACTTCTGCAGTTGCAGTATCACACGATTTGTCATTGGGATATATCTCTACATCTTTACCAATAAATTCAACAACTTTCAGTATGAAGACAAAGAGCAATCAAGGGACTTCAACAAAAACTGCTCAGTATGAAACAAACGAAGCATCTTATCAGATTGCAATCATGATCCAGACAAAGATTTGTCTTCCCCACACGATGAAATATGCGCGACAACAATCCCACCACCATCATCAATAAGCAATTGGTTTTATGTAAGCGATACAATATCCACACTTTTCCAATTGCCTCAACATGGCCATCACATCATCAATAAAGTGGTAGCTTCTATCAGTGAAGGGCTCTCAAGTCACATCAAAGGCAAAAGCTATGTGCAAAATGCAACAGACGACGACAAGTGTTCCTACCAACGCCAACAACGATGCTTCATCGGACAAATGTACATTGAGCAGTGGTCATGATCGTGTCTCAAGCCCATACTACCATTGTTCTACATCATTCATTTGATCATCTGTGGAGGCCACAAGAAGCACAAGTCATCAACGAGTGAAATCTCATATCCCTACATAAACTGAAGGAATCTCACATCAATCAGAGATTGAAGTTATGAGCACACAACCTCAAGGACAAATGTCATTTTCAAAGGCAAACAATGATGACGCTTTAGAAAATTGTACACTGAGCATTGGTTATGAACAAGTATAATGTACACAAGGTCCCTATCATCTCTGGTCCACATCCATTCCTTCTCCCACGTTCCCCCATAAAATCACTCTTGAAGCTTCATCTCACTTTTTCCATCTGTGCTTCAAGACCTCATTCCCACCCGATTGATCAATCTGAACTTGCTCTAGTTCTCAATTGAAGCACTTCGTGAAGCAGACAAGTCTACAACATCTGCAACATCCCAACGATGTCAATTCAGAGCTCCTGCCAAGCGATTTCAGACATATTATCAGAAGGACCTTGGAGGTTTTTGACAGACAACAAGTGGTGTTTTTGCAATTAAAGAACTAGACAAGTTATTTACTTGTTGATTATTCAAAGGCCACTATGTGTAAAAAAAAAAAAGGATCATTCAAGCCTCTAGTCCAAGCAATCTTTGATGGAGCTCTCAACGATACAATTGACCTCAAAAAAGCTACAACGCGACAATCAAAGTTATGCAAACATCATGTCTTCAAGAGACAACTATGAGCAACAAACCTTTGATCCATTTATTCACCTCCACTACCACCCCCATATCTGGCTCACATTCTACCACTTACTCTCATCTTCATCTCATTACCGTTCATTCACACCTTGTGTTGTTTTCATATCATATTCAATAACCCAAGCTCTGGTACATCATCCATTGAATCATCAGCGTGGGCACTTGGAAATACAATCCATCAAAGAGCCAACTCCCATATGATCCACATCAACTCTTCTGGAGATGCTCATACTTCTTCAAAGTTTCATACCTACGGAACAACACCTTAAAAAAAGTTCCACATCTACAAGCTGCATCAACTTTGACTCCTCCAACATCATAAGGAGCGGGGTCTTAACACTGCACTTGGCGTGGGACCGCCAAGTTCTTAACAAAGGGGATAATGTAGGCTAATATTCCTTGTGAATATACTAGCCATATGGGAATTCAAATTAGTTCAAGTCATATAATCAAAGCGACTCTAGCTTAGGTCCATTTGGGGTTTGTCCCATGGAACCTATCTTATAACAATAAGTCATATGGTGCATTGGGGGTTTGTCCTATGTAACCTATTATAAGTGACTTAGGTGTTCCCCCTTCCACGAGGGTCTATCCGGCATGAGTCCCTCCTCCGCGCAATCTAATGCCAGTGCCTCTTCTCGACATTTTGGCCGGGAAAAGAGTGATCGTAGGAGGAGTCATCTCAGCGGCTGGGCACACGCGAGTTCGTGACTTCCTGCAGAGATGCTGGAATAGCAGCCTTTGGCCCGATCTGGGACTCATGACTTCAGCAATCGGTAGTTCCACCAGCTACAATCAGCTCACAATCTACATAAAGAGTGAAGTTTCTACTCCTTTGATAATTATTTCAACGAGCATAACTTCAGCAATCAGTTCTACAAGCTACAATCAGCTGACAATCTACCTAAAGAATGACATTTCTAGTCCTTTGATGATTATTTCGGCGACCAAACTTGATGGGTTATTTCAGAGACGCCATAGTAGATCTCACAATCACTGGATATAACATTGAAATTTAGGATCAAACTCAATCTATAATACCAAGTCAAAATGTTTGCTTCATTACTAGGATTGAGATCTCACAATCACTGAATATAACATGGAAATTTAAGATCAAACTCAATTAGAGACAAAAGGTCTGCTTCATTAATGGGATTGGGATGTTTTATTTGTGCAATCATTTAAAATTATTACAATGAATATGGTCTATTGCTTGTTATGCTTAGATGCACACCATGTCCCCAATGTATTCTACTCATCATTCAAGTAAGTCTAAAAGTTAATTTCTAAGATTTTAGCATTGCCTTTTACAAAGCTATAAAATAGCTTGAGTTCTTCAAAGAAGTTTGGGAAAAATGTCAAAAGCAAGTGCCCAAAAATGTCACAAGGAAGATTGTGACATATGAAATGAGAAATTGGTACATTTTCATCTACATACAAGTTGAAAACTACATAGCCATCTTGGTGACATATTGTGACATAAAATTGCTTGGAATAGTTCTCCATTAGGGGAAATATGGGCTCAAAATGGTCCCTTTAAGAAGTTTGACTTTAGAGAGAGGTTACATAGAGAGAGAATGAAAATCGGTAATTTTGGTTGCCATTTTTTGAGTTTTCGGTAATTCCCACATTCTAACTATTGTGGTTTACTTGCTCTAACTTCAGGCATTAATTAGTTAAGCGTGTTTGTAATATAACGAAAGATGAAATTTCTCTGCATGTTTCAGCCAACTTGAAACCTTGGTATGCTCTTTGCAAAATCTATAATGAGAGCACTATGAGCTCAAATTTTTGTATGCTCATGGTGAAATATGACGCGGGAGAATTATGAGTTCGATATAGCCAATACAAAGCCTGAGGTACTGATGATCTCTGACTCTTTGAATGCCTTTCTTGTGGAAGTTGGAAACTCAATGGACACCTTGGAAGTGCGCACTCCTACTAGGTCCCATTGCCCAAGTTGTGCCTGTATACTTTGGTCCAAGACCAATAAAGTGATATGCATCTCTTTTCTTCAAATAATCTATGTAGATCTTGCGTTCGAAACCGATATTCAGTTTTGGTATCGATCTCAAGCGCCCTTTCATCACAATTTTTTTTGTTTTCATCCATTTTTGTTTTGATCAAACTTCTTTTTGACAAATTTCTCATTCTGAGAATGATGGCCAGGACCAAATCCACTGCCCGTGCCATCACCATTGTACAGCCATACCCATTCTCGTGTTCCCCCTGGTACTGGCCGTAGGCGTGGCAGGAAGTAGGTTTGGCTGAGGGAGATCAGAAAACTCCAGAGATCAACTGAATTGTTGATCCCTAGAGCACCTTTCGGCCGATCTATTCGAAATGTCACTCTGTCACTTGGGCTGAATGTTCGTTTTGCCGTGACAACCATGCAGGTCTTACAAGGTGCTGCAAAAGTTTTTTTGTCCCAATCTTTTGAGGATACTTGTCTTTTGGCAGTGCATGGTAAGCATGTCACCATCATGCCAAAGGATTTCGTGATTCTCAAAAGGCTTCGGGACAGATATTCTGGTCTGAATGTTGATAATGCGAGCACCTCCAGAGACCTGCCTCTGGATAGAACTGACGTGCCTACTACCTCTAGGAGGAAGAGAAAGCAGGCTGTCCCCAAGAAGGCTGATCTCGAAGGCCAACTGCTTCCCTTCCTCCTAGACGTATCCCGGCCAAGAGACCCGGTGTCTTTCTGAGCTCTGAGTCAGATGCTGGAGAATCTGACTCTGATCGAGAATCTTCACCCCTTCCACCTCTTGTTAATCGTCCAGCTCCTCAGCAGGTTTCATCACCAATAGTGTTGATTACCCAAGAAGAGCTAGACAAATTAACAAAGAAATCTGTAAACATTATTTCCACTTCTGTTTCTGCTCCTGACATAATCTTTTTGTGAGAATTCCATATGATCCAGCCCAGGTTTTTTTTTTATTCTGACCATTATAATCAATACAAGGCCTACCTAGCTAACAAAATTGATCTTCTCAACAACTTTTTTGATTTTTTTCTTCCAGATACACGTAGAAGCTTTAGATTAGGTCCCAAATTTTGTGCCGAGCTAAAAGATAAAACCTTAGAAATTTTAGATGCAATGGAGGCCGAAGTTTCTTTTTTTCAAAATAGTATTAGTTTCGATTCCCATGGTACAGTTTTTGTAGTTAGTCCATTTTTCATGGGAGTGGTAACGGCGAAAGAAGCCAATTTTGAGAAGGCTGTCTATTTTATCGAGTGTAGTCCTAGGGCAAAATTCTATTTGATTCCATATGAAAATAAGTAAGCATTGCCTTTTGTTTTTGTTGTTTTAATCTGGATTGTTGCATGTTTCATTGCTTTAATAAGAACGGAATTTCTTCATAAATATGAATTTATCAATATTTGTATTTTGGTTGTTGCAGTCGGCATTGGAGCTTGAGCATTCTTTTTGTAAAGATAAATAAGGAGGGAGTATCAATTTCTTTATGTGTAAAATTAAACTCAGCTACAAATACACATAGAGAATTTGATTTTTTACTTCATGATGTCGTTCGAAAAATATCGACAACGACAACTTCAATTGGAGAGATAACCATTAAATCTCTCAAGGTATATTCAATTTATCTCTGATATGCATGTATTTCTTTTCTAATTCAAATGGAAGGTAATTTTTCTAATCAGATTATCGATGGCCCACATATGCTCGTAGCATATTCTCCATCGTCTGATTGGTCCTTTCTATTTGACCGTCTGATTTCGGATGATCTGTAGAACTCATACTTAAAGTCATTTCAAACTTTTCAAATTTCCAATGAATTTTGGGTCATGATCACTGACAATATCACAAGGCAGCCTGTAAAGTCAAAAAAGCTTCTCAACAAACAGTTGAGCTAGTTCTGGAGCTTTTACAGTAGTTTTTGTTGGGATAAATTAAGCAAACTTCATAAGTCTATCAACAATGACCCAAATCGAATTGTGGCCCTTCCTTGTACATGGAAGTCCGACCACAAAATCCATAGATATACTTTCCCACTTTCCGGTAGGAAAAGTGTAATAGGCCACTAGCTTTTACCTTCTCTGCTTTATTTAACTGGCACTTAGCACATTTAAGTACATAGGCCTCTTGCATCTCCGACCAAACAATACTTGCCTAGCAATCCAACAATGCACCTCTGTCCAAGTTTTGATTGTTGAAACAAGCTCCAGTCGTGCATACCCACCCACCCCACATCGTAATCCCAAATAAAACAATTTGCATTTACCACCACCTCCAATAAAATGGAGTGAAAAGCCTTTCTATTGAAATAATCTTGCGCTTGTTCTGTTGGAGCAATGATGGGAATATGGTTCCATCCACAACCCCCACCACATAAGGGATACCTTTGATTTGCTCGAATTGCGATGCAAATTGTTTCATTCTTGCAGCTTATGGCCATCGTATGCACATGGAATGCAAAGACGTTCTAATTGCCAAACAAACTATGCTCTACTATGTGAAACGCTTGCAATAGCCTCATAGTTTGTTGATGTACGAAGCCATTAAGTCCCTCATGTCCCCTAAAATTCCAATCTTTTTTTCTCAAATTCACGCTGGTGCTCTCCATTGCTCTCTTCGAAATTTGCCAAATTAATTATGGCATTCTCCAATTGTCAAATGACGGTTGATTCTTCTTCTTTGAACGGACTTCATTCTTTCTGGGGTTGCTTGCAATTGTTTCGGCTGTCTTTGGTGAGTGTCTTTGTGTCGGCTCCATCCATAGCGATTTCTTCCTCTACATCTACCGTAGTTGCATGTGCATAGCACACTACATGTGCACGATCATGCATGTACTCATCAACGATGTCAAAATATTTACACTTATTAGATCTCCCATTGCCTGATACTTTATTAGCTAGTTTGTCTTCTTTGTACTCCTTGTAAAGAGTCCTCCACTTATTCCTACATGCCTCCACGTCTTTGCCAAAGTCCGAACATGCGGCACACAATCTTACATATTATTCCGGACTGTTGGGGATTGTGTGGATGGAACTATTTCCACCTCATCCCAATTTGGTTGCGACCACCCTTGGTTTTGACTCGCATCTTCAGACTCTTCCACATATGGTTGAATATAATGACTATTAAACGGGACAAACCCTGATGCCATTTGACTTGTTGTCCTACATCGAACACAACCACAAATGCATTTAGCCTTGAAATCTTCAACTGTAGATTGGATTTGTGTGTTTACAAAATAACTCGGACTCAAATGGAAACAAACAAATCAATAGAAACAAGCATGCTTTCAATAAACAAACAAATCATAGCGAAGGACAAACACATTTGTGCCGTATGTGTAAGTTCAACAAGCTAAAGTCAAGGAAACAACTAATAATTTGAAACTGTTTGGACCATAACAGGAAGTTATCTGTGGTTCATCCAATTTCTTGAGCCTCCTGGCACTAGAATCTAGTAATGGTTACGGAAAATTGAACCGAAGCTACATGTGCATTTTGCACAAAAAAATTCATTGACATAAATCTGGTGATTGAAACTATGGCTCCAGATTCAGCTCAATGCTATAATTAGAAAAATTATCACTTGCATTGTAGAGACTACAGACACATTAATGTGCCCTTTTTATGATGATCATATGTTTTGTTTACATTGCACACCACAACTTACAATTTTGCACTAACATTCTCGCAACATGCAAATAAACACAGACTGCAATCAATTTGTTTTCTACATCCATGACATCAGACAAAGACCAGCAATAATTATCAAACAACGACACACAACACAAAACAAGATGTAGTTTCATTGTTTGTACTAATTTTTACAATTCAATCTCCTCCCTCTCTTTTTATTATCATTGATTATAGTTTTGGGAATATTGTCCTTTAAAAGCAAAACTATATGTATTCAGTTCTCCGATCTCAACATAGCTACATATACATTATGAACCAGCCTTTGCACAATTGATGGCCAAGCAGCTAGGTTCTTTGATGGAGGACCCAAAGTCAGTCGCCCTGCAAGAAATGCTAGTTAGGAGGGTTTGAGGCAGTAATGCCACAATACAGGAATTGGCTCGACTGTGAAAGATGTGCCAATTTCATGACTTCAGGAAAGTGAGGACGTTTGAACAAGAACGCACTCCTGACATGAGGTGTTACTTAGTAATGGAAAAAATTGAGCGAAGGGATTGACATTTGCTTTAGAATATAGTTAAGAAGCTTTACTTGATCCCACAGTGTATTTTAGATGTAGAATCAATCGCAGGGGGTGAGATTAGGAACAAACAATACAAACAATGAACACTAAGAGCAATACAAAAATCAAAAAGACCCTGGGATGAGAGCAACCTGGAATGGAGCTTCCTTCTAGAGTTTTACAAAAATTGCAAGGTCAGTGCACTGTTGCTTATCTACAATAACGGTAGAAACATTTGATGAGAATGCAGATTTTCAATTCAAGCCAGCAATCCATTGATCATTTGACAGCAAATTTCAACAAAAGAATCACATCTAGCAAAGGTTTCAAAAGACCTTGCAATGTTGTACACAAAATTGGATCACATTCTCTATCCTATACAACAAGCTCCACCCAAAGAAGAACAAAGAAATCTGATCTAGTAGAGGATTCAAAATTGGTGTTGCACCACCACAGCTAGCTGAAGCAAATCTGCAAAAAAGCCGATCACAGGGCATCGCACCTCATGGAAATTGTTGATCATGGTTTGGCATATCTCGAACAGAACAGGAGGATCGTGCAAAGCTGTCTATGTGAGGGCGGGAAGATTAAAGGAGGGAGAATGGTGGATTGGTCCTGCAAAAGTAGTGGCTCGTAAGTTAGAATTAAAGTAGAATCATTGTGTTATTGTATTGTGGGTCCTATCAGTTGGCCTCGCCACGAGGCAAGTCGACGGGACACGCGTCCCATCAACGGCAACCTGGGTCATGCATGGGTTGCCTGAGTGAACAACTATATGTACAATGTAATTTCATTTTGAGAAAGACAATTGCTATGTGTGCTTGCTGTGGAGAGTGTTTTCTGTCTGTGTTACTGTGTAGCATGATATGTGTTCCTGTTCGAAGCAAATTCTAAGTTGGTATCAGAGCCGTATAGTGAGTGTACACAGTACAACATCGTCGTTGAAGAGAGCTTTGGGAGAACTGTCTTCTGAGAGTTTGAGGTTTACAGCGGGTTGAAGACGGAAGGGGAAACACTAGTGTAGAGAGTTTAGCACACAGAAGCTTGGTAAGCTTGAGACTATGTGAGGATTTAGAGACAAGGGTTGTCGCCTGAATCAGAACCTCAGCAAACGGAATTTTGAAATTTCGAAGGAAGGCTATTTGGTGTTTGTAGTCAGTGTGCATTCAATCGGACACCGTTTGACAAACTGATTGAAGCATCAGAGTTCTAGCAGTAGGGTGACCTCAGAGCAAGAGGATAGGCCTATCAAAACATTGTGAATTGGAAGCCAAGAAGAGATTTGTGTGAAAAACCCTAGTCTAGGGTTTGGGAGCACAAAATCAGAGATTTCTCTCTATTCTGAACCGTTTTGAAAGTTGTAAGAATCCAGAGGAAGGCGTCCTGATCGGTTGTAGAAGGTCTGAAGTGGCCGTGGACAGCTGCACTTCAGTCGTGAAGCAATCAAAATTCCCTGAGGGCAGCCATAGCTACAACGTGAAAGAGAGAGAGATGGGGGAGGTCGCGGACCTGCTCACGCGAGGAACCACGATGAGCGTGTAGCATTTGCAAGAGGATAGCGGCTTTAGGAGTGTAGTTCAACGCTCCGATGCAACGAAGTCCACAAGATAAATCCTCACAACGATCGACAGATAGGATTAATTGCATCTGGATCACAAGATTGAAAACTATCGTTGGATTTAACTGAAGTGGGCCCTGAAGAATTGAAGTGCATTTTGGCCTTCAACTTCATTAGAAATTTTTAAAGTGAAAGCTGAGTTGGGCCCCTTCACAAGTGAAGAGTGAAGTTTCTTCAAGGTGAAGAAACAGTTCAAAAACTAGAAAATCCCTATTTTTGGGTCCTTTGCCCGTTTTGACCCAAATGAAAGGCTATAACCTCCAAACGAAGCGCACCCGGACTGTACCTGCAAGTATGGTACATCAAAATAGAGTAATTGCAGCGGAGAAAGTGTTTGGAGTGTGCCAAAAGTGATTTCACCATTCCACTGGGCACGTAGTTGGGAGTTGACGATTGAGTGCATTTCGGAAGGCGACGCCGATTTGGCTTTCAAATTGGTGGAAAAGCAGCAAGTGGCCTGGTAAGGGAAAAAGTGTAGGTCATTATTTTCAACTTCTGACATCACAGTTGGCCTCGACATACTTTTTTTAGCCTACGGCAAAAAGTTCAAGCAGTTTTGCGATGGCAAACATGGGAGAGTCCATTTTGAGTGAAAGTAACAAATTGGACAGGATTTCCAACTATGCAGTGTGGAAATCCAAAATGAAAAACATACTAATGGAGAAAGACATGTGAGAAGTCATCTCAGGTGATGAGAAAAGGCCGCCAAATGAAACGGATATCAAAGTGTTTGACAAAAAGATGAGAATAGCTTTGACCTTCATTAAGCACATTCAGACATACATGACCAGAATCAAGACAATGAGGGATGTAACCTTGATGTGAAAGCTATCAAGTGTATATTCCTAGGATATGATGAACGTGTGAAGGGCTATAGATGTTTTGATCCAGTGGAAAACAAAATCCATGTAAGTCGTGATGTTATCTTTGATGAATCCAAGATGTATGAAGACGTGGATGCTGAGAAGATAGACACATCCAGTGAGAAAGATGGTACAGTGAGGATACCTCCTGATGATAATCCATTCTGCAATACGTTAAGCTTGCCTACTTGTCGAGAACCTTGCCCCTGATGTAGTGATATTTGATCTCAATGTGCTTACTCCTAGAATGAAATCTAGGGTTGGCCGATAAGGCAATAGCACTTTGGTTATCACAAAACAAAATTGTGGGGTTGTACTGATATAGATTGATGTTTGACAGCAAATTTCTCAACCAAAATGCTTCCTTAATAGATTGAGAAGTAGCAATGTATTATGCTTCAGTAGAAGAAATTGCGATAGAGGTTTGCTTACGACTGTTCCATGAAATAGGACCGCCGTTGAAGAAGAATGTAAATCCAGATGTGGATTTACGATTGTCTGCATCTCCTCCACAACTTGCATCATAATAGCCACTGAGCTGATGAAGATTGTCGTTGGTGACATCTCCATAGTAGATGCACTGGTCAATGGTAGCTCGAATATATCTCATGACTCGAATAAGAGCCTTCCAATGGGTAATGCCATGATTAGCCATATATTGGCTGAGTGAGCTTACAACAAAAGAGATATCTGGTCTTGTACAGACCATTGTGTACATGAGAGATCCAAGTATCGATCGATACAGATATTCTCTCATCTGCTCCTCTTCCTACTTGGTCTGGGGACATTGGTCCTTCGACAAATGCAGGCCTGGATCCATCGGTGAGTGAGCTAATTTACAATTCATCAAATTGTATATGTTAAGAACATTGTGAAGATACCTTTGTTGAGTGATGTAAATCAGTCGATTTTCTCCAAGACAGAAGTGAGCTTCGTCCAGATCAGTCATGTCGAATGTTTTGCATCCTTGACCATTTTGGTATTGTTGCTGAAGAGCAACGTATCATCAACGTACAAGGTGATGATAATGAAAGATTGCTGCACTGACCTTGAATAAACATTGCAATCAGCAGTGCTTGGTTTGAATCCTTGTTTAATGAGGAATGTGTTGATCCTCTGAAACCAAGCTCTAGCATACTCTCCACAAAGCACTGTATGGCTAGATCATGTAAATATCTTCTTGTATTACTACGTTCAAATAGGCTGTTTGTACATCAAGTTGATGTAATTCGAGGTCGGCAGCTGCAACATAAGACAAGAGCATTCGGATCGACGAATGTTTGACGACTGGACTAAAAGTCTCACTGTAGTCGACATTCGGGATTTGGGTGAATCATTGTGCTACTATTCTAGCCTTCCTTCGATCAATTGCTCCGTTGGCATTATATTTGATCTTAAAGATCCATTTGCAATCAATACTATTGCAGCCAATAGGAGCTTCGACTAATGACCATGTATGATTCTTGATCAGAGAGGAATACTCTCTGTCCATGGCTTCTCCCCAGAGATCAGAGTTTGGTTGGCTAAGTGCCTCTTCGACTGTTGTCGGTTCCTGCATTAAGAGACAGACAGACTCAGGAGTATACCTTGTGGGCTGTGTGCGCACTCGTCTTGATCTTCTGGGATGATTCGATTGATGAACCGCTCCTGGGACTTGTTGCTAGGTAGCACCAACATCTTCGTCTGATTCGCTATCTCGAAGTGGGTTGACATTAGATACGCCTGAGCCAGAAGCTCGGACTGTCGTGTCAATGGCAGGAGATGTAGGTTCTTCTTGAGCAATATCCTTGTCTTTGAGGTCGACAAACTGATCCTCGATAAAGACTGTATCCCGGCTATACAAGATTTGCTGGGTATCAGGATCGTACAGCTTGTAGGTGTTATCAGCCCACTGATGATTATGAGCTCCAGACCTGCAAAATACACCAAAGAAGGATTTCTTCCAGCCGTTTTTGTCTCCCCAAGCTTTCACCTCCCGTGAAGGACTTTCTCACTTCGTTGCAGAGCCTGTGACAAGCTATATCCACTGATCAGACACGTAAGACTATCGTTGCTCTGATACCATGTTAAGAATTAGATATGCAACATCAAGCATTCACCATAAGCAATCACCACAAGAAGGCGGAAGAAGAACATGCACTATCACACACTCACACAAACTCATACAGAATGTAAAATGTACAAATAAACCCTAAACCCCTGATAGAGAGAGAAAACCTACGAGTAGACTAATAGACTAGCCTACGGCTAATGACAGCTGGTCACAGCTGTCAACATTAATGTACCTCGTAAACAATAACGATGAAGTTTATCATTGATTTCTAACAATGCATAGTATAACCATGGATCATAAGATCAAGCATTGATACTTTCGTCTTAGAAAGCCTGCTGTCTACTGATTACAACTGGGCTCCGCACTTGGTGAGATCCATCCCTCCATATCAGAACAACTCAATTTTTTATGCAGATCAGCGAAACCCAGCTTCTCTGGCTTCACATAAATCTTCATTCCCGCAGTAGCAAGGATCTCTACCATGTAAACAGAACTGGGGTCTCCTACATTGGTCAGAGTCTCTCTCTCTCTCTCTCTCTCTCGCGCGCGCGCAGTTCTGTTGCGCATTCTGTCTTCTTCTTCTCTATTTCCGTGGCCAAGTGAATATGTTGTTGCTTAAGTCTCTGTCGTTGGTCCACCAGGGGCCCCACAAACCTCCAGAATCGTGCCATTTTATGTATGTGTGTGAAAACGGGCCAAACCGTTCCATGAGGACCTTGGCCAAAACGGGGGTAAGTGGCCTGGTCCTGGCATTCGGCCAGGGTCCCTGTGTGAAAACACCCTAACCGATGTTAACAACATTACTGTATTCCTCCCTCCATACATGGGAATCAACACATGATTTCACCACATATAACATAATCACCATGGGGAAACAAAAAGCATTCCTAACCACACAAAAAAGAGCACCTAATCCATAGTCCCTCATAATCATGAGGTTGAAGAAGAGCCTTGGTTGTAAAACCTCTATGCCTTTATATGACCGGGTGACTGGGAATTGTAGGTCACCTTTAGGGCTTCTAGAGACGTCTATAGCAGCACTCTTAAGTCTTGCTCGCTCTCTCGCTCTCTCTGTTCTCTGCTCTCTCTCTCTCTCTCTCTCTCTCTCTCTCTCTCTCCTCGTCGTTGCCTCTTTCTCGTCCTTGCCCTCGGTGGCTCGATCGATCGGACAGACAGACTCTCTCTCTCTCCTCGTCGTTGCCTCTTCTCGTCCTTGCCCTCGGTGGTTCGATCGATCGGACAGACAGACAGAGTTTGAGCGGTGGAACAGATCATTTGAAGTGTGTATGCATCAATCGCTTGTTTTTCTGTGATTTATTTGAAGCCATTTTGGGCTTTGCAAGTTTTATTTTACAGGGTTTTAGGAGGTGCTGACTAGCTGCTTTTGTTGTTGACGAGAATAGAAGCGAGAGGGTTTTAGCAGCAATGGCGGTTGCTTCGGCAGTGGCTTCCTTATGCAATAGCCGTGCTCTTGCGGTATCTCCGGCTTGTGTCTCTACGTCGGGGCGTCCATCCTCTGGAAAGGTGCATTTTGTTGAAATTTTCATAGGCTTTTACTCTTTCTCGTCATGCCAATCTGATGTTTTTCTTTGAAAAAAAATTGTTGCAGTGACTAAGTTATTACTAGCTAGCTTTCAATCTTTATGACATTGGGAAAAATTATCATAATACCTGTAACCTATGTGATTTCTTCTCTAGCAAACTTCCACTTTTATCACGTATATTGCTACGTAGGAGTTTGTCTTCTTTCATATTGGAGCTCATATGTGCTGCTTCAAGGCTCGTTTGATTACTATCAGCATAAGTAATTGAGTTTGTTTGCTCTCTTTTATTTCTGTTGCTTTAACC
The DNA here is from genome assembly GCA_029204225.1 of Diphasiastrum complanatum. Classification (NCBI taxonomy): domain Eukaryota; kingdom Viridiplantae; phylum Streptophyta; class Lycopodiopsida; order Lycopodiales; family Lycopodiaceae; genus Diphasiastrum; species Diphasiastrum complanatum. The sequence continues at coordinate 21,483,426 of CM055110.1, forward strand.
TTTATCTACATATTCTTTTCTGGTTTTGTTCAACGGTTGGTTTTTGCGCTTGTTCTTTTTGCAATCAATCTTTTCAGCTTCTCAAACCTTTTGATAGCATAGAGCTGAATGTAACTGCGAAACTGTGTCAGGTTCCAAGTCTCGCAGCCTCATCTCCATTCAACAGTGTCACGTTGCAGAAGTCGCATTTTTTGAGAGTCGTCAATGGCTCCCCATTCCTTAGTTCTCTGGGAGTAGGTTCCTTCATACAACAAGAACTTCGTTGCTGTTCACAACGAGTTCTTACCGATAGAAATTCGAAAATTATTCTCCCCATGATTAAGTGTTCTGCGACTGTCGCAGAGACAGAGGCACCTGAAGCTCCTGCAGAGACTTACGAATATCAGGCCGAGGTACTTACTAGATTTCTTCATTTTTCCTGGTACCTGGGTGTGCTTCTGTGCCGTTATTCAGTTTTCCTGTGCGCATTGGTGGTGCAAGAGAATACTAACAAACTTATGTTGCAACTCCTCTAGCCGTAATGTGATGCTATTACGTTGCAATCTATCAATAGATATTGTAATTCTTATTCCATTCGAGGACCTTTAACTCTGTGTGTGATTTTGATGCTGATGTCTTAAGCATTGTATAACTTATTTGATGTTTTTTGAGCAGGTTAGCCGCCTTATGGACCTCATTGTGCACAGTCTTTATAGCAATAAGGAAGTTTTTCTCCGTGAACTTGTCAGGTCTGTGAAACTGGTGTTGTGGCCCCTTCTGCGTGTGCCAATAGCTAATGGGTTTTTGTTAATATGATGGATATAATTTTACAATCTTTTGCACTATAATCCTGTACTTAGCATCAGTCTTAGAGTTGATTTGCTGCTCTGGAAGGAAGAATGCTATCATGGCTGGACATTCTGTGTGCCTAACTTACTAAGTTTTGGAACAGCAATGCTAGTGATGCGCTGGATAAGCTACGTTTTATGACTGTCATGGAGCCTGGTTTGATGTCAGCCAACCCCAACCTAGAAATCCGTATCCAATGCGATTCCTCTCAGGGAATCATTACTATAACGTAAGGAGCTGTCGAAGATTTTTTTTTTTTTTTTGGAATAAATCTATGAACATATAATATGCTCATTATGAATTTGTGGATGTCAGAGATACTGGTATTGGTATGACACGAGAGGAGCTGGTTGATAGTTTGGGTACAATTGCTCAAAGTGGCACTGCTAAATTTTTGAAAGCATTAAAGGTAAAGCTTCTCTTTCACACAGGTTTGGTCAGCTCTAAGAACTTTCTATCTAATGTATCCTGACATCACGCTGCTGCTTATCAAGCAGGAAAGCAAGGAGGGGGATTCAAGTGACAACAATTTGATTGGACAGTTTGGTGTTGGTTTCTACTCTGCATTCCTTGTAGCAGATAAGGTGAGGAGTGAAAGATCTACCTGGATTGTGAATTTTTGCTTTGCTCACTTCATCAGTTAATAATTGTATAAATGTAGCTGAAACATTTCTACAACATGTTGTTTGATGTTTATGCAGGTGACTGTATCAACAAAAAGTCCAAAGTCAGATAAACAGTATGTCTGGGAGGGCAAGGCAGAAGCAAATAGTTACACTGTTCGTGAAGAAACTGATCCTGAAAAGCTTCTTCCGAGGGGCACATCAATCACTCTCCATTTGAAGGTAATTATGTGGTCTTTGGAAGTCCTTTGTTGATTTGACATGTTAGGCTTCATTCAGATAGATTATTTGAGTGTAGAAAGGAACAGTGGTTAATGCAGTGTTGTGACTATAAGATTCTTTGACGTCTTGTGAAACATGATACAGGATGAGGACAAGTTTGAGTACACAAACCCAGATAAAATCAAGAATCTCGTGAAAAACTATTCACAGTTCATTTCTTTTCCAATATACACTTGGCAGGAAAAGACAAGAAGTAAAGAGGTAATTTTCCATGGTTCAATCTTTATTTTCTCTCCTCGTTAACTGTAAGTTGTTGGGGCAGAATCTTGATTTAGAAAGTAGGAGCATCAAGCTTCTCTTTATTGTAAATTCTGAGCTGTCCATCTTCTATTGAATAGTTGTTTGGGGAGGAATGTTTCAATATTTAATATTTATTTGATTTTCAGGTCTCAAGGGTTCATTCATCTTGTGCAGTGCATGCAAACTTCTAATTAATAATAATGCACTCAAACAAAACGATATCAGTAAAGTGCTGCATTGCTTTTCTTTATTTCTCTGTGTTTACTTACTTAAACTCTGGCTTGTCTATATAACAGGTGGAGGAAGATACTGAGACTGATAGCACAGAAGCTGATTCTACTAAGACTGATGAACCCCCAAAGGAGGTTTGAGGAATTGTTTTATGATACTTAGGTGGTTGAGATATGTTTAATAGATAACTTTGGCTCCCCAGTTTACAATCTTTTTTTACAAGAAGTGACTGATCTGTATTTTCTGCAGAAAAAGACGGTGACAGAGAAGTATTATGAATGGGAGCTAGCCAATGAAGCTAAACCAATTTGGGTAAGCTTGATACTTCACTTCCATGCAGGCCTGAAAAGAATTGTGATTTTATACATTCCTGCTCTGCTTTATTTGGATTGTGGCTCGTCTCTTTTTTTGCACAATGGATCAAAGGAAAAATGTAACAAAGAGTAGGCCCCAAAAAGAATATATTGAACTCATGTGACAGCAATAAGCTTGAAATGTGGCCTTTTCATTTCAGATGAGGAACCCAAAGGAGGTTACAAAGGAGGAGTATAACAGTTTTTGTAAGAGCACTTTCAAGGAGTTTGTAGACCCAATAGCGTACACTCACTTCTCAACAGAGGTATCATTGCTCTCTTTAATAATTATCTCTGGTGACTAAACCTAGATCTAATCTTCAACAGAATTTGTGTCCCTTGTTGAATTTGGCCATCATTTGGTGGGGCTTCAAATGTATTGAACTAGGTGACCGTGCAGTTAAGCACCCTACTTAAGATGGCACTTTCATGAATTTGGACATGTTCTCAAAAACTTGAAAATGTGGATTTTGTAACTCAAATTTAAATGCTTGAATGCAAAACGGAATTTGAGGAGAATGCCTTCTCTCTATGTATGTGTTGTTGATACAACTTTGTATCTTTTTAGCAGGGAAGAATTTGATGTCAACGTTTTCATTGGAATGTGTGGTGCTAGCCCTTTTGGTAACTTGGTTTTAGCCTTGGTTGGTTATATTAGTAGACACCCGTATTTTTAGCCTCTTTTCACTGGGGCACCAAGTTTTAGGTTTACTTCTATTCAAAAATCTACTTATATGTGTGTAGATTGGAAGAAGATTGAATGTAAAAAAGAGAGTCCTGTAAGGCATTCTACTTCTTTATTAGGGTAAAAACCCTAAAACTTTCAAGATTGCTGAGCTTTCATTTTGCAAGCATTTGTTGCAAAAATCATAAAAAATGCTAGGCCTTTATTAGTTCTCTAGTTTGGCCTTCTATAAGTTTCTAATAAGGCTTCTGATTATACAGGTTGGTACACAACTATCAGTTCTCTTTTCATTTGTTTTTGATCAAATGTTTGATGTCATTTCATCGACTCTTTTTTCCAATGCTTAATGCCTTAAAAACCATTTTCGCACTTTGTTGAAGCCATAACTTTCTGACATATTCCTCTAGACAAGCTGGACTGATCTGTTCTTATGTCCTTGCAGGGAGAAATTGAATTTAGAAGTGTCCTTTTCATTCCTGGAATGGCACCTTTTTCTTCAGAAGAGATGTACTCTCAAAAGCCGAAAAATATTCGTCTGTATGTCAAGCGAGTGTTTATCTCTGATGAGTTTGAAGGAGAGCTGGTAAGAGATTCGTTGTCTGTTAATTAGCGTGTTTAATTGCTAGATGGCATGATTTCGTAGCTCAGATGCAATAAAATATAGACTAACTTGTTGAAGGAACTCAAGTTGTCTGGATGTTGGAAATAAATTTTTTTTCCCTTTTTATCACTAAAGCATATTTACCCTGTCATCACTTACAACTCAAAGACGGTTCAGAAGGAATCTAACACTACATGACATTGCAGTTTCCACGCTACTTTGGCTTTGTGAAGGGAGTCATTGATTCAAATGATCTTCCACTTAATGTTTCAAGAGAAATCCTCCAAGAAAGTCGTGTTGTAAGTCATCTACTCTTATTCGCTAATTTGGTTAAAGACATGCCTTATTTTTAGGGGGCTGTATGTCGCTTGTAGGTGTGTCTCATTGTATTAGGAATATAATCACTTTTTTTCTTCAAAGGTTTCTATCTGAATGTTTATATTAAAATAATGGCCTACCTTTTCAATGCTCGATACATCAGACTTTCCTGGCTTTGTTTGTTTAGCTTTGTCTTTGCTTGTGATGCTGTGATGTGCCAATTGTAGGTGCTGGAGAGTTTGTTATCACACCTTGGGAACCCGAGAATGTTGTTTCCACCTGCCTCTTGACACAGAAATGTGTTGGAACATTTCCCTGCAAGGGTTGGGAATGTCCCCCCTGCAGGGGCAACACATTCCCACTTCTTCCCCCATGTTCCCCATGGAGCTCGAGAAATTCCCCTCCCTGCATAATATTTTTCTTCCCTGTCTGGATAATTAGATTCTGATGCCTAACATTGCCTATATAAAAAATTTGAGTGGTTGACCATTATTCTGACGAATCAAAATTTTTTGTTCAAAAAATGTCATGACTTCACATACCCTCATTCCTTCTTGCTCCGAAATGTTCCCTTTCTCACCACTCTTCCTGTTCCGTGGCAACTACGGTGCCATTTTTTAAATTGAGGAAAGAGAATGACTCTTCACTGTATTTTGTTGTCTCCTTTTCTCTATGCCTTTTGATGGGTCAAAGATGGCTTGCTCCTTGGTGTCAGCTAGGCTGACTTGGAAAAGGTTGAATTTGAGCTCAGTTGATTATGATGTAAAGCTCCGATGGACCTAACTAATCCATGTCATAGATGCACTGAATCGAATCGCGATTCAGAAATGCATTTCGGGATTTTCCCAGAATCGCGCAGAATTTTTTTTTTTTTTTGAATTTTTTTTAGGCAATATGGGTATCAGATGAAAGCACTGATTCAGAGCATTATATGACTGTGTAGTTTGCCAACTGTTTCGGGTGCGAAACACCAAAAAGTGTGTTTTCACTCAAGGAGTTGGAAGGCCAAATCATGAAGAGGCCTTACCGTCGGGGCCGGGGTCTACCGGCAGCCCCCGGACCCCGCCGTTGGGCGGTGTTGCCCCCCAAACCCTTTCTCGGGGGCTTACCGCCCCCCGAACCCCCTGTTTCCCGGGGGACTACTGCCCCCCGAACCCCCTAGAGCTTCCTGCTATATAGACACTGTAGATAAAAATGCTACCACCCCCCCTAGATAAAAATGGGTTCCAAATGCGCGCCGAGAAGGGCCCAATATTTATGCCCCCAATTGTATGCACATTGCACTCACATCTCCAGTGAAACGATTGCAAAAGTGATCATCCATACAGTTGATAGCCCAAACTATAGGATTAGCATTTACTGAAAACCAGAGCAAATGACAACCAGATAGCTACTGAAAATAAGATCTGTTTGTGCCTCATCTATTGCACTTCTGAGAGGCAAAACACTGGTTTGACCATTGATCCCCTAAAAGAATTTCAGCCATAAGCTATTTTTCCATTTTTTTTTTTTTTTTTTTGTGATTCTGGGTTCAGAATCGCAATTCTGCGAATTGCGATTCGCGAATCGCGGACCCAGCGAATCGCAATTCGGTGTATCCATTTCAGCTTTGAGGATCATCATCACAAAGATTTAGGAAGCTTTGTGACTATGTAGCTAGAAAAAGGATTGCTTATGCCCCTTTTTCGTAACTGAAGCTTGGCTGTAAGAAGTTTGAGTTTTATTTTTTTTAACTTGATGGTGGTTGTTAATCAGTCAGTTGTTGGCTTAATGTTTTCATGTTGAGTTTTTGTACATATTCTGTTCTTAACAAATGGGACACACTTCTTTTCCTCCTGTATATAACACGGCGATTTTGAGCAGGTACGAATCATGAAAAAACGCCTTGTTAGGAAGACCTTTGATATGATCGAGGAGATAGCATCAAGAGAAAACAAGGAGGTCAGTGATTTGGGAATTCTGAGTACTATGCACTCTGGTCATCGTTACAAAATCAATTCCAATGTTTCAAAGTATCAGGCCATTTTCATGTGAAGTTTCTGTGGAAAGGTTGCATTTTATTCTAGGGCATGTTTTCTTCCTCAAAGTAGCCTCTACTTCCCTTCATCACGTTTCAATAAATAAACTCTTTAGTAAATAATTCATATCAAACTTTTTCTCAAGCAGGACTACAAGACTTTCTGGACAAACTTCGGGAAGAATTTAAAGTTGGGGTGCATTGAGGACTCTGGAAATCATTCACGTCTGGCCCCTTTACTACGCTTCTATTCGTCGAAACATGAAGATGAGCTAATCAGTCTGACAGAATACGTAGAGAATATGAAAGAAGATCAGAAAGCAATTTACTATTTAGCTTCGGAGACAGTCAAGAGTGCCAAAAGCGCACCATTTTTAGAGGAGCTGCTGAAAAGGGATTATGAGGTCTGCAATCTGTGTAGTGGTTCATTTGGTTCTTTCTACATCTATCTGTAAAAATGACAGTAGGTAGATTTATACACTTTAGCTTGAGTTTGATGGTACTGTCCACCTTCTAGGTGCTATTTTTGGTGGAGCCTGTTGATGAGGTTGCTGTAACAAATCTTCAATCTTTCAAGGATAAGAAGTTTGTCGACATAAGCAAGGAAGATCTAGATCTCGGTAAGAGAACAGTTCTTGTTAGATATAACGTCCTTCTAATGCGCTCATTACGTTTGTAATTTTATGCAGGGAGGTATGATCAATGCTTAGGAATACTACTGTAGCACTACCTTGTTATTTATGCTAAATTTCATGTTTGCTGCTTTTATTGTGAGCTTGTTGATCAATTTTCATGTTATTGTTTCACTCCAAGTTCTTCTTTTAACCAGTGGAGTTCCGTTTTTACCATGCAGGTGATGTTGACGAAGAAAAAGAAAAGGAAATAGAGAAAGAATACCGTTTGCTATGTGATTGGATGAAGCAGAATCTTGGTGACAAGGTGGCCAAGGTGCAAGTATCAAAGCGTCTTAGTTCATCACCATGCATCCTCGTTTCTGGAAAATTTGGCTGGTCTGCCAACATGGAAAGGTTTGGCCTCCAAAAATTGCATATTTATTTGATCAAGCAAGTAGTAATGCCTACAGTTGATACAAGCACATCATAAAGTTAGACTTGAAAGGTGAAGAAGAAACTGCTAACCCGTAGGATCTGGTTTTATATGGCTGCAGAATCATGAAAGCACAGACACTAGGTGATGCATCTCAGCTGGAGTTCATGCGTGGAAGAAGAATTCTGGAGATCAATCCCAATCATCCGATCATTCAGGATCTGAATGTAATTTTTTCCTTATTCCAATCTCTTCCATCTTCAAAGAGTTTTTTGGTCCCATTTTATGTTTATTGAGTGACTTTATTTGGGAGCTCTTTTTAAGGTTCAACAATCGACTTCACCTGCTGTTATACTTGTTTATGAGATTTCAATTGTACAGGAAGCATGCAAAAATACACCGAGAAATCCCAAGGTGCAACAGCTTGTTGATTTGTTGTATGAAACAGCTCTTCTATCAAGCGGTTTCAGTGTGAGTTTTTTGAAATTCTTTCTACATTTGTCCCTGAAACTTTAACTTTTTTTCTGCTTCTTGTTTCTTTCTGGTTGCAAGAGATTTACAACTATTTAAAGCAATTAGGAGTAATTGTGTTTCAAGTATCGTCAGTGTCTTTCCAAGTATTCAGCTGTAGTTTTACTCTTCAAGTGTTACTGTGTTCTATCAGATCCTTTTACAAATGATAATTATTTCTACAATCAGTGTCTTATCTTCTCTCACTGATGCAGCCTGAAAATCCTGCTGAATATGGCGGAAGAGTGTATGAAATGATGGCCCTTGCTCTTACGGGAAAAGAATCTCAGGCGTACGGGGCTCCAGAAGTAGTTTTACCTGAGGTGGAGGGTGAAGATGAAAATGAAGATGAAGGTGATGTAGATGAAGATTCTGATGATGAGGTTGTTGAACCATCCGAAGTTAGAACAGAAAGTGATCCTTGGAAGAGCTGAATGCACTCAATTGACATGTATAGAAGGACATTTAAGCATCCAAAAAGGATGTCTAATTTTGTGTAGTCTAGATAGATTCGCTTCAGAAATTGATTTATCTAAGGCAACGAGTGTTTTCAAAAGAACGGGTTACTTATGTGCATCACTCGAAGCAAAGCTTCACTACTGCAGCTTGTTAATCAGATATAGAGAGTGAGCTCCATCCATGCGGCCTTAGATTAACGGGTATGGAACACATCTTATTTAGGTGGAATCATTTATTGTATCTTTGAACCCTGAGCTGACATGAAATAAAGACTCTCATACTTTTGATAAATCGTTGGATGAAAAGGTCTTTTCATATTTTATTTGCAAATGATTATTCAAAGAATCTTATTGATATTGAGGTTTAGCCACCTAGGATGCTCTTATCACTCAATTGATTGCGGTGGGTTTAGCCACCTAGGATGCTGTATCCTTGTGCAAATAATTTTGAATGGTTCAGAATATGAGTTCTCTAATGGCATTATAGGCTTGGACACATCCACTTCAAGTCAATGGACTCAATGTGCCAAGTGGAGTTTGCTTTTGGCATACCGAATGCTTTGGCAAGTGATGTAAAGTTTTGTAAAGCTCGTCTTTGGCCCAAGCACATAAGCTACCATTTGCTAAATCTATCACAAGATCTATCATGTACTTTTAGTACATGATTTTTTTATCAACGCATTAGAATATCCAATGTAAGCTTTGTCAGCCCAAAAGGAGCTATTAGCCTAAAGAACACGCGGTTCCCTCTTTAGGTCCTTCAAGGTACCCTAATAAGGATAATAGGCCAACAAGGGCGAAATACATTAAGTAAGACTTAACAATCGCTAACTATCCCTCAAGATAGTTATGTTTAGTTAAGTTAGAACATTGTCTATAAGTAAGCAAGAGACACCATTTGAAGGGATCTTTTGGCTCATTTGCAAAGAAGAGCAATAAGCTTCCTCTTTGTGAATGTGAGCCTTGGGACTAGAGCTTGCTATGTCTCATGTGCTCAATCCACATGAATCCCATCCCAGTTTGTAATTGGCCATCTCAACATGAATGTTTTGTACGTTTCTTGATCTTAGCTTTAGTTTCATTAGTATGGCTATATGATTGGGTTTGGCACATGACAAGATCTTCTCTACCTCTAGAGTTAATACTCATATACAAAATCTTCTACTACTATGAGCATTGGCGAAACTCCTATGTTTGTGAAATTCATAGATGAATTTAGTAGGTTTTGTTGAGTATGTCTCTTATTTTTAGAAATGATGTGTTTGAAAGTTTTTTCAAATTCAAGATTCTTATTGAGAATTGATTTGATTACAAGGTCAAAGTTTTCAAAAGTGATAACAGAGGTGAAGGTGTTTATGATAATTTAATGATCTTTGTGATAACTAGGAAGACATCAAGAAGGAGCTCTCTTGCCCTTGTAAATCTCAAAAAAATGAGAGTTGAAAGGAGGAGCAAGACTCTTTGTGAGTGTGCAACGGCCTTGAGGTTGGATGCAATTTTATCTAAAAAGTTTTGAGATGAAGTTTTTGCAATAGTGTCTAGTGATTATATGTATAGTTAAACACCTCATGAGATGTTGTATAAAGAAAAAGGAAAGGCTTGAGGGTTCTTGCTTCATATTTTGTTAATGTGCCTTTGGAAGGATAATACCAAAGAGAACCCATCTTCCATTAAGGGGATATGGTAGGTTATGGATTATTAAGGAAAGGATGGGTTCTTGCTTCATATTTTGTTCATGTGCCTTTGGAAGGATAATACCAAAGAGAACCCATCTTCCATTAAGGGGATTATGGTAGGTTATGGATTATTAAGGAAAGGATATAAAGTGTACATTTCATCTAGTGAAAAGTCTGTTGTCCCTAGAGATGTGATCTTTGATGGGAGTAGCATGTACAAGTTTATTATTGCACTCACTTTTACAATCACTTATACTTTCAAAATTCAAAGTAGATTAACATAACTGGTTGACTTGGTCAGCCAATCATCTACGCCTAAGGCTTCATCTCCTTCCTTCCCAAAAGCCCCAGATTTGGCTAGGAAAACAATCAATCCTAAATCAATAGTACTTTTATCTACTGGTCATCCAAACAATTTTGATTCTTCACTAGTTAAGTGTCGCACTCAACTATTGGCAGATCTACATGTAGATCGACATAGAAACCGTTCCAACAATACTTGCGTTATTCTTGGTCTTTATTGATCACATAAAACAAGAAATGTTGTTTTTAATTAACAAATACAAAATCTTTAACCGAAAGTGAAAGGTACTGTGACCTTATAAAACTGATTGATTTCATCTCAGTAAGGTCATTCACTTTATAAGCAATTTTTGTTTGATAAAAAACCAACGAGAACAAAATCAAAACATTCACGGTTTTTTCAAAATTTTATGCACTATTATCCCATTTTGAAACTTCCGGCATGCATCAACCATGATATGCAGTGATTTTTAAGATACATAGTAACTGGGAAATTTGCTTTTCGACTAGTTTTTATAAAACTATATTCAAGCATGAAATTACTCTGATCAACCTACTGTACCTCCTTGTATCATGCATCCAAACATGCATACAAGTTCATTCAAACATTTTCAACACTGGAAAAGCACTCTACTGCTTCACATGCATGCATGCAATCTAAACAATTCGGAAAATTTTCAAATTTTACTTTAAAAATTGCCAACTTCCGATGACCATAACTTGCTATAGGACTCTGATTTGGTCGCTGTAAAGCACAATATAGAGGGAGAGAAGGTTAGCAAGACACTTACCACATCACCATGACACGTAAGCTACACATGTGTGAGCTATAACATACTGAAATTGCAGTAGGAGAGCGCACTTTTTTTAGGTGATATTGTCAAAAATCCTACTCCAGCCCAATATGCATTCAATCAGAGGTTACAAGCACTCTTCTAAAGTTCATTAGAGAGGCATAGAGGCTTCCAACAGGTCTAGCAAGAAATCATAAGTTCAGATCATGCAAAAATTGCATTTTATGGAGTCCTTCAACAAGCAAAACGTCAAGTTATTGGTGCCTAAGCCACCCAGTTCCAAATTGGATGCATGATGGCTCAAATCATAGGCAATCCATCATATATTTTAGCTTGAAAAGATCCAACAGGTTTAGACCACCTATTGAGAGTTATTCATGCTCAAAAAACCTCAAAAATACACTATTTTTTTGACTTTTTGAGACCCTTAATGGTGTCCAATCCTAACTAAACTTCATGAAATCCTTAGGACAACATCATTACACCTTTGAAAATGTGCATGCAAAATATTAGCCAAGGGTTTTATGAATATCACCAAAAACATTGAAAAAACCATTAAAGAAACATGTATTTTGACCACTTTTTAACTTTTTTGAGTGACTCACATCTATGTGTTGGCATGAGAGCTAGTGACCAATCAAAAAGCTAGAAATCCACCAAATTGGTCCAATCAAGTTTGAGATCTCATAAGACACTCAGCCAATCATGTTAAGAGGAGAAAAAGAAGGGGTCCAATCATGTTTCACTCCCCTTCACCCTAGATTGCTACTTATATGTGACTTAGATCAATTCAACACAAGTTTTTTTTTGGAGTTAATGAGATTTCTACACATTTTGAGCAAATCTTGCTTTCTCTCTCTACTCGAGAGCAAGACTTTTCCATACTTAGTTTTTTATTGCACACGTCTCCAAACGTGTGTGTACTTGTTTGGTTGATGTATGCATGTTACAAAGTGCTCTTGCCTTAGATTTGTGATATAGATCTTGGATTTCAATCTACATTTTGGAGAATTATGAGATATAGATCCGGATCCCAAATGGTATCTCATTATTTACAAAATCTGGATTAAATCTATTTCTCTTTTATTTGAACCTATAATTTTCAGATTTCTTAAATACGAGACAATTGGATTGAGATTTATACAACTCTTAGTGTGAAACTATGTTCTGAAAGACTGATTATAGTTATATTAAATTATACTTCCAATAAATGGTTATGAATATGGCTCAAAATCTATCAAATGATTCAGATTCAGTGAAGGAATGCCTGAATTCGTGGACTTTAGACTTCCTAGACCCAAATGATTATCTCTATTTGATAGTTGATTATTATGATGTAATATTTTTATCACTTGGGATAAGATATTTTATGATTTTGGAGAAATTCCGGTTTGTAATAGTATTGGATACTCATTATTGATTTAATCTGATCTTTGATATCTTATACATTGTCCCATGAGGAACTTTTTTAAGAGAGATTGAGAATTTATTTTAAAAGGGAGAGATGAAGAGATAGAAATAAGACTTTCAATGGATCAGCCGATTGCATAGATTTTTTAAATCCAATAAATGTGCAATGGTTGAACTTGTTGGAAAAGAGGGGATTAACAGAATCAATCGTGTGTGAGAAACGAAAATAGATCAAAAAGAAAGACGAACACAAACAAGAAACGAAACTCGAACGAAAAGTGTTTGTGCGCAGCGGAATGAGCTATATGACTCTTTCCCTAAGCATGACCACACCTATCAAAGACGAACATGGCATTAGTGATAGAAATCACGGTCGTTCTGATTACGTAGCCAAATGTTAATTGAACACCAGAAGAGCAACCTTTTGCGAACAACTAGACAAATTAATTGTCGCAAAAGATTCGCGAAGAGAGAGACTATGCTCGATTGATAATCAATCGCGAACGATTTGCAAAAGACAAGACTAAAAAAAATTAGTCGTCAAAACAAATTACCAGTTTGAGCAATTAGACAAGTCAAATAGAATGAAAACAGACATAACAATACTGACACAGATCTGAACGCAGAACAAAGAGCTGTTATCAGATTAAGTATATCAAATAGACATGTCAATAATGTGGTAGAGCACAAGACAATAGCGGGCGAAACCGCGTGCTCTACAAAGCTAATTCAATCTGTAAAAGGAATGAAACCTTATTATTGACAATAAAAAATCAATGCACTTGGCATCTACTTCGTCTATCTCTGATAAGCTCCTGATGCTAGATTTACACACACTTATCTTAATCTCTTTATCAATCGTCCTTGTTAAATACGCAAATGGTATTCAGTATATATACATATTGTTATAGGTGTGTAGATGAAGAAAGTACAGGGTGGATGTGCTGTCTGTAGGAGATCGTGGGTGGCTGTTGTCGTTGTCAAATCTGATTGCCTAGTTGCATGGGATGAGCGTGAGAAGGCCGCGACATCAGCTTTCTTGAAACGAACGTTGGTGAAGATGCGAAAAAATGCGACACTCTGACGAAATGCCTTAGGATTGATTTATAGGGTGCCTTCGACATTTTGTAAGGCAGTTTCGTCTTTTTCGCCTGTCACAAATCACGTGTAAAAACACAGTGTCATGTTTTTCACCTTTTTCACCTATTAGAATTTACATGTAAATATGCAGACTGTGCGACAATGTGAGTGAAAATGTAGCACGAATGGAGGCAGATTAAAATGGGATTTAGGAGAGTAGAGGAAATAAATCCAACGCCCTTTCTTAATCTGGATCCGTGAATGCCTTGATCTTCATACTAAGTAATGGACAAAATTTGTTGTGTGCATTAACACTGAGTGCTTTCGTAAAAATGTCTTCAACCATCTCCTGCGTTCTGCAGTACGTTAAGCTAACCTCCTTGTTGAGAACCTTGTCCCTGATGTAGTGATATCTGCTTTCAATGTGCTTACTCCTAGAGTGAAATATAGGGTTGGCCGCTAAGGCAATAGCACTCCGATTATCACAAAATAAAATTGTAGGGCTGTATGATGCAGATTAACATCTGACAGTAAATTTCTCAACCAAAATGCTTCCTTAATAGATTGAGAAGCGGCAATGTATTCTGCTTCTGTAGAAGAAAGTGCGATAGAGGTTTTCTTACGACTGTTCCATGAGATAGGACCGCCGTTGAAGAAGAATGTAAATCCAGATGTGGATTTACGATTTTCTACATCTCCTCCCCAGCTTGCATCAGAATAACCACTGAGCTGATGAAGATTGTCATTGCTGACATCTCCATAGCAGATGCACTGGTCCATGGTAGCTCAAATATATCTCATGACTCTTATGAGAGCCTTCCAATGGGTAATGCCAGGATTAGCCATGTATTGGCTGAGTGAGCTCACTACAAAAGAGATATCTAGTCTTGTACAGACCATTGCATACATGAGAGATCCAAGTATCGATCAATACAGATACTCTCTCATCTACTCTTTTTCCTGCTTGGTCTGGGGACATTGGTCCTTTGACAGATGCAGGTCTGGATACATTGGTGAGTGAGCTAATTTAAAATTCATTAGATTGTATCTGTTAAGAACATTGTGAAGATACCTTTGTTGAGTGATATAAATCAGTCGCTTCGCTCTGCCTCCGTGGATCTGAATTCCCAGACAGAAGTGGGCTTCTATCAGATCAGTCATGTCGAACTCTGAAAACAGCATCTGCTTCGAATCCTTGACCATATTGGTATTGTTGCTGAAGAGCAACGTATCATCCACGTATAAGGTGATGATAATGAAGGATTGTTGTACTGACTTGAAATAGACATTGCAATCAGCAGTGCTTGGTTTAAATCCTTGTTCAATGAGGATAATTGATCCTCTGAAATAAAGCTCTGGCAGACTGTTTCAAGTCGTACAGTGCTTTGGGGAGTTTACAGACATGATTTTTCATACCTTCCAAAATGTATCCTTCGGGCTGGATCATGTAGATGTCTTTTTGTATAACTCCATTCAGATAGGCTGTTTGTACATCAAGTTGATGCACTTCGAGGTCGGCAGCTGCAGCATAAGACATGAGCATTCGGATCGATGAATGTTTGACTACTGGACTGAAAGTCTCGCTGTAGTTGACGTTCGGGATCTATGTGAAACCTCGTGCTACCAGTCTTGCCTTCCTTCGATCAATTGCTCCATTGGCATTGTATTTGATCTTAAAGATCCATTTGCAATCAATGATATTGCAGTCAATAGGAGTTTCGACTAATGACCATGTCTGGTTCTTGATCAGAGAAGATTGCTCTCTGTCCACAGCTTCTCTCTAGAGATCAGAGTTTGATTGGCTGAGTGCCTCTTCGACTATCGTCGGTTCCTATATCAAGAGATAGGCAGACTCAAGAGTATACCTTGTGGGCTGTGTGCGCACTCAACTTGATCTTCTGGGAGGATTTGACTGATGTACCGCTCCTGGGACTTGTTGCTAGGTAGTAGTAACATCTTTGTCTGATTCGCTGTCTTGAAGTGGGTCAATAATAAACATGCCTAAGCCAGAAGCTCGGACTGTCGAGTCAAAGGCAGGTGATGAAGGTTCCCCTGGAGCAATATCCTTGCCTTTGAGGTCGATGAACTGATCCTCGATAAAGACTGTATCCCGACTATACAAAGTTTGCTGGGTATCAGGATCATACAACTTATAAGTATTATCAGACGAAGTATATCCGATCAGGATGGTCTTGAGACCTTGGAAGTCCAATTTCTTCCTCGTGTCTTTTGGGATCTGCGCGTAGGCAATGCACCCAAACACTCTTAGGTTCTTCAAAAAAGACTTAGAGCTTGTCCACACCTCGTGGGGTGTCTTGCCTGAGAGGGCCTTGGTCGAACATCTGTTCTGGATGTAAGCTGTAGTGGAGACAACTTCAGCCCAAAATCTCTTGGGAAATGATGCATGCGATAGCATACATTTGGCAGATTCAACCAAGGTACGGTTCTTCCTCTCGGCTAAGCCATTTGACTGAGTACTGTAAGGAGTGATGAATTGCTGATCAATGCCTTGGCTCTGGCTGTACTCCTTAAACTCGATAGAGATATATTCTCCACCGTTGTCTCACCTGAGGGCCTTGATCGTCCTTCCAGTCTCCTTTTCTGCACGCTCCTTGAAGATTCTGAAGCAGTTGAAGGCTTTTGATTTCTTCTCTATAAAATACACCATAGTCCTTCTGGAAAATTCATCAATAAAGGTTATAAAATACTTGGCATCCTTCAGCGAAGGATTTTTCATCGAGCCACAAATGTCTGAATGTACAACATCTAGCAATTCTCTAGCAGTATGCTGATGGCTTTATCTAAATGGTTTTCTCGTTTGTTTACCAACTAGACAATTTTGACAGACAGGTAACTCGACATTTTCGCGAGGATAGTCGAGATCAAGAACATTATATTGTCTAGACATTTGTTGTACATCAATATGATTCAAATGACCAAGTCTGTAATGCCAAAGTAAACCTTTATTTGCATGAATAGAAGTACTGAGAGCCTGACTTGAGGCAGAAACACAATGACTTAATCTATACAAATATTCATGCCTCTTTTTGAGTGCTAGGATCTTGTCTGTCCTATCAACTACTTTGCATTGATCACATTCGAATTATACTCTAAGTCCTAGATCTGTGATTCTTCTTACAGAGAGAAGATTCATAGATAAATTTGGTACATACAAGACTTTAGATAGTAGCTTAGATTGATCATTTGCAAAACTTAATCTTATAGTGCCTTCACCTTTATTAGCTTGTGTGCTATTGTCGCCAAGGTGAACAAATTTCTGGGTACTGTAAGGTGTATAGGACTCGAAACAGCCAATGAGACTAGTCATATGCTGAGTGGCTCCGGAATCCAGGAACCAAGAATTGTTGCCAGATGCTCCTTGATGGCTGGTCATGAAGGCATCATGATAGTATTCGACAATCTTGAATTTCGTGGTTGTTTCGCTTGCAGTATCTGCAAAACAACTTCTTCTTTGTCTGCGGATTCGACTGTTCCTTGTGCTGAGCTAGTTTCTGGTCTGACTTTGATTGCTTCGGGCCTTTCTTCTTTTTTTGCTTTGTCGTGCTCTTGTTGGTGTATAAGGTGTGAGAATCAGCTGAGGAACTTGAGGTTTCGTTCCTCCGTGTGTCTTCCTGCAACAACATAGTAATGACTCTTGAAAGAGTCAATTCTGGATGAGTCGTGATGATCATCACCCAGCTGTCGTAAGAGCTTGGAAAGCTTGTAAGCAGTTGCATGACTGCGTCTTGATCGTCTATTACAGATCCGACAGTGGCTCTTTGTCTTAGCAGGTTCTTGAATTGATTAATGTGATTTTGTAGAGAATCACCATTCGTCATCTTGAGGGAGTAGAATTTCTTCCTGAGATGTAGCTTGGAAGCTATATCTTGCACTTCGTATAATGTGCTCAAGATGTCCCAGACTTCTTTCGATGTCTAAGCCTCGAATACATGGCCGATCTGGGTATCCGTGATATTGAGGATGATCAGTGCAAAAGCCTTTCCATTCTTTAGCTTCCATCTGGTGATTGCTGCGTCGTCTGCTTTGGGTTTCCCTTCTGCACCTATAACAACGTCATACAATTCTTTAGCCATTAGTACAGTTTTCAATTTCCACAGAGGGTAATTTGCTCCATCAAGCTTGTCCATGACGTGATTGGCTTTCCCTTGGGAATCCATGTGGAAGAATTAGTCTAAGTGATAGGGAAAACTATCAGTGACTTAAGTATGAAAATCTGATACTGAAAATACAGAACGAGAAAACAATTACTCTATCGGCTAGTAGAGTCTTGTACTGTAGAAGCTTATCAAGCTATGAAAATAGCTTTGATACCATGTTGGAAAAGAGGGGATTAAGAGATCAGTCATGTGTGAGAAACGAAAATAGCTCAAAAAGAAAGACGAACACAAACGAGAAACGAAACTCGAACGAAAAGTGTTTGTGGGCAGCGGAATGAGCTACATGACTCTTTTCCTAAGCATGACCATGCCTATCAGAGATGAATAGGGCATTAGTGATAGAAATCACGGTCGTTCTGATTACGTAGACAAATGTTAATTGAACACCAGAAGAGCAACCTTTTGCGAACAGCTAGACAAATTAATTGTCGTGAAAGATTCGCGAAGAGAGAGACTTTGCTCGATTGATAATCAATCGCGAACGATTTGCGAAAGACAAGACTAAAAAAAATTAGTCGTCAAAACTGATTACCAGTTTGAGTAATTAGACAAGTCAGACAAAATGAAAACAAGCATAACAATACTGACACAGATCTGAATGCAGAACAAAGTGCTGTTATCATACACCCTAATAATGCGGTAGAGCACAAGACAATAGCGGGCAAAACCGCGTGCTCTACAAAGCTAATTCACTATATATACATGATCCATCACGGTTTTGGGCAGGTATGAGTAGCCCTAAACCTATCCCTAATGCTAATTTTGGTGGATCTTTCATCCCTACCAAGTTAGGGTTGGAATCTTGGAGATCCCTCAACAATGCAAAAACTACCAAAAATAGCTCCTATTTTTTTTTCCCTTGTATCTAAGCATAATTTGGACTCATTCCAAAGGTTCTAACACTTAGGTCTACTTGAGAACATCCTTATGAATGGAATCCTATGCTATTTGGCACGTGTGACAAGCCACATCATGACCATCTAACTATTTACAAGTCATATGACCAAAACTAGTCAAGCTAGAATTGTGAATTTTTAACACTCCTCCTCACTATCTAGCTTGGTTCAATCATTGCTTTACTAATCACTCCAAGTGATGATCTGAACTTCATAAAAGGTGTCTTTTGAAGTGGTTTAGTAAGTAGATCAGCTACACATTCATTGCTTGGAACATGCTCCAAAGCAATCTCCTTGGCTTGCAGCATTTCTCTCACAAAGTGATGGCATATCTCAATGTGCTTAGATCTTGCATGGAAGATTGGGTTAGATGCAAGGTGTTGGGCTGATATATTGTCATTGTAGATGATTGGTGCCTCCTCTGAATCCATGATCTTTAGCTCCACCAATAATCTCTTGATCCAAAGTACCTCCTTTTTAGTTGTCAAAGCTTTGTACTCGGCCTCGGTTGAAGATAGAGATATAGTTTCTTGCTTTTTTGAAAGCCATGAAACCACACCTTCTCCTATGAAAGTTGAATAGGCACTTGTTGATTTCCTATCCCTCTTGTCCCCTGCAAAATCTGAATCACTAAATGCATGAAGGTTAATCACATCTCCTCTATATAGAATCCCAAAATCCAATGTACCCGAGATGTATCTTAGAATCCTCTTAGCCTTTTTCCAATGGATATTCAATGGCTTTTGCATGGATTGGCTCAACCTACATACACTAAAGCTAAGATCTGGTCTAGTTATAGTGATCCACATTAAGGAACCTATAAGTTGCCTAAACAAAGTGATGTCCATAAAGGATCTTTCATCATCTTCATTTGGCACTTTTACATCTTGTTCCATTGGTGTGTCAACACTTTTGCATACTTCCATCTTAAACTTCTTAAAAAGACTTTGAGCATAGTTTACTTGACTTATAAAGATAAAATCAGACCCTCTAAGTACTTCTATGCCTAAGATGAAGTGAAGACACCCTAGATCTACCATCTTGAACTCTAAGGATAGATCTATCTTGACTTTTTCAATACCATCAACACTATTTCCACTAATGATGATGTCATCTACATAAATGAGTAAAAGTACAATACCAACATCATCAAACTTAATGTAAAGAGTGGGATCATATTCACTTTGAACAAAAGAAAGTGAAATAAGATAGCAATGTAGTCTTGAATTCCAAGATCTCGAGGCTTGCTTCAAGCCATAGATGCTTCTTTGGAGATGGCATACTTTGTTCTCCATTCCATGCTTGATGAACCCTTGTGGCTGCTCCATATAGATATCCTCTTCGAAAAAACCATTCAAGAAAGCATTAGAGACATCCATTTGACATAGAATCCATCCAAAATGTGATGCAAGTGCAATGATTAGCCTTATTGTGACCATCTTGGCCACGGGTGCAAAAGTTTCCTCATAGTCTATCCCTCTCTCTTGAGCATAACCTTTTGCAACTAATCTTGCTTTATGTTTGTTAACACTCCCATTTGCATTCAACTTAAGCTTGAAGACCCACTTGCATCCTATTACATTCCTTTGAGGTCTCTCAACAAGCAACCAAGTTTCATTCTCAATCAAGACATCATACTCATCCAACATAGCTTTATACCATTCTTTGGAGTTCAATGCATCTTCAACATTAGATGGTTCTTCAAAACTAGATAAAGCATAAGAAGTGGATGAGATACCCTCAACTTGCTGTCCTTTGCCTTGATATGTGAGCCTTGATGGCTCCACTTTTTCCCTTGAAGATCTCCTTGGTGTGATAGGTGGGTTTGGTGCTTGCTCCTCCATGAGCTCCTCCTCAAAACCAAGATCTTGCTCCTCAGCCATCTTCTTCTTGATTGTTGGAGCACTTGAACCTTCTTCAAGCATATGCATATGATGTTCATCAAAGATGACATCCCTTGAAACAACAAATTTGTTCAAGGATGGGAGATAGACTTTGTAGCCCTTGCTTGAGCTTGCATATCCAAGCATGATCCCTCTTGTGGAAGATGGATCCTCCTTGGTTCTTGTTTCCAATGGCACATGCACATAACATATACACCCAAAAACTTTCAAGTGATTAAGGTTGGGTTTCTTTCCATACAACATCTCATAAGGAGTTTTGCCTTCAATTGCTTTGCAAGACACCCTATTCATCAAGTAGTTTGCACATACAAGAGACTCACCCCAAAAGGATTTGGGAAAACAAGCATCTAATCTTAAAGCCTTAGAACATTCACATAATGTTCTATTCCTTCTTTCAGCAACTCCATTTTGTTGAGGAGTGTAAGGACAAGAAGTCTCTTTCTTGATCCCTTCCTCCTCACAAAAGACCTTGAACTCATTGGAGATGAATTCTCCACCATTGTCACTTCTAAGAATCTTGATGCTATGATTATGATGCTTTTCCACAAACAACTTGAACTTTACAAAAGTATCAAATACTTGAGACTTGAAGGAAAGTAAGAACACCCAACAATATCTTGATTAGTCATCAATGAAGGTTAAAAACATGGATGAACCTCCATAAGATTTGGTGCTAGCAATGTGCACATCCGAGTGTATGAGTTCAAGAGGATGAGATGACTTTGTGATGGAGTTAGGAAACACCTTCTTATGTGCCTTGGATAAGGCACAAGCTTCACAAACCTTGTCTTCCTTCCCAATAGACCTTGGTAGGCCTAAAGCATACTCCTCCTTGATCATAGCCTCCATGGAACCCACGTTGACATGTCCAAGTCTTTTGTGCCATAAAGTAAAGGTAGATATCTTGCTCTTCTCGGCCAACATGACAACATTAGTATCCACAAATGCATCCAACTTATAAAGTTTGCCAAGTCTAGTGCCCTTAGCCACTATCTTACCCTTCTTCTTGATGAAACATTCATTTGAAGCAAAGTCAACTCTTAGTAGATTCTTTGTTATTGTAGGAATGTACAAAACACCTTCTATGTTGATCTTTTTGGAAGATCCTAAGCAAAGGGGAATGCTACCAACTCCTTCAATCTTACAAGCTTCATCATTTGCTGTATAGATAGACTTTATAGGTCCATCATAAGATAAGAGAGAAGAGAAAAACTCCCTTTTACTAGTCATGTGTGAACTAGCACCCGAGTCAATCCACCAAGGATCTTCTCCTTTGAAGCTTGTTGAAGAAAATATGGACATCATGAGAGAGTCCTCATGTGAACTCTCCTCCTCCTCCTCTTTGCTCATGTTGGCTTGGCTTTGATCTTGCTTCCTCTTGAAGCATTCCGAGGCATAATGCCCCATCTTGCTACAATAGTAGCACTTCACCTTTGATTTGTCCTTCTTGACTTTGGTGGTTGATGGAGATGCCTTTGAGGGTCCTTCTTGATCCTTAAGCTTTGTAGACTTCTTGAATGTTGATCCTTTGCCTTTGGACTTGCCTTTGCCTTTGGTGAAGAGAGCTTGGTCATCTCCACCTTGGATGGAAAGCCTATCCATCCTCTCTTGCATTTGGCTCCTTCTTGATTCCTCGGCCATGAGTGTGCCTTGGAGTTCTTCAAGTATGGGTAGCTTACCCATAATTGCATATCCCTGAACCAAATTGTCAAATTCAAAGCTTAGTCCATTCAATATGAGTTGAACAAGCTCTTCATCCTTGATAGGATCACCTATAAAGGCTAGCTCTTTGTTCAATTCCTTTACTCTTAGGACAAAAGTATGTGCACTCTCTCCTTTCTTTTGATAGCTTCTATAGATTTGATTCTTCAAAGCTAACATTCTAGTTTGGTTCTTGGATTCATAGACCTTTTGCAAGGTCTCCCAAGCATCTTGAGCTGAAGTGCAATCTCCTACCTCTCTTAAGAGTTCATTTGCAACATTCATTTTTATGCAATGTAGTGCAATATTGCACCTCTTGATGTATTTGGCTTTTTCTTGAGGATGAATAGGTTCACCCTCCTTACCATTTACAATTTCCATCAGATCTTGCATGATCATGATGGATTCCATTCTAACTTTCCATATGGAATAGTTAGTTTTGTTGAGCCTTTCATTAGTATCCAAAAGATATGCATTTATAGATGCCATCTAGTCTCCTAATCAAGGACTTGACACAAATGAAGGTTACTTCTATTGATTTGATTGAAGGTCTACCTTATCCCACTTCTTAGGGACCTGAAAAGATCAGTAATAGACTTCCTATAAAGATCTAAGAATGATCTCTAACAAAATCAAATCATAGAATACTAGAAACAATGCACTTGCTTGATTGAAGTAGACAATATTAGTAGAATTGCCCCTCTTTCTATAAAGAACATTAAAGTTTCCAAATGATCTGATCAAGAGTGAATTTCAGCAACCTAATATACTTCCAAAATCACTTGTAAAAGATCTAAATGGAACTTAATGAGGATGCAACACAATCTACTATCCAATCACAAGCAAAAAATGATCAAAATTGATGAAAAATTGATCTAATTTGGTGCATAAGTCAAGCAATGGTTGGACTGAACCTAAATAACTTTAGGAGGTGCCTACTACACCTTAGAACAGCCTTGAAGAGTCCCCAAAACTCTGATCTTCCCTCTCCTTGAATGCTAGAAAGTCTCCTCTATGAAATCACCTCCAAAACTCGCTTAGAAATCAATGCTTGGAGCAAGCAAAACTTGCTATCTTGGTAATGTGAATTGAATTCAACTTTGCCTCTGGTTTTAGACACCTAAACACCTGCAAATGAAGTCACACAACACCAATCTCCAATGTATTTGACTCACTTTGAGTTCTAGAATCAATACTAGATGCTAAGATCCAATCTACACAAGATTTAGATCAAAAATTGTGATCAAATTGAATGAAAACCAAGGATTTAGCTCATTTCAGCCTTTAGGCTCTGATACCATGTAAAAATTACAACAAATAAGGATCCTAAAACACTTGAAATGATGAGGGAAACAATAGATTATGATTTCATAAGATTAGCACAAGTTGAACCATCAAAATCCATCAAAAATCTATGCTTGAACCTCACTAAATGGCCCAAATCCTTGAAGAAGGCTTCACACATGTGAAAGTACGGCCTCCCACAGTCTGACTACTGTACTCCAGACCTACATTCAATCCTGTAATCATTAGTAATCACAAGTGCTCAAACAATTATGAACATAGAGAGCAATTGCACCATTATGAGAGAAAAAACATGAAATTGCTTGATTGATTTTGGTGAGATATCATCACCTATATATACATGATCGATCACGGTTTTGGGCAGGTATGAGTAGCCCTAAACCTATCCCTAATGCTAATTTTGGTGGATCTTTCATCCCTACCAAGTTAGGGTTGGAATCTTGGAGATCCCTCAACAATGCAAAAATTACCAAAAGTAGCTCCTATTTTTTCTCCCTTGTATCTAAGCATAATTTGGACTCATTCCAAAGGTTCTAACACTTAGTTCTACTTGAAAACATCCTTATGAATGGAATCCTATGCTATTTGGCACATGTGACAAGCCACATCATGACCATCTAACTATTTACAAGTCATATGACCAAAACTAGTCAAGCTAGAATTGTGAATTTTTAACAGTCCATGTTTGGTTCTTGATAAGAGATGACTACTCTTTATCCATAGCTTCTTTCCAGAGATCGGAATCGGGCTGTAACTGAGTGCCTCTTCGACAATAGTCGGCTCCTAAACAAGATAGACTGCAGACTCGTCAATATACCTGATAGGTGGTCTGCTAGTTCTTCACGATCTTCTGGGGAATAAAGGAAGTTGATCACTTTCATCATGCTGTAGTTGCTGAACTGCAACATCATCATCTTCGGATTCGCATGTTGTTCGCCGGAAGTCGATGAGCTTGGACCTTTGATAAGAATAGTCGACTGCAGAATTGGAAAGTTCAATGTGTCGGATGAAACCAAAGAGTCGGCTACATGGGCTTTGTCTTTTTCCTTGAGGTCGATAAACCGATCTTCGATGAATATGACATGCCGGCTAACGAATATCTTCGACTCGATAGGATCGAACAACTTGTAGGCTTGATCTAAAGTAGTGTAGTTGATGAAAATACATTTGATGCTCTAGAAGTCAAGCTTCTTCCTGAGATCACGAGGAATCTGCGCATAAGCAGTACATCCAAAAACTCATAAATTTGATAAAGAAGGTTTGGTACCTATCCAAACTTCGAAAGGTGTTTTGTCTGAGAGACCTTTAGTAGGACATCTGTTCTGAATATAGGTTGATGTTGAAATAACTTTAGTCCAGAAGGACTTCGGAAGTGTCGCATGCGATAACATGCACTTTGCCAATTCGACTAAGGTTCTGTTCTTTCTCTCAACAAGACCATTTGACTAAGGCGAATAGGAGGTAATGTATTGTCGCTCAATGTCGTTGTTAAGGTAGTACTCCTTGAATTCGGTGGAGATGTATTCTCCCCCTTTGTCGGAATCGAATTCGGCACCCAAACATTTGAGATTTCTGAATCATTAGCAATTGACTTGAGTAGTTGGATTACTCCTGGTTAAAAGTTAATTGCTTAAATAAGCAGTGCGGAGAAAATTCACCAAGAACTGTTTGTTTTAATCTATATTGCTGTTAAGACACATGTGATTCATCAGGATTCATCAGTAAAAGTTGTGTGCATTAAATATAGAAAATTCTTGATATAGAATATTTCTCGAATGAGAAATAGACTCTAAGTTATTGACTGTATCCTAGTGAGCTCATATTGAATGACAAAGGTTACGGCTAAAAACATGGTTTGGTGGTACAAAAAAAAATCCATTTTTCATTGTACCTTTTGGTAGTACATTTCACTTTTTGGGAATTTTGGAGGGAGCTTGATAGATGCTACCCACGAGTTAATGCAATGAAGGTGTCCCTAGTACTGATGGGCCTACCCTCTTGTAGTGGGGGGTAAGTGGTGGGCCTACTCTCTCTCCTCCAATAAAAATGTAGTGTATTTCTATCCAAAAAAGGTAGTGTCCTTGACAGTCCATGTTGTACCACCAAACTATGCTTTTAGCCTTAACTAATATCAAGGATAATTACTGAATTCAGTTGGAATTCAGCAAAATTTTGTAATCTCTCATTTGTTCTAGAGGTTTGTATAAAGTTTTTGTAGTTGAAGACAGATGTTAAAATGGTTTTGGTATGTCGTCTGTCTTTGAAAACCTGATTGATCGCAGAGTTTGGATAACCCATAATTTTGTTAAGGATCTAGTTGGAAGAATATTCTTGAAATCTAGTAATTTCCCTTGATTTTAGAATAATTCTTATATTTTTTGAGTTGTATGTTGTACATATACTCCAATATCTTTCAATAATTAAGTATGGTTTTGGAATCCTGTAAATTATGATTGATGAATCATAAGATTCTAAATATTTATGATTGACGGATCATAAATTGATACTTAATTGTCATTAGAAGATTATAAGGAAATGTGATTATTTTTCAGATGATGAGTAATTTTTGATCTATTGAAAGAGTCAAGAATTTAGATCAGTTAGTTGAAAATCTAAATTCCTTTACTCCAGTGCTGATTTGAGAACATATGTGTCTCACATGCATTCTCATAAAGTAAATTGTTTTTACTTCTAGAGAGTTTGCTTAATCTTGGTGGAGTTTTTTTGAAACTCTACTACAAATTGTGGTCTATAGATGTTTGTGTACGGTTTTCAGCCTAGATTTCCATTTAGTTGAGAGACAGACAAATCTATCAAGATTGAATGGTTGCTATTTTCTTGCATGAGATGCTAGAAATAGAGCACTTGACTCGGAGTACTCAAAATTGAGTTAAAGTCATTTCACCTTGGTGGATCTCTTAGAGATTCTGGTAGGATGAATTGTTATACCTTAATTTTTCTTATACTCAGTGTGTATTTATACCCGGGAAGCATTTATGACAGGTCTACAAGAAATTGTGGATAGTCTTGGACTATAATTGTTTTGTTTCTTTAACTTTTGAACATTGATCTCCAATGTAAGGTGGTAATTCACCCAATATTTTATGTGAATTGAATTTACATGAAGGTGACGTTACTAGTTTGGAGAGAATCAGAACCGATAGGAGAATTTATTGCTTAGTGTACTTTTGAAAGCAAATATAGTACTTCAGAGTAGAGATAAACAATTGGGAAATTGTTCCATCTCTAAGTACTTATTTGATAATTGAAGTCAAATTAAGGATAACGACTTTCTGGGAAAATGTGAAAGTTAAAGGGTTGCTTTATGAACTTCTTGCCCGTTCTGAGGACATAACTTGTTTAAGAGGGGAAGAATGTTATGTCCACGTTTGTATATAGGATTTGGCATAATCCTAGACTTGGATATCCGGTACTCCAGTGTACGAGATTATTGATTATGCCACGTCATTCCAGACTAGACCAAAAATGTAATTAATAATCTTGTGAGGGCCCAGGTGCTCTAATTGGACCTATGGAGTTTTTGCATGTTGATTGACAGCTTTTGTGCAAGAATAGGAAGTCAAATGCTTTTGATAGGATTGAGGGATCCTAGAGGAAACATTCTCTTGCTTTTGGAGATTATATAACCTATTGGAACTCGCCCATATCCTCATTGTCTTTTTCTATTTCCAAGAGGCATGATTCTCTCCTCTCTTGCATTTAGTTTCCTTGGCTCGGGGGCCAAGCGGTTAGGGATTTGACTATCCGTTTCCTGTTGGTTGGGTGGTTTGGCTCCACAGGTGTCCTTTTGGTTGCATGCAACAAGATCTAGGTAGATCTTCACTTGGCGATCATTATACATATCTATTCCAACCAAGCATTGGAGAGCCCATAAATTTTGTTCCTTATGGATAACAATAATCCATTATGAAATGGTGATTCATTAAAAGGCCCCACACATGGCTTACTGTCACATTGTCAACCCAATCCGGTTAGTAGAATCCCTCCATCAGAGAACACTCTCTCTTGAAGAAAGCTTTTTCCATTACTAATTGCTTGAAAGTGATTCATGTGTTAACCGTAGTCTTTTTCCATTCAAATCATACCAAAATTTACGGTCATTCTCATGCTTATATAAGATATCTCATGGTCATATAAGATATCTCTTATGAATTTAACTAAATGAAAGACTGTTTAACGAATTATTTATGGAATTACTCCATAACTGGTATTATGCAGATCTCTTTCAAAGATAACTGATGTTATGTAGATCTCCTTCAAAGATACAAAAAAATTCATAATACAAACACATTTATTACCTTAGATGTCCATTTTACTTCCTCCCTTACATTTTTTGGTCTCCCAAAAAACTTCATCGGCTAAGGTACAGTGAGTTATCATGGACGTATAGTAAAAGCAAAAGTAGATCTGGTTTTTCTTTTCATTTATTTGGCTTTACACTAGAATTTCATAATTGAAGATTCATTTACAATTAGTGTTTTTGACGAACTAGGTTTGCCAAAATATAATTTTTATTGAAACACGATAGTGTAATTCTTTAGTAGTAAAAATCAATTTAATGAACCTAGTTTATTAAAATATGTAATCATCATAAAATTTATGTAAACCCAAGTTATGTCAGGAAAAGTTCACAAAGGCAAGATTCTTTTAATCAATCCTAATTCACTAATAACATGAAAAGAGATTCAATCATCAAAAGAAAAACATCATAAGACTTTTGGATGTTCTGGGAAATTGGGGACATTGTTAATGGTTTCATATTTTCTAATGAATATTCGTTACCTTTGATGAAAATAAGTTGGTCCTAGTTGACTCGTCTACATATGCATTGAGTGCCCAAGTAGCGAACCAGATGAACATGATAAGGATGAATCATAGAATTGATTTTATATTGTGTTTACTCCGTTTTGATCTATCGATTTATTGCAACTAATGAAAGTATATAAATGGACAATCCACAAAATTTAGATTCCGGTACTTCTCTTACTGTATTCAACAAAGATCTATTTGTCGAATAAAGAATTTACCGCCATTCCTTACCATCACTTACTTTATTAGTCCAACTAAATTTCATCTTCAACCAGTATCTTGCTAACAACAAACCATCGGTATCTTATAGACCGAAAATGAAAAATATATGGACTTTAAAAAAAAATTCCACGAGCACAATTTAACTCTATTCCCAGGGAGTACTCTTAGTCCAAAGTTAAATCGTTAACTAACATAGTACCGGGAATCAAATTTCCGTTTAGCTGGGTACCGGTCCAGAAAAACTCCTTTAGAAAATAAATAATTTGATGTAAATCCTACATCCATGAACCTAGCTCATAGACTGACAGTTAGGATAATAAAATTATTCTTTCCAACATTTTTCCAGTTATGGTCTAGAGAATCATGATAAGTCCATTCTCAATTGTCGCTTTAGGTAGATCATACGAAAGTCACCACTCCCAATCGACTACTGCGCTATTAACTGTGGTAAGAATCTTTGAACCCCTGGCCTATTAGCATGCAACATCCATATCACTTGCTTATAGCCATGTTATCACAAGAATGGTCAATCTTAAAACATGCACGAGAGAGCTTGTTCCCTTACAAGAAGGTGAAAATGTATAGATTATCACTAATTTGGCCTTCCATGGTAAAAACTAACAGTGGGCAGGTGAAAAGGGCACCTCCAGTCACTCAAGAAGATCACGCATGAATGCGGAACGCGCTCCGGCTTCCAATTCGACCAAACACAGCTTCAAGCAGCTAGCATCCGGCAATACTCCTGCATACCTCCCCAATCATTCCCCAAAAGAAAGAACATGGAGCGCACATCTGGCAGGACTCTTAAGTCTGCTGACAACAAATGGAAAAAATGATCTCATGCCAAAATCAGTTCACACAAGTACTACACTCTCCAAAAAGCTTGCAGGAATATACATATTTTTGAACTTATCATGGACAACGTCCTCTCCATTTGGCATCCAATCAATGGATCAAACCATATGTCAGAACAGAGAGATCATCATGTTCCCTTTTATTCCTACAGAAAGTTATTTGAAAGCGTCTTGTTTTCTTGAGACTGACAACTCCAAACAATCATGTCTTTTTATCTCTGCTACATTGATAAGCGCCTTCCACGCCTCTGCAGGTGTTCTTGCGTCCTGTATGTGACCAAGCATAGAATCTGCTACACTCACTGAAAGCCAATAAAGCACCTTCCTGCCTTTCTCATTCCATTCTTTGAGCTTCTGTTCCTGCTCAACAGTAGCATTGGGTGGAAGATCAGGCACTTTCTCTTGTTCACCGTCGATGAACTCCCAATAGCCTTTGCCCATTATGAAGTTCGTCATCCTAAACTTCCATGCTTGAAAATTATTTTTGTCAAGCTTGTCGCTAACAATTTGGCTAAGCCCATCCGCCATGCTTAGTCCTTAAGGATATTGAAATACAGCACTCCAAAAGCAACTTTGAGCAAAAGAATAAATTCTACACAAGAAAAACAACAAGCTCTCTTTTTAATCCGACCTCAATCGGAGTCTTGGTCACAATGATATGCAACTCCAAAGTTTGCCCTTTGATTCTTTGCTCTTTAATAGTTCATAATTGTGCAAAAAGTGCATCAAATGATCTCGAATTAAAAAGTTGAGTGTGCCAATGCATCCGAGATGGCCGTTTTGCCTTGGAACACATAACCAGTCCAAAAAGTGATCCTTTGTATCTCCTTGGACAGATTTTGGAAATTTTCGTGCGTCCACTCAAAACGCTCCAAATTTTGTGTAGATCGAGATGGTGTAGTCGAATCTCCAAAACAGGTCGTGAGGTGAGAGCAATTACAAGGGGGGGGGGGGGGGGGGAGGTTGCTCTGTCTCTAAGAAAAAACCTGCAATCTTTGAATATTCCTCCTTTTGGTCCTTTTTCTAATTCACAAATGTGAACACAAAAAATTCATGGGACCCTTCAAGCTGAAGGTTTTTAATGAAGTTGAGATTTTTGGACCCTCCAAATGAAATCCAGCTTAGTTGTGCTACACTTCACAACTTTTCAACTTCATCTCCACCACTAAGTAGAGGCCAAGACATGTGGCACCCATCTACTACTTCAAAATGAGCCAATAGATTTTCTTCAACCAAGGTGGATGGTCTAGATCACTCCACCACATGAAAAAACTTCAGAATGCCGTAACTTTTGCTACAGATGTCCGTTTGAGGCGAAAATTGGTGGAGTAGATTCGTCTCGTTGTGCTCTTTCTGAAGATATAATTTTCTTTTTGAATTCCGACAACCGGAATCAAAAGTTATGAGCTCTAAAAGTTGATCGTATCAAACTTGGCAGAAAATCAGAAAAATCTTCAAAATGAGCTCTATTTGATCAAAACAAAAGTTGTAAGAGCCTGCAACCATCATCAACAGAGGCTAACAACCTCTAATGAGAAAGTGTGAGCTTTGATTTGAGCTCAATCAGAGAAAAATGAAGAATTTTGGACAAGTTCATGTGAACATATCCCAAAAGCATAAAGCTCTTTTTCTTCCCAAGCTTTTTGTGCATCAGTTGAGTTGTCCTCCTCAAGCATTGAGCTTTGCTTCACCTTGAAGCTTCACCAACAATGTCAAAATCTCAATTCCTTCTCTCTTTTGCTGCTATGGCCCTGCGAAGAACAAATTGCAGCCACAAATCAGCCTTGAGCTCTCCAGCTCTGATACCATATGTACGAAAATAGGAATGGGGGATGATGCCCAGGATCACACCAACACAAACCCTGTACCAAAACACTGTAGAGAGAGATGCACACACCACACACAATGGGAAGATCCAATATAGCTCAAAAACTCACACACACACTTTTTGCTCCATCATAAAATAAACCCTCAAATGAGGCATACATAGACTATGGACTTCAAGTCCATATTTCAACATAGTTTAGTACTTCACATAGTGTCTTTACTGGATCTTACCGAAAAAATAAAACTAACTACTGGCAGTAATATAAAATGCTAATCTATTATGGTAGGTGCAAATACGTGAATACACCAACGTGGCCACCGAGTCACTTCGGCAGCGTTGGCGCTAGCAAGCTCCACCTAGCCTAGCGAGTCAACACTGTCATAAGTAGCTGCATAACTTGAGCTCACAATTTTCACAGTTGTTGATCATAAATACTTGATTCAATACAAAAAAAATTATAACACAAACTGTCATGAACATTCAAGTAGTATCCTAACTAGTGTTGGGCAGGTATATGGGTGCCTAGGTGGTATCATCAATTGTATCAACATTGGTATCATAGAATGTACCCGAACGGTATATGATTTTGTAATACTCGGGTCAATACCCACGACTCAGGGCTGTTTTTAGCCCATCAATGCACATATAGATACCTAGATTAGGGGCAAAAAATTCGATTTTACCATGGTATCAATATAGTATCCGTTTTTAGTTGATTTCCAAATTTTACACGTGATACATATTATAATTGGTCTCCCACAACCATTAGTGAGCACCAACAAAGTATTGGCCTTTAATATCGTATGCATATTGCATTTAAAAAGGTCATGTTTTTTATTAAATGCATACTGCCCTTAATTAAAAGTCTAATTTTAGAAAGAAATTATATACTTATACCCGAGTTTATACTCGGCTAATATCACCCTTGCACTACTCCGGTGATTGTACCAGCCACCAATTTATAAATATGGTTATATTTATACCCGACTAGTCTCAAAAAAAAATTAAAAGTGTAATAGCAAGACCTGGCTGGTATTAAAAATATTAATACCCTCCTAATCTATCTACAAGATTTAAATTGCATTATAATTGTGTGTGTGTAATTACACGCACACACGCGCGCGCGCGCACACACACACACACACACATAAAACAAGCATGATGACTTTTTCAGTTATTAGAGCACAAAAAGTTAGCTCATGTAGAGTTGTTTCATTCAAAAATCTTAACTTTGTAAGTGATAGGTAAGAGAATTTTATATGCAACATGCAATCTTGAATCTAGCATTTTGCACAATAAGAAAAGCCTTGTGCTTAATTGAGGCTCCCCTAACATTGTACATTTGCGACTAAATGAGGGTGATTTGAAATAACACCAAAGTTTTGTCATACATGTGTGCAATAAAAAAAACATTCATATTGTTAACAAAATCAAAAGGTTTGCAACTCAAAAAAGCGGAGTAAAAAAGTCATTTCCTCAACATACCTACAAGATATGCCTAGTATTTTAACAAATCATCACAATAGGTCACCCTTACAATGGCAAATCATCACAATAGATTACCCTTACAATGGCACACCTAAAATGCCAGGTAGGTTGTAACTATGTTGCTCCCACAAAAAAGAGAACAAATCTTTGATTCATTGCCAAATGTGTCAAAGCATCACTAATTATGAAGCATCTTGCCATACATTTTTCATCACCCCTACTGATTTCTATTTGCTTTGAAGGAAAGACCATATTTGTTGCTGATCTGAGTGGCCCTCCTTGCTTCTTCTTCAGTCACTTGTGGCTTTTTCTCATTTGGGTTTACAGGCATTCCAATTTCCAGAAAAAATTTCTCAAACCCTGAAGGAAGACAGGACACAAGCATCGTAGCAGGATCGTTGGTGTTGTTATGAAAGGCGTGAGGAATTTCTTTGGGCAGGTAAATGAATGATCCTTTGTGGGCGCTGAATGTCTGATCGCCTAACATCCACTGCATCGATCCATCAAGCATGTACCAGCTTTCGGATTCCCTCCAGTGAGTGTGAAGTGCCGATCCATCCCCCGGGGCAACGTGATACTCAAGCAGGCTGAAAGATCCTTCTGTCATCTCTCCGGGGCATTTCACTTTCACTCGGATTCCTAAGGCCCACACAGATTCACCCTCATCTTCTGAAATCATGCGGAGTACTGTTTGGCCCTTACCAGTACCTGCACCGGCAATTTGTCAGACTCAGAAGCAAAAAGAGGAACATCTGCAATGCCTGCTGAATCCGACTCTGAATCATTGGCTGCGAGAGACGGTACCTTCTGAGGTTGCTTCGACCGATCCAGTCTCTTTCTCCAATGAAGTTGACCTGTTAGGTCTGCTCTCTCCACGTTGTAGGTGTTTCTCATCGGTAGGAGGATGGCCGACATCCCAACTTGCAGTAGCTGTGTCCACTCCACGTTGAGCTCCCTTCCAGAAGGGTGCTTGGTAGCATCGCTTGTGCCTCGTATCGCAAATCACATTTGCTAAACTTGGATTTTCATTAAGAATCTGGAAAGAACAATGTCCGCCAAGGAGTTATCAGTACTTCAAACATATACTACTGTTCAAACAAGCTTTCTAGAACATCATCGAGCTTCGCTATAAATACCAGCGCCAGCATTAAGCTCAAAGCATTAATCAAACTGTTTAGTCCGCATCCCGTGCGAATAATTACGTCGCCCGTGTTTATATATTATCATGTTTTCAAGCTTCAAATCTTAGTTGGTTCGTTATTTATCAAAGTTTGACATAAACAGGTAACCGAGTTTGGCAAAATCAAGCATGCCGTTCCTTTCGATCGAGCTAGCAAAGAAACTACAACAACAATAAAATTCAGAGCTCCTTAGGATACATACGGCTACAACCCAAAAAGAAAATTATCTTGATTCTCAGTGATTACGCAGTTCACAAGCATTATGAAACACTCTACCATCTGCTTCAAACTACGCCTAGTCCAGATCTGAGCAACTGCTTCGTTCGAGGGGCAGGGGCGCATTTTGCCGTTCAATAACTGCAGTACTCGGCTGCTGCATACACGCTGCATATTGGAAGGATTCAAATCAAAACAAGAGCACTCAACTCTCACGATAATGAAAACAGACTGCGGATGATCTAGTCTTGGGCTGAGATGATCGGATGCTTCTTGGTATTATCAAACCGCGGGATCACTGCAGCTATGACCACATGAAAGGGATTTGAATGTAATTCAAGAGTGTACTCCATCCAACACTTCACTGGTTAGATCGAACGCCACGACGAAGATTAACCGCTGCATGTCGCCAGCAAAAGGTGGCACGTCTATGTAAAATGCATGGTTGCCAACATTACAAACCCGACAGCAGCAAGGGACAGCCTCTTGCTTTCCTGTTTGGAACTTAGGCATTGGCAAGGGGAACATGACCCATAAGATGCAATGTCCTTGAAAATCCCCTCAACCTCATAATGTGATGGACAAAAAGGATTTTGTGGTCCACGGCTGATTAGGGTTTTGACCAACTCAAGCTAACGAGGTGTGTTTGATGGACACTGATTAGGGTTTTGACCAACTCAAGCTAACGAGGTGTGTTTGATGGACATGTGTTTTTCGATTTATCCATTAGAACTATTGATTGAAAGACTATATATACCATGAGTGTTCTAGATTTCTCCAAAGCGTGCCTTCAAGATGAAAAGAGTGACAAGTTAGGGTTTCTTTGAGATTCGGGTTTGGGAGAAGAGAAATAGCACTAATGAGGAGAGAGAGAGAGAGAGAGAGAGAGAGAGAGAGAGAGAGAGGAGGGCATCTGAAACAAAATGTGTGTTTGTGTGTGTTTACCTGGCCACATGCATGTTTTTGTGGCCAGGCATCCCGAATGCGCATTGACCAAGCGTGCGCACCTCTTGGATTACAGTGTTGATCCAAGATGTGCAGAAGAGCATTTCATGGATGCAGCTTACATCCAAGAATTGCTTGACCTTCACCGGCTCTTCCTTAATCGTGGTGAAGTTGTGCGCCCTCCAACTTCAAATGCAAGTGCACTGGGCTTTCAAATGACTGGTTTACATTTTCCTACTAGTTGCATTTCTACTTTTTTCAGACCTGCATTAAATTTTGTTTCCTTCATTTTTCTTGCTCTCTTTGCTATGTTTTTGTCCTCCTCTCATTGTTTTGGCTCTCCCAGTTACAATTTTTGTATTCCTTGTTCCATGTTCATGCATTTTGTTACGTTTTGTTTACCCGTACTCTCTCTCATTAGGGGATATTAGAACTCGAAGTGGGCCCTTTGAATGGATGCTTTTTTTGACTTCGCCAACGTCCAAGTGGCCCAATAAATTGTGTACATCTGTGACAAATTGTTGTGAAAATTCACACCTGTGGAGTGTACTTTGAGTGTGATGATGATCTCCTAAGCGATGTGCATGCACATAGATCAAGACTAGATTGATAATCGAGATCTATCTCAAAAATCTAAGGCAAAGACATTCACTACAACATGCATATATTCATCATGCAAGTACATACACACGTGTGGAATATGTCCTAGCTCTTGAGTAGAGAGAGAATGCAACAAATTGGGCTCGGGTAGAGAGAGAAACCACCAATGTGACTAAAACTCAAAATGTCATTGATCTCCAAAAAACTCAATACAATAATGAAGTGGATCATACTACATGTAGTATCTCGAGGTAGTCCATCCTCTAATTCTATTGGACCCCCTTTTTAGCACTTCTCACATCCTATTGGATGAGTGACTCAATATCCCTTTGATTTTGATTGGAAACTTCTACCAAATCTCTCACTTATGATTGGACCCTTGACTCTTTGCCAACACACAGGGCACATCACTCATCAAATCTAATCTAGACACTTGTAAAAAACCTAACTAGATCGAGCTATGTCATAATTGACTTTTGGCCTAATGATGATAAAACATGTGTACTTGACTATTTGACCTCTAAAGCCAAAATCAGCCCTATCAACTAGTGACACCAAGATGCTTGACTAACAATCTTTATGACACCCCTAAAGTCAACATGATTAATCTATTTTGACTATTTTCCACACGTGTGAAATTTGCTCACAAACTAGAAACATAAAACCAAGCTAGATTTTTGCCAATTTTTCACAACTGTTATTGTGCTTGACGGATGGAAATTTTCATTTTTTCAAGGGCGTGGGACCCCTCGGAGCACTTTTTAAAGGGGAAAATGTGCAATATTATCACATTTGCTTATGGAAATTAAGGCTACATGTTAGCCATATAAGTTGGGGCAGTGGGCAGTTTCGGAATCATAAAAAATGAGCATAGCTGTTGCCGGAAGTTTTTTCTCTTGTTAATCTTTCTCTATAGTCAAACTTCTTAAAGGGCCCATTTTGAGCCCATATTTCCCTTAATGATAACAAAAAGTCCTAAACTACAACGATTAGTTAACTACAGTTCATGAATATTGAATCCATATTAATCTCGAGTTCACAAATACGGTGGTTTAATCACAATCGTTAGTTTTGCCAGGCGGGAGTTTTGAAAATCGTAAAATTTTGGCTAAGAAAGCCAAAAATGCAACTGGCGCTTGGAATCGGCGGGCGTAGTTGCGCTAGTTTGTGCTCATTCACTTATTCTTTGCATTTCCAGGTGATTGTTATGTCCATGACCAATAAGTAGGACTCAATATACTCCTAGTCTTGGATACACGGTACTCCAGTAAATCAAGCTGTTAGTTATGCCACGTCATACTGGATGTGACCCGAAAGTAACTAATATCCTTGTGAGGCCCAGAACACATTAAATGGAGTTTAGACAAGGTATGAGACAGTGTATGCATGTGTAGAGTTATCAATAGCAATTCTATGAATAGGTGGTCCATGCATAGGACTCTATTCTAGGTGAAGGACTATGCATGGCTATGTACCCAGGATGCTTATGGCTCTATAAGAAGAGGCCAAACTCGCCCTACTCCTCATTGTGATCATGGATTCATTGTCAGGGTTTCACTCTACATTCATACTTCTTGTTCCTTGGCTTGGGGATGAAGCTTCTAGAGTTGATTGGTTGCTTCTACTTGGTTGGGTGGTTGCTCCATAGTGTGTTTTCCATTGTGTATTGTCTTGTAAGCAGGATCTTAGGGAGCTTCCCTTATAGTGGTATCAGAGCAAGGCTTACGAAGATGGGAGAACATGGAGAAGGGCTACCTTTCGTCCAAATTTTGGATTGGATCCATGGGAATTCTCTTCCAAGGTGGATAGCAAGGGTGCAAGTGGGTGTACTATCCCAGTTTCATTTTGCATGTTGCTAAGATCCATTACTCTTGGGATTCTTTGTGGTTTTATGGAGAATTGTTCTTGAAGGCCAATTTGTGATGCTTTTTTGGAGCTTTTTCATGTGTAGATCAAATCTTTGGTAGATCTGAATTTTCCAGCAAGTGTACTTTCGTTTTATGGTTCATTAATGATGAAATTAATGATGCATGCCGATTCTCTCCAATGATTTGTGATTCTAGGCTATGTTTTGGTCAAAATTGCTTGGTTTTTCATGCTTTTTGGCACAAAATAGATAGTAAGAACCAAAATCCAGCAAGATCAGATCAATTAGATGGCTGTAATTCTGTAAATTGGTTTGCATGTGTTAGAGAAAGAGTTGTATGTCATGAATTTCCACTTTATGGTGATGAAAAAACCAGAAATAGCCAAAAATCATCATTTTTGCCTATTTTTTCATAAAGTTGGATAGTAGGTGGCTGTAAAACACCATGTAGGGCTTGTAAAGAGGTGAACCAAATTTTGAAGCTTTCCCTGAAGTTAGAACCAAGAATTCCAGCAATTGAACTTGTAGGAGGTCAAAAAAGTTCAAAAAATGACCATTTTTGGTGATTTTTGGGGGATAGATCTCTCCAAATCCATAAGGAGATCATTTTGAAATTAATTACATCATGATTAGCATTCCTTTTTACCTTCACAACAAGCTATCAGACCTGTGAATTGATGGCCGGTGGCTTATGCACCATCTCCATCAAGTTTGAAGCTATTTTGACTTCTACAAATCAAGAAATCTTCGTTCTCAGTCTATACTGCATCTTAGGATCAGTATGAATGCTTCATGGAAGTCTAATAGGTTGTTTAAGACTGTTGTAACATCAATTTTGAGCTCGGGGAGGTGTTTGCACGTTTTTTGATCATTTGGTCTACAAGAAGTGCGCCCTACTACAGTTTTTCAGACACTCTGATCTCGCACGTGTGAAGCCTAGGTGGCAAGCTGACGTGTCAAGCATCTTGTTCACTTGGTCTCCCTTTGTACTGAGCTTTAGAGCACCCAATTTGGTGTCCTATAGCCAAAGTAATGATCATCTGAAGTTTTGCAGTTTTGTGTGAAAAATTTGCAAAATTTGGAATTGTTCTGATTGCATGCCAGTCATTTTCCTAATTTGTAGTACTGTATTTGCATGGAATAGTTGCATGCTGATTCTCATAGTGATTCTGACATGCATGAAGGTTTTACAATCGATTTGAGTGGTCATACGCATGTGCTCTGACAGTTGGGTCACAAATCTGTGTTAATGGCTGACAAATTCCGTAAAACTGAAGTTTACGTAAAAAAATTCCGTAATGACGTTTATGACTAATGTAGTGTGCTTTGCATGCCAGTTTGACATTGGGTTAGTAACATAAGAAATCGGACAGTGTTTCGATTTTTTTTGACTTCGATTGCCTTTTGTACTAACAGTATTTTCGTCAGAATTTTTGAATTACGTAAAATAAAGCAAATTTTGAGTTTTCCAAAAAAAATCAAAATTTCGGTCATTTTTTTGTTATCTATAGAATCAGTTTAGATTAGTGAATTGATTAAACTGAGTTTATCAGTCAGGAATTAATCACAATGTTTTCACTAAGTCTCAATTATTTCTCGGTGATAGATAAGTTAAAATTGATAGAAGGAACCACAATGAATTACCGACAGTTTTTACTGTGCTGTCATTTTTTAACTTTGGAGTTGGGAACTCCTAGATTGAAAGTTAAAATTTGAATTTTTTTCTTTTTTGTTGAATTTTAAGTTTATAATTGGGAATTAGTTGTCTCATAAATTTTCTAATCGATGTTGATCGATAAATCAATCAAGTGAACATTTGTGCAAGATACTTGTTAAATTTGAATTAAAATCGTCAAACAATATGAAATGACCAGATTGGATGAGTGGCAATAGTATTCTTTATCTAGTCAGTAAATCTGACAAGATACGGTTCAAGAATTACTGAAATCCTATGGGTGGGATTTCCATTCATGTGATTTCACATTTGGATAGATTTTGTCAATATTAATGGAGTGATGCCAAACCAGTCAATAAAAAGAAAGAACAGTCCAATTTTATTGGAAAATTTGTTAATAATAGGAATTACATAACGGATTTCATTTCCAGTAAAATCCTATGGTGAATTATATTCAAAAAGATCAGATTGGTATTGTTTCATATACTAGTGAATGATTTTTGATATATCAGATATTCAGCCCAGGTATAGGATAGAAATGAAATTGTTTTGGACTTTTTCCTACAATAATTAGTTTTTTAAAACATTTACTAATGTCATTACGTCTTCTTGGTACCTTAGCTGAAATAGATTTTCAGAAAACTGAAAATTCTAAGGAGGGAAGAAGAGTGGACATCAGAGGTAGTAAGTGTGATCGAGAAATATATTTCGCAGTTAGGATTTTGAAATTCTCTGTAAATAATTGCTTAATACTGGTTATTAATTTCCTGGTTAGAATTCATTCAATTAAATTCGTAACTGATATCTTTGTAACCATTGAGTTATTCATAGTTTTGGATGTCAATTGTGAGGTTTAGAAGTGGAATCTGATATGTCGATTACATTGGATCTGTTAGTTGATAGAAGTTGATTCGATATTAGGGTTATTTTTTTGAAATATATATTTTTTAGATGAGGGATTTTCTATGAGCTTTGACTGCCTATAACTTTTTAACCTTAACTCGAAACTAGATCATCTAGGATGCCGGTGCAAAGCTCTCGTTGAGCTCTTTCTAATGACATCATATTCGTCTCAATCGGAGCTACAGTTAAGAGTTAGACTGTTGTTTTTATATATAACTGATATTGATTCAACGCGCAGATGGCCTGTTTGACCAATATGCATACCGAGAATATATTGAAAATATCAATGGATTTTGATGCATCCTTCTTCAAAAGGCTCTTTTCGGAAAAGAAAAAGATCAGATAACACGTATAGAAGCTCTTGAAAATGAAGGATAATGGATTTCAAAGTATCAGCTGCTGGTCAATCTATTCCAAAAGTTTTGGTTCAGCATGCTTATCTTCACAAAGAGCTCAACATTCAGGATTTGAATCTAGACGATAGAAAAAAAATGCAATTGTAAATATATGATTACTATGTACATATTGAAATTAAATTTTTTCATTATTAGAAATTTTTTTAATATTAAATTTCTCTCACAATATTTTTGCTGGTTTTGCAGATTTATATCCATCAAATTTTGTTGAATGGCAATCGGTTCAATCTATTGCAGGAATAATTGATGTCATATATTCTAATATTGGTGTTCTGCAATATAAGGGACGTTCTTCAAAATCTCTTTTAGAGTCGGGAGTTTTTTTTATGATAACACCTATATTCCTTATAAAAATGGTTTGGTGGGTAGATTAGAGTCATACCCTCTACCAGATTTTTCAAGTGAGGAACGAATTTCACCAGATTCAACAATTTTAGAAAGTTTTCGATCTAGACTTTATATGGATATTTAGAGTGTATTAAAATGTAGCACTGGCTCAAAGAAGAAAAAAAAACATACAATATATTAAATGAATACATCACCTGCCGTAGATCAAGAAGTTGTTTCTATTGTCCAAGCCAATTGAAAAAGGATTTGGCATTGTATATAGTATATCATCCGCAACTAACAGAATTATTTGTTGGGAGGACTGCACTTGAACAGACAAGCTTATGTGTGAGAATAAAGCATATCCGAAAAACAACATGCAATATTGTTTCAGCGTGCTGTTTGACAAACCGAAATTATAAAATCTATTGATGCTCACTGAATTGATACCAGAGCTAGTTGAATCTCCAGACTAGGATACCTTCGCATAAATTATCTGGAGTTCTTTATATACCCTTGCAGTTGGCATTTGGAAGATCTCCACTACTCTATTTACAAGCGATTTGTTGGAGATGGTGAACTCAAACCAGCCTTTCCCGACATGTCCCCTGAATAGCTGATAGTTTGGAAGCCATCGAAACCGAACTATCGAATATTTGCATGAGTTGAGACCAGCCAAAGATGAGCGAGTCGTCAAACGATTCAAATTATCGGATCTTAGCTTGTCGGACGTGAACCTTTAAATTGTCACACTCACAACCGTAAAGGAACGTTACAAGAGGAGATGTGTAGTTATCTAATAGTTTAGCATAATTCTCTCTTGTAACGATTAGTTAAGTTGTCTTTTAATCTCATCTGGTGGAACATAAGTACAGAACAAAAATCAGAGGATAAGAGACAACAAGTAGAGAAAGAAAAAATAACGTTGCCAGTACAAGAACAACAAAATTATAAGAAGAGCGTCAGGTCGCCATGTTGTGATGCACTGTTGACTCACTCTGAGAAAACAAAATACAAAAGACATTATGTTCTTCCAACTGTGGTTCTTGCGATGCATCTATTATTGTATGATTGGTTGTTGCATTTTATGTGATTCGTATGGGAGTATCTAAATCCAATAAGCTAATGCATTAAGCTGCGCACTTCCTGTCAAAAATCAGTGGGTTTGTGCGAAAGCTGGGAGTGAGCTAGATGCGTGGATCAGAAACGCTACAATTAGCAGCAAAATCATTCAAACGAAAGATTTGTACAAATGCGCAATAGAACAATAACATCAGTAGGATAAATTGCACTCTGATTATTATCAACAATGAGTACAATTGCATGAAGTTATAACTTCAGCTTATTGAGCGTGATAACGCTGATTCAGATTAATAATTGATTATCAGACTTGGAATATCAGAAGAAGTTTTCTGATGAAGATTCTAAGTTTGATATACTAAAAATATCTACAACTGAATTTCCTACAATTAGTAAAGTTTTCAGGATGCTCATTGAAAAAAATGGATTTGAGGTTGAGCATCGAATTCCAACACTCCTCCTTAATGCGGATCCTGGAAAGTTTTGATTTTCATATTTAACATGTCGTTGAATTTGAGATGATGCTCCTTTCATAGGGCCTTTGTGAAGTAATCTACTGCCATTAATTTTGTCCTATAGTAGACTAATGATACCTCCTTGCTTTGAATTTGCTGAGTTTGGAATAAAACCATTCTCAATAAGAAATGAATTTATTTTCTAGAACCAGGCTTTGGGTGACTGTTTCAACCCATAGAGTGCCTTGTGAATTTTTCACACAAGGCGTCGCTTTCCCCTCAGTTCGTATCCTTCTGGCTGTGACATAAAGATTTCCTCTTCAATGGTCCCATTGAGAAAAGTGGTATGGACTTCAAGATTTGCTGCAGCTGCAAAGGAGAGCAATAGCTGGATCAAAGCATGCTTGACTACTGGACTGGAGGTCTCGGAATAGTCCAGATTGGAATCTGGGAATAGCCTTTGGCAACCATCCTAGCTTTGTATCGATTTAGCCTTCCTTCAGCATCATACTTTGTTTTGAATATCCATTTGCATGGAATCAGATTTTTGTCCTGTCCACATTTGATTCTCCATTAGAGAATCAAATTATGTGTCCATAACTGCTTTCCAATGTTCAACATCAGGTGTAGACATTGCCTCTGAAACTGTATTTGGTTCTTGCACAAAGTAACAGACTGCATCATCCATAAATCTGTATGGAGGCTGTCTGGGTCGATTTGACCTTCTTCGTTGGATTTCTTCCCTCTGTTGATCAGACTCATTTTCAGAGTTAGAATCGATTTCTTGATTTTTGACTCTAGGGTCGAAATTTGGCTCTTCGACCCTGGGTCGAATTTTGGACTGTTCGACCCTTGGGTCGGAAATTTCTGCAGCTTTTGTGCTCTAGAAAAATGACATCTCTGCTCGTGAATGCCTTTTGTATGTCCATATTGTAGAGCTTGTATGCCTTGTGATCTGGAGATTGGCCAATGAAAATCGATTTTCTACTTGTGTTGTCCAGTTTCTTCTCGAGATCTTCAGGGATCTATGCATAAGCAATGCATCGAAACACTCTAATATTTTTGAGTGATGGTTTCGATCATGTCGACACCGGTGTCTTGCCATTCATGACTCTGGTGATGGATCGATTTTGCAAATAGGCTGCTGTAGTAACAGCTTTTGCCCAGAATTTCTTTGGAAGAGAGGCATGGGCCAACATGCTCTTGACACTTTCAATGAGTGTCCTATTCTTCCTTTTAGCTACACCATTGGACTGAGGTGAGTAGCTTGTTGTGAATTGTTGTTGTATCTCGTTGGCCTTGTAGAATTCTTTAAATTCTGTGGAGATAAATTCTCCCCCTCCATCTGAACGTAGAGCTTTGATTTTTCTCTAGGTCAAATTTTCTGTTGATGCCTTGAACTGTTTGAAGAACTTGAATGTTTATGATTTGTTCTTCAAAAAATAGGTAGCAATCCTCCGAGAGAAGTCGTTGATGAAGGTTAGGAAATAAAGAGCTCCTCATATGGAAGTAGTCTGCATTGGGCCACAAATGTCACTATGTACAAGATCTAGCAAGCCTTTGGAAGTATGAACTGAGTTAGAAATAAAAGGACTTCTACAACTTTCACATAGAGAAGTTGGCTTGCTGACAGAAGGCAGATCTTGTATTACTCCTTGAGTTGACATTTGTTGAATACTATTGAAGTTCAAATGGCATAATCTGAAATGCCAAAGCATATCAGATGATTCGGAAGTAGAAGTGTGAAGAGCTTGACTGTTGGAGGACTAATAGTGGCTGAGTTTGTAAAGATTGCCACTCCCTTTTTCGAAAGCTAGAATTTTTCGAAATTCGTCTAGTATTGTGCAGCCGTTTGTATTGAATTCAACCTGTCGACCTAAATCAGTGATTCTGCTAACTAAAAGCAGATTCTTGGTCAGATTTGGTATGTGGAGAGCGTTGGAGAACAATTTGACTTCACCTTGCTAAAATTCGACCCTGACTGTACCTTCATACTGGATCAAATGTGATGAGTTGTCTCCAAGTTGTACAACTCGAGAATGGGTGAAAGATTTATAATGTTTGAACTACTCATGATG
The DNA here is from genome assembly GCA_029204225.1 of Diphasiastrum complanatum. NCBI lineage: Eukaryota > Viridiplantae > Streptophyta > Lycopodiopsida > Lycopodiales > Lycopodiaceae > Diphasiastrum > Diphasiastrum complanatum. The sequence continues at coordinate 21,527,831 of CM055110.1, forward strand.
GTGAGTCGTTGCTCCTGAATCAAGATACCAGGAATCAATAATATGTTGTTCTCTGACCTTGGTCATAAATGCTGCTTCATCTTCCTCTTGCTGTTGGGTCGAAAAACTGGTTGAAACAGAATTTGCTTGCTGTTGGAACTGCTTCTTCTTCTCATTGTTAAATTTTCAAGTTCTTCAGTCTTTGATTTCATGTCCGGTTCTCTTGCAGTATTTGCAGAATAATTTCTGATTTGGTTGGAAGGATGAAGAGTTGAAATTCGACCCTATCCTGAATTCGATCCAGAGCCAAAATTCGACCCTGACTACATATTGCTCTGTCCCCAATCATTGTATCTTTATTCTCCAACTCTTTCGTATCTAATTTATTGAGGGGCTAATTTCAATGACTGATTGGCATTTGAAAATTATAACATGAACCTAAAGCTCTTAGATATGTAGATAATAATTGGCCATATTGTGAATATTGAGGATAATCTGCAAAGGTCAAAATAGGGGGGAGGGAAGCATTGCCAAAACTCCAGTTAATGAGTCATTTAAAAAAAAAGAATCAATTTTAACTTTAAAAAATGAATCTAATTCAGATCCTGTGAGAAGGAAATCTTTGGGCATTATATTGACTCGTTTGGCATGCATGGTTGTTATACATGTATCTGCAAAAAACTTGATCTGAAAGTCTTCATAACTATATACAAAGCCTCCATTACAGACACGGTCCACCTTACATTTGCTGATAGTTTTCTAGTCACATCCTTGATGCACCTCTAGATGTGAGCTTTGGGAATCAGAAGATTGTTCATCTTTTGGAGCCTCTTGATATCCTTCAGCCACGTAGGATCATGAGGTCTACCACTTGGCCTTCGTGGTGGTGGTGGTGGTAGTGCTCTTTGTGGTGCTGGTGGATTGCCTATTCAACCAACTATCGCATGAAGTAAAACACCACCTGAATGGACCCGAGCTGTGATCTACTTTGTTCGAGCCATTTGAGCTGTGATTCACTGTGCATGCAGAACGCCTTAGTAGATGAGCCCCTAGGCAGGCTAGACAGCAGATATCGAATGAGCGCGCAGGTGGGCCTGACGGCGTATATCAAAACACAACCGTGCGTTGAATCGATATTGAAATATCAAATGAACGTGCTTTGAATTGATATGACCATGTCTATGGAATTGAGGGCTTTTAATGTGGGTCCCCATGGGTCCAGTACGAATTACGGTGTGATTTATGACTCAGATTTTGTGCGAATCGGATGTCGTACTCCTCAATCATTTTTCATTAAAAGAACATCCTTTTTCATGATGACTATTGACCACACGCAATGATTTTCTATTGGTTCATCCATTACGGCTCCAGATATTCATCACACGTGGTAGTTTCTTATTGGCTCATCCATTACGATCAGGCTATTGACCACACGTGGTAGTTTCCTATTGCCTGTCCATTACGACTCAAGATATTCATTCCAAACGCAACAAGTATAAATGCTTATAATACTATAAATATAAGATGAAAGGCAGAACTCTGTTTTTTGTTATATTTCGCCTCTTGTGTTACTCTCGTGCTCTAACTCTATCATGTATCGATTCAACACGCACATAAACATTCTGTATTTGTCCTCTGTGTTGTCCATGCATTGATTTGATACCGCCTGAGTTTTCACTATTTCAAATATTAATATGGCCAGTTCTCGATCATATGAGAAAAGATCAAGGGATTTTCTGGAAGCTCTTGATTTTCTTTCAGATCAATTTGAGTATTTTGTTTCACTTTTCTATGCACCAAATATCGAAATGTTTTTTTTTTATGAAAATCGTTTTCAACTTACTGATCTTCTTGATAGATTTAGTCATATTATTACTACTCCACTTATAGATATAGACAGTTGTAATTTTGTACATTTCGGTGACCTGGTACATGCTCATCCTTCTTATAAGCAACCAAACGATAGGAAATTCTGTAATGTACATGAAAGCTTCAAGAGGTACATTCACTATGATATACACGATAGAAAATGTCGTCTTCTTATGAAAGGCATGGCTTTCATATTTTATATTTATGTTGAGGTGGAAGAAAATGAGTCTAAAAGCCCATCTTCTGTTCCTTTGACTAGAACTATACTAAGTCCTTACCCCTACTTTCTAAGTGGCCTTTCCCCAATGATCGCCTTTGTCTGCTTTGCCAGCTGGTTGAAGAAACGATGGAGCACTTGTTCTATCATTGTCATCGACATCTTTGGCTGGAGCTGGCTCATATCTTTTTTCGCTGGGGTCTCACCTTTTCCCTGGATATTCACACCATCCTCCTTGGTGACTCTCTTTTGACAGATTCCTCTACTCTCACTTTCTGGCATGTGTGCAAGCTGGCTGTTTTGTGAAAGATTTGGATGACAAGGAACCAACAAGTGTTTGAGGAGGACCCTCCATCCCTATCGACGACGGCTTGTATTTGGTTGGCTATCTTTTTTCTACGTACACTTAAGTTAGTTTGAAGACTGCTGCCCTGCGTGGCATGCTATCATGTTAGCCTTTCGGCTTTGTAAGTGGTCCTTTGGACTTATGACTGACTTGGCCTTGATGCCGTTTTTGTATTTCTATATTTGTGAATATATGATAGTGCTTTCAAAAAAAAAAAAAATCTACTCGTAGATTCTCATCTGATTTAATAGCCAATGTTGACAAATTATTTTGTGTTGCGGCTTTGCTCCATTGGTGTTGAGTTAAAGATGATGGATATGCACTTAACCCAAGACATGAATTCAAATGAGGCTTTGAACCAAGCCTGTAGACTCTTGCTACAAGTACCAACACTCTATATCAAAGTTCCTACAAGGCAAATCACCATGGAAATGGACCTGCTAATTGAATGTTTGATAACAACAAAGCATCTCATGAAAGAGAGATTCTCTTGGTTAAAATTGAAAGAAGTAAGATATACATGCCATGGTTCCCAGTTGATTATTGCAAACGAATTTTAATCTTGAATTCAAAACAATTGAGAATCTGTTGAGAAGATTCAAATGTTCTTACTTAAAGATTGAGAGAAATGAAACTTACCTTAGAATAGTTCATTCACATACAAACATATTAGTGTTCTGGAGGGCCGTTTGAGACTTGTAAATAAAAAACACCAACCAAATCATTAATAGCCCTGGAATCTTGCTCTTTATAATGGGTCAACACGCTATAGGTAAGATTGCCAACTAGTTAGTTGTCTATAAAGACTCGATCCAAAAATTCTAAGTTTGAAATGATTTAGGCTCATATAAACTAGACTACAAGGAGATTGAATATTGACCCATGCCATTTAAATTCCATGAAGTTGTGAAGTAAGATTGCCACAGAATTCGAATGTAGTAGTCTGCAAACAGTCGGTGCCCAAAAAACAGATTTCAAATCAAGTAGGTTTTGCATAAACGGACTACCAAAAGCTTCAAAATTGACCCAAAAGATTCATCCAAAACAGAGTATGTAAACCAAGTTAGAATGCTAAATAATTCGAATACAAGAAGATCTCAATTGAGTAGCGTTTATAGCTCAGATAGACTAGTCATTGGATATAAATAAAACAATTATTCCCATGATTCAAATATAGAATGCTGGGGTTGATTAAGCTAGACTTGCCGGAAGATTCGGATCCTAGAATCTGTAAGAATGATTCGAATAGGGTTTCACTTGTATAGTGTTTCAATAAACATATCATGATAGTACACAATTTCATCAGACCTACAATCCCAATCCTGGATCACCTTGATTCTAGAAATTCAAATTGCAATTCTTTGTGATTATCATACCCGACATTGAGCTTCACATATAGCTTGACACATTTTTTCTCCAGATCACAGAGGATAGCGTGAAATTTTGTAAAGATTGTGGATAATATGAAGTCCTCCTTTCACAAAAGTACATTATTTGATATTGTGGGGTCTCCACAAAATTGAATTGGCTTCATGCAAATTTTGTATCTTCCAGTGCATCTTCCCTTTCCTAACAGTATCCTGTTTATCTATATTAAATATATCCTGCAGGACTTTCCAAAACCACCTGTCCTGCAAAGTAGAGGTGTCGTAGAGTCCACGTGTACCTCCTGCCACCATGAAGGAGCTTTGGCTCCTCAAAACAACTCCTGCATCTTAGGCTTATACTTTAGATACAAATTTAGCTTATTGTCAATAAGCTTCTGAAATGATGGGGAACACATGCCAGCTGCATATCCATTGAGCCTTGCAGCCGCTGTGGATTTCGTATTGTCTTCCTCAGTTGAATCTCCAAGTAACTGCACTAAGATAGGCCTTCGTTTCATCTCAAACTTCTGCAGTTTGGATCAACATATAAAGCTTAAGGCCCAAAATTTTGCAGCATGAAGACAGTTATAAGCCAGAGAATAAAGCAACAAACAAGAACAGATCAACCACTATGAAGAGAATATGACTCACAAGAAAGAGCCACTTAACGCTCATCAAAAGGTTGTCAGGCAATAGTGGGTGCGGGCTAACTAGTAGATTTTAAAGTGATCCTTTCTGAAGCATGAACAAAAACACCCTTAGACTGAAGGAAAAATCGATAAGTAGGACCATCAGATCTCACACCTGATGCTCAAACTCAGCAGGATAAAACATTTCCAGAGCTTCTATTTCAGTGGTAACTTGAGTATCAACTAATTTCGCTTGCTCCCTTTTCCTGCTAACCACTGCAAGTGCGGCCTCCTCATCACTTTGAGTGAAGATAATCGACCTACAAAAATCATCAATAAGACACTCAAAAAGTGAATTAGAGCATAAAACAACAATGGAGACGAGCAATAATCCTGTGTATAAACGTCAAAAAGATCAATTTGGGATCAATATACCTGTACTGCTCTCCCACATCGGGACCTTGGCCGAAAAGTTGGGTTGGGTCATGACTGGACCAGAAAATATCCAATAGTTGCTCATATCTTATGACTGTTGGATCATACTCAACCTAGAAAAAACAAATAAGAGAAATGTCTTATGACTGTTGGACATACTCAACCTAGAAAAAAACAAATAAGAAAAATGTCTTATGTAACAACTGGAACTGCTGAAAAAGAGGATATTAGGAGACTAAATTACCAAAGCCCTGTAGTTAAATATCAGTGCTTATTGACTAAATTCACCAGACACAGCTGAAAAATAAACTCATTAATTCAAACCCTAAAGCCGGATTTTCATATTAGTATCTTTAGGGCCATCTCAAAAACCTGACACCATTTATTAAAGATCAAGCAATCCTCCCCATGCAAGAAATAACATGGAGATAAAAGCAAGCATGTTAATCTGAAAATTCTTCCAGGTTAATCCTGTAAGAACCTCTTCCAAACCGCAATGGCTTCTAAAACACTGGGCATAAGATTCAGATTCAATACAATGGCTAGTCAAAAAAGTTGGGCATAAGATCCAGACTCAATAATGTTAATTCCATCAGTAATAACATTCACTAGCAAGGGCAATGGCTATAGCTAACCTCAACAGACTCGGCATGGTCTCCAATACTGCGATAATCAGGATTTTGCTTAGATCCTCCACTGTATCCCACCTGCGTGCCCACTACTCCTGGTAGACACCCAAACACGGCCTCTGCCCTCCAAAAGCTCCCCAGGGCGAACACAGCCCTCCTTGTAGGCCTGCTGCCATCTCTCAATGATGCTGCTGCCATTTGGGGATTGTTCTCATTATTCCCCAGCCTGATCGCAAACACCACCCCATCACACGCACTCATCAGCATAACCAACATCCATAATAATGCCCTCATCTCTATCTGTTTTATTTCTCTTTCGTTGTGTGCGCTCTCTCGCTCTCTCTCTCTCTCTCCTCTTCTTTTCTCTTCCTCCCCAAGAGATCTTGACAGAATATTGCATTACATAGTTTTGTATATTATGGCTACATTGCCCCCATTTCTAAAGGCTTTCCTCATTTTTATAAGGCCACCTAATATCCATTTTAAAGTTCTTTGGAAGGAGATAATTCCACGTCAGCATTTAAAAAAACAAAAAACAAAAAATGCACATCATCAATTTTTTAAAATGATGACGTGTCATTTTCCATCTATCTCTCTCGCCTTTTACGTATGCCCATTCGGGCCTCTCTCTTTCTCTATCTTTATCGCGCAGTATCTTTGTCTCCCTCTGGATCGATCGATCGCGCTAGTTCTTTCTGTGTAATAACAATTATGTCTCAATTGTTGATTTCACACGTGTGGACTGTCCACAATATGTACTTGTGATCTCCTAAGGTGTGTAGATGCACCAAGATCAAGACTAGATTGAGATTCAAGATCTATCTTTGATTCTATGGCAAAAACATACTACTACATGCATTCAATCACTTCCAACTCTCACTCACACGTGTGGGAAGTGTTCCAAAAGTATTCTAAGTAAAAACAAGCTGCACTCCTCGGGTAGAGAGAGAAAAACCATCATGAGCTCTCGGGTAGAGAGAGAAAGCTAGAAATTCAATGACACTCAAAATCCACTCAATCTCAAAATTAATTAGATCCAAAATGAGGAGTACAATGATACTAGTAGATTCATGAGCTACCACTATGCTTAACTATAATTGGACCACACTTTGCCACCTCTTAATCCTATTGGACCATTGATCCATGCACCTCTAAATTCTATTGGACCATTTTCAAGCAAACCTCAAATTCTATTGGACCACTCATGGTTCCACCTCTAAATCCTATTGGACCTCTTAAACTTCATCAAACAAAAGCATTACACTTGTCTACACTTTAATTGGCACAAGTTTGGCCTCCTACTCTATTTTGGCTCAATAGTGGCATTACAAGTGGAAATGGATAATTTGCCATCTATGCCAAATTTGACCCTATCAACATCCTACACCTAAATGCTTGACTATGAAATTCTATGAGATCTCTATATCAAACATTTTGATTTACTTTACAATTCTCCACACGTGGGAACATCCTCCACACATGTGAGATTCACTTACAAACTTCTATCATAAAAAATAGAAGCTAGATTTTTGCCAATTTCTCACACTCCTCCTCAAAAAAAAGCTTGGAAAGGTATTAGATCACTTGAAAAGTCTGTAAATCTTTTTGAGTGGATCCCTTGGTATGCATAAGAAGTGAAGATCAGCCAAGGGATCCATCATAGCAGCACCCTCACCATATCCATGATAAGATCTCTTTGATGGATGCACCATAAATAGAGAAATATGAGGGTTCCAAGCCTCATAAGGATCATGGAGATCAAGATCATAAGATGTGAAACAATGATGATTATCAAGATTATGCTTTCTAGCTTGACTAGTCCACATACAATGAACTACATCCATGATGGATCTAATCTTGATATCAAAGACTATCTTGATTTTTTTTAGTCTAGTTACTCTCTCAAGGATGTAAGTGTCCACTTTGGATGCTTCACTTAATCTCAAGAGGAGTTTACAATTTGCCTCAAAACATGTGAAAACATGATTTTCAAAAAAGTGAGTACCAAGCTCAATCTTGTTCTTACTAGAACCAAGAGCATACTTTTGACAATACAATATCTTGCTTTCAAAAAGTATTGGAAACACATCTAAGTCAATAATGACAAGAAACATGTCCATACCATTAGCATCATACAAAACTAGTATAGCTTTTCTTAAACTTTGAGATCCAAAAAATTCAATGAAGCAAGATAGCATTTCAAGCAAAGGAAGAGAAGCATGTATGAATGTGTTGTAGTAGATACAACATGAAAGATGCCCCTCTTTGCCATGTAAGGTGAGCCATAAAGACTCGGCCATGCATCTTGAAGATCTTCTTAAAATCATATGAAGAAGAAACTCATCCTCACACATTGGCCCCATCATAACTTGAATACCTTCAAAAAAGATAACTTGTGATGCTTCTTGAGAAGTCTTGATCTCGGCCACTTCCAAGATTGAATCTTCATGCAATGTGACATCTCTATTCATAATCACTTTTGAAATAGAGAGTGTAAAGACACTAAAGGCCTCCTTGATGGATGCGTATCCAATCATGATCCATGAGCTTGGATCATCTTTCCTTCTTGTTTCTCATTAGAGACATTCATCTTAATGTAGTGGAGAGCCATCCTAGCTCTCTTCTTGTATTTTTGTACTTCTTGAAGGACTTGAGGCTCCTCCTCAATCCCAAGTACGATGTCCATCACATCTTGGAGTATCAAGATGGACTCCATCCTCAACTTCCATATTGAATAATTGGAAGTAGACAATCTCTCACTTGGTTGCAACAAGTATGAACTCATTGAAGTCATGTAAAGTGAAGATAAATAAAAGTGATGAACAAAAAATGTTGTTTCTCTCTCACTATAGGATCCAATAATGGTGTGCTACCATCTCCTATGCAAGATCTTGCAACAAACTGTGAGATGATTCTCACTAGCTATCTCAATCTCTCCAAAACTAGATCTACTTCACATCAAATGATGGAGTATAGGCAAAGTTAGGATCAAACACTCTTAGCACGTGTGAAATACACTAAGAAACCAAATTTGACTCAAATACATTGATATTGCATGAAACAAAATGGCTAAGATCTCAAAACAGTGCCTAGATCACATATAAATGAGATTGGTAAGCATTCAACTGTGATTTTGGATCAAACAAGCAATCTCTTGACCAAACCAAAGGTGTCCACCCAGGTCTAGGTGCCCTACCTAACTCTCTTCAAAAGCTTATAACTCTTGATTGGCTCAACCAAATGGAATGAAATGATTGCATCAAAAACTAGACAAAAATAGCTTCACAATAAGCTATCTAGCAAGATTTTTGGATCAAACATGAAAGAGAACTCCCAAACTGAAATTGGATGTTCCTCACATGTGTCTGAGCACCTGATTCCATACAATACCAGGTCAGACCCAATCAATGTCCTTTTGATCTCTTTTGATCCAAAATTGAACAAGATAGCTAGGAAAATGGGCCTTGACAATTTCTAGCTCAAGATTGATGAATAGTTTTCACTCAAATGGATCAAAATGCATGGTAACCTTAGGTAGGCTCTGATACCATGTTGATTTCACACGTGTGGACTGTCCACAATATGTACTTGTGATCTCCTAAGGTGTGTAGATGCACCAAGATCAAGACTAGATTGAGATTCAAGATCTATATGTGATTCTATGGCAAAAACACACTACTACATGCATTCAATCACTTCCAACTCTCACTCACACGTGTGGGAAGTGTTCCAAAAGTATTCTAAGTAGAAACAAGCTGCACTCCTTGGGTAGAGAGAGAAAAACCATCATGAGCTCTCGGGTAGAGAGAGAAAGCTAGAAATTCAATGACACTCAAAATCCACTCAATCTCAAAATCAATTAGATCCAAAATGAGGAGTACAATGATACTAGTAGATTCATGAGCTACCACTATGCTTAACTATGATTGGACCACACTTTGCCACCTCTTAATCCTATTGGACCATTGATCCATGCACCTCTAAATTCTATTGGACCATTTTCAAGCAAACCTCAAATTTTATTGGACCACTCATGGGTCCACCTCTAAATCCTATTGGACCTCTTAAACTTCATCAAACAAAAGCATTACACTTCTCTACACTCTAATTGGCACAAGTTTGGCCTCCTACTCTATTTTGGCTCAATAGTGGCATTACAAGTGCAAATGGATAATTTGCCATGTATGCCAAATTTGACCCTATCAACATCCTACACCTAAATGCTTGACTATGAAATTCTATGAGACTCCTATATCAAACATTTTTATTTACTTTACAATTCTCCACACGTGGGAACATCCTCCACACATGTGAGATTCACTTACAAACTTCTATCATAAAAAATACCAAGCTAGATTTTTGCCAATTTCTCACATCAACGATTTCTTTGAAAAGCTTCAGCGGACGTCTAGACTTGTGGTGGAAAAAGTGTGAACTCCATCCTCACATATTCTCTTTTAGAAAGAGAGAAAAAAGAGCAAAGGAGGACTTATTGGTGCCGATAGCGGCAGACAACTCATCGAGACAAGAAAGAGAGAAGAATGGCTATGGGAAAAGTCCTCTCTCTCTCTATATATATATATATATATATAGAGAGAGAGAGAGAGAGAGAGAGAGAGAGAGAGAGAGAGAGAGAGAGAGAGAGAGAGAGAGAGAACTCATGAAGACAAGAAAGAGAGAAAAATGGCTATTAGAAAAGTTGCCTATATGTGTGTGTGTGTGTGTGTGTGTGTTCTTTTTTGTGTATCGATCTGCATTAGCATAAAGAAGAAGGCCATGAGATTCTGCTGCTGGAACCAAATACTTTGGTAATGACTCTCTTCTACATTGTTGTTTTGTTTTTCGAGGTCGATTATCAGCTTGACCTATATTTTGTTCAAGTTGAGATTTTATGCAGGCATTGCTTGATGATGATGATGATGCTCCTCTTCTTTTCAAATAGGCAGTAGCCATTTTTTTGAATGACGTTTGAATTATGCATCTGTGCATTTGATCCAGTTCTGCTGGCCTCTCCACAAGCCTCATCATGTACAACTTTGGGTTGTGGTCTGTGTTCTACGTCTTTATCTAGTAAATGTGTTCCGTCACGGAATTTTTTTCTTATTTTTTTGAATTTTGTTCGCCAAGGTATTATAGTTGTCATAGGAAAGAAAAATTTCCCTCTTATAATTTCACTGATTTGTATCTATAATGTAAGTACAATGGAGGATTTCTATCATAGATTTTTACAACGTAATGAATCTTATGTTATACCAATCTCTCCTTTGTAAACTTCAACAACACAACAATGAAAAAAACAACAATAATTCCATCAACAGAGTAGATGTTTTTCATGAATACATGTGAAATAGAACCCAAAAAATACATGAACGTTTATCAAACAGGATATATGCTATTGCTACTATCGATGAAGAAAAAAATGTATGAGATAAATCTCAAAGTAATAATAATGGTCGACCAATCAAAGTTAAATATTTATAAAATGTTCAAATCGCTATTTCCAAAACAATATATATGAATTCAACAACAATTCGTTATTTTGAATCAAATGTAAAAATATCTTACTACAAATTAAGAAATTTGTGTTTTGGATACAACATTCCAATCAACGATTGAAATGAAAAGACTCATGATGCAGTTGTTGTTGGTCTTAATAAACACTTATGGTCATGTGGATCAAAGTGGAAAGAAAGTAACAAATGGACCAATCATAATTTCTCTTGTAGTACGAATGATCAACCCTAAAATAGCACATCTATTTGAGTCTCTCCCTGAAATACAAGAACATAAGGTACAACAAACATTGTTTTTATATTTCTATAATGAAATAATTAGATAATTTTCAACTTAACTTTATTGCACAATTTCAGGTTATCACAGAAGAAGATGTAGCATCAACAAGTGCCACAAAGGTAAATCAAACTCTGTTTATCTATTTCATTTCCAAAAGTTTACTCCTATGCAATCTTACAAATACATACATTAGATAAATTGTTTGAATGCAGCAAAACAAACCTCCACCAAAAAGAGCATGAAGAACATTCACATCTACAAGTTAGAATGCACCAAAAACAAAAAAATTTACTTTGGACAAACAACATCGTTGAAACCCTCTTTCAAAAATGTTGGCAGATGCACTCATATATGTTGGCAGATGCACCTCTGTATGCCCCTCTTAAAAATAATTTTACTATATCTACAATTTGTACTACTCATGACAAAAATATTGCAAATAATTTAGAATCATTCTATATAGATTTATTTGCTTCATGTTCAAATGGTTATAACATAACAAAAGACCCAAGCAATTCCAATAAATGTTGGTACTTGAAAAGACTTTAATACATATAAGTATAATAATAAAGCTAAATGACAACTATAAACCATTAAACTATGTATTCTAAAATCATTAAATAATTTCCAAACTGAAGTGTTAGTCACCAAGATATGAAACATTGCAATGATTTCCAATATACCTTGCCACTTATATCATTTTCAAACTATATTGGATAAAATTTCAATATTAAAATACATGTTCAGTGCATTCTAGAACATTGACATCTAGATGTAATTTTCTATGAGGCTGGCCTTCGTATCTAGTTTAATTCATATCGATCTTTTTTTGGAAGCTCATACATGTTACCTAGCTTCTGAATTTATGGGTACCTTTGGTATGTACTTTAAAAATTTCTTCGACCATTTAGTACTAGGTATCCTTCATGAGGAGGCTGGCTACTGATGGTATCCTTCATGAGGAGGATGCTATCGATGGTAGCACGCTGAGTGCAAGAGCAATGAAATTTGTTACAAGACGGTAATGGATAAGATGAGATTAAGCTAATGGATGGCTGAGATTTAGCTTTTTTGTGAAGCCTTGCTATGGCCTGCAATCAGGATCCTCCTAACTAGCCACAACGGGCCACATGCATGTTTTTCCCTTTCACAAACTGCTATGTACTCCATGATGGGCTTGGTGATGGGGAGTCAAGTGTGAAAACGCTTTAAAATCCAAAAAGCCCTTGTTGGAATTTATGTGGTTATGACAACAACATATTAATATCATCCCTATGTGAATCAGGTGATGTATGTGGTTGTTGCCATAGGAGTTACATTCTAGCATGTTACATAAAATTTTCATTTTTGTTGCTCAAATTTGACTCGATGAGATTATGGCCACCTAAAAGATATTACACCAAGAGGAACGTTGTAGTGGAAAATAGCACATGAAGTTTATGTTAGAATTGTAAATACAATTTGATAATAGACCCTATAAGGACAGCCATGTAAGATAATGAAAAAGAAAAAGAAAAAAAGAAAACAATATTGTTTATTTGCTTGCCCACACCACTCATAAGGCCTCCTCAACTCTTAATGCTCTAACCATAGTGTCTATACTCACGGTTAAGAACTTTGAATTGTTCACAATTTAACTTATCTGAATTCGAATATGCATTCCCTCCATTGGTTAAGATGAGCGCAATTTTCACATTTGAATGAAAATATGAGCGCCATCTCCAAATCTGAATCATGAAAAAAGAAAAGCGAAATTATAGAATTGATGTTATAGAATATGTAATATGATACCAAATACGTACATATTTGGTTACCACATTTAAATTTGTTTTGGAAATTTTGTTCTGAGTACTTTGATGCTTGTGAGTGCTTTTTTGCTTTTCCTGATGAGGACAATGTATCATCTACATTTGGATATCCCTACTGATTTGGCCCCTTTACAGATTAGAGAAGGCAAAGAAATTCCAATATCTGTTGAGGATCGTTCTTGCTATAGGGAAGAAGGAAAAAAAACTTGGATATGTGGACAGATGGAACATTGTATCCTCAAGATCCTAGCATTTTGACACATCCCACATTCTCTGCAGTAACTCATCTAGTTACATGGATGTGCAATGGGCATATTGGACTACTAAGATATTGTGAGAGATTGCACAATTACAAAAATCAATTTTCTATGCAAAATATTCAGTTCTTAGAATGTGAGTTCAAACATTTATCCTCTTATTGTCATGAAATATATTGTGTTCTCCAAAAGACCTCAAAGAAAAATGAAGAACTTAGAAGAAATAATGGATCATAGGAGAAGATAACTTTCAATATCAAAATAGAATTAGAACAAATGCAATCTATCTTACAATCTATTCATTTTGAAAACTTACAATTCTTGAAGGATGTGAAATTGTCTAAGAAGAAGGTTAGGAACAACAAGCGAAAGCGACAAACTTGCAAGGGTATTCAAACTCTTTCAAAAGGGGGTTATTGAAATAGACGGATTTGTGCATTAAGTAAGCATATTCTGTTTTTTGTTAGTCAATCAATTAGATATAGATATATTTTAAACGTAGGAATGCATAAGATTATTGGTACCCCATTTAACATTGAGGAGGTATATGAAACTGAAGAAAGATCAATATCTTATAGTCCATCAAACAAATTCTTTGTTGATCTAAATCAATTGCTGAGATACATGATCACATCTAATGATATGGCCTTTGAAAAGTTGAATGGTAAAATAATCATATCACTAAAGCTAGATGAGTCAGAAATTGTGAAAGGGCAGAAGCTGAAAAGGGTTAGTATAACCCTCATGAATGGTGCACTATCACAAACAAGGGACCAAGGATTTCAGATTCAGTGTCCAGTCCAAAAATGACATAGGGTGGTTGGTAGCTTTCAGGTATTATTCTTCATTATTGTATTATATTCAATAGATAATATTAATTCTTTTTGAACAAAGTCTAACTAAATTTTTCAACAGGTTTTGAAGAAGGATCATGATATATTATTATGGATATTCCGTAAGGCATCTTACCCTAGAATCATCAAGGACCATATGGCTGGAGGACTTCTCAATGTTCCAGGAGTTGGAGACTTCAATGTATAATGGCATTCAGTAGGTGATATGAAAACAGTGAAATGCATGTACAATGTCTCTCATGGTGCTACTACATCTAAACGTCTTTGTTTGTACTACATGAAAATGACGAAAGATGTTACTAGGAGCACATGCATTACTAGAGAAAATGTAGATCCAAACATAGATCTAAATTTTGAGAAAAAGAAATTTCACAATATAAGACAGTGGATCAAATACTTACAAGAGGAAGAAGCTTTGAAAAATTCCAGAGCTGCAGCACAAGTTCCTTCTGTACATGTGATACCTATGAAATTACCTGATCCTTTGCATAGATCTCATCAAAGGACTGATGTCAATACCCAATCACATCACCATGAAGAGCCATTTAAGATGACAGAACCGGAGGTGCCAAAAACGAAGCTAATCATGAATATTCTTTCTAGTAAGATGGATATTATATTTGGAGAATTCTTATGGTTGGTACCTCAATGTAGCATAAGCATCCTAAAGGGAGCCAAGAACTACAACTTAGCTTCCTAGTTTTCAACACTTGCCATTCGAACCCACTTGACATACAAGTAGTCAACTCGCCAACAAAGATTAGACTTAACCAACTTGAAGTTCTAGAACCAACGTTGAGATACAACTTGGCGCCATGCCAGATCAGGGGTCTCGCGACATAGGTAACTTCCCTCCAACCAAGTTGCTCGCCTTAGATGAAACTCAACCAACTCGAAGCTTCGTTACGAACGAGTAACATCCATTCGAAGCAAGCCATTTGACTTACATCAGACTTAACCAACTCAAAGCTTCATCATGAGTGTTGGAAGCCAACCTGACACCACACCATACGGGATAGCCATAAACAAGTAACTTCCACCCAAGCAAGACATCCAACTCAGCCAATAGATTAAAGTCCGTTATCCAAGAGCTTAACAAATTCACATTTATGCAAGGAACACTCAGAACCACAAGCCGCGATAGATATGACGACAACCAATTTTTGGACCGAATGGTCCCAACAACATACCGCTGGCATCCCAGACTGATAGGTTCGAAGACATACCTCTGGCGTCTTGGAATACAACCCTCAACTATGTGCCAGATCAAAAAGATTTGAAACGACCTTACAAATGGCGCTTTTACTGAACACTGAAACCCATAAGGTATTAAGTCAATTTGAGAAAAATCCCACTTTATTAATAAATCTGAGAAGGTTACATTTCAAGTGTGTGACAAACCCTAGTCTCTGGGGAGCTGGCATGCCAAGGCGGGCGCCATGACAACATTCCAGCAAAGGGAGCTAAGACTTGGTTGGAGCCGCCCTGAGTCACAACCTGCATCCCTTTATAGTTATGGTGGGATTGGCCACCTCCTCTCATAGCATGTCCTCAACCCAAGATGGTAAAACACACTTTTCTCTCTCTAGAATCTATTGATCCCCAGGCTTCATTTAATCATGCCTAGATTGTGTGAGAACACGAAATCTTATGAAACAAGAAATGGCACAAGACCCAAATTTTTTTTGTGAACTTACAATTTTTTGAAATTCAAGTGCTTTTTGAATTCTAAATTCAGAAATGAATTTATTATTTTGCAAGATTGTATATTTTGCCTTTAGTTAAAATTTGGACAAAGTATTGCAAAATAGTTTTAAAATTTTAAACTAAAATAGCACAAAAAAAAAATATCACTTGTTTGCAATTTGTTATTAAGTAAAATAGTTGTTAGATTAAGCAAGTATAGCACAAAAAATAAAAATATCATTTGTGTGCAATTTGTTATTATGTGAAATAGTTGATAGATTAAGCAGGTAATTGTAAAATTTTAAAAATTATATTTTTAATAAAAAAAATAACAAAAAACAGTTCAACATAAATTTCAGAACTTGTTTGCAATTTGATATTTGTATTTTAAGAATCAAATAAACTAAACAAATCTAGTATTAAAAAAGAAATGCTAAATTTCTACCAAATATTATTTAACAATCAAATCATTCACCAAAAAGATAATTAAAAACATCTAATAAATAAACATTTTGTACAATAGTCTTTTGAATAGAAGAGATTTCTTAAAAAATAAAATTTTGTTGAATGTTTCAAATCACATAGTCTTAAATAGTCTTGAATCTTCACAGAGTCAAAAATTCTCAACCAAATCATTTGGATTTGGAGTAGTAGCCCTTCCAACCCCTGTGTCTATTGAAGGTGATGTCCCGTCTTGAACAATTACAATTTCTTCAATCACTTTGTATCTAGATGGTTGAGGCTCCTTCATAATTGGAGCGATATCTTTCTCAGAGGGGCCCATATATCCAACCTCTTGAAACTCATCGGGCAAAACTGAAATACCAATTAGCCTCATCTTAACAAAACTCACTAAACTTCATCTAATTCTACAACCGCAACATGTCTGCCCTTTTGGACAGCACATGCACTAGTAGTGCCACTACCGCTAAATAAATCTAAAATCCAATCTATAGGATGAAAAAACATTTCAATTAATTTATTTACAAGCTGTTGTGGCTTTTGATATGGACAAGCCGCAAAACCAGTCATCAAATTTTTAAGTTTTGTTGTCACTGTAGGAAAATCAAAATGATTTTCAAAACCGATGTTTCTTGCAGTGTTGTAGTGCAACATGGATATCTTTCCATCGGTGGAGAAGGTACCGATGCTGAGATATTCGATCTCATTTTAGAGTCATGCGCCACTAGAATTGCGCACATTTGGTTTATACCTACAAACATCAAAAGCAAAAAGTCAAAAAACTAAATAACATAACATGTTTAAAATAGTAAATCGACTTGTGACTATATATGTTTAATTACAATCAATACTTACCAAATGACGTTCTCTATCCTTGCATTGCAGACTTCTAGTAGGGTCGTGTGAACATCTACTTGTTGCCAACTGGAGTGAAATATCACTATCCTCCAAAGCGGAGCAGTAGTGACCTCCAGAAAACCAGCAACGACTTCTTTCACTTCAGTGCACTTAAACGGGCGATCATCATTCAATGAGCCCGCAAGTTTAAACCCGCACGAAATATCCGCGACGTAGAGAGTGTAAGGTCTTCTTTTTACAAACTTGGTTATCTTTCTTGCATCACCTTGTTGTATTATACAAAAACAAGGAGGATTATCAACAGACTTGGGAATAAACGTCTCTTTGGAATCATCATCAATGTTTGAGTCTCTAGTCTATTGTGATTCTCTGTGTTTTTTCTCAGCCTTGGCTTTCTGAAGGTGGGTTCTGAACTATTCTAGAAGCTGCTCACTCTTTTTATCTTCACAACTTTGTGAAAAATAGAAGTACACTTATGCTAAGCATGACATTCAAATGTTAACTTTGTTACTAATGACATGAACTTATGCTAAGCATGAATGTTGATCTGAAAAACAATAATATGAAAGAAAATAAATGATGATAGAAATACACTTATGCTAAGCATGGATTATAATCTTTAAACCAATAATTGACAAGAGTAGTTAAGATATTAGAAATACACTTATGCTAAGCATGAGTCTCTCAAAAACTAAACTTGTACTTAAAAGTTGAATAATGATGTCAAAAATAACAATTTAAGAAATAGTTAAGAACAAACACCCATGCTTAGCATAAACAATGTTTGCAAATTGATAATTTAAAATTAAAATTTGTAAGAGAGCCTTACCATATCCCTGAATAAAATAAGAAATCTTTGGAGCTCTTCATCTTTTGAGTTGTTTGGGTACAACATCCTTTGGCATTCCTCCCAATCTTGGCAATTGAGGCTCTTTACCATAGCCTCTTGCACTTTCATGAAAAGCTTTTGTTTGAGAAAAACTACAATGATTAGATTTAAGATTTTGCACATGAGTTAAAAATAAGAATTTAGAATTAAAAAAACAAAATCACCTTTGAAATTCTTTTCCCATCTCAGCAAGGTTGAGCTATCCGTCGGCAACTCTCAACAAGACACTCACAACAACATCCTTTGAGGGGATGCCTTGCATATTTTTCCATTTTGATAAACCCATATATTGTGGAATTGGAACAAGAGTGGATTGTGTGGATTTTTTTTGGTGGAGAACGACCCTTTTGGGAGTTGTCCTTTTATTTCAAATGTGTCCTACTTGTCAAAAATTTTATCGACAAGGTCCCAAATCTGAAACAAAAAAAATTGCTCAAGGATTTTATTTTGATTTAAGAACAATGTCGAACAGAAGAACAATGTCACTAATAGGAAACAAAAATTACTACCCCTTTCGGAAGGCCAACTGAAAAAAATAATCATATTTCGTCAGTGAGAAGGCTGGATTTTTTTCATCGAAGACTAGCCCAGTCTCATGTGCACAAAGGCACTTCAATTGTATGTTTGTTTTGTCCCCTTCTTTGTGAAGCCTCAAGTACTCCTTATGGAAAAATCTAACTCGTTGTATAACAGTCATCTTCAATTTGTAATCTTGGTCGATATTATGGTCCCAGGCAAGGAGCTTGGCTTCCTCAATAGTCAGCTCGACAAATACTATAAGAATAACTTGTCTAAAAGACTGCACATGAGGATACTCAATAGAGAGCTCCATTTTAGCTTGCAAGCTATGAATTCTGCCCAAAACAAAAAAATTGTAGGTATCTACACACTGAATATCAAAATCTGCCACTGCCACTGTCGGACATTCAGCAAGGTCAACAAGGACAATAAGGGAGTAACTATGGCTTGGGTGTGGTCCTTAAATTTTATCTTTAAATTATGTACATGGGATGAATTGGGCTCCCTAACCTCCATGGGCCTGTCACCGGTGGTTGGGTCAATGGGGGGCCTATCACATTGTTCAATATCAAGAATAAAAGTTGTGGCTTGGATTTTTTTGGTTTCATGAATCACAGCGCGCATTTATGCTACATCGCTACTGGCCCCAAGTAGATTTAAGTCAGAAGCCTGGGGTTGGGGTTTCTTCCTGGAGCTAGGATGTGAGCCCTTGCGAGCCATGGTTTTAGAGCCTCTTGATTTTGGAGGGGAGGAGATATCTTGAGTTTTCTCCAAAGCGCTTCTTTTTCTCTTTGGAGCTGAAATTAGGCCTGTTCCAACAGTGGATTCAGGTGTTTGGTTGTCTTTCTGACTGAAGGAAACCAACTTGCTCTTGCGTGAGGATAATGATCTCACCGATTTATTAAGGGCAGGGTCCTCTTTTTTCTCAAGGGCTTCAGCGGCCATTCGTATTGCAGCTTTCAATGTCTGAAAACAACAATAACAGCCATTACAAAAAACCATAGCCATGCTAAGCATAAAGAGCAAATCAATACTCAAATGTTAATGCATTGCAAAAAAAAATAAAAGTTACAATTGTCTTTATGGCATGCTCACACAGACGGATTTTCATGAATCCATTCTCCAAAATGTATAACAAAACTTTCTTGTCAATTGCTCTTGTCACAATGTTAGTAAAGCCATCATCCTCGTCTGCAACCGCTACCTTCCAAAGCACGTGTCCTTGTGCTTTGAAGGTAGATGGCCCTTTGCCAGAAGTATCAATAGTCCAGAGGAAGAGGTCGATGAGTTTTTGGCCCTCATAGCCCTTGGTAAAGTAAAACATGTGCTTAGTCATGTCTACTTTTTGAAGATTTGAAGGGTTTATAGGTGGACGAATTTTGAGCTAAGCCATTTGAACGTCATTTACAAAAAAACAAAAAAATATCACAAAAGACAAAAAACTTTTAAGGACAAATCTCAACAAAAATTCGTCGTCCGTCAAAGTGTCCTAAGATTAACAATCTTGAGAAGCTTATGCTTTCGCTAATAGAACAATTGGATAGCTAAATCAAAGCCAAAGAGCGCAACAAGAGCAAATGAAATGGCAAAGGTGCGTTATGCCTTGTCCGTGCTCCTTAAATAGTAAATAGGGACCTGGTGGTTGCCGTCTTTCAATTGTTAGATTCAACGGACCAAGGTCAATGCCATGCTTGGAGTCTATATGGTGGCATTTCCGCCCACTTAAAATGTTTTTCACTCGAACGTTGATAACATTTCTGTTTTAGCTCGGAATTGGGCGCCGTAAAAAGGAAAACTACTAAAAATTTCAAAATATTTTCAACTATGTTTCTTAAATAGTATACGAGGACCTGGTGGGCGTCATCTTTCAAGTGTTATGTTCAACGGACCAAGGTCAGTGCCATGCTTAAAGTCTATATAGTGGCATTTAGGTGCATGCCAGACGTCACTTCAAAATATATTTCACTCAAACGCAAATAACATTTCCATTTCAACTTGGAATTGGACGACGCAAAAGGGAAAATTGCTGAAAATTTTCAATTGTGCATTATAAGTACGCCCATGCTCGTCACGTAACATATATTTCGTTCCAACGCTAATAACATTTCCGTTTTAGCTCGGAATGGGCAACAAAAACAGAAAAATTCTTGAAAATTTTATAATATTTTCAACTATGCATTCGATTACAACACTAGCTAATTTGAAACCCAACTTTTTCACAAATTTTTTAGTGTCATAATTTTGCCCTAATTTTTTTGAAAACCCGAAATCTTTATCTAACTACCGTTGCCATGTGGACCAATTGAAATCTTGAAATCAGGGTTCTACGTAACGTAGAATTTTTCAAATATAAATAAAATAAAAACTTTTAAAATATATTGATGTTTCGTCGGACAACATGTGGAAATGGTATTGGTTGATGAGGCCTGCCCTTCCAACTCATCACTGCCTGAAGAGACATTATATACAATGATGCCATTTTGACGTGTGTTGAGGTGGAAGAAGATTGGAGTCTAAACTACATCAGGCGGGAACTATTGCTCCTACAAGATGATGTACTTTCAGACTTCAGATTCATTTTCAATGGTAAACTCATAAGTAACTGTAAACACTTGATCTTTTATGAATAATTTCAATCAAAACTTTCTAATACAATCTCTGTACTAATTGTAACTAACTTTGTATAAGTTTTATGCAGGTATGTAAAAGACATGAGCTCGAGATCAAATACAAAGATATTGGTGAAACAATCCAACTTACGGATGAACATTGAGATTCACTATCAGCAAATACATGCCAATCATCATGTTTTTTTCTCAATATAGAAAATTGCATTCCAGTATTACACTATGGACACAACCCGATTGTAAGAATTTATATTGATATCAATAAACAAAACCCATAAACGAGTTGTTTACATGTAAATGATTGTATCTTTTTCTTTTGACGTGTTACTATTTACAAATAGATCTCTATTCAATCAATTTTTTTATATTTTCTTTATCAGTATTAGGAACTGATAAGGGAACAACTCCTTCTATAATCTCGCCCTCCTCTGTTTTGGGAAGAGCCTCAATGCCTTTTAAGACAAGAGCACTCTCAACTATAATATTGTCTTCCTCTGTATTAGGAAGGACTTTTTTTCCTTTTTGATCATATAAAATAAGATCTGCATCCTCAGCAACCTGAAAGGCTGTTAAGACAGGAGCAGCTTTCTTTTGAGGGCCCTCGATCCCAGGTGCAAGGCTTACACCATACTGGACATAGGTTCTGATCAACTCTTGCCGAAATCTATATACATCATCAGGAGTATATGGCTCAAGAGTGAACTGTCATCACAAAATATGAGAATAAGCAAATTACAAACAATGATAGTAAAAACATATGAATCAAAATGAAAGGAACTACAAATAAACAGAATATTATCTTTTCAATATCTACATCCATTTATAAATGATACCACTCAAAAAATAGCTTCGTATTGTACAAGACGAACCATGCACAACTAAAAGCGTCGTTTTGTTGTACACACTGCATATATAAAACAAAAATTAGTAATATTATGATAGAAATTTAATTTATGCTATGACAATAGATTTGAATTAAAAAAGAAATACATGCATATCAGAGATAAATTGAATATACCTTGAGAGATCTAATGGTTATCTCTCCAATTGAAGTTGCCATTGTTTTCTCAAACGACATCATGAAATTGAGAATCAAATTCTCTATGTGTATTTGTAGCTGAGTTTAATTTTACACATAGAAAATTTGATATTTCCTCCTTATTTATCTTTACAGAAAGAATGTTCAAGCTCCAATGCCGACTGCAACAACCAAAATACAAAAATCGGTAAATCCATATTTATGAAAGAATATCTTACTTATCAAAGCACTAAAGCATGCAACAATCCAGATTAAAGCAACAAAAACAAAAGAGAAATCCTTACTTATTTTCATATGGAATCAAATAAAATTTCGCCACAGGACTGCATTCGATAAAATATACAGCCTTCTCAAAATTGGCCTCTTTCGCCTTTATCGCTCCCATGAAAAATGGACTAACAACAAAGACTGTACCATGAGAATCGAAACTAATACTATTCTGCAAACTACTATTACATCTGAAATTTCTAAGGTTTTATCTTTCAGCTCGGCAAAAATTTTGGGACCTAATCTAAAGCTTGTACGTGTATTTGGAAGAAAAAAATCAAAAAAATTGTCAAGAAGATCAATTTTATTAGCTAGGTAGGCTTCGTATTGATTATAATGGTCAAAATCAAAATAAACTTGGGCTGGATCATATGGAATTCTTACAAAAAGATTATGTACAGGAGTAAAAATAGAAGTGGAAACAATATTTACAGATTTTTTGTCGAGCTCCTCTTGAGTAATCAACACTTTTAGTGAAGAAACCTGCTGAGGAGCTGAACGAATAATAGGAGGAGGAAGGGGTGAAGATTCTCGATCTGAGTCAGATTCTCTAGCATCTGACTCAGAGCTCAAAAAGATACGAGGTCTCTTGGCTGGGATAACTCTAGGAGAAAGAGAAGCAGCTGGTCTTTGAGATGCAGCCTTTTTGAGGACTGGCTGCTTCCTCTTCCTTCTAGAGGTAGTCGGCAAGTCAGTTCTATCCAGAGGCAGGTCTCTAGAGGTGCTGGCATTATCAACATGCAGACCAGAATATCGGTCCCGAAGCCTTCTGAGAATGACGAAATTCTTTAGCATGATGGTGACACGCTTACCATGCAATGCCAAAAGACAAGTATCTTCAAAAAAATGGGATAAACAATCTTCTGCAGCACCCTATAAGGCCTGCATGGCTGTCATGACAAAACAAATATTTAGCCCAAGTAACAGAGTGACATTCCTCACAGATCGGCTGAAAGGAGCTCTAGGGATCAATAATTCAGTTGATCTTTGGAGTTTTCTAATCTCCCTCAGCCAGACTTGCTTCCTACCACGTCTACGGCCAGTACAAGGGGGAACATGGGAATGGGATGGCTATACAATGGTTATGGCACGGGCAGTGGATTTGGTCCTGGCCACCATTCTTAGAAGAAAAAAAAAAACAAAAAAAAAGTTTGAACAAAAGCAAAGGGGATGAAAACAAAAAAATTTGCGATAAAAAGGTGTTTGAAATCGATACCAAAACTGAATATCTGTTTCGAACACTCGATCTCTTGATATTCTTGTACTCCTTGTCATGTCTTTTGTTGTTTTCATGCAGTACAAACAAGGGTGTTTAGAGTTAGCACCATGAGATACATTGAACATACATTTTAATGTCTTCAGATCTCCTGCTAAATGCCATTCAATGTTGAAAGTGCCAATTCCAGGAATATTGAGTGGAACTCCCTCCATGTGATTATTTATGGTGGTAGGATATGATGTTCTATCCATGAGGTAATGTTATGGTCTTCTTTCATCACCTATAAGAGAATACAAAAAAGTGATTAGCCTCATAATATCAACAAGAGAAGATTTTCCAAATGAAATTCATATTCAAATGATTATTCCTATTTATTATGCGAAGGAATTGCTACTGAAATGCTTCCAACCACCAGATATCATTTTCTGATTGAACACTAAAATCGAGGCCTTTTGAGTCTTCTGAATTTGAAAGTGCTCCATTCATGATCGTGAGACTGACTCTTTCCATTTTTTGTCCTTTTATAATTTC
This sequence comes from Diphasiastrum complanatum, assembly GCA_029204225.1. Taxonomy (NCBI): domain Eukaryota; kingdom Viridiplantae; phylum Streptophyta; class Lycopodiopsida; order Lycopodiales; family Lycopodiaceae; genus Diphasiastrum; species Diphasiastrum complanatum. The sequence goes on from CM055110.1 coordinate 21,552,111, forward strand.
AAACTCATCTAACTTGAGAACAACTATCAACTTGTTATTGACATTCTCATTTGTAATACCGTAAAAATTTATGATGAATATTAATAACTGATTAATATCAATAAATAAATTGTTATAAGCTAGACTTTCTCCTTTCGAGCAATACACTTCATTGATATGAGATGGATTACCAACTACTATCTGCATATCTTGGTTTAACATGTCTTTTTTTTTTAAAAAGATGACACGGTTGTGGGATTGGAAACTTTTTAATATTTACCTATGCAAATGCCTGCTTTATCATCTTAAAGATTGTTGCATATGCTTCCCTACTGATGCTAGAAAAGTCACATGCCCCCTTAAGCAATGTAGTGTCTAATATTTCTCCAACTTCATCCATAATGCTATCAGTAACTGAAGCCTTAATCTTTTTCATTTTGTTATTATTTAACATTGATTTCATAGATTTAGAGGTCAAGATAGAGCCTAGTGAGTTTCCAATTGAAATCTCATCGGCCAAATGGTCTTCAACAACCAATGCTGATCTGCATTGCAAAGATAATGTTCATGAAAATGTCAGTAGAAATTAGGACACTCATAGTATTCACAGCAGTATATAATAAGCAAATCAATAGAAAGTTGAAATGAATAAATAACAAAATTAGTGATTATGAATGAATCAAAAAGTTCAAGCAATATCAAATAAGCTATAACTTTACTTGAATGCATGGATTCATCTTTTTCTATGACCTCCTCTGGATGATAGATCACATATGTCCTTGTTTACTAGTCTTTTCTTCTTGTTGCTTCAGACCTTTCTATTGAGCACATCCATATCTTTAACAAGAGACAAATATGAGATATGCATGGATTGAAATGCAGTTTTTATCTCATCATTACTAGCTGTATAATGATGCAAAGAAGATTTCAACCTTTGGATCTCCTTCTTGAGCATCTCATTTTCATCCAAACAAGTTTTCATCTTTGTAGATATTTCTTCGCACTCCTTTGATATTTTCCTTGATTCCTCTTCCAAATAATGTATTATTTGCATTGAATGTGCATTCCCATAGAGCATTAAATTCTCACAGTAACCCAAAAGGCCATTTTTACCATGACACATATAGATTATTAACTGACTCACCGAATGAAAATCTGGATGTTGCAATGAACATGGATCAATAGGATACAATGTTCCTGATGACCTTAAATCTACATGCTTTAGCTTTTCCTCCCTGTATCGGACCATATCAGAAGTTGACAATTTGGGTTGCTTTGAATTTCTTGTCCTAAGCGGAGCATATCCTGGTGACAGATCCACATGAAGATGATAAAACTTTGTCATCAATACCGTAGTATAGTAACAAACAACACAATGACAATAACAAAACTAGAGATGGCGCTAATGACTCTGCTGGAGATGGAGATGGCACTAAACACTTGTTTTTGACTCTGGAGATAGAGATGGCGTAGGTTTTGTTTCAGAAATGTCATTCCTAATTCAAATTTTTGAGTGTTCCCAACTATTGGGAGGGAATATTTCAGCATTTTGAAAATTATTATATAACTATGGTTAAGCACCAGTAAAGTTTGATGTGACTAAACTAAGGTGCATTCATTTACATGGAAAGTAGTGCAGGCAGATGCGTAAAGAAAATAGAAAATGATATTATAATCACTTTAAAGTTATTTTTCTCTCTCCTACATGGCATTTCTTATAGGGCCCTCTTTGGGACCATATTTTCTCTAATGCAAGCTTTCCTTCCTTCACAATTACTGTCTTTGGTGGTTTCATCGGAGGTTCATCAGGAATGTGTCGAACACCAAATCTTGTAGGATCCATATGGCTTAAGATTTGATCATCTGTAAGTTCTGCATGCTATGGTCATCATATTGACCGAAAATGAGATGGGTGTATCAAGAGTATGGTCTTCCATGGGAATGTCACTTACTTTTAATTTGTCATCATGTCGACACATGTAACTCTCTTTAAAATCAACAATTGTTAGTGCTTGGTTTGAAGCATCTCCCTTCTGAATTGCTGGCTTGATCATCCAAGTCAATGGATCAACTTTGACTGCTTGCTCGCGATTCTCAAATGTGATTTTGCCCATACTAGTTGTGAATTACTTGTGCAACTCGTAACCAAGGATGTTCCAATAAAACACAATAAACTGATAGTGCTTCTGGTAAGACTGTTGAATTTCACGCGTGTGGACTGTCCACTACATGTACTTGTGATCTCCTAAGGTGTGTAGATGCACCAAGATCAAAACTAGATTGAGATTGAAGATCTATCTTTGATTCTATGGCAAAAACACACTACTACATGCATTCAATCACTTACAACTCTCACTCACATATGTGGGAAGTGTTCCAAAAGTAATCTAAGTAAAAACAAGCTGCTCTCCTCGGGTAGAGAGAGAAAATCATCAATAGCTCTCGGGTAGAGAGAGAAAGCTAGAAAATAACTTACACTCAAAATCCACTCAATCTCAAAATCAATTAGATCCAAATGAGGAGTACAATGATATGTGAGAGATTTCAACTAGTTTAGTCTAGTTTAGTCACATTTTGGTAAATTGTCAATAAGAGGCCAAAACTCATTTTAGACTTAGAGATAAACTTTTTGAAGTTATATTAGTTTAAATTACATTCAATAAACACTTTTGGAAAGTGTGAGAAAGTTGGTAGTCGAGTTTGAGAGAGATTCAAATTTGAACTTTGGGTACATTGAATCTAGACCCAAAAATAGTAGGGTTTACATTTCGGAGGGAAAGCCAAGTGGTCAAATAGGGTTTGAAAACTCTATAAAAGGATGTAACTCGTGGAGAGACACATCTTCTCTCTTCTCTCTCTCATTTCATCATTATACATGGTTCTCTTTGGGTTCTACTACTCATTGGTGCACTATCTTGGTGTTATCTTGCAATTATATGTGTAGAATGATCATTTATTGTTATTTTTGGTTCCACACGTGTGAAATACAGTAGGGTACTGTAATTGTACGGACAACAAACATATTTTATGTTTTGGTTCATGTTTGATCAATATCTCTTAGAGTTTGCATCTCATTTTGTATGTAGATGCTGATTTTTCTACATTGGCAGGATTGTTGGTTTGCTCCTTATTGTAACCAAAGATTTGGGACATGGATTGGATCTTGAATGATCTGAAATCCTTCACATGGTATCAGAGCTCTTGTGTTTCAGGTTATGAAAGGATCAGCCATCTTTAGCAAGGATTTGGAGGAGTGACCAATGCTAGACCATGCTAGATTGATCTCTACTCAAAAATCAGCATTTTTGCATGTGTAGAATTGATCTTTTGTAGGTCAAAACTCAATATAGGGTTATATACTTGATCAATTCCAATTTCACACTTGTATTACTGGAATTAGATGATTTTTGGTACATTAGGAAGGTCTCATTGGAGTCTACAAGAAGATATACCAAGTTTCTAGAAATTGCATGTAGAATTTGAGATATTCAATTTTTTGTGATTTTGTCAAAACCCTAATTTTGATTGGATCTCTAGTTTGTGAGGTTACTGAACTTTATTTGAGTGTGTTTCAATCTTAGGAAGTTGCAAGAATCATTAGATTGAGGATAGATCATAGGTTGATCAAGATTTCACTATTCTATGTGTTGATTTTCTAGTTAGAAGTGCTAGAAGAGATTTGAGAGGTTCCATATCTTTGTGATTTCTTCTTGAGTTCATTTTCTGACATTCAAGAGAGTGCTTTGTGCATTGGAACAGGCTGAAAGAGAAGATCAGGTCACTTCAACATGGCTATAAGTGGTGGATTTATGTTGGAGAGCAATGATAGGCTTACCTCAATCAACTATTCTACTTGGAAGGTGAGGATGGAGTTCTTATTGGAGATGAATGAGTTGATGGAGATTGTTGCAGGTGTGGAGGAGAGACCTCAAGCACCTCAAGATCAAGTGAGGTATGACAAGAGAGCAAAGAAAGCTCTACACATGATTAAGATGAATGTTACCAATGAACTTCTCAAGGAAGTTGGTAAGTGCACATCATCTTTGGAGGCTTGGGAAGCTTTGAAGAAGCTTTACGAATCCAAGTCTACATCAAGAGTGCTTACTCTTAGGAGGCAAATCTTTCAAAGTTTGCAAAAAAAGGAAGAGAGTACTCATGCTTTTGTTTTAAGGGTTAAGGCATTCAATGATGAGTTAGCATGTATTGATGAAAGCATTAAGGAGGTAGAGCTTGTTCAAGTTATACTTAATGGCTTGTTGGATGATCATGCTAATCTTGTTCAAAGTTTTGCTATTCAAAAGACTTTGCCAAGTATTGTGGATTTGCAAGAGATCTTGGTGAATGAGGAGTATACGCTTCAATAAAGAGGAGGTGGATCTACATCGACATCTCATTATGAAGAGGATGCTATTTTCATCAAAGGCAAGTTCAAGGGCAAAGGCAAAGGCAAGTGGTCTAAAGGGCAAGATCAAGGTGAGACTTCTTCTTTTGGCAAAAAGAAAGATAAGTCTAAGCTGAAATGCTTTTATTGTGAAATAAAAGGGCATTTTGCAAATGAATGTTTGAAGAAACAAAGAGATTAAGGTAGCAAGCAAATCAACTTTACTACTAATGATGAGGGTCTAGGTGGTGGTGATTCTCTTTTGATGTGTTCATCAAGTCAAATATCAAGTGAATGTGACAAAGATTCATGGTGGATTGATAGTGGAGCTAGCTCACACATGACTAGTCACAAGGAGTTCTTTACTTCTTTGGTCACTTATGATGGAGCCAAGAAAGCAATTCACATGACCAATGGTGGTAGGTGTGATTGAAGGTATTGGTTCGATTTCTATTTGTCTCTCTACTAATAGGAAAGCAAGACTTGATGGTGTTCTTTACATTCCTTCACTTTCAAAGAATTTGTTAAGTGTTGGTCAAATGATAGAGAAAGGATACATGGTAAAGTTTGGGGGTGATGCTTGTTTCATTACAAAGGAAGAAATCTTGGTTGCTAGTGGCAATAGACAAGGTAGACTTTTCAAGCTTGATGCTTTTGTTATGGCTAACAAAAAGGATGGAATGGAAAAGGAGATTGGTCTCAACTTTCCAAAGTTACCTTTTAGCATCAATAAGATTGGTGGATCTTATGCAAAGTCTAACAAGCCTCCTTATGCTAGATCTAGGTCAAGATCTAATATGCTTCTTGGAGATGTTCATCTTTGTGCTAACTTGGCTAGTCTTGAGGATAATGATGGTGTTTCAATGGTTCTTCATGGCAAGTGCAAGCATGGAAAAGGTAAGGAAAGAGCTAACTTCATCAATGGAGGTGAAGGTTCTTCCTTGGAAAAGATTCTTGCTAATGATTTCTTTGATCATATGGAAAAGGATGTTGCTAGGTGCATGCCTGAAGGAGATGGTTCTTCTACACTCTTTTGTTATAATTTCAAGAAAGTCATTTTTCCAGCAAGTGGAGTCACATGTCTTCATAAAGAGAGTAGATCAAATGGTTCTATCAAAAGACTTAGTGAGGGAGATAGTCATAAGTCAAGAAGAAGAGAAGTATGTGAAGAGTTCAAAGTAGGATGTACTTTGAATGATGTCATTGTGAATGATAGTGAGGAAGAATCATTATCATATGAGTCATTACCTAAAACATTGAATAGAAGTTCTTGTTTGAAGAAAGAGAATACTTCAATCATCCTTATGTTGAAGGTACTAATCATTTTTTTCATGGCTTCTAATGTCTTTGAGGTTTCTACTTCTTATGATGCAATCATTAAGAGGGAGTCTTATGAAGGAAAGAGCAATGGAAGATTGGTTCTTGGGAAGAAAAAATTAATATTTTTATAAAATACTAATTTGAATTTATGTTGAATTCATAAAAAATAACTTAAAACAAAGAAGTTTTAATATTCTAGAGAAATTTGTTACTACGTAATTTTTTAAATAAGTAAAATAAATTTTTTTATCGATTTTAGTATTTTTATATTTAATGATTTTGTTTGTTATTAATTAATTTAAAATATGTTGAATATATTGTCAAAATTTTATAGCTAATTTTTTTAGTATGATTTTAGTTTTTAACAAAAGATGATATTGTTTTAGCATGATAATACAAAATTTGCAAAGCATTTTGAATATAGGCATTTTTTAAGAATTTTTTAAAAATTTACAAATAATGAGTCTCCATGTTTCATTTCTCTTTTTTCTGGTCACCATGTTTGATAGACTGAATTCGAAAAAACATTAAATAAATTATTAATTAATTGTTGTGGCTTTTGGTAGGGACAAGCCACGAAACCCGTCATTGGATTTTTTAATTTTTTTCGTCACGATTGGATACTGGAACAAGTTTTCAAAACTTGTCAGTCCGAAAGTGTTGTAATGAAGCATCGAACGTTTGCCATCCAAAGAATATGTGAAAGTACTGTACTTTAGGACCATAAATAGATCTACAAAAGATCCACAAGAGTGATTGGATGCTTGCTTAACAATCTATCAAAAAACTAGACACAAAAAAGTTGATCTAGATTGGCAATTTGACAAACAACAAGCATTAACAATCAAAAGGATTGATAAACATTGAGATCCGAGCTCACACGTGTGTACTACAGGCTGTAGTACAGCCTTCAACCTGAGAAACAAGTAGAAATTGATTTGGTTTCATTTGGATCAACAAAACTCAATGTACATAGTGAACTAGCTTGAGATTGCCAATGAGCTCCAAAAATTTTCTATCTTCTCACTATGGAGAGAGGGAATACATAGCTTGAGATTGCCAATGAGCTCCAAAAATTTTCTATCTTCTCACTATGGAGAGAGGGAATACATAGCAAATTCGACTTCCTTCTTGAAGTTAGGTGGATTTCCAGCATGTAATAAGGAAGTTAACTCACTCTCCTTGACCTAAAATGAAACCCTAGTCTATTTCCTAGAGTTATGCTTGGTAGGTAGCTAGTTGGTCAAATTTTCACCTTAAACTTAGGTGTAGGTCCTATAAAGTAGGGATGACCACCAAATAGACATGACCAACTCTCTTGACTTGACCTAACCTACATTAGTATGGGTTTCCCATGTGGCATCATGGCCTCACATGTGTGGAACCCACTTGTGTACACAATTTACACTATTCTACATGGTTTTTGATCACGCTAGATTTGCCATTTTTTGACAATTCTTCACAGAATAATCACCGATGATTATGTATTCTATTTCATTGCAAAGTCGTGTTCCTCCCGAGTTCCTGACATTGGGCTTGTACTTGACATGAAATATTACAAGTAAAATAAATTTAAAATTTTAACTTTAAAATAAAAAATTCAAAATAAAATTATAAATTAAAATACGAATTATGATTCCGTCATCTGAAATTCATTTGGTATATCCGATGCAGAGTATATAAAATTTTAAAATTTCTCTGCAATCGCCCTCCTCAACCGAGTAGAAGCATGGTTGATCATCGACATTTTTGGGAAGGTAGGTCTCTAATGGATCCTCCTCCGCAATGGTCTCACCCTGTGCCAATCTCTCTCTATACATTTTTTTTGCTTTTGCCTTCAGAATATGCTTTTTGAATTGTTCGAAAAAGAAAAAGTTATGCTTAGCATGGGAGACATAAAATATAAAATAGAATGGAAGACTTAAAATATCAAAACGAAATAATTAAATAAAGAAAAAGCTATGCTTAGCATAGGAGACATAAAATATAAAAAAGAAACAATTAATAAGCACCTATGCTAAGCATGGGTGAAATAAATACCATGTCTCTAAACAAAATAAAAAATACTCAAAGATTCATTTCGGTTGTTCAGAGGATAAAGCCTCTGACACTCTTCGAAATCTTGACAATTTAGCCCTGTCACAAGGCTTCTTGAATTTTCATAAATAATTTATGCCTGCATTTAAAAAGTACAATTGTTAAAAATCCAACAAAATCATGAAAATCACTTTATCACAAAAGGTAACAAGAAAATAAATATTTAGATTATGACTATTACCTTTGAAATTCTTTCCCCATTTCTGTCAGAGAAATTTGACCATCGACAGCTCTAGAAAGAACACTAATTATTAGCTCTGAAGAGCTAATCCCTTGCATATTCTTTCTCTCTAATATTCCCATTTCTGTAGGGATTGGCTTCAGAGTTTGAGTGCTGACAACTCTTTTCTTTGACTTTTAGACACTCTGAGCAGGTTGGCCTTTTATTTGAAAAGTTTTCCATTTATCAAAAAATTTATCAACAAGGGCCCACACCTAAAATAAAAAAAGAAAAATTTATTGATAAGGAATTTATGGAGTATTAAAATTGAGGTCAAAATTTTAGTCTGATAAAACAATTTAAAAGGATTACAACATATATTATGACCAAAGCATTCCATGATAAGGATAGCAAAAAAAATTACCTGGCCACTACAAAAAACAAGCTGAAAAATATTATCATATTTTGTAAGTCTCTGCGTAGGATTTTTCGAATCAAAAGACAGGCCTATCTCTTGAGCACAGAGTGCTTTCAGCTCTAGTTGATTCAAATCTCCTGCTTTGGAGACTCTCACGTATTTTTTGTGAAAAAATCGAATTCTTTGTATCATGGTCATCTTCATCCGGTAGTCCTGATCAATATTATGGTCCCAAGCCAATAATTTGGCTTCTTCCACTGTCAGACTAGCAAATGCAACAACACTCATAGTTCAAAAGATTGGAATATGGAGATACTCTTGAGATAACTGTTCCGGGCTTGTAAATTGTGTATGCCCCCAAGAACAAAAAAATGATATGAATCTAATAAAGAAAAATCAAAATTTGCAACAGCGTTGCATTCGTTGGGATCAACCAAAACAACAAAAGAAGTAACTATGGCCTGTGTATGATCTTTAAATTTTATTTTTAGGTTATGTACATCTGTTTCATTCGGTTCTCTTACTTCCATTAGCCTGTCTCCTGTTATTGGGTCTACAGGTGGCCTATCACATTGATTTATATCTAAAATCAAAGTTGTTTTTTTAATTTTTTTTGTTTTATGGATATCTAATCTTAATTTGACAAGCTCAGAGCTATCTTGTAAGGGGCAGATGGATGCACCAGGTAGAGACATCGATGGTTCGGTGGCGGCTTTCTTGCTTTCAGCAGATGGGATGGACTTATGGTGATGTGTAACCATGGTCTTTGGGCGTGACTTGGGTCTAGTGAGAGAAGACTTAGAAATATTATGAGATCTTTTTTTTAAGAATGAGGGACAACTACATTTCATCCTCAACGTTTTTAGAGGCCGACTTTGTGACCTGAGCAGTGGTAGAAACAGGCTTGGGAGGTCCAATCGATACACCTTTTTAACTCCGTAATGAATAGACCGGATCTTTCCCCTCAACAATAGCAGCTAGAACCATTTTCAAGCATTGCTTCATGCTCTGGACAGAAACAAAAATCAAGTTTAAAATATAATGAGTAAAGGCTTTTACCTAAAAGTTCAAGGAATTTTATATTTAGTAACTACTATGCTAAGCATGAAACAAATGTAGACATACTTGAATAAAAATAAGTTTTATAATTACACACCAAAGTAACTAGAGCTTTATCAAAATAGGCTTTGATGGCCTCGTCCTGGCAAAGTCGAATCTTTATCATAGTCTCGTTTGGAATGAAAATAGAACGAGACTTATCCGTCTCCTTTACAAGTACGTTCACAAAACCTTCTTCCTCCTCCTCATTTGGTTGATCAGCAAGCAATCTTCTTTGAACTTTGAATTGTGAGTCTCCCCTGCCAGGCTTATCAACTAAATGAATTAAAAGCTCCGACAACTTTGTGTTGTTGACCCCTCTGGTGAAGTAGTACATGAATTTCTTCTTATCTTTCAGTGGAATATCTTGAGGTTTATTCGAAATTTTGAAAGAAATCCTCGACATTTCAAAAATTATCAAAGATAATTGAAAATCTGCAAAGAAAAAGATTCTTTAGAAAAATTTAAATCACTACCTGAATGAAAATACTGAAAACTTTAATAAGACAAGCAGTTTTTGTGAAAAATCTTTAAAAATCAAAACTAAAAATTCAACATATTTTCTTACAAAAAATCTCAAAAGTATTACTTTTTTCATACTAAGCCTTGTAAAATAGGAAAAATACAAGTAGCGACCTATGCTGAGCATAGGTTGCATCTTTAGTCCTCTTCTAACCTATGCCCAACACAGGTTAGCAAGCAGATTGCGAAGACATCCTATGCTGAGCATATTTGGGACTAGAGCACGCGAGTGACGACCTATGCTGAGCATAGGTTAGAAGAGGACCAGAGATGTAATCTATGCTCAGCATAGGTCGTCACTCGCGCGCTCTAGTCCCACCTATACTTAGCATAGGATGTCTTCGCAATTTGCTTGCTAACCTATGTTGAGCATAGGTTAGAAGAGGACCAGAGATGCAATCTATGCTTAGCATAGGTTAGCAAGCAAGTAAGAATAGAAAAATCCCATTGGCTTCCTATGTTGAGCATAAGTTGTTACTAAGGACCCGACCCTCCTCTTCAGATACAAGCTCTGCACAATTAGAACATTGTTCTTTTGAACAAGTTTAATCATTGAGTGATGAGTCAAAAGCTTCAATTCACTCAAAAACTGATTCTAGTAAATCAACAGATCCGCGTAAGTCTGTTGATCCACGACGTTCAAGCTTTTCTCATGTCCGTAGGAGACCTTCTCAAAGTGATGTTTGTTGTGTTAAATCTAAAAGGGCTATATCCATTGAAAATTTAGAGCCTTATGAGGGTCCAGAACATCCTAAGGTTGGAGCCAGAATTCCGAGTCATAAAATTCCAACACCTTCTCAACCAGTTCAAGCACCTACTAGTGTCACAGGTTCAATTTATAGATCAGACTCCAAACAAAAAGAAAAATACAAGAGAGACTTGAGATTCTCACATGATTTAACGAATCGTCAAAAACAGTTGATTACAAAATCCAAGATTTGAAAGGTATGGAATATTATTTGCTACTCATCTTGTTGTTTGCAAAAGTTGAGTATCAGAGAAATTGAAGAATTAAGATCGAACTTTTTTTTACGAAGTAAGGATGAGAGAAATTACTATTTGTGTGCAACAGTGAGGTTGGACAAAAAATCATTTTCATATTTTTTAAATGCTTTGGAGGTTTGTCGCAAAGCTTACAAAGCAGTTCACGCAATTAGAAACTCACGGCTTCAACGAATGCATGTACGACTTCAGAAAGACCCAACATTACAGGGATCCTTATAGGGTCGAACTGTTTCTCCAAATGCTTTAAATGCAACTGCTTGGCTAAAGCATTTCATAGATGTGCACGAAGAGAAATTGTCTAATTCCTTATATTTTCACTTGCTGGATAATTTTACAAAATTAAAAATATTTTTGATGTACAAAGAATTTTCCAAAACAAAAAATATTTCCTATTTGAGTTACTCATATTTTCTTAGAATTTGTAATAGAGATTTTGGACTGGTAAAGATTTTCAAAAAATCACGAATGAAAGTATGCTCCACTTGCGAGTTGTTAAAGTCTGCAAAGCAACTTGTAAAGACCAATGACGAGAAAGGTAAATATTAATCAAATTTGTCATTCATTTTAATATCTTTTGTTTAGAAAAAATTTATGTTGTAGTCTTTTTTAGTACCATTATGGTACGATCTTTACTCTATAAAATAAGTGAATCATTATATTTTTAGTGGATGTTGCAAAAACTCTTCAACTGCACAGAGATCAACAAACAATTGAAAGACAAAAGTTGGCCAAGCATCGAAAGAAATATTTGGAATGTCCACAAAAATGGGCCTTGTTATTGATGGCATGGATCAGAAAAATCATTTTGTCAGAGTGCCCAAAAATTTGAACAAGGCAGATTTTATTCAGGTTCATCTCGTTGGAGCACTTCTGTTTAATGGCACTTTGGAGTCCAAGGTCTTTTTTAATTATCCCAATGTTCGAAATGATCCAAATTTGACGATCACCATTGTACATAAGATAATTTGCGAATATGGTGAAAATCTTCCAGAAATACTTTATTTGAAGCTTGACAACATTGCTAAGGAAAATAAAAACCAAACTGTTTTGGCATACTTGTCCATGCTAGTGGAGAAATTTTTTTCAAAAAAATAAAAATAGGATTTTTGTTGGTAGGACATACCCACGATCAAATTGATGAAATGTTTAGTTGCTTTTCTAAGAGGTTCAGACGCAAGAAAGCATTTTCATTATTAGTGCTTCAAAGCATTGTTGAGGAATCGTATGTGCCAAAGCCAAACGTGTCATTAATCAGACACACATATGACTTTCGTGATTATGTTAAGACGTCCAACGAAACAGAGTGATGCGTAGCTAATATTAATGATATTAGCTTTTAGCACCAATTTAAAATCAAATGTAATGAATCAAACATTATATTATTATGGGGAAAACTATTTTCAAATTCAGTTTTGTGGCTACCTCTTGAAGAAGTTCGATTCTTTCTTAACATTCCATCGACTCAAATCAAGCTTGTTGTGTTGTCTCCCTTAAAGTCCTTGCTAGAAGAACAAAAGGCGCAAAGAGAACATCGTGAGATTGATTCATTTGCCTTATTAAATTTTTTAATTTGGGAAGGTACAAACTCAAAATATTGCAAGTAGATCCAAAGGGCAAGAGAAAGAGATTGCCAAAAAATCAACCAAGAGTCGACGATTCGAATCTACAAGATGTAGATGTTTTGACATTTAATTTTGAATTAACAATGACCAATCATCTACAAAAGTCAACAATATCTATATTGAAAGAACGACTTGGATTATTGGAAAAACCATCATTCTCCACTCGTCATCAACAGAGAAAAACTGATTTACAAGGTTTTTTGTCAACATTAGACGCAGATTCTATAAAGAATTGAAAAAGATTATCTATGTTAGATATAGGGGTCTTATGTTTTTTACATCAAGCGTCTAGGTGTAGGATGTTGATAGGAATAAATTTGGCATAGATGGCAAATTATGCATTTCCACTTGTAATGCCACTATTGAGCCAAAATAGAGTAAGAGGCTAAACACGTGCCAATTAGAGTGTAGACAAGTGTAAAGCTTTTGTTTGATGAATTCCAAGAGGTCCAATAGGATTTAGAGGTGGAACCTTGTGAGGTCCAATAAGAAATTGAGGTGTGCTTGAATATAGTCCAATAGAATTAAGAGGTGCATGGATCAATGATCCAATAGGATCAAGAGGTGACAAAATATGGTCCAATCATAGTTAAGCATAGTGGTAGCTCGTGGACCTACTAGTATCATTGTACTCCTCATTTTGAATCCAATTGATTTGGTGATTTCATGGATTTTGTGAGTTATTGGATTTCTAGCTTTCTCTCTCTACCCGAGAGCTCATGATGCATTTTCTCTCTCTACCCGAGGAGAGCAGCTTGTTTTTACTTAGATTATTTTTTGAATACTTCCCACATGTGTGAGGGAGAGTTGGAAGTGATTGAATGCATGTAGTAGTGTGTTTTTGCCATAGAATCTAAGATTGATTTTGAATCTCAATCTAGTCTTGATCTTGGTGCATCTACACACCTTAGGAGATCACAAGTACATGTAGTGGACAGTCCACACGTTGAAATTCAACAGATTCTGAGGAAGATATGCCAGTTGACTCTGATGAAGAAGACGGGTCTTTCACTTCATCAGCTGAAAACGAGAGTGTTGAGAATATGTCAGCAAAAATTCCTTAGAAAATGTAATTTAAAAAAAAGAATGTGCAAGTATAATTTAAGTTGTTTTGTATTTCAATGGGATTTCGAGTTTCAAAAATCATTTGTTCTCTTGAATTATTATTTCATTTGTAATTATGATGGTTTATGAAGTTTGCAACAAAAAACTTGTAGTTCTTTATTTAAAATATGCATTTTTTGGCTTCTTTTACAAACAAAATTTAGAGATTTATTAAAAAAATCCATGATTTTGGCCTAAAACTAGGACCATTAAAAACACCAAAAAAGATTATTCTTTTTCAGGTCAAAGTCCCAAAACAAATGTCACCGTTTTGATAGTGAAAGCACTAGTTTGGACTCTAATAACTCTAACCAGGAGAGAAGACGCCGAAAGGAACGAAGATTCAAGCGTAAGGATAAACTACACGATGATGCTTCCACCTCTATGGCCAATAGCACAGACATGGTCATATCCACCATAGAGAAGTTGCACACCCAGAGCAATGACCAATTTAGAAAGCTCACCACTCACCTTACCACGGTTGTTGACCAAAAACTAAAAGGCTTGCAACCAAGACCTACTAGGAGAGAGTCCACTTGGTGTCCACACTACGCTGGCAACCACACAGGAAATGAGTGCTCGTAGTTACGACAAATGTTAGAGCGGCCCACGCGATATTGCCATATCTATAATATGAGCAATCATTGTTAAAATTGGCAAAAGCTAACTTGATCAAATCTTGTAAATACCATTATGAGTAGTACATATCATCATTAGACATGTGTGGAGCCTGTTCCCACATGTGAAATAAATGCATTTATCATTTAGATGAGTCATATAGGTTGTACATACCATTTCATTTGAGATCTAGTGGCTAAAATGGCCAAAATCTAGTTTTCTAGCTATATGCCACTTGGCATCATTTTATTGGTAGGAAAAGATATTTCACATGGATAGGAGTGATCTCACACGTGCCAAGGACTGCTCACATGTGTGAAAACATCAGTAGTAGGTGAGATCCAACTTGTAGTAGATGTTTGTGCAAGTCCCTATAAATTAGAAAAATTGTCTAAAATCAAGGGAGGTGGCTATAAGTTAGGAAACTTGGTCCATGTGCCATATTGATGATTATTGGTGGATCCTTTGATGAGTAGGCACTCTCACACGTGCCAAATCAGCTGAGTAAGCATCAGCTCTTGTGTATATATGGTGGCTCATTTGGTCATAATTGAAAAGAAAGCTAAATCTTGGTTTTGGTGCATTTCTTGAGTAATCTCTCCATTTGTCTTGTGATTTTATGCTTCTAATGGTTTCTAAGCTTAGTGTACTTCATTATTTGCTGGTAGTTCGTACTCTGACAGGTCTTCACACATGTGAAACCAGCAAGTACAAGTTTTGATCATATTTGATTGTTCTTGTTAGATTTGTTGATGTAGATTTGATCTAGTGCTATCTAATCTTGTGTAGATTGGTAGATCAATATAATCTAACACCCAATCACACTTGTGGATCTGATTTGGATCCATTCTTGGTCCTTTTTGCTGTACTTTGACATGGTATCAGAGCCAAGTACAAGTGCATTTAAGGCATTGATCTAAACTATACCCAAATTGGCAAGTTTTTGGAAACAAGCTAATATTGAGGTAGCGAGGTTGAATGGATAGCTAGAACCATCATATTTGTACCAAATCTTGCTGTGGGATGCAGGTGTACTTTTCACACTTGTGGGGCCGTACAAGACCTGTTTTGGACAGTAAAATTCAGTTTGGTGCATTTTGAGCTTCATACACCCAATTTTGAGTCAATATAGTGCATTTTTCCAAGCTTTCACTTGCATTGTGCCTATTCCATTGATTTGTTCTTGGCTTAGATCAATCATATAGATGGATTAAAGCTTGTTTACAGTACATTGAAGTTGATTCTCTGATTTTTTTGAGTGTACATTGAAGTTGAGAGAGAAAGAGTGCTATAAACCAAAGATTAAGGAGTGATTTGCAAGGGGAGTGATTGAAATCCATTATACCTTCATTCTAGATTTGTTCAAGAGTGAAAGGGCCGAGTCTAGAAGCATCTAAATTCTAGAAGACACTCTTGGATCAGTCCTCCAAGTGAAATCTTACTGAATTCCTAAAGCACAAACACTCATAAAGGCAAAATCTACCTATGTGATAAGAATTGTTGGCAAGTACTAGGAGAAAAATTTGAGATCCAAATCACATTGTTCACCCCTACTAAAGTGTGAGTGTGTTTTTCGGCTTGAATTAAATTCATAAAGGTGAGTGAGGCATATGTGTTGTGGTTGATCCAAAATTTCCAAGAGATCCTTCTTTTGTAGAGGGCAAGAACTAGTAACTCAATTCTTGACTTTGGTGGAAAATTTGTCTTCTTCATTGTGATCAAATCTTGCTAAGTGGCATAGCTCTTTGTAAGCACATATCTTAGTGAGAGAGAAGTATCACATTTCTGGAAATTTGAATTTCATTCCAACTCTAAGAGATAGAGTCATTGGTACTTGGTGGAGTCCAATAGGGATGAATGAATTCAATTTTTTGAGCAAAATTTTGACATTATATGTATGAAACTCAAATAATTTCTATTCAACTTTCTTTGTGAGAGTGTGAGGGTCAAGTTGTGATCCCATTGGGAGTCTAGAACATGGAGGAGTCCATATTTGAGTGTTCATGCATGGTTGGGATCTTTGTGAATCTCTAGATGTTTAAATTTTAAGCTTGGTGAAAAATTATTGACATAGATTGTTATTGAACCATTTCATGTCCATTCCAAATCTCAAGAGTGAGATTCTTTGGGTCAAGAGGGATTCCAAAAGAGGTGATTGGATCTGATCTTTGTGTGTTTGAATCAAGTATACATGTCAAGTTTTTGTGATCTAGTGTAGATCCTTTTTTGTGAAAATTAATGGTTTAATTTGTTGTCAAATCAAATCAAATTCAATCCAAATTTCAAGAGTGAGATTATTTGGGTCAAGAGTGAATCCAAAAGGAGTGACTAAGTTTGACTTTCAAGTATTTGAAACAAAACCCATACTTTGTTCAAGAATCTCAAAAGTTGAGAGAACTAGTCAAGAGAAGAGGAAAATCTAGGTGTCAAATCATTTCAAATCCATTCCAACTCTCAAGAGGAAGATTCATTGGTATTTGTTGAGTCCAATTAGGGGTGTTTGGATCTGATTTTTGTGATTTGATAGAGTGCTTTTGTCTTAGTGATCAAAACAAAGATTAGTTTCCAATTGACTAGGCTGAAAGACATATGATTCAAAATTTGTGGTCTAGATCTTGTGTAGATCCTTCTAGCTTGTTGAATGTGTTCAAATCTAGTTTCTTGAGAGTCACAAATTACATTTTGAAAAGTCATATCACTAGGTTTTACTTCCTCATCATGGCATCAATAGGTGGCAACCTATTGGAGGCAAGTAAGGATCCTAAATGCAACCTTTGTGGCAAGAGAGATCATTTTGTCTCAAGATGCTACAAAATGAAGACCAATCCATCCAAGGAGAACCAAAGCAAGGGGGCCGAGGTGAAGGATGGAGCTTCAAGTTCAAAGAGCAAAGGCAAGAAGGACAAATCCAAGGAAAGGTGTTTTCTTTGTGGAAAGATGCATGAGGCTTGGATTCTCACAAGGACTTACAAGATTTGTCTTCAAAAGTCCATCATCACACATTTCAAACCTTTTGAAGTTTTGCATTTGAAAGTGAATTTTTTGGTTCAAGATGCAAAGATAAATGTCACTTTCATTAATGTCACTTGGAGTTATTTCATGTCCTTGGAAAGCATTTTGCTTAGAACTTTAGAAAAGTTCAAATTTATTGTTATGATCCAAGAGAAACCAAGAAAGATTAAGGAGGAGCAATCACAAAATGAAAATAGTTTCATTTATGCTCTCATGAAATCTTATGAAGAACTATTTTGCTTTGAAGAGATTTTTGTATCTCAAAGGTGGATTAAGGCAATACTAGCTGAGTGTGATGCCTTAATAGATAGCAAAGCATGTTTTCCTTGTAAACTTACATTGAATATGAAGTCAAGGAAATGGAAATGTCTTCATAATGTATTTTTTGTTGTTTTCAATAACATCATAAATGATGTGTTCATTCATAATATTGAAGATTGTAAATTTTCAATTTTAAAGGCAAGTGTAAACTTCTTATGAGAATAAGTGAAGCATCCAAAGTGGACACTTATATCCATAAGCAAGTAGTTAGCCTTATTGAGATGGAAATACTTCTTGATTTCGATATTACTAAAATCATGCCAAGTTGTGGTGATTTTTGGACTCATGTTTCTAGCATAAGTAATGTTGATGATCATATGAAGTGCACATTATATGATCATGTTTGTTGTGATCATTTTGAGACATGGAGGTCTTGGATTTCCATCAAGAAGGAGCACCAAGAAGTTGATCTTGAGGAGTCATCTCGAGGTTCAAGTGTGCCAAGGATTGAGGAGGAGAGTCCTTCTCAAGTTATGATTCCAAGAAGAATATCAAGAGACATGGTTGAGCTCATATGGCTCACATTTCAAGGGCAAGAGTTCAAGTAGTATACATATCATGCTTGCTTCTCTTATGTCATTTGGTGAATCAATTTGCTTTAGTGAGACTTTTGCATCTCAAAGTTGGAGTAAAGCAAGTTATGGTGCTCTCTTGAGAACATAGTTGATGTTCTTAATGATATGAAATTGATTTTAGATCAATTAGAAAGCAAATGGTTATTTCATCAAATGTATGTTCTTGAGTCTTGCAAGAGCAAGAGTGAGTTGTCCACTCATAGTATGAAAATTTGTCTTTTTTCATGTATTGAGGCAAATTGTAAACTATTTATGAGAGAAAGTGAATCATCCTCTAAGGAAACTTATCTCCATAATGAAGTATCTAGCATAATTAGATCTGAGATTAGCATGGAAACCAAGCATGAAGATATGATACAAACTCTTTGTTATTATAGCATGCATAGTCTTGCCAATGTTGATGAGCCTAATCCTCGAGATCTTGGTAACATGATGTTGGATCTTTGTGATCCTCATGAGTCAAGAAGGACTATTTATTTTCTCATGGAGTTGTAGCTATTTTCAAGGAGGAGGAGCTTTTGGATCAACCATATGCTTCAAGGATGGAACAAATCAATGAAAGAGGTGCTAGGATGGTGCAAAGCTCTCAAGTTCATCAAAAAAGTCAACATCAAGAGGCATTATCATGGATATGGTGATTTCGGATCGACATCAAGCTCATTGGCCGATCTTCACACCTTTGAACCAGCAAGGATCCATATTTGAAGACCAATTCAGCCCATGGAGTCAATCTCAATATCATCATATTTTTATCAAGTTAGTTTTGAGGAGGAGTGTTAAAATTGGCAAAAGCTAACTTGATCAAATCTTGTAAATACCATTATGAGTAGTACATATCATCATTAGACATGTGTGGAGCCTGTTCCCACATGTGAAATAAATGCATTTATCATTTAGATGAGTCATATAGGTTGTACATACCATTTCATTTGAGATCTAGTGGCTAAAATGGCCAAAATCTGGTTTTCTAGCTATATGCCACTTGGCATCATTTTATTGGTAGGAAAAGATATTTCACATAGATAGGAGTGATCTCACACGTGCCAAGGACTGCTCACATGTGTGAAAACATCAGTATTAGGTGAGATCCAACTTGTAGTAGATATTTGTGCAAGTCCCTATAAATTAAGAAAATTGCCTAAAATCAAGGGAGGTGGCTTTAAGTTAGGAAACTTGGTCCATGTGCCATATTGATGATTATTGGTGGATCCTTTGATGAGTAGGCACTCTCACACGTGCCAAATCAGCTGAGTAAGCATCAACTCTTGTGTATATATGGTGGCTCATTTGGCCATAATTGAAAAGAAAGCTAAATCTTGGTTTTGGTGCATTTCTTGAGTAATCTCTCCATTTGTCTTGTGATTTTATGCTTCTAATGGGTTCTAAGCTTAGTGTACTTCATTATTTGTTGGTAGTCCGTACTCTGACAGGTCTTCACATGTGTGAAACCAGCAAGTACAAGTTTTGATCATATTTGATTGTTCTTGTTAGATTTGTTGATGTAGATTTGATCTAGTGCTATCTAATCTTGTGTAGATTGGTAGATCAATCTAATCTAACACCCAATCACACTTGTGGATCTGATTTGGATCCATTCTTGGTCCTTTTTGCTGTACTTTGACAATCATGACCAACACCAAATCTCGCCCCATTGGCACAACCACGAGGTGCCATACCCCAACCACCACCTAGATTGGCTCTACCACCCATTCCCCCCAGAACCCAAGGCCTTGTAGTGAGAAACTCGCAAGCAACTATCCAGCAGATGAATATGGTTGAGGTAACCGAAGAACTCTACTATCCCGAGGAATAAGCACCGGACTCTGTATTAGTGCATTTAGTAGATGGAACGAATGGAGGATTGATACCAATCTATGTGAACCAGCTTCATGGCACTAGATTCAGAGCTTTCATTAAATGTTATGGATTTGGAGAGAATCATAGAATTGTGGAGTGCCCTAACAAGCCACAAGGTAGTTTTATGTCACTTTGTCGAGATTGTGGGTATGGATACCGATACCGAATGTGTCCACCCTACCAATCTGGTGTCGGACGAAGGAGTTGAGGGATCTCAACAGTCCACCAAGTAGGAGTAGGATGGGAAAAGGATGCCAAACATGTAATGATCCTAATCACACATCGGGGGTTTCCACGAGAATCATCCATAGTCGATGGAGGATCTCCAAGTTATACCACGCATGGGGACTTGCTCACATGGTGAGTGCCCCTTTCATGATCCGACTAGTTGTGAAACCATTAGGCATAGCCAAGGAAGTACACACCAAAGTAGCAAAAATCTGTTTTGTGCTAGATTTTATAGGCTTGGACTTGTTCGAATCCCCCAATCCTACAGTGTCCTACTAGGAAGACCATTGCTGAAAACATCACAAGTGCTTTATGACTGGGGAAAGAATCGCATCATACTACAAATCGTGAGATCCTGATATCTGGATCACAAAACCAACCGACCAAAGAGCCATGGTTGCTAGCTCTTTCACAATAAACCATTTTGACGAGGAGTCAGACGACGGACGTCATGGAGGAGAATTGTCATACGTGACGATTGACAAGCTGATGTAGTAAACTGGATCGAAGCGTTAGCTACAGTGGATTGCTTGCAGTTTGATGTTACATCTACTGAACAATCACCAAAGCAAAGGTCTGTCATAGACTGTTTTTATGATGAAGACGATGTCTCGATAAAAAGAAGAGTAGAATAAATGAATAAACCCAGCGAAGGCCGTCAAGATTCTATGTCACTTTTTATGATGAGCCTAGAGGTTATATCCTAAGAACCACTGCAAGAAATCTGCAGTGAGAAGGAAATAAAAGTTCTTCAAGTGTTTACCCTAGAGGAAGGTTGTGTGTACGAGGACGAGGATTTTCTCATATACGTTGATCCTCACCGTTTCAAGCCTGCACCAAGATCCCGAAGAACCAGATTCACAAAAGCTGCTAGTGGATGAAGATCCCATAGAAACAATAGATTTCCATAGAGTAATGTTGTAGTAGGCCAGATGGATGCAGTATTTGAAGGATCCACAACTAGTGATATGTCCATGTCCAATATGAGGGATTCAGAATAATTTCTAACATGGATAGCCGGTCACTCCTATGTATATGATTATTAGTTATGCCTCGTCAATTTGGGCTTGGCTGGTAAAGTGATTAATAGTTATATGAGGGCCCAGACCTATATTTGGACATAGGAGCACTTGCATGGTGTTTGATTGCTATAATGCAAGAATAGGAGGTCAATAGCTTATCATAGGTTGCATGGGGATCCTAAGAGGAATATTTTCTCCTCTTGAAGAGAATATATACTATGGAAACTCGCCCATCTCCCTTTTGGAATTTTTGATTCTATGAGCCAAGATCCCCTCCTCTCTTGTATTCATTCACCTTGGCTCGGAGGTGAAGTGGTTAGGGTATTGACTAGCCATTTCCTGTTGGTTGGGTGGTAAATTATGCTTCACAGGTGTCTTTCTAGTTTGCATGTGATAGGATTATAGAAGATCTTCACTTGGTGATCGTTATAACTAGCGTCTCGATAACTGTAAACGATCTCTTACGAGAATGTATAGACTGGGACCTAGTTGAGGATGAAGTTCTATACAAGTTGAAAGTCTCATTGTGGGACAATAGCATTAAGATGGTGAAAGACCCAACAGTCGATCATCAATCTGATTCACCAAGGTGTGCCAAGGGTAAGGAGCCTGTCACTTTGGATCCCCCATCCGGTGGCTCTCCAAAAGGAAAAGCTTGCATCCCCATTGCACAATTGGGTCCGAAGGCATCTAAGAGCATCAAGAGGCTTGATAGGGCCTTGAAAAAGATGGGGATTATGAATAAGTTCGTCCCGAGAACGCAAGCCCCTTCATAAGGCTAAAACTGATGAGTGGAAGGCCAAGAGTGAAAACGAGGAATCAAGACCGAGTTGATGACCACCCAAGAAATGCACGAAAAAATCTGGAAAGATTCCATAGAAGAACCCAAGCCTATGCATGACATGCCACAATACTTCAAGGACTATGAGATGGATGAAGTGGTAGTGGTCATGCCTAGAGAACTAGTGGAAGATATCTCCCAAGGGGCCAATGTTTACGAAGGTCCTGCCCATACGAAAGATCTAGCAGAAGAGGGACAAGACAGTTGCATAGTGCTTGTTGGAGATGATGTAGAAGGAGAGAAAATCGATGATCTAAAAGCCCTTCTTCACAAATACCGCAATTGTCTAGCATGGAATTATGCTAAGTTGAAGGGCATATCGCCATATGTAGTGGGTCACACCATTCCGCTAGTTGATGGAGCGAAACTCGTTGTTAGTAGGCCTTAGGCCTTATCGATCTAATTTGCAGTACATCCAACTAATTCAAAAAGAGTTGAAGAAGCTTCTTGATGTAGGATTCATCTACAAGATGGAGTTGCCGATCATGGTGGTACCTAAGAAAAATGCAAAACTCAGAATTTGTGTGGACTACGAAAAGCTGATATCGAAAGAGCATCTCATTTTACCCTTTACGAGAAATGTGTTAGAGAGAATAGCCAAAGCAGAAGCCTATAACTTTCTAGATGGATTTAGTCAGGTGCAAATATCCCCATAAAATCAGCATAAAACTGCATTCTCCATGAAGCGGAAAACGTATGCATATAAAGTAATGCCATTTGGATCGTGCAATACTCCTAGCACCTTCCAACGAGTGATGAGTTATGCTTTCAAAGATTTCCTAAGAAAATTTCTTGAGATCCGGGATATCTTGTGTGTTCACTCTTCTCGAGCTGAGTCTTGCTTGGAGAAGGTATTCATCCAATGTCGATTATTCGGCATAGTGCTAGGCCACGTCGTTTCGAGGCATGGTATCGCCACCGATGTCGACAAAATCCATATAATACTTGCTCTACTAGAACCTGGAACTGTACGTGAAGTATATATTTTTATGGGACATTGCAACTATTATCGGAGGTTTGTCTTGAACTTTGCTAAGATGGCTTGTTTGATATACCAAATGACCATCCAACTCGAATGGTGAACTGAAGCCACTGAGGCTTTTCACAAACTCAAGAAGGCCTTAGTAACCTCTCCAATTCTTCAACCCCCTATCTGGACCATAGAATTCCATGTCCACATAGATGCTTCTAAATATGCCATAGGGAGTGTTTTGACACAACCTGGGGAGTACAAGATAGTTACCCAATCTACTTTGCTAGTAGGTAGTTGATTCCTGTAGATATGACCACCGAACGTGAAGTGCTAGCCATGGTATATAGTGTGAAGAAATTATGCCATTACCTGCTAACCAATCCATTCTAGATCACCAAGCCCTACTGTATATGGTAAATAGACCATGCACGAACCGGACGGATCACCCGATGGCTGCCGCTTCTCCAAAAATTTGACTTCAAAATAGTCGTTCGTAAGGGAAAGCAACATTACCTGGCCGATCACCTCTCACGAATCCACAACGTTCCTAAGAGTAGAGGGGTTGATGACGAACTACCTGATGCCATCTTGTTCCACGTCAACGCTGTTGTCCCTGAGTGCACTGCTGACATTATTGGATATCTTATGTCGGGACATCCTCCCCTTGAGATGAATAAGATAGAAGCCAATGCCCCAGAGAGTAGGGTCGGTCACACACTTGAAATGTAACCTTCTTAGATTTATTAATAAAGTGGGATTATTCTCAAACTGACTTTGATTACCTTTTGGGTTTCAGTGTTCGCTAAAAGCGCCAGTTGTAAGGCCATTTCAAATCTTTTTGATCTAGCACTTAGTTGAGGGTCGTATCCCGGGATGCCAATGGTATGCCATCAGGACCATTTAGTTCCGGACGCCAATGGTATGCTGTTGAGACCATTCAATCCAAGAACTGGTTATCTTCATATCTGTTGCGGCTTGTGGTTCAGAGTGTTGAGAGAGATTTCATTTGTATTTTTACAAAATCTACTAAGCTAGAATCTAAATATACAATAGCCACATGCCTGTCTTTTTGAACTTTTGAACAGCGCATGTGTTGGTAGTGCCGCTACCACTAAATAAATCTAAAACCCAGTCTGCTAGGTTGTGAATTTTTTCTATCAAGATGATTAATTAATTGTTGTGGCTTTTGATAGGGACAAGCCACAGAACCTGTCATCGGATTTTTTAATTTTTTTGTTACTGTTGGAAATTGGAATAAGTTCCCAAAGCTAGTCAACCCAACGGTGTTGTAGTGCAACATGTAGTGCAACATGGAGCATTTGCCATTCAGTGAATAATAACTAATAGTTATATATTCAATCTCATTACACAGTCGTGCACCACCAGAATTGTGAACAATGTGCTTGTACCTACAAAAAGGAAAGTAAATAATTATTTTAAACAGTGATCTATGCTAAGCATAGAATATATACAAATTAATACAAATAAAATCAAGTTTTTAAAAAGTTAAAAACGTACCAAACAAAATTTTCAATCCAAGTATTGCAAAAAGCTAAAAGAGCTTTTTCCACTGAAGCCGACTGCCAACTTCAATGGAATATTACAACTCTCCAAATAGGAGAAGCTGTGATTTCAAAAAATCCTTGTATTACACTATGGAATCATCATTTGAAGATTCTCTCATTTGAAATCCATAAGGGATGTCTGCTATGTAAAAAGTATAGAGTCTTTTTAAATTTTTTTGAAATCTCCCTACAATCTCCTTCTTCCACAGTTAGAAACATGGTTGATCATCGACACATTTCGGGAGATATGTCTCTCCTAAATCTTCCTCGACAATAGTCTCACCCCGTGCTAATTTTTCTCTATTTTTTTTTTCTGCCTTTGTTTTTAAAATATGTCATTTAAACTGCTTTGGAAGGACTTCAATTTTTTTTCTTCAACAGACTGAAAGAAGAAAGACTATGCTTAGTACAAGATAAAGAATGCACCTATGCTTAGCATAGGATGTACAAAACAAATTAAAAAATTTCGATGTTAAGCATGTTAGAATAAAGAATGCAACTATGCTTAGCATAGAATGTACATAGTAAATTAAATCTACGCTAAGCTTGAGATCTTAGCCTAGAGAATACAACTATGTTTAAAATAATATATGAATGTTCAAAATAAAAAAATAATATATTTATATGCTAAGCATGAGTGAAGCGAATACCATATCTCTAAATAATATCAAAAAAGGAGTGAGGGAACAAAGCCTTTGGCACTCCTCAAAATCATGACAATTCAACCCTGTTACTAGGGCTTCTTGAACTTTCATGAATAATTTATGCTTGTATTATAAAACAAGTTAGTGATCAATATCATAAAAAAATAAAAAAAAAATTACAATTAATATTAAAAAATGTTATTAAAAAACATAAAGAGAATCTTACCTCTAAAATTCCAATCTCATTTCAACAAGAGAGAGCTGACCATCAGCAACCCTCAAGACCACACAGATTATTAGCTCGAAGGAATTTATTCCTTGCATATTTTTCGACTCCAAAATATCCATCTCTGTTGGTATGGGTTTTGCCTACATATGATTTTAAAATTTTATTTTTGAGTTATATACATGTATTTTGTGAGGCTCTCGAACCTCCATTGGTTGATCTCTAGTAGATGGATCAATAGGAGGTCGATTGCACTGGTCTATATCTAAAAATCAATGTAGTCTCTCTAAATCTACAAAAATACACATATTATTGTCATTTTATTAGAATTTTAACAAAAAAATTCTTTGAAATTCGTGTTTGATGAATAAAATTTTAACAGAAAATTTAATTAGAAAGCAAGTCTTTTTTTGCAATGACTCGTTATGCTCAGCATAGAAACCTTTATTTCTCTCGCCCGCGTTCTATGTTGAGCATAACATCTCTTCAATTTTTAGAAGGCTAAGCTATGCTCAACCTAGGATATTTCCTTCCTCTCGTCCAAGTTCTATGTTGAGCATAGTGTCTCTTTAGACTCAACGCGATCGTGCTATGCTGACCATATGATATCCGCTTTCGCTCACCCGCATTGTATGTCGAGCATAACGTCTCTTTAGACTCAATGCGGTTATGCTATATTGAGCATAGGATATCTTCTTTTGCTCGCCCTCGTTCTATGCACAATATAGAACTAAGATGAGAGAAAGGAAATATCCTATGATGAGCATAACATAACCTCCTAAAGATTGAAGAGGCGCGCGCTATGCTCAACATAGAACGTAGGCACGAGGAAGAAATGTCTCTATGATGAGCATAGTGTCATTACAAAATAAAATAACCTGCTATGCTCAGCATAAAATTATAAAGAAACTAAATTTTTTTACTAGCATTATTACGACACAAGTTGGTTCTATGCCATAGCATCTTTATCTACTTAAATAAATTTATACTTTGTAATACTATGTTGAGCATAGTGAAAGACTTTTAAGAAATAAAAAATTACAAATATTACTTGGACATAAAGTGGATGGCTGAAAACTATGCGTGAGATTATAGAAGATCGTCGAATGAATGTTTAGATCGTTCTGACGACAATTTTGAATGCAAATTCACAAATAAGGTGCCATGTCTTACTCTTTGACCCCTTAAATAAAAAAACTTTGACCTTTAAAATTTAATGGGCGGGGTTTCGACCGAATACTATCACCAACTTTACCGGTTAACTTCGCGACCAACTTTTCTGACAGCCGCAACCGTGCCAAGTTTACCAATCTAATCCTACTGTTAGAACGAAAGCTGAAACCCTAACCCTAATTCTAGTTATAGGCGGGTAACCCTTTAACATTTAAGAGATGTCTTTTGCAGGTGGAAATTATCTTTGTTATTGTTGATTTTATGTTAAATGTGGTCTTTGTATATTTCATTGTCTAATTCTATCAGTGTTGGCATAGTCTGTTTAACTCTTTCTATGACTAGCATAACATAATGTAAAAATTTTGTTTGCTGTGTAAATTGTCACATTTATATTTTTATTTCTGTCTATGCTTGGCATAGAAATAGAATCAAAATTTGAATATTTTTGTGATGGCAAGAAGTTCTTCTTCTTCTATTCCTATAGTTGTAACTCAGTACTGAAAGTTATTATTATGAAGCCACTCCTTCAGGTTCTCATCCTATTACCCTTTGTGTTTCCCCATCAACAACATCATCTGAAATTTCTCATCTAACTACTTTTCAAGAAATGACTCCTTTAACACAACTTGTTACAAATTTGAGTTCTTCGTCTTCAGATTCAAATATTAGAGAAACAACATTGCAAGATCGTTTTGACGAATTAGAAGAGTTAGTGAGTGATGATTCACATGATTCAATTAACTCAGTCACGAATTCAAGTAAATCTACAGATCCCCGTCAACTTTGGTTTGGTGAAGATTCCTACAATATCATGAATGACAATTTGTTCGACATATGCGAGTTGTTAAAATATGCCAAACAACTAGCAAAGACCAATGATGAGAAAGATAAAAATTAATTAACTTTTAATACTTTTATATTTTTATTTTTATTTCTGATTTTTGAATTTTTAAATTATTAATGTTATGATATTATCATAATTCTGTTGAATATTTTTATTGTTACATTTGTGGTGGATGTTCCAAAAGCTCTTCAAGTGCATAGAGACCAACAAACAATTGAAAGACAAAAATTGGTGAAACATCGAAAGAAATGCTTGGAATGTCCACAAAAGTATATGGGCCTTGTCATTGATGATATGGATCAAAAGAAAATGATGTTACCTCATTTTGTTAGAGTGCCAAAAAATTTGAACGAGGTAGATTTTATTCAGACTCATCTTGTTGGAGCACTTGTGTTTAATGGTACATTGGAGTCGAAAATATTTTTCAATTATCCCAATGTTCGAAACAATTCAAATTTGACCATCACCATTATACAAAAGATAATTTGAGAATTTAATCTTTCAAAAAATTTCAAAAAAATAAAAATAGGATTTTTATTGGTGGGTCACACCCATGATCAAATTGATCAGATGTTTAGTTGTATTTTCAAAAGACTAAGACGCAAGAAGACATTTTTTTACTAGTGTTTTAGAGCATTGTTAAAGAATCATACGTGCCAAAGCCAAATGTGTTGTTAATTAGGCACACATACGATTTTTGTGAATATATTAAGGCATCCAATGAAACAAATTGTTGTGTTGCTACTATTAATGATATTAGCTTTCAACATCAGTTCAAAATCAAATGTAATGAAACTGGCATCACATTGTTATAGGGCAAACAATTTTCAAGTTCAATTTCATGGTTACCTGTTGAAGGAGTACAGTTTTTGCTCAATATGTCGTCTGGTCAAATCAAGCTTGTTGCGTTGTCTCCCTTGAAGTCCATGCTAGAAGAACAAAAAGCACAAAGAGAGCATTGTCATGTCCATGACTAGTACATAGGATTCAATATACTCCTAGTCTTGGATACACGGTACTCCAGTAAATCAAGTTGTTAGTTATGCCACGTCATACTGGACGTGACTTGAAAGTAACTAATATCTTTGTGAGGCCCATAACACACTAAATGGAGTTAGTACAAAGTTTGGGACAGTCAAGGCATGTGTAGAGTTATCAATAACAATCTATGAATAGAGTGAGGAGCACAAAATGATCTAGTCCAAGTTAGTACTAACTAGCAACGCAATTTTGTCCCGCTAGCATAGGGTGCAAAAACGCAAAAGTAGAAGCGAGTCAACTAGGATGAGTAACGAATCTAATTAACATGCCATTGGAAGTGCAGAGTGCAACAAAAATTAGGATGATTAATGAATTTGATTGACATGCCATTCCAAGCGCAGCTTATAACAAAAACGTGGTAAAGCCAGACAAAGAGCAACATGAATTGAAGGTACTAAATATTTACAAGCAAATGTTTTTTTGAAGTTTTGTCATATGCAGGATCGTCATTTTAGGTACCAATATTTGCGCGAGCTTGAGGGGTGACCAGCCAAGTTGTTGCAAAGTTTCATGTTCTGAGATTTGTACATTTTCATATAAAAGTTCTCTAATCTATTTGCAATTGAACGATCTTCGACAATTTCTAGTATGTCAACATGAAAGGCATCAAAAAAACTAGAATATGTCTTGGAGAAAAGCATTTCCTTGGGAGGTTTGCGAGCGTGTTCGTGCACACGCCTATTTAAGTTGGTAGTTTGTCCGATGTAAATGAACTTGCTGACACGTGATGCTATTTTGTATAGTGTGATGTGCTTGTTCGTGGCCTTTTTGAAGGTGGAGGCAAGGCGTCTTGCAAGAAAGATGTCTTTTTCATTATGAAGTTTTTCATGGTGAAACAAGATTCGTGTGAAATTGAAAAACATAGATTATAGTTTTGCATGCATATCTCGATGCTGGAAGATGGTGGTTGAGTTGTTTGTTGCGAAATTTGGAGATCCATGGGCTGCTATTTGTCAGTATGCAATGAATATTTAGGTGTGCAATAAGTTGCATGCATAACGCAACGTAATTTAGAGTTGTTGCAAATTGCAAACCTGTGAATTAGTCGCTGCAATGGTTGGTGTGTCAAGGATCTCTCTCTCGAGGACTTTCAACACAGTATCAATGGAGATTGGGCCATCAGTGAGGCGCACTCCTGTTTCTGAGATGTGCCCAAGCTGTCTACCAAGATCATTTTGAATAGCAGTTAATTCTGCACGAGTCATTCCTCTCCAATCAAAAATTGCGATATTATATCCAAAGTACAAATTCCGGATTGCATAATATCCCTTGTCACAATGGGCCTCGAAGTGTTGAATAGCAGCTCGATTTGTTTGTATCGAGCTTGGAATTGAAATCACAAACAACTTGTGAAAATGCTTTAGAAATCCTGAAAATAGAATATGGAAATCATGATATTTTCATAAGATGAAAATGTTAACAACAAACACCATAAAAAAATGTGCACAAAAAGAAAAGAAATACAAGTTTGTACCTTCTATAGGATCTCCATGATGTTGATGCACATAAGCTTCTCTAGCATGCTTTTGTGATGTAATAAAGGTGCTCATTGTGTAGCTGCTATGGAAGCCATTTTTGTATTCGCTCGGTTCAATCCCACATGCATTCAAGAGAAACATCTGTCGTGTGGAGGGATAAATGTGTACCTCATCCAGTTTCTCGGAGGTCACAAGTTGTGATGTTCTTGTTTCCTCTTTCAGTTTCCGAAATAGCTATCAAAGAATTTGAGAATATCAATCGTTGTCATAGAATAGAAAGCAAAAAAGCTGTGCATATATTTTTTGGGACATTGCATTTACACAAACGAACAAAAAGAAAACAATGTACCTCTTCTGTCTCTGTAATTTGATGTGCTGTCATGTCGATGACCTGTTTTCAAACGAAAGGAAAAAATGGCAAAACATGTGCTTTATGTATGGAACACGGAAAATAAATACTAAAAACAAATTTAAGAAAGTGCACGCACCTGGTTTAATCCCATGAAAGGCATGACATCGAAGTTGTATTGATAAATGAAAATTACATTGGTGAAATGCTTTCTTGGCTTACAATACGTGGCACTGGATCAAAATCGTCAGGAGTCAATTTACTTGTGATGAATATGTGTTCTCGTTTGGTGACTCGGGACAACATCACATACATTAGGCTTGGACTGAATGTTTTTTGAATATCAAGTATGGCGGTGCCATGGATCGTTGTGCCTTGTGATTTATGGGCTGTGATAGCATATGCCAATGTCAGTGGGAAGGTACATTTATAGTAGGTTTTTGAATTATATCTAATTTTGCGCACTGTGGATGGAGTGATTTTTATTTTTTTATTGGTCGCATCGAGTTTTATCGTAATAGAGTCTATTTCCTTGTCATTTTTAGACCAGATGAAGTCTTCGATTGTTCTTGTTGCTCCATTCACAATGCCATTTTGTATGTCCAGATTTGAAAGAATCATTATCTTTGCATTCTTGGCAATTTCTTCTAGTTGGTGGAATGTATGATCTTCAAGCCATGATTTCAAGTCCGTGTTATCTGCTGCATTTGTTTTCATGGGCACTTTCGTAATGTCATTTTCTTGAAAGATTTTTTGCAATGCATATTTGTTATATTTTCTTACATTTTCTTTGTGTGTACATATGATAGTGACATCAGAGTTGATCATTTGGAAGAGTTGGTCTTCTGGAACAATTTGTGTGTGTAACGTATTGTCAATCTCTTGAAATGTGGGTTTTCGAAATCTTATCGTGTTAAAAAATGATAGGTACAAGGTGTCAGATGAATGTCTAATGGAGTGACTCAAATGCAATTGAGTAGCCATTTTCCAATATGCAGATGTCGAAATGTGACATATTGAGCATAGACTTTCTGTTCGATGTCTGCATATTGCTGGCAATTGTGCATGATCACCGACTAATAATAGAATATAATTTTTAAAAGGTGCATTGCATGGGGTGGATTTTTATTTATTTATTTGATGCACAACAAGCCGTAATGTTTGTGCGGTCATCATGGACATCTCATTGATAATGATATATTCAGCAGCAAGTATTGTTCTGAAACGTATGTCAGTTGGCATTAAATTTCGTACGTATAAGCCATTGACAGGGATGGAAAACATGTTGTGCATTGTTGTTGCACGTTTGCTAAGTCTTGATGCAGCGGCACCAGTAGTAGCACAAAGCAACATGGGTCTGTTCAATTTGTCAAGTGAGTACACTAGATACTCTATAAAATGTGTTTTTCCACTTCCAAGTGTACCCGAAAGCACAAAAATACCGACGCGATATCCCCAAAAACCATATTTAGATTGTGCTTCAACTATAGCAACTGTACTCAAGCTATTAGATAATTATAGTCCATGTCAACATTGCTGTTAACATCTCTATTCTAAAACCACACATGAGACTTTAGGGTCATGTGGCTCCCCAATGGCATTTGGAGAGAGTCCTCAATGATTCACCTCTGAATTTAATTGATAAGACCAATTTTGAATCTATTTGAACCTTTACAATTCGTTGCTGGCACTGACTCAGATCCCTTAATGAAAAACTATACGCTTTTCTCGTGCGCATTCAATTTCCTTACCTTTATATCCATTTAGGATTCCATTTCTAAAATTGATTCCAAATTGAAATTTGAACTATTATTATTCGTTAGAGATTGCAATTGTAAAAGGGATTACTTCATTCTCTTCAGAAATGACAATCATAGAACATCAATGTCTGCAAATTCGATCCAATGTTACATTATGAACAATGTCATTTGAGATGAAAAGGTCATTCAAATGCATAAAAAAATCCTGGCCCTACTTGAATTGTCGATAGAACAATATAAGTGATAGAGTTCTGAAATCCCTCTCTTTTGACAACAAGTTATCACAAGACCTCGACTTTAGAGTCATATTTTTACACACAAGAGCTATTCCAAGTGTATCTTGATATGGTTTTGAATTCTCATTAGTTGATTGTCAAAATTCATGTGATTGAATACCTCACGAAGATGGAAATCAAATTACCTTCATAGATTTGAGATACATATGAATCTCCTGTATTATAATCGCGAAAAAAAAAAAAAACCGACCTCTTGTTAGGCCAGATCGTAATTGATTAGAAAAATAGCACCTAGCTTCTAACATTTTCTAACAAATGCTAATAGTGCTGAAAAATGAAATGTTGTGCAACATGTTTAATTAAATTGATGATAATGTATGGAATAGTTGTTGTTTTGCAGTCAATGATTGTCCAGTAGCTCGTAAACAATCTTGTTTTCGTTGTAGATAGGCTTGCTACTTTTTTATATTTATTTGGACATTCACTAACACATGGTAGATGTTTCATGTTATTGTCATTTGCACGATAATTCAAGATAGCATTTAGCAAAATTTAGCATATCATACTTTGGCAAAAAGCAGAAGATAGCAGCTTGCAAATTGATATCTACAAAAATTTGAAAATTGGTCCTAATTCTTTGATTCACCTTTGCATCTCCCATTATAATTCTATTATAGACAATGCAAAAACCATCACATTTATGATCAAGCCGCACATTGAATGAAAGACGCAAAGCGGCCAAAGAAAAATTCATGGAAAAAAAGAAAACAGCATTTGCTCCTTACTCTGATGGGTGGTTCGACATCGCTAGATTTCAAAATCTATGGAAAGATATTTGCGATGAAATCCTTGGCTTAATGAAGTGTTGTTCGATATGCGGAAATGTCACGTTTTCCAACCTAAAGAAAGACATGAAAGCTAAGAATATGGGTCGAGCTATCCCACCATATGCAATAGCCAACACATTTATGTGGGAGTATACATATGCAAATGACAACCAAACGAGTTGGCATACATGTCCTTTATGTAAGGCTTATCCAAATCGTATCAAATACATAGTCTCTCTCCTACATATATAAAACCATTCTAAAAATACATGTATCGAACTTGCAATTGTTGTCGATCATAGATGTTTCAGTAGATGTCATGCGCCGCGTTAACTCGTTTGTGACAGGGCATATTTAAAAAAAGATCACTATTTGACAATCTTATTGCTTGCAATTTGAGCAGATGCGATAGGAATCATGATACAATCGAGATACGAAATGTTTTAGAATAGAATGTTTTGCATAATCCAATCTTGCAAACATTTTTGAGTTTATATGAATATGCCTCTCAGACTCAGAGCTTGCCATTCATATCTCTAGCATCAGTTGAAAAAATGTTGGACACAGAAATGGATAGATTTCAAAACATGCAAAGTGATCCGTTTGAGCGAGTGTACATATTGCTAAAAGACATAACGCCTTGTAGCAAAGCACATGACATTCAAAAAAATGACATATATACATATTCAAATTTACAAATAAGGGATTTGACACATGGAAGAAACGAGACATCAATATTCAAAACTAACATGTTTGGCTTGCCATTCCTGCCTGGAGAAAAATTATTTATCACTCTAGAAAATGTAATCTTTCCATTCTTGTTTCCATTTGGACAGGGGTATTATGATGGCAAAATATGTTATATAGATTACATAAAAATGAGAGTCGCCACACTATTCTCGCCATTTACGTTATTCCCACCATATTTACTTGTCATGTAAAATAAGACAAGCGATTTTGATCACAACAAAAGTGCCATCTATTGTGTTGCAAAAAGACATAATTGATTTTGCAACAAAACAACAAAAAATTTGAGATTCCATTGAACCCAGCTCAGAAACAACTATACGAGCTTGTTGTGCGAAAACAGATACACCATTGCCGATCCTCTTGCGCAATAAAAAGTAGTCCCAGAACTGCAAAGACTTGTAAAAATGGATTTCCATTTGACCCATGTGTATCTTGTACTAACTTGGACACTAAAACTGAACGATGGAGATATTTTCGGCCAAGGTACGAAGATCGGAATGTGGTACCCGATCACTCGACAATGCTTTTGTTATGGCAAGCACACATGAATCTACAACGAATCACAAATACGGGTTGGTCATACTATGTTTTAAAATACGCAATGAAATCCGAACCTATAGGATCATTGAACTTGAATGCTGCTGATGCCAAGAGAATAGGATTGAATCATTCAGACGAAAACGTGTTGAAATTGATATCTAGTTATGTCTTGACAAAACCGATATCATTACCAGAAATTAGTTTCATGTGTTTGCAAATCCCTATCATCAAGAGAAGTGAAGCAATCTAATACATCGATAGTTCACCACCAGAAATGTGTCGCAAATTTGTCAGTTTTAACAACACAATCATGTTGCATCCAATTGATATCTACACATACAGGCCTGAAGTCCTCGAAAACATTACTTTTTGTAACTATTGGCATCAATTCGTTGTGACCAAAAAGAAAAGATCTCTTCAAAAAGAACTATATATTGATCAGCTAGGATACTATCTATACAAAAACAATCGAACAGTCAGATTCACAAACTACCATCCAGCATATCAAACTGAAGGATTTTTTTTTAATATATTGTTGGAAAAATGTGAATTCCGAAAAGAAAGAGAGCTTCTGAGCTCCGTCAACAAAAGTGGATCTTATTACACGGAATGCATATTGCGTGATATCATTCGAAGCGAGAAAGATATTGAATGCTATGTTCAGGATTATACAAATAAACAGATGCTGCAAGATGAGCAACGACAACAGATCGTGAACATTCTATTGCAACACAAATCATTTTCGTGTGACTCTCTATTTGAAGTTGTATTTGAACAAGTAGATGACAATGTGACATCTTTGGCGAAAGATACCAAGGATGCATTGGGTATTGTACACGAATTTGAATCTTTTGGAAATACCTCGTTGACAATGGAACAAGAAAATATCTACTCACTTTTGATAGTTTCGTAGCTTTCTTAATTTCCTCCCTATCAGAATGTGAAAGATTGCCTTTCGACTTACTAGAAACAGAAGAGGAATTGGTTGTGGGTTACCAAACCTAGTATTGGAACTGGTTGCAGGTTATCAGATTGAGTATTCATGTATTAAATTTGACTCAGTCTATGTTGTTTCTTAACAAAGCCTACTAAGTTCCTCATTAGCTGTAACGATTTTTTATTCAAGCGAATGAAATCTTTCCGTCTCATTCGTACTAAATTTTGACTAGTTGGGATGGAATGTAATCAATGCAAGTAGTGGTTTTTTCAGTATTACAATACAAATCATAATTACATTAGCAAACGCTTATTTGGTTTTGTTTATTTCTATCGCAACGACAGGGACTTTACCCAGAGTAAGAATGGATCAACTGGTAGATCTTGGTTGGAAATTCCTCTTGCTCGTTGCTTTGGGTAATCTATTACTAACAGCTTCTTTTGAACTTTTTCTACTATGAAATATTCATTAAAATAAACTCTTGCAAATGTTCAAATTGATTCAATTTGTAAGGTGAAAGACACAAACCAAATAATTCATTCCAGGATATTTAATATGTTTTTTTGTGGTCAAGGGACTCCAAATCTATGGTCAACAAGCAATACAAGCCACAAACTACATTGGTCAGAGTTTCATGGTGATCCTGAATCACATGGATCATTTACCCATTATCATTCAATATCCTTACGAAAAATCAGCTCCACCAAAGCGATTCCACGGATGTATTCACTTCGAATTCGACAAATGTATTGCTTGTGAAGTATGTGTTGATGTATGTCCAATTAATTTATCTGTTGTTGATTGGGAATTCAAGAAAAACATAAGAAAGAAGCAATTAAAAAGTTACAGCATAATTGATTTTGGATTTTGCATATTCTGTGGAAACTACGTCGAGTTGTGCCCTATCAACTGTTTGTCAATGACCGAGGAATACGAATTTCCAACTCATGATCGTAATGCATTCAATCATGACCAGATTGCTCTGGGACATTTGCCCATATCATTGATTGAAGATCCTACAATTAGAGCTATTTTAGGATTAACTCAATTACCTAAAGAAATTTTAGATGCATAGCCTGATTCGCAAAATGTCACCAATTTCTTGCACTAGGTTCGTATTCAAAAGTAAAAATAGAATTTATTTTTTAATAATCTTCCAATACAATAACGCATACATCTCGCATTTCATTTATTTGGTACGTAGGGAAAAAATATATGAAAGCGAGGCAATTCCTTATTCGAGTCAACTGGTAAATCTGTGGTACAGAGGATTCTACTTCATCGTGAACATAACTGATTTACCAGAACCATTTCATAAGGCTATTTTGGGTAAGGGCTTGTCCTACGGATGTATTAGAAATGATACGATAGCACCGAAGATTAGGAATCGATGGTTTTTCCACCAGGGCTAATCTTACTGACAAGAGTCGTCACTACTTCAGCTAGTTCAAAATATTTTATTTTTCTTTCTCATGTGGGAATTGGAATTGATTCCCATTTACTTACTTCTATCTATGTGGGGAGGAAAGAGACATCTATACACAGCTGCAAAATTTATTTTCTACAATGTTGTGCTCGTGTGCTATCGGGCTTCTTGAATCTCGAATTACATAAACTCAGAATCATAACCACATGTACATAGAGCTATAACATGCTGTGTTTCTATAGATACAGATAACTATGATAAGAGATCAATTCTTGATGGCTCGCATACCAATCTGAAGACAAACTTTGGGCAACAAATGAATGTTTTCAAAAATGTAAAATAAAAAGTCATTGCTTCATTGAACACCGAGCGAGCTTTGTAGAGTATTTGACATCTTTCAATATTGTTAGCAATTGTTAGGAAAAGTCAGTTGTTAGAGAGCCATCTTTTTGATCAAATATAAGATGGCGAATGAAGAGGTGGCAATTTTCCTCTCAAAATTATAAACTAGGAGATTCGCCTTTCTCCCAAACGATGATGAAATATGAAGAATGAAATTGCATTTGCCATTTGCGAATTGCCATGAAAACTTTCAAACACTCGACAAAGCTCGCTTACTGTGCAGTTCAGCTGTGCTTTTTTAGTCATTATTTATGAAAACAATCATTTCTACATTGGCATACTAGGTCGATAGATTTGTGTCATCTATGTACGTGGAATAACGTGTTCACTAGACAACCAAGGATGTGTTTGCATAAAGTATATGTCACATGAAAAGACAAAGGTGCAAGCGGCTGTTTGCTAACTTGCAAGCTTGCTTGAGAGATGGCTCCTATTAATTCCTATGTGCGTTAAATCTTGTCTCGTATGTGTGTTCATTGCAACAATGTTTTCATTATTTCTTGATCATCACAGGGCTTACCTAGTATCACAACTTGAGCAAACTATTTTGTCAAAGGTTGAATTTAGTGATCAGGTAATTCTACTTCTCGTAATGTAAAAATTTCAGAAAGCATAAAGCAGAAGTGAAAATCTAGTGATAGAAAGGGGAGAGCAAGCAGGACCCACCAACAAGCAAGGAGCATGGAGTGTGATTGACGACGAGCAGAAACCAGAGTGCTTGCACTCGAGAAAGAGAGAATAAGACGATAGAGAGAAACACGCAGTTCATGCAACCAACAGAGACACTACGCCATACAAAAACAACACGTGTGCATGGAATTTATATTCATGGATGTCAAATTATTACCTTTGATTTAAACACATATCTATGTTCCATAATCTACCACATGGTTACTCTGTTTGAGAGCATAGCTCAATTTGAGTATAGGACAAAATTGTAAAAAATGCTTTGAGCTCTGTTGTAGACTGATCACTGATCTGCCAAGAAAACATGCGAAAACATGCTGGATATTGAAAAAAAAACACATCGAAATCCATCTGCAAATTGCTTGCTATTCTATGCAAACTCACCTGCAAACCTGTGCTCCTCTCCTGGTTATTTACCCAAAACAATTGAAACGAAAAACAGTTGAGAACAAGAAGCTCTGCTCCTCTGCTTTGTTGGGGTTATCTACCCAACAAAGTTGAAAAGATTTCATAACAGTCTAAACTGTGTGTTCTATAGATACTTACGCTCCAGAAACTGCGACATGGCTCGCTCTTTGAGCAGAGAGCTGAAACTTGGCTGTAGGACAAAATTGTAATAATTGAATCCGTTAGCAAACTTGTGCCGGGGCAACAAAGTTATCAATTAGCACTCAAAAGTGGTAACTTGTAAGTAAGTGGGGCAGGCCTTGTTCAATAAATGTATGAGGGAGTACATTGTCTCTTAAACAAACACTTGTCCTTTTGGAATATCTACGTGTCTTATAAGCACGCTCTCGTTTTCTTGCTCGACGTGATCAGAACTTATGCCTCTACGACACGATCGGGGAGAAGACGCAGTTTAGATCGATAATGCAGATCGCAATATATTTATCATACCGATGAGCTTCGTATCACATTCAGTATCCACGTGCAAATGCGCTGTAAACACCTGAACAAGTTCTAATCAGCTCTGCACATGCTGAAACAGCCCAAAAGCTGAGAAAAATGTCCCAAGTATTTCCTGAAATTGCAGTTCGATATGCTCCTTTTACATCAGTTTTCGTCTAGTTTTGGTGTGGGAGGTGTTATCCCGGTTGTGGGTTTGCTTATATATGACGAATTTGAGGGAGTTTTTCCTCAGAAGGACATGGCGGTACTGGCAAATTTGAAATCATTCGGAATCATACCAGACTTCCTCGGGCTTCCTGCGTATATGTAGGACGTTTTGGTAGAAGGGGATTCTCCGAATCTGTGGAAAGAATCTTCTTCTTTGATTATGATGGAAGCGATTTTGGCTTTCTAAGGTTAGTAGTAGGGAGCTGTAATTTTATACTTTGTTCCCACTCTTCTATGATGTGCCAATACGCGATTTCCACTATAATTGTACGACCTTGGGCATGAATCCATCCTCAATATGTTCTATTTTATTAGCGTATAGTCATATTTAGGATTCAAGTAGCCGAGTAGTAAGCCTTTGTCATTAATGGACGACCTGTAGTGCTGGATGCAGAAACCAGAATGAGAATAAAAATAGTAGCACCTTTGAGTCTGCATCGGCGTGAAGCTACACCCTTAAACGCTTTTCCGTCCCGACTTTATTATTGACAATTCGTGAAAATACACTACAAGGGGACCTTTCTGCATGATACACTTAGATTCAGTCTATTCTCGTGAAATAAAGCTTTATCAAGCACACAATTGATCATTATAATGCCAAAATTATGACTAAGCAGCAATTCCTTAACCATTTCGTCAGAACTGCAAAGGAATCAAAGAAAAATTATCAGTTTTACTTCTAGACATTTTCGTGTAGGAAAGACATGCTTTCCATTTTACTGTTTCTTTTTTCTCTCGTGGCAGATTGAAGTCAAACCCCTGACCTCATAGAGAGAGAAGAAAGTTCTAACCAACTCATTACTTATTGGAGGACTCACTCTTCTATTCTTAACGTATAACAATTGAGTGTCTTGAATTTTATGCAAGTGCATCTCATACAATACGTACATTTGGAAATCCCGTAATTCCCTGTATTTTCTCCCGGCTTTGCTACTAGGTCATAGTTATTTGGCATGGAAAAATCTAATGTCAAGTGCAGACTATTTTCTGTAATTCTGTTTTCAGATTATGGTAGCTTAATAATACAGGTACAACTGGCTGAACTGATTTCTGGATATGCAGCTAAGTGTTAGTTACAAGCAGCCATGGCACCAACCACAAAGGCTTTATTGGACAAACCAGCGAGCGAGCCTCTGCTAAACTCAGAGTCAAGCAAGGATGCTTTGCAATCCGATGGATGCTCAAAAAGAAGGCCAATTCATGATGTCTGCGAAAAGACTAAGCTTATTAAAGGACCCTCTTTAAAGACTGGCCTTCAACGAAGAGAAAGTTCTAGAACATGTTACAAAGCTATGGCGGTTGTTGTAGTCTATCTTAGTGTGGGCTTGCTTTACTTTCTGAGCATAAAAAATGAGCTTTTTGGTGACAGGACATCTAGCTTCGTTGATACACTTTATTTCTGCATAGTTACTATGACCACCGTTGGTTATGGTGATCTTGTACCATCTACGGTCTCAGCTAAGCTTCTGACATGTGCTTTTGTCTTTGTGGGCATTGGCATAGTGGGAGCAATCCTAAGTAATGCTGCTCATTATTTGGTGGAAAAGCAGGAAAAGATTATAGAAAAGGCTGTTCATAGACAAAAGAATTCTCAGGTGGAAAGATTCGTTCAAGATGCTAAGATCAAGCCAATACACTGGAAAGTGCTTGTCACAGGAATAGTAGTTGTGACTTCGTTTGGGCTGGGAATGTTGGTTTTGATCAAGCTAGAACATAAAAGCACTGTTGATGCTTTTTATGTCGTCTCTGTAACTATAACAACACTTGGATATGGAGATGAGAGCTTTGTGACACCTGCTGGCCGTGCATTTGCTATTGTGTGGATTCTGGTTAGTACCATTTCTGTTGGACAGTTTTTCTTGTGCCTAGCAGAGTGGGCGACAGAAGCAAGGCAACACGCACTAGTAGAATGGGTTCTAAATCGAAAAGTTACATCATTAGACCTTGAAGCAGCTGATCTTGACGAGGATGGGGTTCTCAGGTATACTTGCTCCTGTTCTGAGCAAATTGTCTTCGTCACTTTGAAGCAACACTTTGTTTTAGAAGCATATGCCATGCATCATAGTCTTCTTATGGAAACATATTTGGAGTACAATGACTATGACTCATGGCATATTGATACTAAGACTTGTAAAATTTCATTCATGTCTGGCTCTCTACAAAGATAGATCTTGTATAGAGAGAAATTTTGCTCTTGCAAACTTTTCTAAATCTCTCTTTCAGCTCTTTGTTTCTTTCTTGAACCTGATGCAATGATGCTTTATCTAATGAGTAGGTTGACTTGAATCTTTACATCATCATTAGCCATACAATGTTCATAAGTATCAGAGGCTGATGGAGACCCTTTTCAAGCTCCACGCAATCTTTGTTAATTACGTTTTATT
Organism: Diphasiastrum complanatum; assembly: GCA_029204225.1. Classification (NCBI taxonomy): domain Eukaryota; kingdom Viridiplantae; phylum Streptophyta; class Lycopodiopsida; order Lycopodiales; family Lycopodiaceae; genus Diphasiastrum; species Diphasiastrum complanatum. Next base: position 21,593,649 of record CM055110.1, read on the forward strand.
TCACAATGACATTCTTGAGTGTAGCTTGTTTTAAGTTTTGGTCTAGGCTGTCATTTTTTCAATCTTCTTCTAAGTAATTATGCTAGACTTCACTCTATACGAGATTATGGGTGTTGAAGTTCTTGAGTTATTTGTGGTCACATTATTGTTGATGTTTGTTGCAGTGCTGCTGAATTCATTATTTTCAAGTTGAAGGAGATGGGACAAATTGAGCAGGATGACATTGTCAAATGCATGAAAGAGTTCAGCGAGCTTGATGTTGATCAATCGGGTACCTTGTCATTATCCGATATCAGGCTGGCTCAACATGAATAGCCAATTGCACAGTTGCCTTCTGAATTCCACATAAAACCTTATTTTCACGACTGATGCTCGCCCTGATAACATTGCATAAATATGTGGATGCATGTTTCTATGAATGGTTTCTATGAATGGACCTTGTTGGAATTGGCTGGAAATTTTTTTGCAACCTATAAGGGATTTGCGCTTATCTTTTGACGAAGAGTGCAACATAGAAAGTCAACAGCAAAGAATTGTAATTGTGTGGAAGGACATTATTGTGATGTATAATGATTAGTAGTCCTGAATAGGAGTTTGATTTGCCATGGATTTCCCGATGACTGCAATCATGGATTAATGCTTCTCTGAAACTTGAAAGTGTATTCGAAATTAGAATGGTTAATACCTTCCCTGATCCGTAAAGAAAGATCTGCTGTAAGTGTCAATGTTGTAAACATGAGCCACATACAACCAACAGTTTATTATTTTTCAAAGAAATTATGACGTTTGGCATCCAAGTCCTTGGAGACATTCTCCTATATAGAGGCAAGGATGCTTCAGTGTATACGTCTGCACTGCACATGCCTGCATATGTTCCAAATAGTATGGACCTAAGTTGCCCCCAAACAACAATCAGCCTCCTCCACATTCTGAAGATCTAAATAGTAGGGTCTACCAGTGCATTACTGCTATCAGATACTACTGCTCACAGCTATGTAAGCTCCTGAGCCTATGACTTGGCATCTTTGTATTGGTACATTGGGCACATCTCAGATGATGCTGACTTTTTTGTACCTTGTCTCTTATCTATGCTTTTAGATTTCCAATTTTAGCCCTAGGTGATGCTGCGACTTGTAAGCATTTAATCATTTTGAACTTTCAGTTTTACGGTATTGGCATGTTTGAATTAGGGTGTTTTGCTCAAAGATTGAAAGCAAACAATGTTTCTATTGCGGTGTACTACACCCTGCTTAAAATGGCATTATAATCTCAGAATGCATGTTGTTTTTAACTGCTATCTAATTGTGTACATGGATGAAAGTAAAAACTGCATTCTGCAAGTTGCCAAGGTTTGTTCTCCTCGTTCTCACAATCACACATTGAAGTTGCACGGGATGGATGGGCAACCTTGAAGGCTAATACTAAGCAGCAGTCAGCAATTCCTGTAAATTCTAAAACCCTGAAAGAAAAACAATGTTTGCAAAGGAAAATGGATTTGAAATTGTGCCCATTCTTTCTGCACTATACGTTTTTTACTGCGTTACCTAGTCAAATCTGGAACATTTTGGAGTGAGCATTTTGTTTGCATTTCTAGAAACTTATTTAGAATTTCTTTGTTTCTTCCCATTGTTACCATTAAATGATTGGGCACAACAAGCCATCCCTTGCATGAGCCAACAAATACTCGAATGAATATTTCTCGTTTCTAAACAAGAGTAGCTCATCCCAAATCTGCCCTGCATGGTAATGTCAGGAAAGACCATGTTAACATAGTCATTCCATCCATTTTGCAGCTCAGTTTCTAAGTACTGTACTCAGGACCTCCACAACGGGTGAAGAACACAGCCCATTGCATGCAATGGTCGATGAAACCAATTCCATCTGGATTGTCATGTCCCTTTTCATTTCTGCAGGGAAATGGAAAAAAAGATGTCAAGTCTCGACCTCCATGAAAATAAATTGAGGACCTAGGTTGATCTTGGAACTTGGAAGAATCCAGATTGGAAATGTGGATCAAATTCTAAATTTTCAAATGCAACAAGGATTCAAGGTAAATAATATTGGTCGGAGGTCTAAGCACCATGCCCCTCCAACCTGTCCATAAACTTGTGAAGGAAGCATGAAGGGGATCACTATCTGTCAGTAAGGCGTAAGGTTAATGTATATATATGATGTAATGTGGTAATATATACGATGTAAGGTCTAAGCATCATGTCCCTCCAACCTGTCCATAAACTTGTGAAGGAAGCATGAAGTGGATCACTGTGTGTCAGTAAGGCATACGTTAATGTATATATACAATGTAATGTTGTAATAATCCTCCATGCCACATTCCAAAACAAGGAAGACAACACTAAAGTCTTAAACCAATGAGATCGTGGCTCCATGAAATCACTCTACTCCGTCCAATGGTTTGAGACAACCATCTGTCTAAGGGCCACATGCACCTTTAACAACAACTCCAAAACAATAAACATATAGGCAAACCTTGTGGTGATAGGTTTCATGACCTCCAAGGTGGAGTAAGTCACCCAAGGACAAAGCATATAGATGTGGATCAACACTTTTTAAGAGATAATGTGCACAATGGTGAGATTGAGCTAGCATATTGCAATATCAAATCAAATTGCAAGTATCCCTAATAAACCCCTTAGTAAAAACAAGTTTGAGAAGTTCAGAACATTGTTAGGTGTTAGTGTAAATAAAATTGCCACTAAGGGGTTGTTCAAGAGTAATGCCTATTTTAGCCCTTTGACTAAGCACCAAGTAGCTCAAGCATATGGCTATCACCTATACTTTCTATGGATATGCATGAGGTGCTTGCCTCAAAGGTTTGGTACTGTGAGGTGTGCAAGCAATTTCCCTTGTATTTGGTGTTTGCCATATATAAGTTTGTCAAGCTTTCATGGTTGATTTAGAATTGAAGTTAAGATACTCCATAGCTAGGTCTTGCAATTTATTGGATCCCTAGATTCCACATTGCCCATTTATTGTTAGGGCGAAGACTAAGTTTGTGGGTTGTGTTAGTGCCATTAACACACAGGTCCATAGCCATGGTCGGTGAACCATTGAGTTTTGGCTTGTAGTGGTAGAGATTGATATGACAAGCTAACAAAGAAAGAGCTAGATATGACAAGCTAACAAAGCAGGAGCTATCATTGATGTCAAGAGATGCTTTTACTTAGGTGAACTCCCATTTCACTTGGCAAAAATCCTTGCTTGGAGACCAATGATAAAATCTATTGCTTGTGGGGAGTGGAGAAGGCCCAACATGGAGCAATTGAGGATGAAAGAGTTGGTTGTTGAAGTCAAAGCATGAAGAGGGAGCTACAGCCCATTGCACAGTCATGGGAGAAGTATTGGTCACAGACCATCATATCAAACGACTAGCCTTGACTTGTGGTTTGTTATTGTGAATACTAAGTTGACCGGTCATTGTCGTATACTTGTATGTTGAATGTTCCAAGTTCTAGCTCTCAACTCCCAACTTCCAAGTGCTTTGGAAAACAGGGTTCAGCTCTGGAAATATGTTTGATTAACTTGCTATTTTTTGAAAGTTGAATGCGACTTTGGTTTTCATTGTGTAGAAATGTAGGCCTACCTCAGCAGTTTGCATATTCAAGTAGGCATTGTAATCAAATAGCGTTTTAGGCGGTCCTTGTCTATACTCAACTTCCATGGATGATAGAGTAATAATGGGCTGCTTCTTGCTGCACCAAGAAGTGACCCAAGCAATAACTCGTGGTTGATTTTTTATCATCTTTATCGCCTGCCCAATTAATATTTGAATAAACTTCCAATTGAAGATCACCATCATTAGTATATCCAATCCCATAGGTCATTGTCCACATAACATAGGATCCACTTGGCTACTTTCCAATGTTATTTGTAGGTTTACTCGCAAATTGGCCTATGATTCCAATCACATAAGCAATATCTGGCCTGGTGGTTGATGGTAGAGAGTCTCATTTGCAAATGAAGAACCATCATTCTTTGATGGATTGTTTCTTGCATCCATTGATATGCTAATTGGCTTGCTTTCTTGCATACAAAATCTCTTCAATATTTTCTTGAGTATTTTTCTTGAGAGATAAAAAGGCAATGCTTTTCTCTCCAAACCTCAACTCGTAGGCAATGGTGCAACAAACTTAAGTCTTGCATTTCGATTTTTCTTAACACAAGCTTGTTCCTATTGGTAGTAATACTAGGAAGACCAAATATTATTTTGTGCTCGTTCGGTATTTGCAAACTTTGATAGCTCAAATGAGCACACCTTTTGTGCCAAAGCTTGTCTTGATTAGAATCTTCTGCTATGCAAATGAGCACCGCTTCTTGCATTCCCTTGTTTACCACCTTGAAGCTTTGATCTTTGTTTTTTACCAAACAGGTAGATTTTTCAAACTCCACCAACATGTTCTATTTGGGAAAGTCACCAACAAATAACAAGTTCTTGGCCAAGTTTGGTACATGCAACACACACTCGATTAACTTCGCCTCTCCTTATGATAGCTTCACAAGAATTGTGCCTTTTACCCTCACCTCATGTGTAGAATTGTCTCCTAGGCAAACTTGTTGACAATCACTTGTCTCCTCATAGGTGTTGAACCAATGTCTATGAGGTATCATGTGCTTTGAAATCAATCTACCATCCACCAAGCGTAGAATCTCATGATAGGGTTGTTGTGAATAGCTCAAGTCCACTAGATTGCTTCTTCTTTTTTGCAACTTTATCAACAAAGTTTGATTTTTTTTTTTATCACTTTGCTTCTTTTGAAATTCAGAAGCAAAATTCCCATAATTACCATAGTAGTTGCAGTTGCCCTTCCTGGGTGTAGATGAGAAATTTGGCATCACAAGACTTTGTGGATCACGAACATTGATTTGTAGACTTGGGAGTGACAAGATAGGTTGCACAAGTGAATGGAGATGAGTGCTAGTTCCAAAGCATTGGCACCATGCCTGTATGATTTTCTGATGGTTAGATCAAGGTATTCGAAAATGTCTTGTATGTTCTTGGCTTGTAGAAAAGTTTACTTTTTGTTGGAACAATGATTGATCACATGCTAAAAGTTGAGTTTAGCAATATGAAGTGTCAGGTCACGGATATAAAACAGGGTTGCAAGGTGATTGTTGATGGTTTTGCGACAAGTCATGTGGCTTGTACAAGCTGAATGTAGTGATTTTCATGTGAAATGGATTGGTAACAACCACTTCTTCTCATAGTGATTTGTGGCATAGATGCTTGGCTAACCTAACCTTAAGGAGTTTGATATTGCTACATAAATTAAAGACGGTGACGAGTTTATTTAGTTTGGATGATTAAGAGGAACCTATTCGCAAGGGATGCATACTAGGCAAATCACATCGAGAAGCATTTGATAAGGAAGAGAAACTAGAGCCAAACAAGTGCTAGAACTTGTAAACTCAGACTTGTGTAGGCCGATGAAGACAATGTCAATCGGTGGGGCATTCTATAACCTGACGTTCATTTATGACTATTGAAAAAGAACGTGGATCTACACCATCAAGGAGAAATTGAGGGCATTTGAGTGTTTCAAGGACTTCAAGGCGTTAGTAGAGAACCAAGGAAATGCCAAGATCAAGGTGTTAAGACTCACTACTAACTGTGTCATAAAGAAATACTGATATGTATGATGTGTACAGAGTAAAGTAAGAAAACTGCTAAAAACAGAAATACAGGTCGCATGTCCAATTAAACAAGACTACATACTTTGACACTCTTATTGGAAGCATAGCACAGATTCAAGCAATCATGTTACTCTAAAGAACAAGTGCATCTTCTAGCATGTTGTATGTGAATTGCCAAACTCGTGTCTTAGAACATCTCTGCTGCTGTCTCACAGAGGATGCTGGTCACTGGAGCTCGTACCTCCAATAGTTCTTCGCATTGATTTTTGCCACTCTGTGTTCCCCACAGCTTCAATTTTCTTCATCATATCCAGGCCTTCCACCACCTGTCCAAATACAACATGCTTCCCGTTGAGCCAAGAGATATGGACAGTACACAGGAAGAGTTGAGACTCTTTAGTGTTCACGCCGACATCTTGGGGCCGGTGGGCTTCCAGATGAAGTTCTCATCAGCGAATTTTGCGCCATAGATCGATTTCCCACCGGTTCCATCACTGGAATCACTCTGTAGAAAGTAGATCCCTTGAAGTGCAAGACTTTTTGACTTGCTGATGCCTCTCTCTCCAGTGCAGAGAGCACAAAAGGTTTTTAGCTGTCCTAGGGACAGTGTCTGCATAGATCCCCATGACCATCTCCCGGCTGGTTTACCACTGATTAAAATATCAAAGATACTAAGGTTTTTCCCATAGAAGCTCAAAATATTCAAAAGAAATCTGAAACGGATCTGATTCGAGACATTCCAAGAGCTGAATCCTCAGTCACCTGAGCTGCCTCCAACGCTCTTATTGCATGATAATCATGAACATACTGCCAGAAGGGGACCAGTGATTTACGTCCTGATTCAGATGCATTTTCTTTGACCAATATCTTTCCAATTCTCATAATTTTCACCATTTTCTTTAACAGTCGCAACTTTGACCTGTAAATCAGAGCAAATTGACACATGCTTCAAACTGTAGATAAGTGCAAAGACACCAAGAACTCCTACAAGCATAATATTCTCGCCAGCAGCGAGAGGGTGCAGAGACACTTTCTTCAAATTGGCTTTCTTTTCAAAAGAACATAAGCTACTAATTAGGCACAGTATCACCTCAATACTCTCCCTGGCAATCAAATCATTGACAGGTGCTTCCAGAACTAGCCCCCTGCCATCACCAAATGTAAATAACAAAATGTGAGCTACCTCATACCTCTTTCTTGTGCAATCCTGCACCCCCAGTCAAGAAACTCCCTTCTTGACCCAATAGTAGCCACTGATACTGCCTTTGACAAGCAACTCTTTGCTTCCCATTACAACCTTCAATGGTCTGTCAAAAGAGCTTCCTCACAGCTCTAACCCTTTGCTTTCCATTACAACCTTTGATGGTCTGTCAAAAGAGCTTCCTCACAGCTCTGTCATGTGCAATCTCCTGCACACCCAGTCAACAAATCCATTCTTGACCCAATAGTAGCCACTGATACTGCCTTTGTCAAGCAAGCCTTTGCTTTCCATTACCGCCTTCAATGACCTGCCAAAATTGCAGCCTCCATGCTGCAACTATCAAGCACCCTTGTGGCTTCATACAAAGATTCGGCGTTTGATAACCTCTGTTTCTCCTTTTCTGCCCCTTGCCTCCAGCTTCCATGCTTCTGTTGCCAATCCCTTGCTTTATTTCCCTCTCTAGGTCCTCTGGAACACTGCTAGCTCCAAAACCTAAGTGGCATGGTATTCCAATACTGCTCCCATGTACACAGGCACACCAGCACAACCACGCTCAGCATACTTGTCAGCTTTCCAAAAACACCACCGATCCTTCCAACAGGGAATTACAAGCCAGTCTTGTAAAATCGAGACAGCTATTTGGAGACCTTGGGCTTGCCTCTACCGCCACTACCTGCCTTTGGTTTCACATAGCTCATATTGTCACAAAATTAGACCAAAAATATCCCAAAATGATACCAGGATTCGCAATCTATTTACTCACAACACGCCATTCCTCAGAGATCTAATGCTCCCAGTGCGTCTCATCATCATTCATAAACTCAAGAGACAAAAGGACATGAAGATAGCCACATTTTGCTCTCCAAAATCCCTCAGATTTTCCTCTGCAAGCTTTGCCGCACTCTCTCATCTAGAGACTGTGCATTTAGTAGGATGACCTACATGACCTCTAATGTCATCGTTGGATCACCACACGCAGACTTCCAGGTGTTGGCTCTAAACATATCAGTCACCTTCTCTGGGCAAAATGTTTGGATGATAGCATATATGACTATCCTCTCCAGATACAAAACCACCGTGACTTCCATAACTTTGTCTACAATGGAATATGCATCCGCCAAGCACTTTCTGCCCGCGTCTCTACGATGAGGACATAAATCTTGCATCAATTGTGCCATTGTAATTGGGTTTATTGTGATTGTTCACCTGAATGATGCTCATGATCACATCTGTGGGGTAGACTGTGAGCTAGAAAACTGCACCTGCAATCCCCTTTGCAATGAGAGATGCCCTGCCCAGTTGGGATGCATCTCATCCCTTGCTATCACCTGCTTTGTGGCTTCATATGCCCCAAACATAGTTGCATTCCCTGGCACCTCCCTCAGGAATGTTGGGGTAATTCCCTTGAACAATCCCAACACTTTAACGTCAGATCTAAGAACATGTCTTGCAATATCAATGAGACTGTGATACTTGATCGAAACAACACTGATGGTGGCGGCAGATCCTCCTGTTGTTGCTAGAGCTGGCCCACTCTCTGCCACTGAAACCAGTGCACTTTGTTCAGCCTGCACTTCACAAGCTCTGTGGAGCAAACTGCGAAGGACATCGTCAATCCTGTCCCCCCGCACCTGCACCCATCTACTGCCCCACGGACAGGCTGCCACCTGCCCCCCACCCGCAGCCATGCTTCGATCTTCCCACGAGCAGTGAAGGGCACATCATTGAACGCTGCAACAATGGTGGTCAGAGGCGTCCCCCATGCTCTTGTACAGCCCCCGCACACCCTCTGCAGCCATCATTTTCTTGACTGCATCAATTGCTCCTGCATACACACAAGGCTGCTCAGGCGGAAGCACCGGCTGGCTCTGCAGCTTCACCTTGGATCGTATCAAAGAGATGCCCAACAAGCAGTAGCCACGAGATCCTTCGCGGCATCCCCGTCTTTCAGCCTTACACTAACGTTTCTATGAGCCATGCGTTGTTTCTAGCCTTCTTTTCTCTTCTCTAGATCTTGGTGGGCTGTTGGTGTGTGTGGGCCCATAACCATTGTTGGACCCAACAGTGTTGGCTCAGCTGGTTAGCTTGGCATCCAAAGTTTCTTTGGTCCCAGGTTCGAGCCTCCTCTTGAAAACCAAGAAGCATAACCATTGTTGGAAGCATAGCACAGATTCAAGCAATCATGTTACTCTAAAGAACAAGTGTAATCTGTGAACAAAAAGGCCACATATATGCTTTGTACGTGCGTGAAATACAAGATTCTTTCCTAGTTGGATGGCGCTTTGGCTATCACACCTACCGGCCAATGACCTATGATAGCAGCAAATTCACCAAATTCATGAGAGGATTTCTTTGATGAAAATCGAGTGCCAATCTCCTTGATGAGCATTCCACCAATTTGCCACCATTTCGTTTTGTTCCCTCCATGCTTGAAGAAGATCTTGGGCCTAAAAGCTTCACCTCCTTGAAAATAGCTACACCATAATGAGAGAAACCGAGGCCTCTATGCCTCATAATGACCATGAAGATCAAGATCAGTAAATAGGCTCAAATGTTGATTGCCAAGATTTTGCATACTAGCTTGACTAGTCCATAAACTATAAACTTTCTGCATGATAGATCTAATATTGTAATCAAAACTATCTAATCTTATTGAGGCTACATACTTGCTTAAGGATGTAAGTGTCCTTTGTGGATGATTCACTAAATCTCATGAGAAGTTTACAAATTGCCTCTCAAAATAAAAAGACACAATTTCTCACACTATGAATTACAATCTCATGCTTGCTCTTACAAGAACCAAGAGCATACATTTGATGACACAACCACTTGCTTTCTAAATGATTTAGAACCTGATCTAATCCATTAATGACATGAGAAATGTCCATACAGGAGACATCATACAAAACTAGCATTGCCTCACTCCAACTTTGAGATGTAGAAATTTCATCAAAGCAAGATGGTACATCAAATGATAGAAGGGAAGCAAAATTGTATTTGTTGGAGTAGATACCACCTGAAAATTGCTCCTCTTTTCCATGAATTGTGAGCCACATAGACCAGGCCTTGCCTCTTGGAAATCTCCTTGGCACCATGAGCTGGGATGACTCCTCCTTAAGCCTTGGTCTCTCTCCATCATGCATTTGGATTGTTGGTAGATATGAGGATCCTACCATCATCCTCTTGATAGAGATGAGATTTTCCTTACTCTTTACATGCGAAGGAATATTGACAAAGCATATGAATCTAAAGATTCCTAAAGTATCAACTATAGCCATCTTCATGTCAAGCACATTTGATAAGAGATACATCCAATTGTAGTCTTCAATGAAGGAGACATATAAGCAAGCACCATCATTGCTTCTACTTGATGAAACACCTTCATCCAAATGAACAAGATGAAAAAGTTGATGAGAAGTAGAACACCTTGGCAATAACTCACCATGTGCTTTTGTCAAAGCACCATCTTCATGAGCCTTACCATCATGGAACATAGATTAAGGCAATCCAATTGCCTTCTCCTCCTTGAGACGATCCAAGCTCCTCTTGACCATACTTCCACAAGGAATAGCTTCCAACTTGAAAAGCTTTCCACATCTAGTTTCTGTTGCTACCACTTCACCATCCCTCTTAATCAAACAAGCATCTTTTCCAAATTCAAATTGAAAGCCATTATCAAGCATTTGACCAACACTAATGAGATTCATGGTGAGATTAGGCACAAAAAGTACATCATAAATAGTCATAGTGGATCCAACACCAATTGCTACACTACCAATTCATTCTATCTTGCATCTATTATCATTAGGATTGGAGATGAACTTTCTAGATCCATTGTAAGGTGCATCTACTATCATTAGGAATGGAGATGAAATTTCTAGATCCATTGTAAGGTGCAAATTGAGTGAAAAACTTCCTTGAACTAGTCAATATGAGAACTAGCTCCACTATCTATCCACCATGCATTTCCATCTTCAAAATTAGAAGAAGACTACATTGACATCATCAGAGATTCTTCCTCATAACTCCCTTCTACCTCACCAAGAATCTCTTTAGTAAGATTAGCCTGCTTGAAGAACTTTATCTTCTTGACACAATTAGAAGCAAAATGCCCTTCTTACCACAAAAAAAGCAATGCTATAGACTCCACCACCCCCATTCTCCACCCTAGTCATCTCTAAAGAACCAATTGAGATCCCAAGTCGCTCAGCACTATGTTGGTCATTGTCACAAATTAGTAGTTGATATTTCACTTTGTTAGGAACTTGGAAATGGTTAAAACCATTGAAACTCGGACCTCCACACCATTCTCATTATCTAAAGGAAACCATGGACCTTTTCACATCAATAACCCTAAGTAACAAGAGGAAAAAACGTTGGCAAGAGATTTGTTTTTTTTTTTTGAACAAAGATCTTTGTGACCCACATGCCTAGAGCATCATGAAAAGAAATCCAAGTTTTAAAGCGGACCTAATTGTAAATGGTTGTGTGTAATACAAGAAAGCTAGTTCATAGATTTACATGAGACTTAACTTTGGAAGTAGGTGCACATTATAAATGAACACCACATCCATAATGGATGAGAAATGAAATTACAAGGAGTTCAAGATGAAGTGCAAAAGTTCATTTTTGAGCCAAAATGTATCTCGATTCTTAGTTACGCATACATTATGACCATTTTTCACATTGTTTGATAGCTCAACCAGTATGTGTAGCCTTATCATGGTGGGATGTGATTTGTTCTAAAGTCCAAAATATTAGCCCTTAAGAGTGCACTTCATATGTTCGTGTCCAAGACTTAGCAGGTCCATTAATCACACTTGGTTACTAAAATTTCGACCCTAATTAGTCTTAACTTTTAGAGCTTGGAGCGATTAAGGTAGTGCAACTTTTTATAAAATTATTTTCAAATAGCAATTTTCGGAAAAACAAAAATGTAGCATTAAGTTGGCAATAATACATCTCTTTTGAAGCTACAATATATGGCTCTTCTCTAAAAGCATCAATGATTGTTGTATGTTGTTTAAGCTTCCAACCAAACTCTAGCATGAATAAGTGTTTTTGAAAACTCAACTAGTTCTTAGGCATTGTTTGATGGATAAAAGTTTCACTTCCAATTCAAAGTTTTTGTTTGATAGCTACCTTTCTTTTTATGTGTGAAATGAGGGTACGAGCATCCAAAACAAGACCCAACATAAGTTGTGAGAGATAATAATCATAATCATGTAGTATGTGATGGTCCTTTTCAAGGTCTCTGCCAACATTTGAAATACATACATATGGGCATTACCTTAGAATAATGAACATTTACTTTTAAAACTCTTGATTAAAGCAGAGTAGAAAATTCTAAAGCCATTTTAGAGGCTCTTGTAAGCATTCACAAAGTGCATGCCTATAGAATGAACCCTTACGACAAACTTTGTGCCTCTATGGATGACTAATAATAAAAGGCATAAAGGCCTCCATAAACATCATCGTTCTTCCATGAAATTGAGACTTTAAAACTTGATCTTGATGATGCTTGCCATTTATCAAGAAGGCTCACTTCTAAATTGATACAATCAACTGTAGTATAAAAAGTTATGAACAAATCAACCACAAGTTGTAAGCAACCCATTTCCTCTCTGGAGTTTTCAAAGCAAAGTCCAACTATGAACAAAAATCTCAACTAAAAATGTAGTCATTTTTTATAGATAATGTGAGACAATTCTTTGATACAATAGATTCACAAAAGATTTTGTAATAGCCATGAAGAATTCCTAAAAAGAATGTTGGCACCCTCGCCATGTATTTGAATTTCATGCATTTTAATCTTAAACATATCTATGTGCACTACTTAACACAAAAATATGTGCTCACATAACCAATACAACAAGAAACTTTGTTAGTCAAAGCCTCATTGACAAGTATGATCAATGCTTTTTGGAATTACCAACCTATGGGATCATAAAGAATCAAACCTAGGTGGGCGAGCCCAATCCAAGCGTAATACACCAACTAACGATGTCTAGGAGGATCAACTATGATCAATGAACATTTATGAAAACTAATAATTGTAAGTTCACAACATAAACAAAACATTGTCTTTAAACCATGGATTGATAATCAACACATAACACTAAACTTGCAATACACATAAATCATCTATCATCCTTTTGCAAGCCCTTAAAAGTTATTACTTAGGAAAAGGATTCTAGTGCAAAAGAGAACAAACAAAAAATGTAGGAATGTCTATCACATTGTACTCTAATGTAAAAGCTACCACTAAAAGCTATGTACGTCTTGCATTTGCAATGTTAATGCGAAGCACCAGCATGATCATGTTCAATGTTTACACCAAGCCCATCCAAAGGCCATGGGCTCTAAGACGTCCATATTCCCTATATAATCTAGGATTCAATGTAACACCCTTATCCAACTCAACAATATTGAAAGACAAAAATATGGTTTTGCAAAACTCAAACTTTTTTATCTGCTTCTATCCGGTTACAAGTTTGAAAGTTCGTTGATTCTATAGCATATTCATTAGTTAAAATGATTTTTGACAACAAAAACGTAACTTGTGACATGCATGTGTTGTCTTTTGACTTCATAAAGTTTTGCGGTTAGGGGAAAAACATCATTTGGCATCATGTTAGGGAAGGCCTTTTTTTATGGGACATTCTTTACCCAAGAGTAGTACCTTGGAATTTCCACCCCAATGAAGTATGTTGCACATACAATTTATAAGGCAAATTTGATATTTTTGTTAGCTACATGTAGAAAGAATAGGGTAAAATAAAATGAGTACTATACATTTTTGTCGAGATTTGAGTTTTTGTTGTAGGGCATTGCCAAGTTTTAAGCGTGTCAACCATGTATGAGACACTCTACTATTTGGACACTTTGTGAGAGTGATTATTGTAGATGCTCTTAAGAGAGGCATCACTTAGAGAGAGAGAGAGAGAGAGAGAGAGAGAGAGAGAGAGAGAGAGAGAGAACAAAGCATTCATATCGAAATTTGAAGTCAAATCTAGCTATAGGTAATAAATTAAGCTTGCCATAAAGGATGATGAATTGTCCTCGAAAACAAAAAGTCTCATTGCAACTCTAGCATTATAGATCTGAGTGAAAAATTTGTATTTACATTCTTTATTTACAATTTCCTTGTCAAATTTGGAATAATTCTTGGTAATTTAGGATAGTTAAAAATTGTACAACAGGCGTTCTCCTTGGTAACAAAATTTTGAAAGCCTAAATCCACTTAAATTTGCTAGAATTCTGCCACGCTATTGTCCTTGTCACATTTCTTTTCACATGCTACACATCATCATCTTAAACTGGCCAACCATGAAAGCTTACACGAGCTGTATATAGATACCTATAGCTACTAACAAGGGCCCCAATATTTTATGGGCAGTTGTGCACTGAATAAATTACGAGATAATTAAACCTCTAATGCTGCAATGAATGTTGCAAAATCAACTAATAGCTCAACAATGTTTGCGAATTACAAAAAACATACGAGAAAGACTACCATGATTGTCAAGTGTATTTGCCTTTGCAACCATTGCTTGTCGTTCAGGGTGGGTCTTTAGAATTTACAAGATCCTCGAATTGCTGCTGACTCTGCTGCTTAGAATTTAAGCCTTTTAAGTTTCACATGCGTGTTGTGCAACTTCAATGTGTGACTGTGAAAGAACAAAAAGGAGGAGAACAAATCTTGGCAACTTGCAGAGTATTTACTTTCATCCATGTACACAACTAGAAACTAGTTAGAATAATATCAGGCATTCTGAACTTCTGATGGATTTAAGCAGGGAATAGTAAAATGCAAGTAGACACGTGGTTTGCTTTCCATCTTTCAGCACAAAACCCTAATTAAAGCATGCCAGTACCGTAAAGCAGACAGTTCAACTTTACTAAATGGTTACAAGTCACAACAACATGGAGGGCTAAAATTGGAAATCTAAACGCATAAATAAGAGAGCAGACACAAAAAAATCAGCGTCATCTGAAATGTGGCCCATGTATAAATTCTATAAAGATGCCAAGTCATAGGCTCATGAGCTTACATAGTACCGAGCAGTAGTAGCTGACAAAGTAATGCACATGGCAAACCCTACTATCTACAACTTCAAAATGCCGAGCAGGCTGAATGTTGTTCGGGTGCAACTTAGGTCCATAACTATTTACACATATTATACAACTATATATTCTAAATGCATCAAAGACTATGCATTACATTTTTCACACACACATATTGTAATGGAAGTACATTTTCTGTTACTACAGTTGATGTCATAGGGTCTACGGAATCTATACATAAAATCTATACAGAACTTTTGATTTAATGTCAAGGTACAACACTATACATGTTCTGTATGTAATTCGTCTCATGAATTTGAAAAAAAAAAGCGCAAAAAAATTGTTCACTTCATTCAAAGTTCCGGGTGCCGTGTTACGGTGCCGTAGCTTTTCAGTGCCACGGCACCCACGGCACCTACATAACTTTTTTCTTTTTTTTATTAAATTTTTTTTTTTATTAAAAAAAACCATAAAATGCCCCATTTCAAGTAAAAAAATATATAGGTGGGGAACTTTGACCTCGTTTAAGAACGCTGATCAGACACAATTAGCCGCTAATTAGCATGACTGAATTCAGAAAAGAGAACCTTAACAAATATTTTGCTTATGACAACAGTTACACCATAAAGCTTTAATTAAACAGTAAAAACATAATTTAGCCAGAAAAATACATCGAAAGGACAATGAAATGGGATTATGAATATATTCAAAAGACCAACCGCAATCGACAAATATAGTGACTTCCCATGATTGGTTGGGCTGGCCGCTGCACATAGATTTGAAGTACAAATCTGCATATGGATAATGGCATCACTTGAATATCATCTGGCCTACAAACTTCTGCTTTATTATGATAATCAGTTTCTTTGTATGTCCAACAAGGTAAGATGCCAGATGACTTACCCACTAGTTGTAAAACTACGGATCCACAAGCAAGCATGCACAAATGCAGGCACGTGCGTGCACATATATACATTGAAGCATCCTTGCCTGTATTAAGGAGAAAGTCTTCAAGAAGGGCTTGGAATCTGGATGTCAACCTTCCCTATTTCTTTGAGACATAACGAACTGTTTGGTTCACATGGCTCATCTTTACAGCCTTGAAACTCACAGTGGATCTTTGTGTACAGATCAAGAAACGTATTAACCATCTTGAGCACAGTTTCAAGTTTCAGAGAAGTATTAATCAATGGTTGCAGTCTTCTGGAAGAAGTACATGGCAAATCCAACTTCTAATAGGGATTAGTAATCATTATACATCACAATAATGTCCTCCCACACAACTACAATTCTTTTCTGTGGACTCTCTATGTTGCAATCTTAATCAACAAATGCTCAGAAGCCCCTTATAGGTTGCAAAAATTTGGCAGTCACTTTCAACAAAGTTCATTCATAAAAAAATGCATCCTCATATTTGAACAACGTTATCAAGGTGAGCATCAGTCGTGAGTTTCTAACTTGAAAGAAAGGGTTGATGTTGAATTCAAAACGCAGCTTTACGAATGGCTATTCATATTGAGCCAGCCTGATATCGGATAATGACAAGGTACCTGATTGATCAACATCAAGTTCGTTGAATTCTTTCATGCATGTGACTACGTCGTCATGCTTAATTTGTCCCATCTCCTTCAACTTGAAAATAATGAATTCGGCAGCACTGCAACATATATCAACAAGATTGCAAGAACGACAGCTTACACCACAAGTAAAAAATAACCCACACTTCGATAATACATGTATACCAGGAATATCATTGTGAAATAGAAGGTGAATAACAAAGACTACATGCAGCTTGAAAAAGGTCTCCCCCAAAGAAACAAAGAGCTCAAAGAGAAACATATAGGTTCTCAATACAAGATATATCTTTCTAGACAGTCAGACAATGACATTGTACAAGTCTAAGTATCAATATGAGATGAGTCATAGTCTTTGTACTCCAAATATGTTTCCATAACAAGACTATGATGCATGGCATATGCTTCTAAAACAAAGTGTTGCTTCAAAGTGACAAGGACAATTGGCCCAGAACAGAAAAGCTAGTGTACCTGACAACCCCATCATCGTCAAGATCAGCTGCTTCAAGGTCTAACGATGTAACTTTTCGCGTTAGCACCCAATCAGCTAGTGAGTGTTGCCTTGCTTCTGTCGCCCACTCTGCTAGGCACAAGAAAAACTGTGCAACAGAAAGCGTACTTACCAAAATCCACACAATAGCAAATGCACGGCCAGGAGGTGTTTTGAAACTCTGATCTCCATATCCAAGTGTTGTTACAGTTACAGAGACAACATAAAATGCGTCCACAGTGCTTTTATGTTCTAGCTTGATCAAAACCAGCATTCCCAGCCCAAACAGAGACACAACTATTATTCCTGTGACAAGCACTTTCCAGTGTACTGGCTTCATCTTAGGACCTTTAACAAGGACTTCAATCTGATGATTCTTTCTATGAACAGCCTTTTCTAAAAACTTTTCCTGCTTTTCCACCAAGTAATGAGCAGCATTACTTAGGATTGCTCCCACTATACCAAAGCCGATAAAAACAAAAGCACATGTCAGAAGCTTAGCCGACACTGTAGACGGTACAAGATCACCATAACCAACGGTGGTCATTGTAACGATGCAGAAATAAAGTGTATCAATGAAGCTAGATGTCCTTTCACCAAGAAGCTCATCTTTTATGCTCAGAAAGTAAAGCAAGCCCACAGTAAGATAGACTATAAGAACCACAATAGCCTTCCAGACTGTTCTAGAGCTTTCTCTTCGTTGAAAACCAGAATTTGGAGCTTTTCCTTTATTATGCTTAGTGTTTTCACTGACATCATGCATTGGCGCACTTTTAATGCGGAGAAATTTCTTAAAATTCTTTGAATGTCCATTTGACTGCAAAGCATCCTTGCTTGATTCTGAGTTTAGCAGCTCGCTCACTGGTTTGTCCAATAAAGGCTGTGTAATCGGTGCCATGGCTGCTTGTAAGTAGCACTTAGCTGCAGATACAGAAAGCAGTCCAGCCAGTTGTACCAGTATTATTAAGCTACCGTAACCTAAAAACAGAGTAACAGAAATAATTTGCAACTGTCTGACATTCGATTATCCATGCCAAATAACTAGGACCTAGAAAGTACAGGGGATTAGTAGACTTTCAAATGTACGAGTATGAAACGTACTTCCGCAGAGTTCAGAACATTCAAATCTAGTATGTTAAGAGAGAATGACTCCTATGAGTTGGTTAGGACTTTCTTTCCTCTCGATGAGGTCAGGGGTTCGACTGCAATCCACCACACAAATGAGGACATACAAGAGAAGAAAGAATAGAAGAATAGAAAGCACGTCTTTCCGGTGTCAAACATCTTACAAGTAGACTACGAAATGGTCCACGCTAATATTTCTTTGATTCCTTCGCGATTGTCTTGCAATGATTAAGGAGCTGCTGCTTTCTTATGATTTTGGCATTATAATAATGAATTTTGTGCTTGATAAAGTTCCATTTCACGAGAATAGGCTGGATGTAAGTGTATCATGCAGAAAGGTCTCCTTCTGGTTCTTAATTGAATAGCCAAATTTCACGAGTATTGTCGATAATAAACTTACGATGGAAAATCTTTATGGATGTAGCTTCACGCCGATGTTGGACTCAAAGGTGCTACTATCTTAATTCTCAATCTGGTTTCTTGCATTAAGCACAACAGGTTGTCGCATAATGACAGAGGCAATGCTTGTGCTACTCGACTACATGAATCCTAAATATGACTCTACGCTAACAAAGAAAGAACATATTGAAAATGGATGCAAAGTTGGTGCAGTACATAGGAGAGAGGATACAATATATCAAGTCACAGCTCCTTAGCACTAACCTTAGACTGCCAAAATCGCCTCCATCATATTCAAGAAGAAGAAACTTTCCACAATTTCCATGGAAATCCCCTTTTGACAAAAACTCCTGAATATACGCAGCGAGCCTGGTATTGATCCTGCCATTTTGTTCATTTTTGCCAGTACCGCCATGTCCTTTATAGGAAAAACTCCTTCAACTTCGTCATAATAAACAGACCACAACCGGGATAACGCTTCCCACAGCAAAATTACAAAAAACCTGATGTGAAACGAGCATTTCGAGCAGCAATATTAGGAAAAACTTGAAACATTTTTTCGCGGATATTTTGATGTTTCAGCAATCAGCTGATTGCAACTTCTTCAAGTATTTACAGCGTATTTGGATGTGGATCCGGGATAACGCCTCCCACAGCAAAACTACAAAAAAACTGATGTGAAACGAGCATTTCGAGCAGCAATATTAGGCAAAACTTGGGACATTTTTTCGCGGATTTTTTTGATGTTTCAGCAATCAGCTGATTGCAACTTCTTCAAGTATTTACAGCGCATTTGGATGTGGATGCTGAATGTGATATGAAGCTCATCGTTACGATAAAATATGTTGCGATCTGGATTATCGATCCAAACTGCGTCTTCTACCCGATCGTGAGGCACGTCCATACATTCCAATAAAAACAACTGCCCATTTACCAAGCACAGATCTAAAGGAAGGAAAGAAAAGTGGTGAGTTGGTAGGACCTTTCTCTCATTTTCATGAGGTCAAGCGTTCGAATCTAATCACCAAAGATGTATAAAGACAAAAAGTGCTCGTATAATATATATATATATATAATTCAACAAAGAAATTTGAAGGGTTACATTTCTAGAATGAGTTTCCATTTGTCCACTAGCTTGGATTTTCTATTATTTAGAATCAATAGTTTGATTCTCGTGTGATTTTCGCAGATTAAAATGCAAAAACATATGTGCTTTTTTTCAAACGCAGTTTCTGCACTTTTATGCTGCCTGTCCGGACGAAGGCCGTACGACTGCCATGGGGCACATTCATAGTGGTCGGTCAAAGTCAAACTGCCTATTATGCTTCGTAATGTACATGTGAAAAAGTTGAAGGTACCCACTACTCAATGGAAAGCGCCCGGGCACAAGCCATTCTGCCCGATTCGGGTTTCCAAAAAAATTTAGGCTTGGCCCCTCCGGGCCTCGCCCAAAAAATTCTGGAAATCCTTACCGTTCAAAATGGCATGTGCTCGGCTCCTTCCATAGTACATTACCAACCCGAAAGGACCGCCAAGAGCACCCCAGGCTCTAAGGCCACCTTAGGTTTTTCACCCCTTTTGTGTTTATTTTTAAATTTTTTGCTCAAAAGGTGCATGTAAAAAAGAAAAAAGCTTTTCATGTGCATCTTTTAACGCCTGGAAGGTGCATGTTAAACAAATTTCAAACGAATTGAGGCCAGTCATATTGGTAGAAATTCCTTCGAAAAAAGCAACAATTAATTTTGCATAAATTGAGGGATAGGATTCCTATAATGTGGGGGATTTCCAATTGTACGTCATGACTTTTCTAGTGAATTCTAGTCTCTTGGTTTAGGATGTCATTTATGGCAGATTCAAGTATATTTTCGAGATGTCAAGTCTTATGATTTAGGGTGTTTTCGCACTTGTGGCACTGGGGCAACCACATTTCAAAAATAGACTTGGCCCACACCTACTCCTCACATTAATGGGATTGAAAGAATTTCACACAAAGCCAATTGAAGGAATTAATCACCTCAATTTGAGTTTGGACAGTTTGAAAATGAGTCTCATTGGATTAGGGACCATGGTCCCACCACTTAAAAGGGTAAATAAACGCATAGTGGCACCTCTCTCTACAAGTGTACTTATCCCAAGTTGGTATTATTTCAAGCCATGTAGAATGCCACTTATGTAAGTCCCACCTTTTGTGAAAGATGAGGAGGGCACTCAAAGTGACTTCAATCTATGAGAAGAGTGTAATTGAGGCCTCTCCCACTAATCCCTCCATGTGTGAAACCACCCTTACATTGCTTGCAATTTTTTACATCGTTGGCCTAGTTTTGACCGTGTTTAAAGACAGGCTTTGTTCCCTTTTAGGCTATACTTGTATTGCCATTATAAGGAAGGTGGAGGGGGCTTTCACCTTTGGAGGCAATCAGTCGAGGGTGTTGCACATACAAGGATGGAAGGTGCTCAAGGAAAGAGCATTCCTCCACTTTATGTCATGAGTGTGAGTTTTTTTTAGTACTTACTTCTCTTGGAAGCAACAGAAGATTTGAGTAGACAACCAATGACTAGATGCCACCCGACAAATGAACCATGATTAGGAGAGAGGCCCTGCCTCGATGGCCTTTCTCCCTAAGAGGGTAGCTGCTCAAGGGTGCTACCCATACCAAGGCAGAAAGGCACTCAAGGCCTGAGGAATTGAGGTTGTTAAGATGATTGGGGAAGCAATAGAAGAAGACTTTGGGGTAGTAGGCGCTTATTTGTGAGATGAAGGAATTGTGAAGAAGACTTTGGGGTAGTAGGCGCTTATCTGTGAGATGAAGGAATTGTTGTCGTGGTCTAAACCCATCAAACCTTAAACACCAATCTTAGCTTCAATGCCTTCGTTGGTGTGCCCACACCCAAATTCAAAGCCATGAGTTATGGTAGTTGGAGTCCCCATAATTGAATTGAGTGTGAGAGTGTCCACCGATGCTAGTGTTGTTGTTGCCATATTGTGCTTAGTATTTGCAAAGCAACTGAGAAACGTTGCAGGATGTTTCAAAGCTGACACTTTCTTGCAGACACGAATACATATTTTACATTTATAGATTTTGCATGCTACAAGAATTTTATATATGCATAGATTGTGATCAATTTTAAAAGATAAAGCTTTTGCGCATACAATTCACATAATTTTTACAGTAAGTGAAAAAATTTCTTATGTAGGGTAATAATCTTTTATTTACAGTGAGTGAAACTTTTTTACATATTAATTATTTTTTTATTGTTGGTAAAAACATCTGTCAATTTACTTATGGTAAAACTGTTTTTTAAGAAGAACCTATGATGTGTCAAGTTGCTACAACTATCATATTCTTCCAATTAAGATTATTTCTAAATACATAGCAAATGCTTTTGAAGTGCTTTATGTATTGGATTGACACCTATGGAAGCTAACATGTTGACCCGTAGTGGAGAAGCATATACGATGATACTTCCTCGCACTATTGTCTTTCCAACTGTAGTTCAAAAGAGGACCCATGTACTAGAAAAGTATACGACAATGATAATTCCTTCCACTAGTTTTGTTTCAAACTACTAATAACATATGTAGTTGGAAAGATGAGTCATGTCAAGCTCCCACCAATTTTTGTGTATAAGCATTGATGCTTATAAAATTAAAGATCATTAGATGATCTCTCTCTAGCTCTCATATGGAAATATAAGTGGCATTTTAGTCTACGTTGACGTTAGGTGTTAGATACATGCCAAAGCATTGCATTAAAGCAAACTACCTCAAGTTAGAGATAATAGAAGCTCAAGCTACAAAGAGATATACAAACCATGTTGGCACATGAAACTATTTCATGGTGCTTTTTATATTTAAACTATAGATGCCAAACACTTCAACCAAAGAGCAACCTAATTGGTTAGCTTCACTATCGTTAGCTATGAGAATTAAAATTTCAATTGATCAACAAATTAGTGATGTAGAAACTAGCTAACTACTCATTTCTTGACAAGCAACTAGGATGTCTAATAAGTGTATATGACTTGCAAAGGTAGCCCATGTATTTTTTTCATTATTGTGCAAGCCATCTTCACACATGTGGTGCATTGGTGTATCGTGCTTGTACTTGGGCTTGCCCACCCAAGTCTGATTCTCCATAATCCCATGGGGGCTGATTGTATCTAGAAGCATAGTTGCGGAAGCCTTCTTTTTGCCTCTTTTGCTCAACAATAGACATCTATACTTGTTCTTGTTTCAATTCATTTTATGTTCTCGCTTGGCTTGCTATCAATTCCTTCTATGATATAAAAGTTACTTATAGGTTAGAGGCCCATGCATCATCTAGAGGATTAGAGACCTAAGCCTAGTAGTGAAAGGCACCCAAACTTTAGATTGCTCATATTTTTAAAATGAGCAATAAACAAGGAAGATAATTGTAGCCACTTCAAATATTGTTAATGCAAGGTTTTGTACAACTATGATGGCATCAATTTTGGGTTGTGGCAATGGAAAGTGGAGGTCATGTTGAAAGAAGAGAGTTATGATCACATGGGAACAAAAGTGTCCATGAGAATGCTTCACTTAATTATACTTAAGGGGAGGACAACATGCCCACCAACATTGTAGGTGCACTCCAACGAGCTAGTGGATGTTGAAGCTATGATAGCTAAGGAAGAAAATGCTTATTGGTCAATTCATGTAAATTTGATCTGAAGAATGATAAACGATTTGTGGGAGAAACTCAAAGCCATCTATGTCACCAAGAACTCTATGAATAGACTCTATCAAAAGAAAAGTATTGCTACCATATGTAAAGTTGGAGGGGAGTATGTCTTTAAACACATACATAAAGCTAGATACATCATGGAAGAATTGAAAGTTGTGCGAGTGCAACTAGTTGAGGAAGACAAGGTCTATGCATACTGAAAAATCTGAAAAGATCCTTTAAAATCTTGACCATAAATTAGGAATTCAGGATGGATGGAATTTTGTGGATGCAAGGCTTTTCTATAGGCAGAAGTCCTAAGACAAATATTGGTGAAGGAACTACAATATTCAGTATTTATGGCTAGTGAAGCCAAATGTAATTTGTAGAGGCAAAAATGCCCCAAAGAAATAAAGATTATCCCATCTTCCATCTTCACAAAGACTCTGATGACATGAAACTACCAATGATCATCACTCTTTCTAGATATTGTATGAATTTATTGCTCTAATGATTTGAGTGTGTAGGTATTACTACCTGTAGAACTAAGAACCTTCTATGAGCCATGTCCGATGGTATGAATATTGACCTTTCTTTGAAGGTATGTGCAGGCACTCACAAAAGTGCCTGAAGAACAAGAACAAGAATAAGAAGTCTTTTGGGCTTAAGTACCGACCTTTCTCTGAAGGTATGTGTAGGTACTCATGAAAGTGCCTGAAGGACAAGAATCGGAACAAGAAGCTTTCTAAGCTTAAGACTGTTAACAAAGAAGGCTTATTTCTAAGTCTATAATGAAGGCTCAGAGGAGTCTATAAGGAAGGCTCAAAGAAGTCTAGAAAGAAGGCTTATTTCTAAGTCTATAAGGAAGGCTCAGAGGAGTCTATAAAGAACAGGACAAGGCCAAGGGACTGATCACCCTATTGACCCTTTTCCACTATGATTGAGGATGGGCAACCTCTAGAAAAAAGTGCCAATGATTGAATGATTATTATGCAAAATAAGATGGGCATATACTTTGGCTTTTTCCCTAGTAAGTTTGCACTTTTTCCCTAGTAAGTTTGCACTTGGGTGAATTCCCAAGTTGTGACAATGAAAATCCATATGTTAATAAGAGGCCAAGTCTAAACCTTGAGACACCTACCTCCACCTACCTTGCCACATGGCTTCTAGGCTATTTTACACCTAGAATGGGGCGCCCTCCTACACTCTTACTTCACCACCCAACTCACCCTAACAACTCTCACAAGCTAATACACCTCACCCATCCACTTTCTCTAACTAATACACCTCACCCATGCACTCCACTTCATCTTTAGTCCAATTGGAGTCTTCCCCACACCTCATGCACTTGTACTTGACACCTCAATCAGTTTGGAATGCTTCTCCACTCTCTATATAAGTGGAAATGCGCCCCCTACCAGGAGGATTCCATCATTTTGCATCCTAGCTCTTTCCTTTTGTTTGTTTTTGTGTACAGGTGCTTGGAGAAGAAGTTTGGCTCAAGCCTGGTTATGCCAAATTTTGGATTGGAGGCTTTGGATCTCTCTCTCTCTCTCCCTCTCCCTCTCTCCCTTTTCTTTTACTATCTATCTACACCATTTCTCTTGTGCTACATCTCCATTTTTTGAGTATTTGCACTATAAACTAAATTTAGCCATTCCTCTAACTCGGCCCACTACTACAAAAAATCCAGCAACTCAATTATTATGAAACAAAGCTCTATTTCTCCCAAACTCGGCCTTCCACAGGTCTCAAAGAACTGTCCATAATGATCTTAGGATCTTGATTCAAAATTTCCATTACCAAACACCCCAAAACTGGATGCATGCGTGCAATATGTCCTTCAAAACTTTTGCATGTGTGCATTACTCTGATGTTTGCCTTTTCATGCAACTGTAGTTTGTTTATTTCTAGTTGCATGTCAAGTTTCTAGAGTTCTTCATCATTGCATGTCAAAAGAACTAGAGTTTATGAGGAAAATCCTATGTTTTTGATAAGCTAGATTTGGAAAAAAGTCCATTGAAAGGAACCAAATTCATGTTCCACTTTTTATGATCCTTTTTGAGAATCCATTGTATATGTAATTGCCAACGGCCAATTGGTTTTGTATAATAAAAAGATATCCTTCGGAAGGGGGGGGAAGGGGGGGGGGTCCCCATCTTGACCCCTTAGTGCTTTTTGATGAGGAATGAGAAGGATAATTCGCAAAACAGTCGCGAAGGAACCACTATTCCCTCTTGCGTCTCGGATGGAGTTCAAATGCGATCGCTGGACACTGCTAGCTGAATCACTCCTACAGTCCTCCAGAGTGTAGTCAGGCATTGCTGATCTACGTTCATAGATTTAATGCAGCATTCAACATAGTTTCAACCAAGGTGCGGAATTCAAATGAACTAGAAAGAACTCAGACATACGATTAACAGCAAAAGCATTTGCATTCGACATCAGACACAACACAAGTTGACATGTGCGCAAAGGCTACAATATCATCTATTGATTTTCTTCTCTGATTCTTCAGGCACTGCATGCAAATCCATGCAATGCGTTGGCGTGGGAGAAACACAGTTCTCTCATGAGTAATCATTTTGCTTTACTAGCGGACAGTTGGATCTCTATGAATCCTGATCACAGAGCTCGATCGCACGCAGACAGACTTGTTGTCTGTATTTCGTCTTGATTGCTTACTAGCATCAGACTATTACATTACACTGTATGTGTATTCTGTTGATCTATATGTCAAATATCATCCAATAAGTATGGTCGCTCTATGTGAATCTAAGATTAGCATGATTAAACATCTACAACTAATCAGGGAATTACAAGAGTGGCAGATTAGCCACGACCTAAAATGTATCTGTTGACATCAAACCATCATATTAGATATCTGTACTTTTGGGTACTTGCATGATCTTGCTGGTACTCTTTGGAGCGTGCAGGCAGGAGAAGGTTTCGTTTCCGTCGTTAATTTCATTTTGGTCATTTGCCTTCTCTCAACTGGATCGCAAAAGATTCTCGTTCGTGAATCTGTCGTGTTCGCGAACCGTTCGTCTTCATCTGCCTTAACTTTTGTGTTCGCGAAACTTTTCGTGCTTCGTGTCTCCAGATCTTTGAGTTCGCGAATGTCTTCGTCGGGCTGAGGGCTGAAAGCTAGCAAGGCTTTATAACTAGAAACATTTTGTTTCTTCAGCTCCCTCTCAAAGCATGATAGCTTTACGATCCCGAGATTGCTCCTTTGTTTCTCAAAGAGTCCTTTGTCCAAGGCTTTAGTGAAGATGTCAGCAATCATGTCTCTCATTCCGATGAAGGTGGTCTGCAACATCTTCTTCTCAATTATATCCCTGATCAAGTGGTACTTGATTGCAATGTGCTTCGTTCTGGAATGGAACATGGGATCTCTCATCAGGTGTATTGCAGAGGTGTTGTCCATATGCAAGACCAGGGGCTCATTCCTTGTTTTGTCCAATTTGTCCAGGAACTGCCTTAGCAAGATTATTTCGTTGGCCATCTTTGCTACTGCAACATATTCTGCTCGAGACGCTTTTACAGTCGTCCTTGAGAGATGCCCAGCTAGTGTCGCTATAGGAAAGTATCATGAAACCTGCACCACGACAATAAGACAAGCCATTATCCCTCGTTAATTGAAGATATTGCAAAATTTGTTTTGCAATCTCCAATGTGTCGAGCCTGGATTCGTGCAGAATTGGCTCATCTTGAATACTGCATAAGCAATATCAGGATGTGTATTGTCAACAAGGTATATCAGTGATCCTTTTAGCTTCCTGTAAGGTGTGAGCTGCATCTATTCTCTTTGGACAGTCATCATTCGTCAGCACCGTCCCTACGAGCATTGGAGTGTTCGCTCCTTTGCAGTTCAGCATCCCAAAGTCCTCTAGGATCTTCTGGGTGTATCTGGATTGGTGAAGGTATAACTTACCTCCCTCATAGTCCCTTTCAATTTGCAAGCCTAGGTAACACATGGCTTCTCCTAGATCCATGATCTCGAAATGTTTCGAGATGTCTGCCTTTACTTCAGCAATTAGCTACTCACTCCTGCAAAGTATCAGAGTGTCGTCCACATACACAACCACATCTGCCCATCTGTAACTCTGACATATACATTGGAATCAGCCAAGAGAGGCTCGAATCCTAATGATTTCAGGGCTTGGCTTGGATCCATCTATCCTTTTCTGGACCTTAAATCGCCTCCTCAAAAGTTTGTGGTTCGCCACTGAACCCGTAGAACTCTTTTGATGTGGAAGCTGAGCTGCTTGGCACATATCTTGCTGGCGCTCTTCGTGGTCTTGTCGACCTTCTGGGAGATCCTCCTGGAACAGCTATGCCTTTTCCCTTGTTTGCTGTGCTCGGTTCGGAACCATCTTGGTTTATAGGAACCATGGCAGCAGGTTGCCTCTTGAATCTTTCTTCGTCAGATTCGTCGCTCGAATGGGAGACGACTCAAAAATCTTCGTTTTCTTGTTCGTCCTCTGCTCCCTTTGTCGTTGGTGGCAAGTCATAGTACTGTCTCTCCAGAACTTTGTAGTTGACAGGATCGTCGTTGGCCATTGTCTTGCTCTCATCGAAGCAGACATCTCTCACTGTTTTCACAGTGTTCGTGTCTGGCATGTAGACTCTGTAGTATGACAAATTGTTGTCATAATCTACCAGAAATCCCTGCTCGGCTTTCTCATCAAGTTTCTTTCAAAGCTTATCAGGAATATGTGCATAAGCTGCACAACCAAAGATTCTGACTTGAGACAGGTTGGGCATTCTACCCCACCACAGCTCATTTAGGGTCGTGTGAGGAATACCAGACTTGCCCGTTCTGTTCTGGATGTATGCGGCTGTAGCTACTGCTTCAGTCCACAGTGCCCTTGGAGCTTTCGAGTAGGCCATCATGCATCTGGTTGCTTCCATTAGGGTCTTGTTCTTTCGTTCAACAACACCATTGTGCTGCGGTGTGTAGGCTACAATTCTTCTATGAATGATGCCACGATCATTGCAAAAGTCAGTGAAGCGATTCGAGATGTATTCGTCGCCTCGATCTGTTCTGATATGCTTCACTTTGCTGCCTGTACATCTCTCAGCCCAATTCACATATTCTGTGAATTTATCAAGTGCTTCAGATTTATTCTGAATGAAATACACTCTGACAAATTTGCTATAATCATCAACGAAGGTTATGTAATAATTTGAACCTCCTACTGAGATCACGTTGAATGGTCCGCAGATGTCAGAGTGCACTAGCTCCAGAATCTTTGTCGTTCTGTAGGAGTCTTTGATGAATGGTGTGCGTGACATCTTGCCCTTCAAACATGCATCATAGGTGGTCGAACTGGTTGCATTCGTGATGCTGACCCCTGTTATCGTTCCATAATGGCTTGCCTGATAAAGTGCAATTGAGTTCATGTGGCAGAGTCTTTTGTACCACAGAGTGTCTGGCGAGTCGTCATGAGTCTGATGCACCTGAACAAGAAGCGAACAAGAAACGAACTCGAACAGAAAATGTTCGTGCGCAGCGGAATGGACTATACGACTCTCTCCGTAATTATGACTACGCCTATCAGAATGACAAAACTTTAGTGATAGAAATCACGGTCATTCTAGATTACGTAGCCAAACATTAATAGATGAAGCGCCAGAAGAATAATTTGTCGCAAATAGCAAGACAAATTATATGTCGCGAATGATTCGCGAAGAGCTAGACTGTGATCGACTGATAATTAGTCGCGAATGATTCACAAAAGACAAGACTAAATGTTAATCGTCTATTACCAGTAAGAACAACTAGAAAGATCAGACAGAATGAATGATAAGCATAGCAATATTAATATAGATCTTAATGCAGAACAATGAACTATATTAGATTAAGTATATCATGTATGCATGTCAATAATGCGGTAGAGCACAATATAGTAGCGGACAAAACCGCATGCCCTACAATGTTTATTTCAATCTATAAAAAGGAATTAAACCTTAATTTTGACAAAAATGAAGAATCAATGCTCAGGGCATCTACTTCGTTTATGTCATCTTCTTCTGCTCTCTTCATCATCTGTTACACGAATGGTGTCCAATATATATATATATATTACATAATATTACAGGTGTGCAAATGTGAAAGTACAGAGTGGATGTGCTATCTGTAGGAGATCGTGGCTGGCTGCAATCGTTGTCCAATCTGTTAGCACTGCATGGAGTGAGCGTGAAAAGGGTGCGACGTCAGCCAATGTTGAAGTGAACGTTGGTGATGATGCGAAAAGTGTGTCACTCTTACGAATGGCCTTAGGATAAGATTTACAAGGTGCCTTAGCTTTTAGGGCACTTTTGGCATTCTGTAAGATAGTGTCCTCTTTTTGCCTGTCACCTTAAACTGTGTAGAAAGACACTATCACGATTCTTTCGTCTTTTCTTCATCTGTGCGAATTTGCAAACTGCGTGACAATGTTAGTAAATATGCAGCATGAATGGAGGCAGATTAAAATGGGATTTAGGAGAGCTAGAGGGAATAAATCCAACATGCAATGATCTGCACGCAACCAGACCTTGCATATTCGATCAATACACTCAGCCAGTTCCTATCAAATCCAGGCTTAACTCATTGGAAAGCACTAACAAAGGTCATGGAGTACATCCAAGCAACGAAAAATTTCAGCAGCTACTATAGAGACAACCAAGCTGCCAACATCCTTGAAGCCTACATAGATGCGGATTGGGCAGGAGATATCTATACCAGAAAATCAGCTTCTGGATTTGTATTTTTATACAACCAAGGCCCAATCTCATGGAACAACCGGAAGCAAATCTCAGTTGTATTATCATCAACAGAATTCGAATACATAGCTATCACAAATGCAACCAAAGAGACGATCTGGATAAGGCAACTGCTTGCAGACATCAGCCTTGCACAAATACTTCCTACAACAATCTATTGTGACAATCAAAGCACAATAGCGTTATCTCTCAATCCGAGATTTCACTCTTGAAGCAAACATATCAAAATCAGGTATCATTACCTTAGAGAGAAAGTGCATAACAAGGAAGTAGCACTGGTTTTTAGTAGAACAAATACATGGCAGCAGATTACTTCACAAAGGCTCTATCAAAGGAGCAACATCTCAGATTTAATGATATGTTAAATTTAAAGATCAAGGTTTTTCAAGATCCACATGAAGGGGGAGTGTTACATTTCTTATGGTCATCCTAAACAAATCGTTCAAGTAATGAACATCCTGAAAACCGAAGGACGACTACATGTTTCAGACCTTCACATTTTTACCTTTGAGAATTTTTGTGCCTTAGCCATTTTTTAGACACCTTCGTCTTCTTCGCATATTTTGCACCTTCGCAAAAAAGGAAACACAAGGACCAAAATCCATTTTGGACCTTCCTTAAGCAATTTAAAAGGCACCTTTGGGTTTTTCGGGTTTTTCCACAACAGTGGCAGACCGACGTCGTCAACTTATCATCAACCATAAAAACAGCTGGACAGCTAAAATATCCAAAGGGCGGTTACATTGGCGTAAATAGCATTCAATGCTTGTAAGATATTTAGAAGACACTTGTAAATATATACTACAAGCTGAATCAAGCTAATTTTAAGTTTTATTATTATCAGAGTTATCTGTAGCCAACGTAATCACGCTCAACAATCAAGCGGAAGTTATTACTTCAAGCATTGTACTCATTTGATTTGATATTAATCAATGCAATTTTC
Source organism: Diphasiastrum complanatum (assembly GCA_029204225.1). Classification (NCBI taxonomy): domain Eukaryota; kingdom Viridiplantae; phylum Streptophyta; class Lycopodiopsida; order Lycopodiales; family Lycopodiaceae; genus Diphasiastrum; species Diphasiastrum complanatum. Next base: position 21,624,553 of record CM055110.1, read on the forward strand.
TGTCTTACTACTATATTGTTCATTTGCGCAATTTGTATGAATCATTCATCTTGAATATTTTTTATGCTAATTGTTGTGTTTCTGATCCTACACATCTACGCTCAAAGCTTCCAGCTTCCGTTGTCAGTCACCCACGTTTCCATATTACTCAATTGAAAGGAGGTTAGGTTAATGTGAGGGCCAAATAATAAGCAATGAATTTGGGCCAAGGGTTAAGTATGGTGTCAATGATTTTCTTAGCCTTGACAAAGCCATAATGTGTTGAATTTCACACGTGTGGATTGTCCACTACATGTACTTGTGATCTCCTAAGGTGTGTAGATGCACCAAGATCAAGACTAGATTGAGATTCAAGATCTATCTTTGATTCTATGGCAAAAACACACTACTACATGCATTCAATCACTTCCAACTCTCACTCACACGTGTGGTAAGTGTTCCAAAAGTATTCTAAGTAAAAACAAGCTGCTCTCCTCGGGTAGAGAGAGAAAAACCATGATGAGCTCTCGAGTAGAGAGAGAAAGCTAGAAATTCAATGACACTCAAAATCCACTCAATCTCAAAATCAATTAGATCCAAAAGGAGGAGTACAATGATACTAATAGATTCATGAGCTACCACTATGCTTAACTATGATTGGATCACACTTTTCCACCTCTTAATCCTATTGGACCATTGATCCATCCACCTCTAAATTCTATTGGACTATATTCAAGCACACCTCAATTTTCTATTGGACCTCACAAGGTTCCACCTCTAAATCCTATTGGACCTCTTAAGCTTCATCAAACAAAAGCATGACACTTGTCTACACTCTAATTGGCACAAGTTTGGCTCTATTTTGGCTCAATATTGGCATTACAAGTGGAAATGGATAATTTGCCATCTATGCCAAATTTGACCCTATCAACATCCTACACCTAAATGCTTGACTATGAAATTCTATGAGACCCCTATATCAAACATTTTGATTTACTTTACAATTCTCCACACGTGGGAACATCCTCCACACATGTGAGATTCACTTACAAACTTCTATCATAAAAAATACCAAGCTAGATTTTTGCCAATTTCTCACACTCCTCCTCAAAAAATAGCTTGGAAAGGTACTAGATCACTTGAGAAGTTTGTAAATCTTTTTGAGTGGATCCTTTGGTATGCATAAGAAGTGAAGATCAGCCAAGGGATCCATCATAGCAGCACCCTCACCATATCCATGATAAGATCTCTTTGGTAGAGATCTCTTGCCAATGCCTTTGAAGAGTGCTCCACCAATATGCCACTATTATCATGGGCTTCCTCCATTCTTGATGATGATCTTTGCCTTGAAAGTTCCAGTTGCAAGATGGATGCACCATAAATAGAGAAATCTGAGGCTTCCAAGCCTCATAAGGATCATGGAGATCAAGATCATAAGATATGAAACAATGATGATTATCAAGATTATGCTTTCTAGCTTGACTAGTCCACATACAATGAACTATATCCATGATGGATCTAATCTTGATATCAAAGAATATCTTGATCTTTTTTAGGCTAGTTACTCTCTCAAGGATGTAAGTGTCCACTTTGGATGCTTCACTTAATCTCAAGAGGAGTTTACAATTTGCCTCAAAATGTGAAAACATGATTTTCAAAAAAGTGAGTACCAAGCTCAATCTTGTTCTTACTAGAACCAAGAGCATACTTTTGACAATACAATATCTTGCTTTCAAAAAGTATTGGAAACACATCTAAGTCAATAATGACAAGAAACATGTCCATACCATAAGCATCATACAAAACTAGTATAGCTTTTCTTGAACTTTGAGATCCAAAAAATTCAATGAAGCAAGATAGCATTCCAAGCAAAGGAAGAGAAGCATATATGAATGTGTTGTAGTAGATACAACATGAAATATGCCCCTCTTTGCCATGTAAGGTGAGCCATAAAGACTCGGCCATGCATCTTGAAGATCTTCTTGAAATCATATGAAGAAGAAACTCCTCCTCACACATTGGCCCCATTATAACTTGAATACCTTCAAAAAGGATAACTTGTGATGCTTCTTGAGAAGCCTTGATCTCGGCCACTTCCAAGATTGAATCTTCATGCAATATGACATCTCTATTCACCATCACATTTGAAATAGAGAGTGTAAAGACACTAAAGGCCTCCTTGATGGATGAGTATCCAATCATGATCCATGATCTTGGATCATCCTTCCTTCTTGTTTCCAAGGGAATATATGCAAAGCAAGCACTACCAAGTTCACTAAGGTGATCAACCTTAGGCTTCATCTTGAATAAAACTTCATATGGTGCTATTCCTTCAAGAGCTCCAATACTCCTCAAAGCTTTGATCTTCAATGAGAATTTCTTCTCAACATATGCTTTGAATAATAAGGAATAATCATACACCATAATACTTGAAGAGAGAAGATATGTGCATCTTGTGTAATCCTCCTCCTTTGAAATATTGGAAATATAAGAAACATCAAGAGAGTTTGCACTCTCACTTGGATCAAATTTGTAGATGCCTTCAAATCTTGATCCATATGCAAGGATCTCACCATCCTTCTTAATCACACAATTGTCAATATTGAAATTGACATCAAAGCCACTATCAAGAAGTTGGCCAACACTTAAGATGTTCTTTGTAAGCTTTGGGACAAAAAGAACATTGTTGAGAAAGAGATCTTTAGAAGATGCAAGCTTCAAGGGAATAATCCCTACTCCTTCAATATTGCACTCATGCTTACTTGCAAAGTATATGGTCTTCTTGACTCCATCATAAGGCATAATAGATGAAAAAAAGTTCTTGGAGCCACACATATGTGAAGATGCTCCACTATCAATATACCATGAGTCATCCTTGTTGAAGGTGGAAGAGGAGAAGCTTGATGCCATAAGAGAGCCTTCTCCATCACTTGCAATATAGTCTTCTTTCTCATTGGTGATGTTGGCTGATTGAGTTGATTCTTCTTCTTGAAGCAATTGGTGGCATAATGGCCTTTCTTGCCACAATAAAAGCACTTGATCATCTTCTTCTTGAGATTTGAATTAGAAGCATGAGAGGTATCCTCCTCCTCTCCATCTTGGTCTTTAGCTTTGTCATTAGAGAAGTGATGGTGTTGCTTCTTACTCCTCTCTTTGTGCTTGGCAAATAGAACTTTGCCATCATCATGATTGAGTGATAGCTTGTCCATCCTCAAGAGTTTGTACTCTTGTCTTGATTCTTCAGAAATAAGCACACTTTGAAGGTCCTCCAAACTTGGTAGCTCTTCCTTAATAGCATAGGATTGGACAAGGTTGTCATATTCATCTCTCAAGCCATTGAGAATGACTTGGACTAGCTCCTCGTCTTCAATAAGTTTCAAGTTTTGTGGAAGTTTACCTCTAACATGAGACCAGTAGTTTAATTATTATGTTGAAGTTTTTGGGTTTTGCTCTAGAGTGTTATCTCCTTACTTTCAAGTGTTGCAACGTTTTTATGTAGCTGGTTTAAAAGCTTTTTGCAATTAGCAATTATCATGATTGTGGCAACAAACATGCCTTGGAACATGTAACATGATGGTCAAAGCCCAGTGTTCTAAAAAGCCGACATCTCTTGAGAATGGAATCGGCATCTTTCGTCAAAAACCGATTTCATGAAAAACTTACAAGAAGTTGACTTTCAAAAAACCGATAACTTTTTATAACTGCAGGAAATTTTATGTTTGTCATTTTTATATGGAGTAAATTTGTGTATAGTAAAGTAAGGAGATCCTTACAAAACTTGGAAGATGAGATGCAGGATATGGAATTTTTTCAAAAATCGATAACTTAAAAAAAATGCAGGATATTGGAGGGAAACCCCAAAGAAGTTTCCGGAACAATGGTCAAGTCCATCACAAGGCCAAAATGTTTGACAGCTTAATTTTTGACATCATGAGAGCAGTAGTTAAATTATTATGTTGAAGTATTAATTTGGTTTTGCTCTTGCTGAGTGTTATCTCCTTACTTTCAAGTGCTGCAACGTTTTTATCTAGTTGGTTTGAAAGCTTTTGCAAGCTATGATTGTGGCAACAAACTTGCCTTGAACATGTAGCATGATGGTCAAAGCCCATCACAAGGCCAAAATTTTTGATAGCTTTTTGTGACATAATACAAAGTAATCAGTGTGCAGAATATCCGGAGCTTTAATATTGTTACAATGCATTAGTTTATCTACCGCTTACCAAATGTGAACGTGCAATCTGTCTGAATTTGCCGGGAGATAATCAAATGGGTGCTAGAAGAAGTAATCATATTATTTAAGCATGGGAGCGGGTGACTCTCAACCACCTCCGCGTCCGAGCAGACTATGCTTATGGACACCACCACCATTTGCTTAAGTATATCTATTTGATGATACATTTCAATGCATAGTGCAGTCTACGACCTGGATATGCATACTCAGAGATCCGAATGTGACGACATGGTGTCAGTTTTATAGGCCTCAGCTCTCACTCCAGGATGTTCCTCAGAACTGGTCGTGTGGCCAGAGCTGTGTTGCACATGCGACAACTAAAATGGAACGAAAAGAATGGGTGCCTTTGGATGCTGCAGCTAGTTGCTGTGATGAAATTGAAGCTCTCGAGATCGACGAATAATTTGGTAACTACGAGTTGAGAAAAGCACTGATGAAGTGCCCATCTGGAAGATTCGAGTTGATTGGTGGATCGGCGCTCGGGATACTGGAATGCTCAAAATTGCTGTCCGCTGAATGTTTGGCCGAATTGCCAGTTTGCTGGTGCGGCGTCATAGGATGTAACAGTGATGCCGTCGCTGGTGGTAACCATGAATGATAAAGATTGTCCGTCTATTAAAGAATTGCTTTGCCAGTTCTGCCCCCAATTTCTTGACATGGATTGCCATCCTGTTTGTGACCCTTTGATGGAAATAGCAATGACATCCCCGGCTCCAGCAACGTTTGTAATAAGCACAAGGTTGAAATAAGAATGGCCGTTGACGGTGAAATGGATGCCACCTTGTCTAATGCAAGGAACTCTGAAATATCGGACAGCTTAGAAGTTAGTACATCGACATATTTGTATTACAAATATATAAAATATGAGCACCAGATGATTGCCAGCTAATGAAGATGGCGAAATCCTTGCATACCTTCTGAACAGAACAGGCACTATTCCCCCCTGATATTGTGCAATCTGTAAGAAAGCAGGCTCTGCCATGTCAAAATGTTGCATTGGGGGATTGCACCAGCCACCGTTAGTGTTGGACAGACCATAGTTTGGAGGACAGAAGTTCGTAGCTGTCACCAAGACGGAGGGATTTCCCGGAAGGCACCATTGAGGATCTGCATTACACTGTATCTGAAAACAAGCACCACATGAGAGTCCGGAATTGAACAGAGCAGTGCTAAGTGCAGCTGTTGCTGTTCCATATCCTGTGCTATATAAGTTTCCATAACCACATGCACCTCCTGCAAATCGCAGATTCAAGAATTAGACCTCAGAGACACCCTAAAGCAAACTCGAAGTTCATGTACACGAAAAATAGCAGACTCGATGTGAACCTGCGTGCTAACGTACAGAATGGTATAAAGGAAGCTTTTGATAATGCTAAAAAGGAATACTGATATTGTACTCACCCATCGTGCCTGATGCGTCGCCACCTCCATAGAATGTTGCATGACCGTTATTCCAAGCGCCGGTTGTATAGCCATGCACCAAGGGCAAGGCTAAGGAACTCAACCAACAAACGATGCCTGCGAGTACCATGACCACTGCCATCTGCGGACATAAAGAAAGAAGCTTAGGAGATATAGCCCAGTGGCCCACTATCTAATCGTCGTTTGCGAATTCTACATAGCATCATTAAGTTGCAGATAATCAAGAGCAACTTGGAACTAATGGGGGTGAATGGCAATCCTCTACTTAAGTACCAATATTTGCGACTAACTGAATGCATCGTAGTAGAAAGTGTGCCTCGCTGTTCTAGTCAACTTAAGATCTGTGTTTTCGTCCTTACCCTGTGTAAAAAACTCACTAATCGTTTCGAGATAGCTTACAAAACCGAAATACGCCAATAAACGCACACATACTATTTCATGATCAGTACTCTCACTAAGACTCTTGTATATTACAGCACATAAGCCTACAGACAGATCTGACAATCACCGCTACATATATAGAAGCGCATAAACTTCCAGCTTGAAAACTACGAGTAAGGCCGTTGAGAAACATTGCAGAAATATGCTAACGTACAGAATCAGAAATATGTTTGATTTTGTCGATTTTCGAGACAATAAATTCAGAATCAGAGATATGTTTGATATTCTGGATTCCCGAGGCACAAACCTTGACTGATTTCCAGTACAATTGTTGCAGTATATCCAAATGCTGATCAAGTGCAGCAGGGATAGTTAGTATGTGATCTCAAGGCATGATTCCCAATGCAGCCACTGCACTATGCAATGGGAAAGGGAAAATAGAATGTTATATACGGCCTTATGATTGAGAAATAACAGCAAAGACGAATTTGGTGGCATGTGATTCGATCCACCATCCGCGTTCAACCAATCAATCACTCAACCATCGCATTTCTACAGATCATAATGATTGAGAAAATATTATACCGATTGCGACAGACACAAGATTACAGAAATGATTTGGGCAGATGGTGGAAGACGAAGGCAGAAGTAAGTAAGGTGGGTCCCCGAGCTATGGATGCTAGCCTCCATCGCCAACCGCCATCTCCACCGCTTCTGCAGCAAAAGCCAGACTGAGATTTGCTGGCGGCTCAAAAACCTTTCATTGAGACCGGAGAGTATTAGCTGCAATGCACGTGAAAAAGCATATGGTTGCCTTTCAAAGAAAAGCAAAAAATATGCCCAAATTGCCCTTTGAAAGGCAAACCTAACAAATTATAGTGATTCATACACACGCCAAGACCAAGTGATTTCTATTTTTGCCAAGTCTTGAAGTAAAACTCTTTGCTTCTCAAGAGGTTTTCACACCTAGTGCAAGGTAAGTACATCATGGTCATTCTAAAGATTGTATTGGCTATTATTTCGGGTGCACTTGTGGTTCAGTGCTGCAAATTGAAGGGCAAAATGCCCGTCCTAGGCCTTTTGTCCTTCAAATGAAGGGCATTTAAATCATGCACCCTTCAAATATCAAACTAAATAAATGGGCATTCCTTTCAGTTTTAATAGAAACCTATTTTTTTGAAGGGTAGAGTTGCCCTTCAATCTGCAGCACTGTTGTGGTTGCCTTCTTTGACAAACGATTCTCTTGTTGTGACTGGACACAATTTTGTGCTAGGTCAAGGCAATGTCGGATGTTGGAGATGTTGGGCATATGCAATTGTTTTGCACCTCTTTTTCTCTCGACTAATGGGAGTTATTCCCTCTCATTTTTGTATTCCTGTATGCGTTGTGTTTAGGGTTTACGTTAATGTTTGTGCTATGTGAGCTGAGTACTCTCTATCATGGCGTGCAAAACTTGATTGTTTATGCTATGAAAAGTAGTCAAAGTTTGACATGCAAGTGTGGTGTGATTTTGATCTAAAGGTGAAAATTCACTCCATTTCTCTCCAAAAGCTCTACCTCCTTGTAGGTTGATCAAGTTTCTTATTTTCTATTCAAATTCTTTGCAAGTTTTAACGGTTTCAATTTTTTTCATTCCTGATGGTATTACTTGGAAATTATACTGATTTTTATTCCAATTTGAAGCAAAAAAATATTTGAATGCGTTTCTTCTATCGTTAAGCTTAGTTTAGATAACGCTGAGGCATTTCGGACTTTATGAAAGGATGGACAGTTGCGTGACAGATACAAACAGCGAAACCATTTTCATGATGAAGCTGAAACCCTAATTTATGGTCGTATGTTGAATGGGTTTGAAGAGGAAACTCTCAGGGCACCTTTACTCTGCTCATCAACATTAAGCTTTCCATGTGTATGCCCATATCAATCTATACATGTTTCTGCGCCTGCCCATATCTTGCTCATCACACTTGTCCATTGGGGCTCCTTGCTTCGCCTCAGGTTGGTTTGCTCATCAACTATTATAGCCATATCTCTGTTGCTAATGAGTTCATGATCGCTACCCTCCCTTGCATCGTTACTAGTGCAAAATGTAGTGGGTATTTCCTATCCACCTTCAACCCTAGATCCAAGCACATCAAGCATCAAAGAGATGAAGAGGATTAACTTGTTGTCACACGGAGATTCGTTCTTATGAGAGCCATAGCATAGTTCATAATTAAGCACATGCTTATGATCCACATCTAACACTAACCATTAACACTACGATCCATTAACACTACATCCATTAACTCTACTCAACAATGATACACCTTACTCTTTTCTCTCTCACAAAAAGTATAACAAATTAGATAAACTCCAACAAGCATCAAATCCAACAATTAGCAAATCCAAACAAAACATGAGAGATAGAGGAGGAAAGAAGAAGAGCAAGGACATTCCATATCCATTCCGTAAGAGGCTCAACCTGCTTGTATTGAAATGAAGAGAGAAAGTACAAAATAACTCGAATCCACCACTATATATAGTGGATTTTAGGGCTTTGGCCTCAAATCGTATTGGCCAATCTCCACCTCCTTTATTATTTGAAATTCAAAAATTGGGGGAAACCCTTTTTATTCACTAACTTGACTATTGAGCCTTGCGACATCCCACAAAAAGGCTGTTTGGTACTTTTCCTCCTCTCGATTAATCAATTTCCTACCAATGCTGAATGCTCCACTCAAACACAAGCACCTGCTTAGAACCTGAATTTACCAATCAAGCAACCTATCACTTCTACTCAAGCAACCGAAAGTAATGCTATTCCTAGCATACCTCGATTCATCAACATTTCCACAAAAAGTGGAACATGGCAAGCATAATTCAACAAACTTATTCTAGGCATTCAACATTAAAACTCCAGCCTATCATCACGAGTAACTCAGATGAGATCTACTCACTTATCATGCATCTTACGAATTCTCCATTCACAAACAATAGATTTATGATCTCAGATCTATAATCTCACACTTATGCAGCAGATAAACTCTCACTCTCACTTATAATTCACCTCGGTTAACAGCAAAATATCACAAACACACAATACACAATTATATGCAATAGATAGTACACAGAACTGATAAGAAGTATTTCAGGAATTCTCATTCCAATGAAAATAGCTTCTTTACAAACTCTATGCATCAAATGCGCATTCACACTCCAACTCCGCTCGTCACTAATCTGATCATCAACACATCGAATCGGCTATCTTTCTCCAAATTACCTGATTCTGATCCACTGATTGATCTCTAGTTGTTCATTCTCTCCGCACTTATAAAGACCTCCACCAAGGATCACTAGCCAAGCAAGCCATAACAAAGCGAGCAAGCAAGCCATAACAAAACAACACAAGGAAATCGGATGGTGGACAAACCAACCCAACCAAACCTAGATCAAACGGATCTAGCCCCCAAGCTATGGATCATCTCAAAGAGAAATGAGGCATCACACCAGTAGCATACGACTACTAGTCTCACAATCAAAGATACACTAGTGAGAGCCCAGTATACTTATACCCTCCAAGGCCCATGCACCACTAGTAGTGCACTGTGACACCTCACTGGAGACCTCTGCAGCCTACCTGGGCCACGTCATCCAGTTCCTCAATGACTCACTAATAGACCCATATAAATCCACCATCATGAGTTTAGGCCTACAACCATTATTTATGACCATATGCACATAAGGGCGCCTTATAATTATAAGGGCCCCAAACCCCTTGTAATTATAAATAATTTACAGGTTGTTGGTTTACTGATCTCTAGCGTGGACATGCTACTTGAGACCAGTCGTGGGCATAACATTCTTCTCCCCTTATTCAAGTTCTGTCCTCAGAATATAAAACTGGAGAATTTCCTCCTTAAGCTTCCTTCCTATTCCCAAGAATCATCATCGTCCGTGTGTCCCTTCCATCGAACCAAATGCTTGGTAACTATACAATTTCTCAATTGTTTAGTTCTTGTATCCAAGATCTTTTCAGGTTCAAATCGAGACACACCCAATGATTCATCCAACATGTTTAATTGGTCTCCAAAACCAAGATGCTCACCTTCACATAGACTCTTCTTTAGTCAGCTTACATGAAAAATTGGGTGCACTTGAGTTCCTTTCGGGAGGTCCAACTGGTAAGCTAAGAAACAGATCTTTTTCAAGATCTAATACGGTCCTCTATTACTAGGGACAACTTGTAATGCTTATGCATTACACTATAATTCTGCGGGATTCTTAAATATACCCAATCTCCCACTTGAAAGTCTCGAGGCGGTCTTTTCAAATCAATGTTGGTCTCTATCTTGGGCACATTGGACATTTTCACGTGCTATCAGTAGCATTTCCTGCATATCGTGTAGGAAACCCGCTACCTTCTCAAACTTGATCGTCCGAGTCTCTACTGTAATGGGTGACCTAGGCTCAAAACCGTACATAAGCATGAACGGGCTGTGACCGGTAGCCAAATGCTTACTACAATTCAATCTCCATCAAGAATAGTTTCCTCTCCAAGGAGATTACTATCAAAATATAAATGTAAATGACATTTGATCTTTTCATCATGTAGATAATCCTTCTCTTAAATAATCAAGTATAAACAAGAATCTGAACTATGATTCGTCAATCATAACTCATTGGATTTATATTCCATACTTGACAATAAGAGAACGTGAATATTACTATTCTTAGAAGACACATGAGTTGTTTTAAAAATTCCTTTTCATGAGAAAAGTTTCAGACTCATCCAACTCACTTACGATGCCTTTATAAGAATTGTAATCCTCAAAATGCCCTTAGTTTAACTTAAGATTCACTATAACTTCATTTTAATGAAGCTCTAAAGTTTTGCTCCCATCAACTGTCCAACTCTACCTGAGTCTTCCAGGAGAGCATTACATCCTTTTCAATAGAAAAAGGATTAAGGCCAAATGTTTTCATGTATTCTATGTGCAAAAATACCCTCTAAATAAGTCTAAAAAATGGTATATAAAGGTTGTGACTTATAAGCAATACATTTCAACAACACTCAAAGGTTATATTGCTGAATCAAACAATTAACTTAGAAGTAGCGTTTCTGACTCGGTTAGTTGTAACGGATTTAAAAAATATTTGAACGTCTAGTTGTGGATCCAAAACACACATTCAATCTAATTCTAATCCCACCAAGGTTAATATGCAACTTTTATTGAGAAATTACAATTAGCTATTGAGAAATTGTCTCTATACAATTCTCATCAATATGCCTATGTTTTAATGACTAGTTTATGCATGCTTATAAACTTAGTCCAAGGAATCCTTTGTAGATCCACAGGATTAAAAGTTTGTACAAAATGTTTTATGATCACACAAAGATTCACTACATAGCATATCTCTATAGATGTCACCTGATCTGTACACAATACTTTCTTAATGGAGAATCCTGTAACTCGGTTATCTTCTAAGAGAAAATATTTCTCAAAGAGTGCTATTTCACAACCAAAATCTCAACTGTAGATTAACTTAAAAGAATATATTGTTAGCGGTTGAAAGCTATCTTATTTCTGTTGATCCAAAAACAGCCAAGCAGGCCATAACAAAGCAACACAAGGAAATTGGATGGTGGACAAACCAACCCGACCTCTCTCTCTCTCTCTCTCTCTCTCTCTCTCTCTCTCTCTCTCTCTCTCTCTCTCTCTCTCTCTCTCTCTCTCTCTCTCTCTCTCTCTCTCTCTCTCTCTCTCTCTCTCTCTCTCTCTCTCTCTCTCGCTCTCTCTCTCTCTCTCTCTCTCTCTCTCTCTCTCTCTCTCTCTCTCTCTCTCTCTCTCTCTCTCATTTCATGCTTATACATGACTTTTCTTGGGTTCATCTATCCATTGGTGCACTATCTTGATGATATCTTGCAATCTTGTGTGTAGAATATTCATTTGGATCCACAGGTGGGAAATATAGTAGGTTACTGTTATTGTACGAGATGCAACTTCATTCTATCATTTATTTTATGTTTGATCAAGTTCTTATTGAGTTTGTATCTCTTTCATTGATTAAATGCTGATTGTATGTTGTGTTACTTTCTAACCAAAGGTTAAGGGACAGATTTTGGATCTTAATCATCTGAAATTCTTCACATGGAATAGTTATCGATGATGGTTGGGGTCTTGCTAGACAGTCCTTGTAACAATGTCCATAACCGCATTTCTGACAGAATGGAATAAACTTTTCTCTATTTGGACATTTAGCAATTCTGTGATTTTCTCCACATCCAAAGCATCCAAGTGGTGCTCTAGCCCATTATCTAGACTGTGGTTGTTGCATAGCATCATAGATAGCGTAAAAGCCTCTTGTTTTAGAATAATCGTTGATTTTTTCTTTTTACATTGCAAAGTTTTTGAAATTTTCTCCATATTTTTGTATGAAATCTTCAACAAATATGTTTTGCTCGTTCAAATTGTTCAATGGATTCATTATTGTGTTTCTCGTTTCGTTTGATACTTGATGATATTCGTTCATTCTTATGTACTTTCTCAAGTAATAAATGATGTTGTTATTTGATACTTGTGAGTCTTGATGGAGTTGCTTAAATTTGTTAACAATTGACATTTGTGGGAAGTAGTGAAATTGATTTATTAGAGAGTGTAAATTCTGTTTCATTGTTTATGTCCATATGTTTCACTTTCTTTTTCTATTGTTTGACGAGATATGTAATTCTACGGTTATTGTTGGCTCTTTCCAAGGATATACTTCTACTTTGTCATCAATATTTGTTTGTATAATGATGATTTTCACTGTTCCAATTGGATTGATGCATGTCACAATTTCTCAAATCGGTGTCACAATGATATACTACTAACTTGTAATGCATGCATTTGGAAAACCAAAACAAACATAAGCTATCACATTGTATTGGCGATTGATTGTTGTTGTTGGTAAGAAGTTTTATTTATGCATCAAATGATGTGATTTTCTTGTATTGAAATTTAAAAATTGGATCGTGTTTGTAGTGTTCTTTCCAACTCATATCATCATAGTCATTTTCTTTTAAACTTAGCAAAGGCATCAACATTTGCTTGAATGTTGTTCGGTTGAATATGATGATTCAATAGAAATGAAAAGATGTTGAAAATGTCATGGTTGACTTCATAAATAAATAAAAATTACGGATCTATATAGTCTCTTGGTCCATAGCCATTTCTGCAAATATTGTTGGTCATTGTGCTTGTAAAAGACAAAATACTATGCTTCTCAAGTAAGAAAAACTTAAAAATTGAATTGACTATAATGATAACCTTGTCTAATTTTCTATTTGCTTTGATCTACTAGGACTAATTTATATCGTCTATTTCACTTTGCTATTAACTTCAATCTATCAAAACCAATGATTATACTGCTAGCATTTGTGCAAAATTTTAATTTCACATTCACTTGCATAAGCTTTGAACATAGTCCTTTTCGGTCACCTTCTAAGTACTGTGTAAATGCTATGTTCCTAGCTCCAAAATTGAATCAATCCATGTATCCTTTAAAGACTTCAATTGAAGAGTCATCCAATTTCACCACCTTTGCTCGTAAATTTTCAACTTTTGTTGCGGGTGTTTCTTTCTGACAAAGGCAATGAAATGTTGAGCTTTCTTTGTTTACGAAGTTTGAAATTTTGCAAATTGAGCAAACGATCTCGTGTAAACTTTGATTGATTCCATTCACGACCAATGTTCTTTCAACCTAAAAGTTCAATCCGGAATCCAATTGTCAATTTCTTTGTTCTTTGTATCATAGACTACGATATTAATCACGAGAAAAAAAAGAATCATAAAAGTACCTCATTGCCAATTGCCTTTGTTTTAGCATGTATTTCAAAGACTTTTTCCATTTTTTCAATGATGGGCCCTTTTGCAATGTCGCAAACGATTGTTTGGTCTAACAAGCACAATTGGGGTGGATTTGGCTTTTTCCAAATGCCCAAATTTCTCAAGCAATAAATAGTTTTTCCTTTCTCATGAAATATACCAACAATCTTTTTGTAATCAGCTCTGCGAAATAACCAAAAGGTTATCTAGAAAAAAAACAAAACCACGTAGTTGTTTGTTATGAAGTATATGTGGAAAACATGAAATAGCACTACAATAAAAATCAAGAAATGCTTACACCAATTTTTTCTTTCTCATCAAATCCATCTGCAATGATCAATACATCTTGATTTGAATAATGTGGTCCAACGTCAATCATTGTAACTGCCATTGTTGCTACCAATGCGGGATCCTTTCTTCCAAGATTCTCTAGTATGATTTTTTTTGCAATATTCATAAAACTTTTGAAGATTGATCTCCAAAAAATATTCCAAACAAGTGTTGAATTGTGGTAGTTTTGTGACACATTGTCAATCAATTTCATTGGTTTATTGCATTTTGGAGGCCAACTTGACATCGCAACTTTGAGATAGTTTCAAACTTGTCAATAAGGGGGCCTAAATAGTGGATTTACTATTTTTGGCAAGTAGATAAGTGGATGAGGTTGGATTTGGACCCATTCTAATTGGCTAATTTTGGTACATTGCATCTAGACTAGATTTTCTAGGGTTTTGATGAAGTGTCTAGAAGTTTCCAAATTAGGTCAAATTTGGAGAAAGTGGCCAAATGACATTTTAGAAGCTATAAATAACTGTACTTGCATGGAGAAATAATCATATAGTTTTTTTCTTTGTGGAGAATTTATCTCTTGTGTTTCCATATCCATCTCATGTGTTTTTCTCATGATATCTTGGTTTTCTATGTGTAGAATGTTGATTTCTTGGTAGATCTTGGATCCACAAGTGTGAAGTACTGTAATTTACTACTGTTGTATGGACAGGGACAATATCAAGTCATATCTAAGTGTTTATGATCAAATATTTGTGCATTTCTAAGTTCTAGCATGCATAAAGTAGAAGGATGAAAGTGCTCATGTTTTTTTTCTAGGGTTAAGGCATTCAATGATGAGCTAGCATGTATTGATTAAAGCATTAAGGAGATAGAACTTGTTCAACTTGTTCTTAATGGCTTATTGGATGATCATGCTAATCTTATTCAAAGTTTTGCTATTCAAAAGACTTTGACAAATATGGTGGATTTGCAAGAGATCTTGGTAAATGAGGAGTTTAGGCTTATATCAGTAGGAGGATTTACTTCCATTTCTCAAGTCGGAGAGGAGGAGGCTATGTTTTCAAGGGGAAAGTTCAAAAGCAAAGGCAAAAGCAAGTGGTCTAAACTTTCAAGATCAAGATGAGGCTTCTACTTTTGTTGGCAAGAAGAAAGATAGATCCAAATTAAAATGCTTTTACTGTGGAGTCAAAGGACATTTTGCAAGTGATTGCTTCAATAAAAAGAGAGATCAAGATGAGAATCAAGGCAATTTCATTTTTTATGAGGATGGTGTTGGTGATCTAAACTCAAATGATGATGTTTTTTTGATGTTTTCTTATTTGCTAACCAATGATGGAGATATTAATCCATGGTGGATTGATAGTGGAGCAAGCTTTCATATGACATGTCACAAAGAGTACTTCACTTCTTCGGTGCCTTATAAAGGAGAGAAGAAGGTCATCAACATGGCCAGTGGTGGTAAAGTTGTTATCAAGGGCATTGGTACTATTCCTATTTTTCTCTCATCTAAAAATATGAATCTTCATTTGAAGAATGTTTTATTCATACCTTCCATTACTAAGAATGTGCTTAGTGTGTGTCAAATGGTTGACAAAGGGCTCAAAGTGGGATTTGTTGGTGATTCTTGTTTGATCAAAATTATGTTAGAAAACAATGATAAACTTATTATTGTTTACGATTTGTTGTTGACAGTTGTTACCAGCTGTAAGTAGTTGCAGGCTAGTCTAGAGTAAACTACTAGTTTCTATATATATATATATATATATATATATATATATATATATATATATATATATTCAGGGTTTAATGTACTCTCTTTTTGTTAGTGTAATAGTGTGATGGTGTGTTCTTCTTTTTCCTCTTCATGGTGATTGCTTATGGTGAATGCTTGATAGTGTTTATCTTATTCTTTACATGGTATCAGAGCCCGATAGTCATGCTTGCCTAATCAGTGGATACAGCTTGTCACAGGCTCTGTAATGAAGTGAGAAAGTCCTTCATAGGAGGTGAAAGCTTGGAAAGGCAAAAGTCGGAAGAAATCTTTCCTTGGAGTATTTTGCAGGTTTTGGAATTTAGAATCATTAGTGGGGAATGAAGACACAGTCCCGGAGGCATCGAAAAGGCCAGGGCAGCATCAAACAGATTGAAAATTTGTTGAGTGGGGAGATTTTTACAATACTTCCCAGTTTTTGTGGAGAAGTACAAGTCTTCAAGAAGTTTCAATCAAAAACTTGATCAATCAACTTGTGGAGAACATTTTGTGTTGTCAGAAGTTTAGCAATACTGCTACCAGCAGTTTGGAACCGTTCCTAGTTCATTTGGTGGAGATTTGAGCAATTTTTTGTATTCTTTGTGCATTTTTGCTTGAAGTAGCCTTGTAACATAAAATTAGAGTTTTAATCCCCATTTTCTGTAATGATGACTTCTTGTAGTTCCTAGATTCAAGTACAAGTCAAGTTTGTGTGAATTTGCACTCAAAATCATATTTTTTGGTGAAGATTTGGCTTGAAAAAAGTGATTTTTGCATTGAAACAGGCTTTTTGCTCTTGCTCTGTTTCTGTACTGCTCACCAAAAGCCTCTGGTATGGCCTAAAATCTGGAAAATAGACAAGAGCTATGCTGGTACAAAGGGCTACACACTGATATAAAAATATCTGAAATTGAAAATCTGTGCGTGACGGAGAAAATTTCCAAAAATGACAGTTTGGCAAGGCTTAAGGGCAGTTGTGAGCCATTTTAAGACCAAAATCTTCAATTTGGCATGACTTTCAATCCATAGCTTGGGTTGGAAAATGGTTAGAGACGTCATTTGTCAATTTTGCATCAATTTTTTCATTTTTGCAGTTAGTTTTGTGATCCGGACTAATCTAAGTGAGTTTATGGCAACTCTAAACGAGAGTGTCCTCAATGAGTCAAGCAAATTGGATGGAGCCAACAACTATGCAGTTTGGAAATTCAAACTAAAGGACATTCTAATGGAAAAGGAACTATGAGAGATCATGACAAGTGAAGAGATAAGGCCAGTGATTGAAGAATATCAGCGGACATTTGAAAGGGGGAATGGAAAGCACCAAATGTCATCAAGTTGTCGGTCAGAGATGCTATCATTCCATACATTTCGAATTCGGAAGGACCGAAAGAAGTGTGAGATACATTGAAGGCATTGTTTGAAATGACCAACACATCTCAAATACTATTTTTGAAGATGAAGTTGCATACATTGCCGATGGATGATGGTGCAACTATTGTCGATCACCTACTGAAGATCAAAGAGATTCGTGACCAATTAGCAGCAGTTGGAGAGTGAGTACAGAATCGTGAGATCGTACAGTTGACATTGAATAGTCTGAGTGAGTCACATCAGATGTTTGTGACGAGTATAGCCACAAGAGAGAACCTTCCAACCTATGAAGAACTAGGTGGATTTCTTTTGCAAGAAGAGCAACGTCAAGAAAACTTGAATCATCATAATAGGGGCTATGATCAAGCTATTACAATTAGAGGACGAGACGGAAGATTTGGTCATGGAGGGTATCAATCGAGAGGAGGGAAACTCAAGCCATGGATCATTTAAAGTATTTCATGAGCAAGTTAATGATATTCCGAATCGAGGCCATTGGAATCAAGGCCGAGGTCAAGGACATGGCTAAAATAAACCTGAAAATTGTAGGTACTGCAACAAACCTAGCCATTGGGAGTGTGAATGCTTCAAGAAACAAAAGAAGATAGCACAAAGAAAAGGCAAACAACAAGCGGGCAATTATGTTGATCAACATCAATTTGATGATGATCATTATGAAGACAACTATGCTGATCAACATCAATACGATGATGATCAATATGAAGATGATACAGGTGAGAGTTCAAACTTGTTCATTACAATATTAATGACAAGTGATGAAGCCAAGGATACCTAGTACATCGATAGTGGAGCGTCCAGGCACATGACTTCAAGGAAGGAATGGTTTTCAGAACTCAAGGAAATTCACAATGGTGATGAAGCTGGACAAGCCGATGGCCAGTTACTATCTGTTAAAAGATTTGGAGTGGTACCAGTGAAGCTAGCCAATGGGATGATAAAATAGATAAGCAACGTGCAATATGTACTTGGTTTAGCCACCAATCTACTATCAGTTGGGACGATGGCTGATCAACAACTCAAGGTCAATTTTGATAGCAACAAATGCCTCATCAAGGATAGCAAGAATTACTACAAAGTGACTGCTACAGGAGCTAGAGTCAATGGGAATCGACTCTACAAATTGAATGCAAGATCTTTTACTCAAGCTATGGTAAGCACTGTTGATAGTCGAAGTGATCTTTGGCATCAAAGATTTGGTCATATTAGTGCTCAAAGTTTACAGATTCTCAAAAGAGGTGATCTAGTTATTGGATTGCCTAGTATTTCTTTTGAAGGAAAAATCTGTGAAGGTTGATTCTTGGGAAAACAACACACAGAGAGGTTTCCCAAAAGAGCAAGGAGAGCCAAATATGTACATCTTATCTAGTACATCCACATCCACACATGTGAACATCATCTTGACATGTGGGAGCATTTACTCATTCACATGGAAGTGCAAGCTGATTACAAGGAGTTTGACCAGAATGACTTTTTCCAAGATTCTACTCAAAAGTCAAGTTCACACTTGTGTAGATTGATCTAAAATGAATCTAACTTTATGGAAGTACTTTTTCTAATTCTTTTTACACGAGTAATACTCCTCATGATATGTCATATGTGATGTAGGTCCACTATCAATCACCAAGGATCAATGTCTCCATGATTAGCCATTAAACAAGATGATATAACAAAAGCATCATTTGAGATTTGTTCAACAATACCATCTTCATCCATAGTAAGGTCAGTTTGCTTCTCACCTTGCTCTTCTTCTTGTAGCAATCACTAGCAAAATGCCATTTGATTCTACAATAAAATCACTTTAACTTTGACCTATTTTTCTTCTTACCAACAAAAGAGGAAGGATCACCTTGAACTTGACCCTTTGACCACTTGCCTTTGCCTTTGCCCTTGAATTTTTCCTCGATGAACATAGTTTCCTCTCTCTCAACTTGAGATGTAGATGTAGATCCACCTCTTGCTTGATGTGAGAAATTTCAACTAGTTTAGTCAAGTTTAGTCATATTTTGGTTAATTGTCAATATTAGGCCAAAATGCATTTTAGAATTAGAGTGAACTTTATGACGGTTATTTTAGTCTAATTCCATTTGAGTTACTACTTTTGAAAAGTGTGGGAAAGTTAGGAGGTCGAGTTTGGACACATTCAAATTTGAATGTTAGATGCATTGAATCTAGTCATATTGTTGATAGGGTTTTTGTTATGGAGGAAAACCAAAGATTCATTAATGAGGCATGGAACTACTATATATAGCGTAAACTCATGGAAAGAGATGATCTTCTCTCTCTCTCTCTCTCTCTCTCTCTCTCTCTCTCTCTCTCTCTCTCTCTCTCTCTCTCTCTCTCTCTCTCTCATTTCATGCTTATACATGAGTTCTCTTGGGTTCAGCTATCCATTGGTCCACTATGATTTTGATGATATCTTGCAATCTTGTGTGTAGGATGTACTTTAAATGATGTCATTGTGAATGATAGTGAGGACGAATAATTATCATATGACTCATTACCTAATCTTTTTGAAAACATAGAGTACTTCAATCATCCTTATGTTGAAGGTACTAATTATTTTTTCATGGCTTCTAATGTTTTTGAGGTTTCTACTTCTTATGATGCAATCATTAAGAGAGAGACTTATGAAGGAAAGAGCAATGGAAAATTGGTTCCTGGGAAGATTTAAGGCTTGGATCTCACATCTCTTCATCAACTTAAAAGATTCTATGATTGTGAATTGATCACTCATAATCAAGATGGCAAAAGGTTGGTTGGAAAAGACTACATGGAGCAAATCGAGAGGCAATTTCTTCAAGGCAAGGGAGATCTCATTAGTGAGCTTATTGAGGTTTGTTATGAAATTAGGTTGGCTGGATTTATTAGGTTTGATACTCATCTTCACCTACTATACTTCATGTTGGATGGAAAGTTTGGAATCTATCTTTTGATTTATGATGGTGGCATTGTTTTCACTAACCTTTGTGGCATTGTTTTTACTAACCTTTGTGGAAATTCAAGATCAAGCATTGATGAGATCTTGTTGGATCAAAAACATATGTTTGAGAGGCGTCTTTCCATAAGTTCAGGTCTGAAGATATTCATGTCTTTGATGTTCAAGAGAAAGGTAAGCAAGTGGAAGTGACACACTTTGCTTTACTCACATGTCTTGGAGAATCTTCTTGTGTAGATGATGTTATGCAAGTAGATATTGGTCCTCATGCTAGAAAATCAAGTAATGGATCTAGAAAAGAGGTCTTACTCAATGGCTTTGATGGTCAAATTTGAATGTTAGATGCATTAAATCTAGTCATATTGTTAATAGGCTTTTTGTTATGGAGGGAAACCAAGATTCATTAATGAGATATGGAACAATTATATATAGTGTAAAATGGTCTCTCTCTCTCTCTCTCTCTCTCTCTCTCTCTCTCTCTCTCTCTCTCTCTCTCTCTCTCTCTCTCTCTCTCTCTCTCTCTCTCTCTCTCTCTCTCTCTCTCTCTCTCTCTCTCTCTCTCTCTCATGGCTCTATTACGTACATATATCACTTTATTCGCTTTGCAAACCTCTGCGGAATGTAATTGTCACATACTAAGGCTTATTTGCTAGTGGTGGCAAAAAAATGCCTTACCATGATAAGAGACCCCACTTAACAGAAAAGGTTTTTTTTTTTTCTTAAATGGTGGGAAAGTAGTGAATCTTTCAATGGCCAGGATCTATGCACATTATGGACAGTCAATCTAACGGTGAGCATCAATTTGCACTTAGTACACCTAAGTGTCCTCTGGTTCTATAAAGAGGGAATTCACACAACCCTATTCACCGTTCCTCATGTTGTCTTGCTCTCTCTCTCCCCCATTCTTGTTTTCTTATTGCTATATCGTACGGTGTTTGTGATTGAAGAGAACGCTCGTGGATGCTATTGGAAGAACAATCATATTGCAAACAAACGTGAGAGCATTTTGAATGATAGCTCGTTGATAAGGAAGCATGTATGATAAAGATGAATGCTCACAAGATGTTGTAATTACCGTTGTGTAATAGCAAGCTGCAACTAGCATATTGGGATTGGATAATACTACAAGCAATCGTTGTCCCAGCGGGAAAACATGGAAAACTTTTAAGGTATTTTGTTCAACCTTTGTGGCTTATGAAAAGCGCTGGACAGCAAACCAATTGTTGAATATATTTATGAACGTTTTTGAAAAGCGATTGATCGTTGGTCAATGGCCTATATGTAACGGATCTGGCCGTTGGCCAGCGTTGGTTTTTTGTGTATCAATGCTTAAACTACAGCGGTCTACCTACTGCTCGTTGTATGGGCAATGTTGCTTGCATTTTTCAATGTGTAATGCATTCAAAAATGCAATGGACCACTAGCTTACCAGTTGATTTCTAGAATTACCAGAAACTATTGCGAAATATGGTTGATAAGAATGCCCTTACTATGTTTGATTGGCTATAAACTGTATGTAGTATTGCTACATACTATTGCTCTATAGGTTTGATAAAGAATATGATGGGATCTATCTCTGATAGACTAGTATTATGATGGCTATGATTACGGATAATGATGTAGTAAAAAAGGCGGTGGGATGTGCTAATATGCTCGTGAGTAATAGTGATTGCCATTACTAATTTTTTGGATAGGGTTGGAAATGCTATCGAAAGAATGAAAAAAGATACGATTAATCTATGTAGCTGACTATTGATAATGATTCTGTCTGGCTTCAAGAGTACTCTATATTTAGATCAATACTTGCAGTGTGAATGCTTTAGCACGTAGGTGATTCGTTTAAAGCAGCCGAACATGGATAGTTCACAAGACATAACTTCAACTCTCATTCAGGTATGACGCTTTATAGAATACCACCAATACGGTGGGTGACCTAACTTGATACCATGATTTTACTTATGTATTTATGATGACTTACAAACCTTGTGCGTAATGTTTTTTAATGTAATAAAAAAGTATAAGCTGATCTTGCATGCGCAGTAGATAACACGAACATGAGTTTTTTTAAATATTTTTCTCTCTACATCTAGTGTCCAGTTAATATAAGTAAGGTCAAGTAATTATATAGAGCTCGACCAAGGTACACTTGAATGGCATGGATTTGCCCAAGTTGTTCGACGCTTGGACTCTCGGTAAACTGATACGGGAGGCTTGTGGGGGCTACTATAGCACGGTGGTGCTCTAGTACCTAGCGTTGTGACCATTGGCCAGTCTCTGTCCATCTGTGTAATGAAAGATAGTTGCTTACATGAAGAATGTATATGTGAAATTAATACGTTCTTTTTGCTCCTTTATTGATCAGTTTGGCGTCTACCCTGATACGGCTTCGTTAAAAGGGCATAACGTATTGCTAAGCTATGAAATGAATGATTTGGAAGATTGGATGCACTTGTTTTTAATTCAACCTAGCTGATAAAGTAGTGAATCTTGTTTTGGACATGAATAACAATTGATGCTCAGCTATGACACCTGTCTTCTTCACGCGACTAGCTTGTGTGATTTTGTTGTGTGGGATAGTGGCAGGTAATAGCTGCGTGTCTTAAAACTTGCTTCACTTTATGGTACTCTATACTGATAAACTTTATATAGCTGTATTTTTACCTGGTATGCTATAAATTGAAGGGTTCAAAGGGTTTGGTCTTGACTTGTCAAGAGGGACTATGTGAAATCTTGTTACTCTCTCTCTCTAGCATCTTTGATGCCACCCCGGCTACCCTTTGGCCGGGCTAGCACCAAAACTTTACCTTTACTTGTATTTTATGGCTAACAAGGTCTGCTGTATGATGTAGTCCACAGGATGGTTTCATGATGCGGTCACTCTTGGCTATGGGGAGTCCCTTCCTCCTCCTCGTCCTTTTGTTCAGACTATTATATGTTGCATGAAGAAGGCTGTTGAAGTTCACAATTTGATTACTTCTTATGATATGACTACTTGTAATGCTGCTGGCCCGGATGATAAAATTCTTTGCCTTGTTGATTTGATGTGCATTATGGATTTGATCAAAATTTATACGAATTTTATTAAAAAGAAGGAATCCCTTAGCATGGTTGAAAAAAATTATATGGAACTTTCAAACTATGCTGAACGAATTGCTGCTGAGGAAAAATTCTGTAATACGCATGTTCGGAAAGTATTTGCTTGTCCGGAAAAAGAAAATGGTGACTCCTCTATCGATACTCATGTCCCTTCTACTGCTCTTACTTCACCTCACCCGTTGATTTTTACTGAAGACCTTGATGAAGACAGTGCTTCTCAGTTAGAGTCTTCCTCGCAAGAAATCTGTGATGTGGGAAATCAATCTGCCTTTGAATTTTGTCAAGCCAATAACTGCCAAGTACCATTGGTACCTAGTCGTGTCATTGAATTTAAATCTGCAAAAACTGCTTACAAACTTTGGAGCCTTCCTTCTGTCAACTTCCTAGCACCTATCTCTATTGAGCTCTGGATCGCTCTTGCTCATCTCACTGATGAAGAATTCCAAGCATGCAAGCTTGTTGCTTTGCATAAGAATCCTTCTGTTGATGCTCCTATTGCCTTTGATACTGTTATCAAGTTGAGCAAATTCGGACCTTCAAGATGTCCTTCTGAGCAGACCTGGGCTAGAACTAGAGGCCATTTTGACACCGACTTTAACATAATGAACCTTTATCAAGCTAGAATTTGGAACTGGAAAAGACCCTTCTTTAAGTGCAGATGCGGTGATAAGTGCAAAAACAATTATTCTATCATATGGTTTGATCACTCTATCTGGTATATAATGAATCATCTTTCCATTTTCTTTCCTGGTGCATCTCTGCAAAATCAGCTTAATGCCTTCTTCCTTTGGTTGCATAAACCATAAACCTGCTAGAGAGGTTGTCAAGTCCCACGTTGTCTTTCTATATATCCGACAATACATGATTGATGCTGCCATTGAACTTTCCATAAACCCTACTGCTAAACTCCTTGCACACCTTGGCGATGCTGAAAACATTCGAGAAATTGAACGTCTTTTGAAAAAACCTGGCTTCTCTACCTTGCAAGACAAATACTTCTAGAATACTAGCAAAAAAACGCGTTCCTTCAATCTGAACAATCCAACAGTCATATCAGGCAGTGGCAATAACAAGAAAAGAAAGTATTTTCCAAACAAAGGCAAAGAAGGGCAAAGCAGTGGTGGAAAGGAGGATCTTCCTATCAAAGCTGAACTTTTACCGTGATTGATCCATGTGCAGGAGGACTTAGAAGAAACAAGGATATTGGAGGTCAGCAATACTGGTAGACGACAACTAGTGGTTAAAAGAGACAGAGGGAAGTTTATTTTGTATTTATGTTATTACAACAGATGCTTTGAGAGGATTGATGTTAAACAACTATATGCTGAAATCTTACTTCAGATTTTTGGTCATATTGATGAGACTTTTGAGCTTATCGTGTTTGGTTGGTCTTACTTTCCACATTTGAAGCATGAATGGTATAAACCTTTTCAAGTATTCTATGATGTCGATGTTGACAACATTCCACCTTGTACTTGCGCCTACAATAAACGTTTTAAGGAGTTCATTTCGGAAATTTTTGGGCATGTTGTATCGATGGATACTGGAATTATTAGAAGCAAAGTTTTAAAGAATGAATTGAACAAAGGACTTAATCACATCCCATTGCGCCACTCTAATACAAATGAGGTAGCTTTAGAACTTTATTGTGAATGGTTTGAATTGGCAAATTTTTTACCTACTTATCAAAATATTGATCATGAGACTGTTATGAAACATGCCCTGATTTGCAAAGTTACTATAGCAAACTTTTTGAAAAATACTAAGTGGCTACATGGAAAAAGTATTATGAATAAAAAACTTACTAATGTCATTGATGAGCGTATTTGGATTACTACCAATCTATATGTGAATGGTGTGGATAAGGCTCAACATAACCCATGTTTTATGTGCATCTATCTTGTAAGAAATTTGGCTTTAGTGAGATTGTCGAGTCCAGATTTTGCCCCGTTTCCAAAAGAAAATGATAATACACTAGACATGGCTATGATTGAGATCCAAATACTTTTACTACTAAAATACCTTATTTTCTAATAGGAAAAGATGAATTACCTTTCTTACTTTGTACTTTTAAGGCACATAAAAATACGTTTAGATGGATTACAAACGCACATGATTGCTATTTTTCTAAAGTGGCCACGTCTATTTGGAGGCACTGATGTGCAATCACCATGCTATCCTCCTCCATAGCCATCGGTTGCATTATCCTCCATCTCTAAAAAATTTTAGTCCAATTATTAAACTCTTACAAACAAGGAAAATAAGCAATAACTTAATTTTTTAAGTTTTCAATAGATTAAAAAAAAATTACAATCACAAGAATCTTCAAATGTTGTTTGAAGAAGAAAAATATGTATTAGTCATGTAAAAAGTGGTCATTTATAAATAAATGAGATTTCCATATGATTATCAAATTGCTATATTATTCATAAACACACCATGGAGGCATTCCTACTATAAACAGAGAGATTGCTGCAATTAATTAAATCCACTTCAAATCCCATTTGATCTAATTGTCATTGTATATTACCAATTATTTCATTTCAGGTATTCACGATAGTGCTCTAGACTTGGTATATTATACAAGAACCTAGTGCGAACAAAGGACCTATATAAATACACAAAAGTTCGCACAATTAACTATCTAAACTTGAATAATATTCAAATGACAATGGACCTCAATTAGGTTTCCATAGTCTACATTGTTAAGTATATTGTATGCTCCACTTAGCAGTTCTTGTAAACTAATTTAAGAACACTCAGTAGTATGTATTACTGACTAATTAAGCTTGAGTAATCATCTATACAATTGAGTGTAGAGATAACAAATATGGCAATTATAATAATTCAGATGCTTTTTTGTAGATAGTACATTGTCAAACGATTCTTTCTAGGCTTGTACATTGCTTAAAGTAGATTTACTTACAAAAATATTTCAATACATTCTATATCAGATATCTCATATCTGAAAGTGGCAAACCTAGATCTTGAAATTGAAGCTTGTAGGTCAAAAGTGTATTTTTGGAGAATATATAGTTTTCAGGCTGATCCTGTGGGAGTCTAGGTTCGCTTGCCTCAAGTTCAAGTTAAGCTTATCTTGATTGGGGAGTGCATTTTGCAAACAGGTAAACCTACATCTCTAGTGAGTTTGAGAAAGTATAGTTTGAGAATGTACAAGTCCCGATCTCACTTGGCAAGCTAGTACAGATATGAGAAAGTGCAGATTTGACTTTTGGCTTGCACTTGGGGAATGTTTTGATAGAGTTTGTACTCCCCTTGAGTACAGTAGGTAAAACACTTGTGAAATTAATCACTAGTAGGTGGGGGAACTTAGAAGTACAGTGGTCAGATCAAAAGTGCAAAATATCAAGATTCTCACTCTTTTTGATGTATAGTAGTGGATTCTTGGGATTTTGCTTCTCCCTCTAGATTTGTACTCGACTCAGTGAGATCTACGAATTGTGAAGGAGGTGAACATAGATGAGCTAATGCTAAGGCAGTAGAGACAAGAACTTCCAGAACTTTGAAGTCAGTTTTCTGGAGCAGGGTTCATGATCTGGGTTCGCCCTTTGGACAATAGTTTCAACATGTAATGATGGTCTAAATCTTAGGTAGGCGAACTTAGATAGCAAGATCTACACCTATGGAAAATGCAAACAGGTTCTAGAGGCTTTTCCTTAATAAAGTTTTCAAATTTTAAGGTTCAGGTTCGCCCCTATGATATGTTGTACCTTAAAGTCTGTTTGATCTATTGTTAAACAAGCGAACCTGAATGTCAAGATTGGGCCTCCAAACACCTCTTTGGGAATGCAAAACCTGGGAGGATCTAGGAGGCTTGGGATTCTTTGAAGAAGCTTTATGAATCTAAGTCTACATCTAGAGTTCTAACTCTAAGAAGACAAAATGAGTAATCAATTCACAATCATAGAATCCTTTAAGTTGATGAAGAGATGTGAGATCCATGCCTTGGATCTTCCCAAGAACCAATTTTCCATTGCTCTTTCCTTCATAAGACTCCTTAATGATTGCATCATAAGAAGTAAAAACCTCAAAAACATTAAAATCCATGAAAAAATCATTAGTACCTTCAACATAAAGATGATTGAAGTACTCTATTTTTTCAAAAAATATTAGGTAATGACTCATATGATAATTATTCTTCCTCACTATCATTCACAATGACATCATTCAAAGTACATCCTACCTTGAATTCTTCACATACTTCAGAGAGAGAGAGAGAGAGAGCGAGTAACAAGATTTCACATGGTCCCTCTTGACAAGTCAAGACCAAAACCTTTGAACCCTTCAATTTATAGCATAACAGGTAAAAATACAGCTGTATAAAGTTTAACAGTACAGAAAGAGTACCATAAAGCGAAGCAAGTTTTAAGACATCCAGTTGTTACCTGCCACCATCCCACACAACAAAACCGCACAAGTTAGTTGCGTGAGGAAGACAAGTGTCATAGTTGAGCATCAGTTGTTATTCATGTCCGAAACAAGATTCACTACTTTATTAGCTAGGTTGAATTAAAAACAAGTGCATCCAATCTTCCCAATCATTCATTTCATAGCTTAGCAATACGTTTTGCTCTTTTAACGAAGCCGTATCAAGGCAGACACCATACTGATCAATAGAGGAGCAAAAAGAACGTATTAATGTCACATATACATTCTTCATGTAAGCAGCTATCTTTCATTACACAGATGGACAGAGACTGGCCTATGGTCACAATGCTAGGTACTAGAGCACCACCATGCTATAGTAGCCCCCACAAGCCTCCCGTATCAGTTTACCGAGAGTCCAAGCACCGAACAACTTGGGCAAATCCATGCCATTCAAGTGTACCATGGTCGAGCTCTATATAATCACTTGACTTTACTTATATTAACTGGACTTGATGTAGAGAGAAAAATATTTTAAAAAACTCATCTCCGTGTTATCTACTGCGCATGCAGGATCAGCTTATACTTTTTTATTACTTTAAAAAACATTACGCACAAGGTTTGTAAGTCATCATAAATACGTAAGTAAAATCATGGTATCAAGTTAGGTCACCCACCATATTGGTGGTATTCTGTAAAGCGTCATACTTGAATGAGAGTTAAAGTCATCTCTTGTGAACTATCCATCTTTGGCTGCTTTAAACGAATCACCTACATGCTAAAGCATTCACACCACAAGTATTGATTTAAGTATAGAGTACTCTCGAAGCCAGACAAAATCATCATCGATAGTTAGCTACGTAGATTAATTGTATCTCTTTTCATTCTTTCGATAGCATTTCCCACCGTATCTAGAAAATTAGTAATGGCAATCACTATTACTCATGAGCATATTAGCACATCCCACCACCTTTTTAACTACATCATTATCCATAATCATAGCCATCATAATACTAGTTTGTCAGAGACATATCCCATCATATTCTTTATCAAACCTATAGAGCAATAGTATGTAGCAATACTACGTACAGTTTATAGCCAATCAAACATAGTAAGGGCATTCTTATCAACCATATTCATGCAATAGTTTCTAGAAATTCCAGAAATCAACTGGTAAGCCAACGGTCCATCGCATTTTTGAATGCATTACACATTGAAAAATGCAAGCAACATTGCTCATACAGAGAGCAGTAGGTAGATCGTTGTAGTTTAAGCATTAATACACAAAAAACCAGCGCTGGCCAGCGGCCAGATCTGCTACATAGAGGTCGTTGACCAGCGATCAATCGCTTTTCAAAATCGTTCATAAATATACTCAACAACTGGTTTGCTGTCTAGCGCTTTTCATAAGCCACAAAGGTTGAACAAAATACCTTAAAAGTTTCCCACGTTTGCCCGTTGGGACAGTGATTGCTTGTAGTATTATCCAATCCCAATATGCCAGTCGCACCTTGCTATTACACAACGGTAATCACAACATCTTGTGAGCATTCATCTTTAACATGCATGCTTCCTTATCAGCGAGCTATCATTCAAAATGCTCTCACCTTTGTTTGCAATATGATTGTTCTTCCAATAGCATCCACGAACATTCTCTTCAATCACAAACACCGTACAGTATAACAACAAGAAAGCAAGAATGAGAGAGAGAGAGAGAGAGAGAGAGAGAGAGAGAGAGAGAGAGAGAGAGAGAGAGAGAGAGCAAGACAACATGAGGGAAAGTGAATAGGGTTGTGTGAATTCCCTCTTTATAGAACCAGAGGACCCTTAGGTGTACTAAGTGCAAATTGTTGCTCACCGTTAGATTGACTGTCCATAATGTGCATAGATCCTGGCCATTGAAAGATTCACCACTTCCCAACCATTTTTTAAAAAAAAAACCTTTTCTGTTAAGTGGGGTCTCTGATCATGGTAAGACATTTTTTTGCCACCACTAGCAAATAAAATTAGTATGCGACAATTACATTCCACAGAGGTTTGCGAAGCGAATAAAGTGATATGTGTATGTAACAGAGACCATGAGAGAGAGAGAGAGAGAGAGAGAGAGAGAGAGAGAGAGAGAGAGAGAGAGAGAGAGAGAGAGAGAGAGAGAGAGAGAGAGAGAGAGAGAGAGAGAGAGAGAGAGAGAGAGAGAGAGAGAGAGAGAACACAACTAGCAAAGTCTCTCAGGGGGCAGTTTGCATCCCTGAGATGGAGTGCTAATTGTCCACCAAAAGAAATTTAACATTTTTTGGTAAAGTAAACTTGCATCCAGGGAACAAATTGTGTAAGAATAGGTTGTTTATAATCTCATATAATGTTTCTCTCATGAAGCCATTACTTTGAAAAGCAAGAACAATGTTTCCGACCTCATCCATAAAAGTATCTTGTTCGCTACAACAATACATGACAACAATAATTTGAGCGATAATAACTTTATATG
Organism: Diphasiastrum complanatum; assembly: GCA_029204225.1. Lineage (NCBI taxonomy): Eukaryota > Viridiplantae > Streptophyta > Lycopodiopsida > Lycopodiales > Lycopodiaceae > Diphasiastrum > Diphasiastrum complanatum. The sequence goes on from CM055110.1 coordinate 21,654,745, forward strand.
AGTTTATAATCGGCCTATTGGCAGTTAAATGTAAACGAAAACGAAAGTTTCCTTCGCTTGTCAGATTTTTACATATGAAATTTACTTGAAAAAGAATCAAAGGTAGTGGTAATATTCAAAAAATTGACCGTATTCTCCGAAGCGTCTTCATTTTCTATGGTGAGGTACTCCAAGGGATAGATCCATAAGGCATTATCATCGACACGAGGTTGCTTCTTGTCTAGAAATACAAGAGCATCTGTATTATTTATGAAACAAATATCATCAATATAACAGAAAGTATGTTTGAAGGCATGTTGGTATTCCACCTTTCCAAGTTTGGCAAGCCTTTTCATAGAATGTAATTCAATGAATGATAGATACCAGTTACACCATGTAGGGGAACAAGCAAAACCCATAGGAATACCACAGACCTGTTTCCTAATCTTACTATGCATTTGTCAATCAGTATATCATTATATTGGCAAAGAGGTTCCATGTCAATCATAGTCCATCAATTTGATTAGTAACCCATTTCCAATCAAATTGCTTAAGGCTCGATTTCCATTGATAGACAAGTTTTTTGTTTTTACAAGACTTGAATGCATACCCTATCATTCTCTGTATTATTATTTTTAGCCCATCAGGACCATTAAGAGGAATATTTTCATAGCATTTTGCGATGTCAGTAGAGTTAGAATTAAAGTTAGAATCATTGTGTTACTGTATTGTGGGTCCTATCAGTGGATAAGGATCAGTTGGCCTCGCCACAAGGCAAGTCAACGAGACACGCGTCCCACCAACGGCAACCTGGGTCATGCATGGGTTGCCTGAGTGAACAACTATATGTACAGTGTAATTTCATTTTGAGAAATACAGTTGCTATGTGAGCTTGCTGAGGAGAGTGATTTTCTGTCTGTGTTACTGTGTAGCATGATCTGTGTTCTTGTGCAAAGCAAATTCTAAGTTGGTATCAGCCGTACAGGGAGTGTACGCAGTACAGTGTCGTCGTTAAAGAGAGCTTCGGAAGAACTGTCTTCTGAGAGTTCAGGGTTTTACGGCGGGTTGAAGACGGAAAGAGAAGCACTGGTGCATGGTTTCTAATTTATAGAGGCTTGCTAAGCTCAGCAGAGGGATTATTAGCCTGTGCATAGCATCAGACAGGGAAAAATTTGGTGAAAAATTGACAATTTCGAAGCCAGCTGAAAATTGAAACCGGACTTGGGGTTATGGTTTTTATACATAGCTGGTGATTTCTTCGATGTTTGTGCACCGTTTTGGATGTCGTAAGGACAAGAAGGAAGCTAATCACACTGTCAATCAGCCATGGAGAGATTCTGAGGTTTATGTCAGAGATTTGTCTCCAGACAGTTAACCTAGCAGATTTGCGGTAAAAAGGTGAAAAAGCCACTTTGTCAAGTTGAGCTAAAATCACCCCACGAAATTTCCTGACTGAACACTCTATAGTCATGGATTCAGTAGGGCGACCCTCCTCCAGGCCTCAGATCGTGCTCAAAACGATCCACAGGAGAGCTTGATCTGATGTTTTTGAGAGAAGAGAGGCGCGGCCGCAGGCAGGGAAGTCGCGGGCAGTTCACGCGCCCAACGCGATGAAGAACTCAGTGTACCGAAGTTCTTAGCGTATGCAGGAGTTTGGTTCGATGTCCAGAAGTACTTTGGACCTTTAGATGAGGTGTCAAGTGAATCAACGGTCCAGAATCTGTGACGGGAGAGAAATTTGAACCACAAGATTTGGTTCAGCCATTGGATGAGCTTTAAACAGGGTCCTGAAGAATTGAAGTGCATTCTGGCCTTCAACTTCATTAAAAATTTTCATACTGAAAGTTGAGTTGGGTCCCTTCACAAGTGAAGAGTGAAGTTTCTTCAAAGTGAAGAAACAGTTCAAAAGCTAGAAAAGTCCCTATTTTTGGGACCTTTGCCCGTTTTGACCCAAACGAAAGACTATAACCTCCAAACGAAGGGCACCCGGACTGTAGCTACAAGTACGGTACAACAAAACAGAGCGGTTGTAGCGGAGAAAGTGTTCAGAGTACGCCAGAAGTAGTTTCACCATTCCACTGGGCACATTGTTGGGAATTGACGACTGAGTGCATTTCGGAAGGCGACGCCGATTTGGCTTTCAAATTGGTGGAAAAGCGGCGAGTGGCCTGGTAAGAAAAAAAAGTGCAGGTCATTGTTTTCAACTTCTGACATCACTGTTGGCCTCGACATACTGTTCTTAGCCTAAGGCAGAAGTTTTAAGCAGTTTTGCGATGGCAAACATGGGAGAGTCCATTTTGAGTGAAAGTAGCAAATTGGACGGGATTTCCAACTATGCAGTGTGGAAATTCAAAATGAAAAACATACTGATGGAGAAAGATGTGTGGAAAATCGTCACAGGTGATGAGAGAAGGCCGCCAAATGAAGCAGACATCAAAGTGTTCGACAAAAAGATGAGGAAAGCTTTGACCTTCATTAACTTGTTAGTGAAGGATCACATCATTACCCACATTTGTGATGCTATTACACCCAGACAGGCATGGGATGTGTTAAAGGAGCAGTTCGAGACGTCAAATCCGTCAAGAATCATATTTCTGAAGTCAAAGTTGAATAGTGCCCGCATGGAGCAAGGAGAGCACATTCAGACGTACATGACCAGAATCAAGACAATGAGAGATGAACTGCATTCTATTGGAGAACGCATACGTGATGTGGAGCTGGTGCATAATGCATTATGCGGCATTGCAGAACCCTATCAGATGTTTGTGAGTGGAATAGCATCAAGAGAAATATTGCCAACCTTTGACGAGCTCACATGAATCTTGATGCAGGAAGAGCAACGACGAGAAATGGTGAAAGCTAGACGTCAAAATACTGATGATCAGGCACTTGCGACACGGCAAAAACAAGGCAAGGACAAGGGCAAGAAGAAGACTAAACAGCAATTTGCCAAGTCTCAGGAGGAAGAGGGATCTTCCAGCAAAACTAAGAAGAAAGGCAAGTGATTCCATTGTGGTAAAAAGGGCCACTGGAAGAGTGAATGTCGCAAATTCCTGGCGAAACAAGACAAGGGAAAACCAAAACAAGCAGGTAACCTTGTCGATGAAGGTGAGATTGAAGACTCTAGCATCTTCATATCTGCATTGTCATCTAATCAAGATGATCAAGCATGGTATATTGACTCAGCAGCCACAAGACACATGACAGGTAACAAGAACTGGTTCAGTAGTTTGAAGGCATTGGATAATGGAACATCTGTTTCACAAGCAAATGGTGAGGTGTGCATGATCAAGGGGATAGGCACAGTTTCAATCCAACTGCTTGACGGCAAAAGCAGGATGATCAGGGAGGTACTTTACGTACCAGGTTTGAAGAAAAATCTACTTTCTGTTGGAGTCATTACTGATCAAAAGTTGAAAATAGGATTCGCCCATGATCGTTGCTTTGTGAAGGATGCGAACCAAAAGTTCAAAATTATTGCGAATGGAGTAAGAGAGCCCAATACAAAATTGTATAGGTTGAATGCCACAATCAAGGGGCAACATGGACTTGTGTCATCCGTTCCTTCGCAAACTGAGTTGTGGCACAAGAGGCTTGGTCACTTGAATTTGGGAAGCCTCAGTTTGATGAGAAAATTGGAGATGGTAACAGGACTGCCTACAATAGAAGATCACTTGAAATCGATGTGCGAATCTTGTATTTATGGGAAGCAGCATCGAGAGAAGTTCAATAAAGGGGGTGTTGCAAGAGCAAAGAACATCCTGGATTTCATCCACACAGATTTATGCGGGCCCATGAGGACCATGTCCTTAGGAAAAGCCTTCTATTTCATGACCTTTATTGATGATATGTCACGTAAGACGTGGATCTACTTCTTGAAGAAAAAATCAGATGCTTTTGATAACTTCAAGAACTTCAAAAACTTGGTCGAAAATCAGACAGATAAGGAAGATCAAAGTCCTCAGATAGTGGAGGTGAGTATAAGTCTAATGACTTCAATGATCTTTGTGATCAATGTGGGATTAAAAGACAATTTACCCAAGCTCATACTCCTACTCTCAATGGTGTAGCTGAGCGCAAAAATTGTACGATTGTGGAAAGTGCCAGATCTATGCTAGCTGAGATGAAATTACCAAAAGTTTTTTGGTTAGAAGCATGTAGCACGGCAGTCTATCTTCAAAATAGAGCTCCTACCATTGCCATACCAAAAATTACACCTGAGGAAGCATTCACAAAGAAGAAGCCGAAGGTGAACCACTTGCGAATCTTTGGATGTAAGGCCTTTGTACATATTCCTAAGGAAGAAAGACGTAAACTTGATGTAAAAGCTATCAAGTGCATATTCCTAGGATATGATGATCGCGTGAAAGGCTATAGATGTTTTGATCCAGTCGAAAACAAAATCCATATAAGCCGAGATGTTATGTTTGATGAATCCAAGATGTATGAAGACGAAGATGCTGAGAAGATAGACACATCCAGTAGGAAAAATGGCATAGTGAGGATACCACCTGATGATGATCCATTCGTTGACCTTCCGAGTGATGAACATGAGGATACATCTCAAGATACTACTACTCAACCTCAAGAAACAGGTTGGAGAGATAGGGACAAACCTTTTGGTGCAAGAAGGATTGAAATTGCAGGTGACAAGCGCAAGGAGAAGCATGTACTGTGGGATACATTTTCACCAGGAAGCCGATCACCTGACAGAAAGCTCCCTAAGTGGTTTGAGAGATTGATGGAGAGCCGCGATATAGATGACTTTCCAGGATCATCTAACCAGGGAGAGCTACGAAGATCAAGAGAGAAGATACTACCTGAAAGGTATGAAGCAAATTATGCTCTGTTATCCAGCATTATTCAAAGCAAAGAACCTTTGACTTATGGTGAAGCGAAGGATGATGACATTTGGATCAAGGCCATGGGAGAGGAGATGGAGTCAATTGCTAAGCATAGCACATGGGACTTAGTAGAACCACCAGTTGGCAAGAAACTCATTGGTTGCAAATGGGTATATAGAACTAAGTACCATGCAGATGGAAGCATAGCAAAGCACAAAGCAAGATTGGTAATCAAAGGGTACGCACAAAATAAAGGCATTGACTATGAGGAGACCTTTGCGCCGGTGTGTAAGTGAAATACTCTACGTCTACTTATTGCTTTAGCTTCACATTTTGGTTGGCCTTTGCATCAGATGGATGTGAAATCTGCTTTTCTAAATGGTGAGTTAGAAAAAGAAGTGTTCATGGATCAACTTGAAGGCTTTGTAATGAAAGGACAGGAAAATAAAGTATGTCGCTTGAAGAAAGCGCTTTATGGTCTTAAACGAGCACCACGTGCGTGGTATAGCAGGATTGATGCCTACTTTCGTTCAAAGGGGATGGTGAGAACACATTCTGATCCAAATCTATATGTCTTATGCTTTGATGGTATGGTTGCTTTGATTGCTCTTTATGTTGATGACTTGATTATTACGGAAAATAATCAAGAGATGATAGACATAATCAAGAAAGACCTCATGGAACAATTTGAGATGACGGATCTCAGCCTGATGCATTACTGCCTTGGAGTAGAAGTGTGGCAAAAAGGACATGAAGTGGGTTTAACACAGGTGAAATATGTCAAAGAGTTACTACACAGGTTTAGGTTGCAAGATTGCAAACCAGTAAACACTCCTATTGAACCAGGTAAAAAGCTTTCTAAGTTTGATGAATCACAGTCATTTGATGCTACGCTATATAGACAGTTAGTAGGGAGCTTGATTTACCTTACCACAACTAGACCAGATATATGCTATGTTGTTGACATTGTAGGTCAGTTTATGGCAGCACCTACGGAAACGCATTGGAAAGCAGCTAAACGCATTTTGCGTTATGTGAAAGGCACTTCAGAGTATGGCTTGATTTACAGGAAGCATGATGGTTTACCTTGTGTGGCTATGTGGATGCGGACTGGGGAGGTGACTATGATGATCGTAGATCCACCACAGGATATATATTCCAGTTTTGTGGTAATTGCTTTTCCTGGTCTAGTAAGAAGCAAAGTACAATTGCTCTTTCCACCACAGAAGCTGAGTATAAGGCAATGTGTAGTGCTGCACAAGAAGCTTTATGGTTGAGACAAATCTTGGAAGAGATTGGCATGAAGTAGAAAAATCCCACAACTTTACATAGTGACAGTCAGAGTGGCATTCAGCTAGCAAAGAATCCAGTGTTCCATGCGAGAACTAAACACATTGAGATTCAATATCACTTCATACGTGAAAGGCTGCTAAGTCGTGAAATTCATGTTGTTCATTGTAGCACAGAAGAACAACTAGCTGATATTTTCACTAAGCCACTTACTGGAGAAAAGTTTGATAAGTTTAGATCAAAACTTTCTGTATTTAAAGTTTGTTGACTTTTAAACTATGTATATGACCGTATAAAAAGTGACTCTACTTTAAGGGAGAGAGTTAGAATTAAAGTTAGAATCACTGTGTTATTGTACTGTGGGTCCTATCAGTGGATAAGGATCAGTTGGCCTCGCCACGAGGCAAGTCGACGGGACACGCATCCCGCCAACGGCAACCTGGGTCATGCATGGGTTGCCTGAGTGAACAACTATATGTATTTCATTTTGAGAAATACAGTTGCTATGTGAGCTTGCTGAGGAGAGTGATTTTCTGTCTGTGTTACTGTGTAGTTATACATATGACTCATGCGGCCCAAGGCTTGAGCCTATAGCCTACGCTTGAATTTTCTTTTCTTTTCCATTCAGTGCCAACCAAATTCCATTCCCAAAATGAAAAAGTGTCAATTTTTTTCTCAACCTCTTGGACCATCATTGTCTTGATACAGCCTAATGATTTTGCAATAATATCTATAACAACATTATTTCCTGCTTCATTTCACAACTTCCTTTTTTGCATGGTTGGATCCTTTCTACCAACCAAAAAGAATTTTTTATAATTTTAGCATGTGTTTCAATATTTCTTATTTTATTTTATTTTTATGCACCAATTGTTCTTTTGAAGAGTTTCTTTTAATGGTATCTTATTAAGAGTTTCTTTTCATTGCTTCAAATTTTTATGGTGATATTCACTTTCTTTTTTGCGTGGAGGTGTTAAGGAGTGAGAACTTGAAGTTGAAGCTATAAGAAGTCCAAAAGATAAAGGAGGGAGCTCTAATACCATGTCAAGAAAGCATAAACATAGAGTATGGAAGTTGAAGGAGCACACACCATTGCCACCAAAGATGGAAAACATGGTACAATAAACCTAAAGTCTTAGTAGGCTAATAAAGGCCAAGTATATACTAAAGCTACTTAACTGGTTATATAACTCAAAGTATGTAAGTGAAGATAAAGTAAAATAAACATTTACTATCTATGTAGAGTGACCATTGTATTTTTAACAATCTAGAAAGAGAAATGCTCAAGGATGTTCTACTTTAGTTTCGGGCCACTAGAGTCCATGTTCACATAATGGGAGTTTGTGCAAATAGTTTGTCTATGTTCACATTATGGGAGTTTGTGCAAATAGTCTACATTCATCTTATGAGAGTTTGAGTGCACTAGTTTTGGAGAATTTAGATTTGCCCGATGGGAGACTATGTTCACATTATGGGGGTTCATGATCATTACAAATTGGCTCTTGTGGAGGATTCCTATTGGGCCATGTGGACATTAAATGGCTAAAAGTTCAAAAAAATAATTTTTTACAAGAAGGCCTTTCGATGGTTAGACTTTTTCTACATAGCTAGCTCCCACCTCTTAAGTCCATGCAATATTTTTTCAGTAATTATAAGCTCTAACTTTAGTCACGGTTCTCCATGCATGTACCAAAGTTACTCTCTAGCTTTTATTCGCAGGTTCTCCATGCATCACTTGTTACCACAAGCTAACTTGAGTGGTCCCTTGAAGTTAGTGGCTACTTGACCAAAGTTAAATAGGAATATAACACAAGATTATCTTATTCTCTACTTGTGAACATAATGATAGTATCCTATTTTCATTTAATAAAAAAATTAATGTGTTAAAGCATCCAGAATGCATGAATAATTTGTTGCTTTATTTCTTAGGATGTATAATTGCTTAGAAGTGTATTATTGCTTAGAAGTGCATAAGATTGTGTACACTTTAAACTCAAAAAATCCACTAGAATACATATGCTCATAAATTATTTGAGATGAAATTTTTTTCCTGATATACAATACAATTATGGAATGATCTTATGGCATGTATTCGAGATGATGCTTTGTGTATCACTAATTAGTTGCTAAGTCTATCTAAGTGATTTAATTTACATGATTACCTTCAACTTCCTAACTGAAATGTCAATATTCTAGTATATGGTTTCTAAGCCTATCTAATGATAACAACTTCCTTAGTTATGTGTGAATTTCTAGTTGAAAAGTCTATGTACATTGTGCAATAATTGCATAGCTAGAAACAACTACAAGAAGCCTTTAATATTGTTGATTACTAGTCAATTATCTCTAGTGGATTGTATAATTTTTTTTCACAATTACACTGTAGTATCTGTGGGTCTTAACAAACTCAAAAAGTACTATATTTGCCTCACAAGTGTTGAAATTCATTAATACATCATCCACAGCCACATGGTGGTATCACTTTATTCTATTTGACCATTTTGAAAATATTCAATGTCCATGATTGTCAAAGGTGGGAAGCATGTGTCTTATATTTGCTTATACCCTTTGAGATTTCATGAATGTGCATCACGTGAGCTACCTCAAATCCCTTGAATATATAAGTCCATTCAATGATGACTTTTCAAAGTAAGGCTTTCATGCTTCACATGGATGGCACATGGACATAGACATTTTGTTACATGTGGTGCCCTTGATGCATGCATTTTGATGGTGATACAAAGCTTATTAGCAATAAAAATATTCTCATGAGACTATTTCATTTGTTTTTGCCAATGTAGCTTCTTCAATTCAACTACTACGAAGAAAACATTACTTGAATATTTAGTAAAGATTAGTAGACAAACTACAACATTTAATTTTATGAGTTATTGTAAACTTTCAAAAGAAAGAAAGATACTAGGCTTATAATGTTACTTTTTACTCTCTTTCTTTCTCTTTTTGCTGAATGTCTCATCCTTGTCGAGCCTCTACTCAAGGCAATGGACATCCATGCTACTTTTTTTAGTAATAAAATGAATATAAAATTCATGGTCATGGCCTTTGGTATGTGGAAAGAACCTAAAGCCAAATTTTATATTGAGTACCAAGGTGTCATCCACAAGGTGCGTGTCACTGAAGCTGCACTTGTTGCCCTAGGAATTGTTTCCAGCACTCAACCCAACGCATCCCATAAGGTTGCCCATTTTTCCCTTCCTAGACAATCGAACACCTCAATTTCAAACCAATGATGGCTAGATGCCATTGGAGATCTTGTAGTCCAGGCCGCTGCCAATTTGATCAACCAATTCATATGGTGGCAACTTGCAAAAGGAGCATATAGCATCACACCTCATGCATCACACAGTTGAATCCCACGAGTTCAACAATGGAACAGTTCAACCTTATGAATGGCACAAGATGATCCGAGGAGAACTGAAGAGAGTGGTGAAGCCAAACACCAAGAAAAGATTGCGGCAGGGCCTCTATTCTCCTCTCTATCAACCTCAATACTGAAAAGTAAGGTCCATGACTTCAGATTAGAGAATGCACTTACAATTTTTGCACCAATGCCAGGAAGGGGATCCTCACAGAGTCACCTAGCTTGCCTCCTGCATTATCTATATAGAGACGAAAGCTCTAAAATATTTGGGCCTCACAAAATTGCGCTCATCAGCTTCACGCCCATGTACTCACCTTCTGATTTTTATCACAAGTACATTTTTCAATACCGTTTATTCATCTTAATTATTGCTGGTAACTGTTGCACTTTCGATCTACAACCGTCCGTTGTTCTACTTCCACTGTTATCCCACTGATTTACGACATGGTATCAGAGCAGGTGGTTTAGTAATCTGCATTTCTATTGTAGATTATCAGTCTTGTTTCTACCAAGACATCATTCAACAAGTGCACAACCAATAGTATTTCGATATCATTGTTTCTACCAACGATCTCTCGCTCTATACCAGAATGGATCCATCTTCTAGTTCATCTTTGATCGACAAACTTGATGGAGATAACTACCATATCTGTAAGTTCAAGTGAAAGTAGTTCTACTTGCCAAAGAACTATGGGACATAGTTGATGGCACAAAGGTCAAGCCAGAAGGTGATGCAGCAATCATCACCAAATGGAGATTGAGAGCATTTGTCATGATTACTCTCAATATCAAAGACTCTCAAATCAGCCATATACGAGCTGCTCAGACTACTAAGGATGCATGGGATATCCTAGCAGCTCTTTACGATATGAGGGACGTCACTTCTAAACTTCATTTGAGGAAGAAATTCTTCACCATAAGAATGTCTGAAACAAATAGTGTTTCAAGTCATCTCAACACTTTCAAAAATCTTATGGAGTAGATGACTACAATTGGCTCAGTCATTGAAGATTTTGATGCATTGATGACTCTATTATTGAGTCTACCTAATGCCTATGAAAATTGGGTCATGGAAATTTTGACCCAGGAGCAACTCGCTCTATCAAGAGTAATTTCAATGCTACTACAAAAGGAGATCAGAAAAACTGCATCCTCTTTAGGCTCAAGATCGAATCCTCATCCTCTATATTCCAAAATAAATCAGAAGTTTAGATCCAAGAGATCTACGATGTTAGATTATCTTGACAGGAAGAGCAACATGTAGCAGCCTGTACCAAATGAAACATCAACTTCAGAGCCTTCATCATTTTAGCAAAGATAGAAGCTATTCTATAAATATTGTAAGAGGACTGGTCATCTCATCAAGGACTGCTAAACTTTGAAGTACAACAACGAGAAGAAGAAGCAATTCCAACAGCAAGCCAATACTGTTACAACCAGTTACTCGATCCAGCAACAAGAGGAAGATGAAGCTACCTTTATGACCAAGGTTGAAGAACATCAGGATATCGACTCCTAGTACTTCGACTCAGGAGCAACTCAACATATGACTCACCATCGAGACTGGTTCCAATGCTACAAGTCGTTCACCGATTCAAGATTTGTGCAGTGTCTGGTCCTAATTTATATAAAACCTTGTCTATAATTGTATGAGGTCCTACTTTTGCAAGAAAAATTAAGAAGAAATCAGAAGTCTTCAATTGCTTCAGAATCTTCAAAGAGCGTGCAAAGAAAGAAACTGACAAACAGATTAAAGCCCTGAGGTCCGACAATAGTGGAGAGTACATCTCTACCGAATTCAAGGAGTATTAAGACATTGAACTGTCAATTTTCAGAGAAAAAGGACAATTATGATTGTACTTATCAATCATTAAGAGTTATTGATTGCTTAATCCAAAGGTCTATCAAGTTCTACGTGTCAGATCTTGATCTAGATGCTTTACACTATGATTTAAGCAAGAGCAATGGATCAAATGATTAAAAAACAGAGTTATGGCTACAACATGTTAGTCAGATATAATTTGATAAATTGCAAGTTAGCTCTCTCACCAATGGAACCAAGTCTCAAATTGTTAAAGGACCAGTGTCCCCAAACAATTCATGAGAAGCAGTAGATGTGTGAGTATCCTTACCATTCTATTATAGGATCCCTAATGTATGCTATGATCTATACCAGACCAGACCAGACATAGCTTTTGCAGTCAGCTCTCTCAGTCAGTTTATGACTAATCCTGGTGTAACACATTGGAAGACTCTTATCATAGTCATGAGATATCTTCGAGCTACTATTGACTTTTGCATTTGTTATGGAGCAGTCGGCAATGACAAACTCAATTTACTCAGTGGTTACACATATGCAAGTTGGGTAGAAGATGTCGGCCTCACACGTGTGGAGGACAATACCTGTACGACCTGTTTACAGAGAGTAAAGTACTCAAACTTAGAAATGCATTTCAATCACAAAAACACAAGACAAATGTGGAAAATACAAGCAAGACTAGAATTTGCCAATGTCACATCAACTTCTCATTGAATTGGTTGATCTCTTTATAGATCAAGTATATCCATGACCTATGTACTCTCCAGCAAGCCTTCACACGTGTGAAGAGTGCCTTGTCATCTAGATCCACCAATAGGAGTCAAATATGATCCTTATCCAAAGTTGACTTTCTCACTCTAACTAGAAACCAACAACTAGTCTCCACAAAAATAGGGATATTCCCTATAAAATAAGATCTAATGGAATCTTTCTATCTTATCACCTACAAGCTTATACACATGTGTGAATGGCAATTTGACATGTGTGAGTAATAACTCATTCACATGGAAGTGCAATCTATTTACATAAAGTTTGACCAAAATGACCAATTTCAAGATTCTACTCAAAAGTCAATTTCACACTTGTGTAGATCTAGCTAAAATCAATCTAACTTAATAAAAGTGACTTATGTACATTCTTTCACATGTGGGAACAGGCTCCACATGTGTGAGATCTCACTATGAACATAGATCTTAAGATTAACATGCTACATTAACCAAGTTGGAAGTGACAATTTCAACACTCCTCCTCAATTCTAACTTGGTAAATCCAATGTAAATCTATCTCAATTCCAAGAGCAAATATCCAGCTACAAATAAGGAATAAAATTGAGACTCCAATAGATAATGATGTCCATGAAGGACCTTTCACCATCTCTTAAAGGATCTCTTACAATAAGTGACAAAAAATTTACAAGTGATGCAAAGAGAAACTATGCATCATGCCAAGCCTTGAATTCCAAGGCATTTTGTGCACTTGATGATATGTCCATTGAACTTATGAGTGCATTAGAAGTGTTGAGCTTATTAAACCAAGCTCTTGATGAATCTTTGGACCCATAAGGACTCTTTTGCAAAACACATACTTTGTTTTCAATTTCCTCCTTGATGAAGCACCTTGATTGCCTCATGAAGATCTCCTCCTCCAAGTAGCCATTGACATTGAAGAAGGCTTTAGTCACTCCTTGTGATTTGATAACATCTTTAAAGAAAACAGGTTCATCAAGCATTGAAGTCATCAAAGTGTAGGATGTGTATGGTTGAGTGACTTCTCCTTGTATACCTTTGCCAAGATAAGTGAGCCTTGAAGGCTCGGCCCTTCTCCTTGAGGATCTCCTTGGAGCTCTCGGGTATTGAGGTGGATCCTCAAGATTCTGATCATTTTGTTGCTCCTCTCTCCTTGAAACTCTTGGATCTTGAGGTGGATCCTTAAGATCTTGATCACTATGATGCTCCTCCCCAAAACTTGCAAGATCTTTGACATCAGGATCATATGTTGTCCTCCCATTCACATAAGTATCCTTTGAACTTGGTGTTCCATCCTCCACCTTGGCACACTTGACTTGGTCTTTAATGGTTGTTCTAGTCTTCTTTTTGCCTTTGAGTGAGAAGCTTTCATTCTCATCATCATCATGTAAATTCAAGGAACCAATCCTCTTCCTCACATATTGCATTCTACTCTTCTCGACTACAAGCACACTTACTATGCAACTTGTTAATGGATGGTAAAATGTCTTGAATGGCAAAATTCTGAACTAAATTGGAGAACTCATCTCCAAGACCATTAAGGATGATCTGAACAAGCTCATCGTCATGAATTTTGTCACCTATCCAAGCTAGCTCCTTGTTGAGTGACTTAATTCTAAGCACATATTCGTGTGCTCTTTCACCACTTCCTCTCATACTTTGCAAGATCTGATTCTTTAGCATAAGCACTCTTGAAGTGTTCTTAGGTTTATATATTGCCTTCAAGGAGTCCCAAGCCTCCTTGGATGAAATACAAAATGCAACCACAACAAGAAGATCATTACTAACATTTATTTTCAAACAATGAAGTGCTAGTCTTGCTCTCTTCTTGTATTTTACTTGTTCTTGACCCCATTGGGGTTCTTCCTCAACTCCAAGAACAATATCATAGAGTTCATGGATCACAAATAGTGATTCCATCCTCACTTTCCAAATGGAATAGTTTGTGGAAGTTAGCCTCTCTGTAGATTCTAACAAAAATCCACCAATCGATGACATTAAGAATGATTGCTTATGAGATGCACAAAGATCTCTTGATAATGAATGATCTAAGTCATACTTCTAGCTTTCTAAGAAGCTTCTAATCTTAGCCCAATCAGCCTAGCTCATCCAAGGTAAAATAGATGTACTCAAAAATCCTAGCAAATCACTCCAAAAAATTGATTCTAGCACTATTTTGCTTGAAATTTCACACACACATAAGAACTGAACAAATCAGCCTTATATATCTAAATTAATGTTTCAAAACGAATTGCTTCAATGACTCAAATCACTATTTGATCATTAGCATTCAAAGATTGAACATAGATCTAGACAATGCACCAACAACCTTGAATTTTGGGCTAATATGCACATTTTTTAGTCAAAAACACTAAAGGAAGTAAATTTGAAGGTTTTTGTATGGTTTCACACGTGTGGAAAGTACTTCAGCAGCCCACAAATCGATCTTGACCAAAAATAATGATGATACCTCTCTCCTTGAACTCGCCCTCTTGAGTAAAACTCAAAAACAACACATTGTCAATGATTTCACAAGAACTATTAATCATTTCGATCACTCTTAGACTTGGCTCAAATACCATGTCAATTTTCAGAAAAAAATGACAATTATGACTGTACTTATCAATCATTGAAAGTAATTGATTGCTTAATTCAAAGATCTATCAAGTTCTAGGTGTTAGATCTTGATCTAGATGCTTTACACTGTGATTTAAGCAAGAGCAATGGATCAAATGATTAAAAACTTGGATGAGCGGCCTCACACGTGTGGAGGACAGTACATGTACGGCCTGTTTACAGAGTAAAGTACTCAAGCTTAGAAATGCATTTCAATCACAAAAACACAAGACAAATGTGGAAAATACAAGCAAGACTAGAATTTGCCAATGTCACATCAACTTCTCATTGAATTGGTTGATCTCTTTATAGATCAAGTACATCCATGACCTGTGTACTCTCCAGCAAGCCTTCACACGTGTGAAGAGTGCCTTGTCATCTAGATCCACCAATAGGAGTCAAATATGATCCTTATCCAAAGTTGACTTTCTCACTCTAGCTAGAAACCAACAACTATTCTCCACAAAAATAGGGATATTCCCTGTAAAATAGGATCTAATGGAATCTTTCTATCTTATCACCTACAAGCTTATCCACATGTGTGAATGGCAACTTGACATGTGTGAGTAATAACTCATTCACATGGAAGTGCAATCTATTTACATAAAGTTTGACCAAAATGACCAATTTCAAGATTCTACTCAAAGGTCAATTTCACCTTCATTGAAGAACTTTGAGTATTCTGATGCATCGCCTGTGCATAGACACGATTCTATAGCATATCAGGTAGGATAACTCCAACAGAACCATGTATCATCAATCACTAAGTATCCATTACTCATTGTTAGCTTCCCAAGAATCTATCCACCTGTAGTGCAACTAGACTCCAACTGGATCTAACCAAACAACTGCATCCTACTTATTGAATAATGATGGATAAAACTAACATGTGACGCCAACCTGGCGATCATTGTGCTTATAACCATGCAGCTCACCTAAATACTCACGAAAGTATCAACAATTACTCCCTAAGTAATCCTCTCCATCCATGTCAGCTCACAACCATGGGCATGTTAGATCCACATCACCCCATAATGCACTCCATGCCCTCAAGATATTTACCACCACTAGGTACACTCCATGTCACCTACTTCCAAGTAGGCTTGAACTGTCCCTAGGTCACCACACATGATGCACCAGTTGAAGAGCATCCACTATGCATACAATAGCATATCATACCTGAGCAACTATAGCATCTCCTTGAGTGCCACCCCAATGGACTCGTCATCCACATACTATGCTCCCCTGATGTCTTCCATCATGGTCACCATCCTACTAGACAAGCCAATCTCCAAAGCATTATCTGCCTCTCCTGGCTCCTAGCATTTGCGATCTCCTTGGCCATGTGCCACCTGACAGCACCTGCTTGCTCTCCTTGGCCATGTGCCACCTGACATCATGCCAACACAAGTCCGTTGTCCCTGAGTCGTCACGCAAGGGATCTTGATCGTATTGAGGTATATGGCTCTGAATGACTTCCTCTAGGATTCTTCCTGATCTCGAATCCGAACCATACGGATTTCAACACATGTGCCAAGCCTAGACTCTTGCAAATACCACCAAATTCATGAAAGCTTTATGTACCTATCCACGCCCGTGACAGTAGATACATGTCCATCAATGTCAATATCAATGATTGGCCCCCTGTTGTAATGTCATATTGTACTCCCAAATGACCACACCATCAAGTCCTCACCATCAATGGCCCCTCCAGTAGATCACTAGCAAAACAATCACCACAATGTTTGCTCCCATCACACCCAATCGTGTGACATCCATCAACTCTCCATCCTAGAGCTAGCTCACAAAGCTTCAAGCCTTGCCCATTTGCATTTGTAGCTTTCTAATTCCATCATGAATTTCCCTTGTAAGTCATGTCCCATCTAAAGACTCAAGTCCAATCTGAAAATAGTTGCTCCATAATGATCATCTTGCAATCTTATCCCTATCAGGTATCCCAATGTCATCCCTGAACTCAAATATCTGAGCATCTACCCTGTAGTGCCCCATATGTTTTCCTTTAAGCTAGTTCCAAAGATGCTATAAATGATTCCACAACAAATCCTGAGAATACACTGAGATACGAACTCCAAAGCCACCATCAAGTCTCTCACATAATGTGACATGCCAATATCCCTCCAAGTGAACCCGTGAGCCTTATCCATGGTCCCAACCAAATGACCTGCACTTTGTCATTGCTGGAATCTGCATCCCTAATGCAATCCTGATACGGCAAATTGACTTGACTTGTCCAAACTAGCAGTTGAAGTATATTTCCTTGACGACAAACCTAATACACTGCTCCACGACTACAATGACTTGATTTGAAATGACTTACCAACTGTAACATCTGCAAAACATCACACTTCCCACTCACCACGAGCATCCAAAGTGTGATTACTGACCTATTCTTCATCTTCCGTGTGTCCCACACATAGTTCGTCCAATGCAAGCTCGTTATCCCGCCCAATGGCTTCCAACTGGCACCACCTCGTACTTCAATCATTCGTAGCTAGTCCCAATCTCCCCTCAAATGAGATATTTTCAAATTATATATGCGTGATGGGGCACTATGTCTCGGAATGCTTCAAGAGGAAGCAAGCTCAAGGTCAAGCCAACATTGGACAAGAGGGAGAAGAGAGTTCTCATGATGACTCACTCATGATGTCAACTTTTTCATCATCAAATGTCAAAGGTGTCCTTGGTGGATAGATAATGGGGCTAGCTCCCACATGTCGAGTAGAAGGGAGTATTTTTCTCAACTCACACTTTATGTAGGACTTATAAAGTCCATTTTTACAGAAAATGATCATGAATGTAAAGTTGAAGGTGTGGGATCCATTACCTTATGCTTAGGATCTTCCAAGAAGACTAAGATAGATGGTGTTCTCTTCATTCCTACGATTACTAAGAATTTGCTTAGTGTTGGTCAACTTTTAGATCCTGCTTTCATTGTGGAGTTCTCTACTAATGTATCAACATCAAGAAAAGTGGGATGATCATAGCAAGGGGAACAAGGTTTGGGAGGTTATTTAAGCTTGATGCTTTTGTTGATCCTAACCAATTTGTGAGGTAGCCGAGGAGAAGAACATGGCCACATTTGATTTGTGGCACAAGAGGCTTGGCCACATCAACACTAAGTCCATGGAAGCCATGTGCAAGGAGGAGCATGCTCTCAAGCTTCCAAGATATTTGGCAAATTAGGAGGAAAGGGTATGTGAAGCTTGTCACTTGTGTCTTGGCTAAGACACACAAGTTACCTTTTCCAAGCTCAATCACAAAGACAAGTCATCCACTCGAGTTGATCCACTCGGATGTGCATTTTGCTAGCACAAAGAGCAATGGTGGAGCTACAATATTTGTCACCTTTATAGATGAATACTTAAGATATAAATGGGTATATCTACTTTCCTCTAAAACACATGTTTTTGAGAGTTTTTTCAAGTTCAAGACTTGTTGAGAAGCATCATGATTACAAGATCAAGTTTTTTAGAAGTGATAATGGAGGAGAATATATCTCAAATGAATTTAAAGACTTTTGTGATCAAGAAGGGATCAAGAAGGAGTTATCTTGCCCTTACACCCCTCAACAAAATGGGGTGGCCGAGAGGAGAAATAGGACTCTATGTGAATGTTTAAAAGCTCTAAGGTTAGATGCATGCCTACCTTAAGTCTTTTTGAGGAGAAGCTCTCATGTGTGCTAACTTCTTATGTAATAGAGTTCCATGTATAAATCGTAAAACATCTTATGAGTTGTTGTATGGAGAAAGGCCTAATCTCAAAGACTTGAAGGTGTGTTTGGATGCATTTGCTATGTACATGTCCCTTTGGACAAAGAACCAAGGAGGATCCATCATCCATGAAAGGTGTGGTAGGCTATGGCAATGCAAGCAAAGGTTACAAAATCTTCATTCCCTCTTCTCAAAAGGTTGTCATTTCTAGGGATATCATTTTTTATGAGACAAGAATACATAAGCTTGAAGGTGATTCATCTAACCACTCTATTGGAAGAGAGGTAGCCGAGATTAAGAAGGAGCTTGATCATGAGGAGGAGCTAGAGCCAAGAACACCCAACATACCAAGAAGATCCACAAGGTCAAGGATGGAGCCATTAAGGCTCACATACAAGGACAAGGGTAAGCAAGCCGAGCGAAGTACTTCTTCTTATACTTTCATCACATCTTTTGAAGAGCCTTCAAATCTTAGTGAAGCCTTAGAATCAAAGGAGTGGTTTCAAGCTATGTGTGATGAGTACAATGCATTGGTGGAAAATGATACTTGGATGCTTGTTGATTTACCCATAATAGATAAGAATGTGATTGGATGTAAGTGAGTTTTTAAGCTCAAGTTGAATCAAGATGAGAGTGTTTCTAAGCACAAGGCAAGGCTTGTAGCCAAGGGGTATGCTCAATCAAAGGACATAGTTTATGATGAGACTTTTGCACTCGTGGCAAAGATGGTCACCATAAGACGAATCATTGCTCTTGCTTCTCACTTTGGTTGGTTGTTGTTTCAAATGGATGTATCAAATGCGTTTTTAAATGGCCATTTGTAAGAAGACATATTCATGGAGCAGCCCGAGGGCTTCCTCAAGCGAGGTATGGAAGAAAAGGTGTGTCATCTCAAGTGGAGCTTGTATGGTTTAAAACAAGCTTCTAGAACTTGAAACACAAGGCTCAATATTTTTCTTATCTCTATTGAATTTTTCTCTTCATGATTATGATCCCACTTTGTACATAAGGTTTAGTGAAAAAGGCATTGTACTTTTACTACTTTATATTTATGATATCATACTTAGTGGAGATCTATCCAAAGAGTTTAAGATGGTAGATCTCGAATATTTGCAATTCATTTTGGGTATGGAAGTACTTAGATCTTTAGATTACATCTTCATTTGTCAATCTAAGTATGCTATTTCGTTACTCAATAGATTTAACATACATTGATGCAAGCTTGTAGAGACTCCTATGGAGCATGATGTAAAAGTAACCAATAAAGAGGATAAAGGATCCTTCAAGGACATCATTCTTTATAGACAACTTACTGGCTCCTTAATGTTTGCAAGCTTAGTCAAAATATGCAAGGTCCATTAGTTATCCATTGGAAATGTGCCAAAAGAATATTGAGATAAATTTCGAGCACACTAGATTTTGGGATCCTTTATAGAAGTGAATCCATTAACTTGCATGCTTTTAGTTATTTAGTTGAAATGAGGCCAAAATGTGCTTAGATAAAAGCTAGAGAAATTCTAGGAGCTAAAAATAACATGTTTTACATTGTTTTTGGATCTTGAGATCTTGACCCCAAATTAGAAAAGATCCAATGACCTATTAGGTTAGATATTGGGGTTTGTGTATGATAAGATCAAATATGCCCTAAATGTTCATATCCAAGCTCGAAATGTATAAAAGGTGTGATGGGATCTTCATCCAAATATGAAAAAACATCGAGTTTTTCATTAACATTGTCTTTGAGCTATTGTATGTAAGTGATTTTATGCTACATGTTTTGGAAAGTACTAAAGCTGATTACAAGTCTAATATGTTTGCTGCACTTTACTTTTGTGTACTTGATCAAATCTATGTGGCCATTGTGGAGTTAAATGTCAAATTAACTAGTTTTGGTAACTAGTCTTGATTCTAGTTCATAGTTTGGTTGAGAAGTTCATTAGTCACATTCATCTTGATCATATGAAGAGCTCTCTTTGTCCTCCTATCATATCTCAATTTTTCTTCCTCCACACCTACAACAATGTTCATCAACTCATTTATCTCAAGGAGAGACTCCATTCTCACCTTCCAAGTTGAATAGTTGCTTGAAGTAAGCCTATCATTGCTCCACAACATGAAACCTCCATTTATAGCCATGTTGATATGGAACCTCTCAAATCTTTTTCTTGCACAAAACTAGCAAAATCAACACATAGAATTGATGACACTTGATCAACACATGATCAACCTATAATATCATGAACTTTTTCAATCTCTAAGATTGAAACACAATCTTGAAAAGTCCAGCAACTCAAAATCAACAGATCCTAACAATTTTAGGATTTTCACAAAAGTGCATATATTAAATCACACAAATTCTATATGCAAAAGCTAGAAACTTGATATAGAATCTTAAAGAATGATATAAACCCTTTTTTATGCATCAAAACTCGCCACAATCCAACAAATAGGGAGGGAAATTGGCCTTCTACAAGTATTTTGACCTAGATTGAGCTTTGGATCACAAAGATCCTCATTCTACACTTAAAAATGTTTTAGAGAGCACATCTAGTTTCATTACAAATGTAGAAATCATGCATCTACTACACATAGAAGATGAAAACTCAATAAGAACTTGTCATAAACAATTAGACATAATAATTTATTGTTCATGTCAGTACAACAATAGTACTCACACGTGTGGATCCATATACATAAGAAAAGTAGCATTCTACACAAAAAAATTCACTATATCACCACCAAGATGCAAGAGATGGATGTAAGAATGAATGAGAGAAAAATGAGAGAGATGGTTTTCTCCCACTCCTATAGCCTATTTATAAAAGCCTCTTGCCCTATTCGTATGTTCTTGCACAAGCTTATCAACTTATGGAAGTTTCTAGATCCTTACCAAAACCTACATCAAACATGACTAGATTCAATGCATGTTTTTGAACCAATATCAAGAAGTCTATATGTGATCTTATCAACTTGCCTAAGTTGTCAAAAATAGTAAATCCACTATTCTTAGGCCTTATTAGCTTTATAAAGTCTATCTCTAAGATAAAAATACATATTGGCAAATAAACTCGACATAACTAGTTGACATTTTCACAATCAACATAAAGAAAAAGTAAAGTGATATGAACTCTGTCTATTTTGAATTAAAGAGAGTGGTCACTCATCATGAACCCAAGAGCAACCAAGAAAGTGTTAAGCCTAAAGGCCTTGCCTTATCTCCTCAATTTTCCATTAATACAACCCATGGCCCCTTACCACCAATAAGTTTGTTTTGTATTCACACCTTTTGACACAGTCACCCTTGACCCAAACCGGGACCCTTCAACATTTGGAAAACCCTTCGTGATAATCTCTATTTAAAACTACCATGACCTCCACAAAGCCTCTTATGCATACAGCCAATCCCCCTCGGGACTCCAAGTGGACTCATTTTGATCTTGAGCAAATTTGAAATTTGAAATCATCCACAAAATACTCCAAGCCAAACATAGTAAATTCATTCTTCCATTGTATCCTCTTCCTCTTAAAACCAAGTAATCCTTTGCAAATTATTAGACTTGATTCTTCTGCCTAAATGACAATGACACTATCACTCACCTCCTTTTCAATTTTGCCCTAGCCTAATGGCTTATCCTATGGAGGTCCACTTGATTCGAATTTCTCTTATCCAATGAGGTTATACTTTTTCTTTGGTGATAATTTCCCTATCAATCGAGCTAACCACCTTATTTGGTTGCTTTGAAAAGAGAACATTCTTTGGGCACAAGTAATATATATGCAATAAGCTAGTTTACTCAATTGTCTTGTCTAAAATATAATTAGAACTACTATAGGCTTTTATATGGTGTGTGCCATGTTGTTTCTTGGTTCTTGCTACTACTCCATACATAACCTTTATATAATTACATAGCTATCTTGCCCTCATCATTTGGTTCTTCCTGCCATGAGCCACCTAGTTGTTTGTCTATAGTGTATATTTATTTATAGTAAGAATAGTTCTCAATGATTTATTGACATGTGTGTGTGTGTGTGTGTGTGTGTGTGTGTGTGTGTGTGTGTGTGTGTGTGTGTATTTGAACCTACCAAAACTAAACACAATTTAACCAATCGCTAATGATCAATATGTTACGAAATAGTAAATAAGCCGTAACTGACGTCTCTTCGACTTTGTCAAAACACAATTAGGTTGAAGAGAGCATGCTCACCTGCATCCATCCACAACAATAACCGAATGAGAACTGAGGAATCCTTGTGGGAACTACAAGCGTCTACACAAACTCGCAGTTGTTATCTATCACACAACTTGATGTATTAATAACAACCAAAAAATGTTTCTAAAAAAAATGTAAAGTTTTATAAAAAAAACATTTTTCTATAATACTTTCAGTGCTATGAAAAGTCGACAAATAAAATAGACAGCATATTGTCGACAAAGTCATAACGAGTACTTTTTTTACTTCTAAACGTCATTTTACCAAGATCTTCCATCCTAGTAACATCAGGATACATTGTAAGTAAATATCACCGATGAAACATGGAAACCAAATTTTATAGGAATCAAAGGACAACCACATAGTGGTTTCAACTTGGTTATGTTAAATTATTGCTCGCAGCTATTTTATACCCCACGTCTAATAGCAAAGTTTTAAAGAGGTAGCCAAAGACTTAAGTTTTACCATAAGCAAACAGTAACTGAATCCATCAAAATCATGGTAAAACCATATAGAGCTGTTATTTATCATAAACCAAGCTCAACTGTACAATAAAAATATTGTTAATTGCAAAATATAAGGAGCAAAGTAAAATAACTAAACTCCCACCTAAATAAATAGAAGTGGGCAACAGTGAGATCGACAAACCTCAGCTAACAACTGTCAAGACAGCAAAACAAAGAGAACCACAAAAAACGTGACAGTAAGAAACCAAAAACCACAATCCTCCAAGAAGCAAAAAGCCAGTAGCCAGCACCCACAAAACATCAACAAAGAGCCAGAAAGCACAACGTTTTTAATCTGAACGAGGCAGAAGAGAAGGACACCAACACCAGAACTAGCACCACGCAGCAATGCCAGGGAAACAGCTAGCAAACAGCAAGGAAAGGCTATCAAAAAGCAGGGCAAGAAAAAGAGGGAGAAGCCACCAAGCCAACGGCCGCCGCACTGCCCATCAAAGCCCATGAATGCGCATTGCCATCAGAAACCCAGCGTAGCCAGCCAGGAAGAAGCACCACAAAGTGGCAGGGAAAAGAGAGGAGAAGGAAAATGAGGACCCCAAAGGAAGCACAACGCCACAAAGGGGGCTTTAGAGCACGGGCCACGCGTGGAAGGGGTTTGGCGCCGGTGCCTCCCAACGCGTGACGTGTGGGCCGTGCTCGGGTGCCCGCCAAAATCAGGGCCAAAGAAGCAAAAAGCAAGAGAACAAACCAACAAGCCACAAAAAAACCCCAGCCGGACAATCCAAAACCGAAAAGAAAAAAATACCTATAAAAAACCGTAAAAAGGAACAACGGAAAAATCCGAAAACCAGTACAAAAGGTCGAATTCGAGTGTATCTTTTGAGTGCATCAAGCCAGATCTGTAGGCTTAAAGTTCATCTGAATTGGGTGGAATTCTATGAGACTATAAAAACTATTCTTGCATTCTTTAACAGCCAAAACCAGTACTTTCAATCATGAAAGCCAATAATGGTATATAAACATCAAAGTTTCCACCTTCCTGGTTATCTTCAACAACGAGAGTACTGTGCCAACATAAGGCCTCTAGAAAACATCATCTGCTAAAAACAACCATGTACACGAGTTATTTGATGAATTTAGGAGAAGCAAAGGGAAACGGCAAGCTCATCAGATTGCTAGTAAAACATTTTCACTCCTGTAAGACTAAGTTTTAATGCAGAATACTATGCTTGTATAAATAAGCTTCAAAAGAATAGTTTGATTCTAATGAGGTTAGCAAGTGTGCATGTAATAAGACTACAAAATGTTCAGAAAAAAAAAAGGAAATTTCTTTTCTTTATGTATAAATTCATTCACCTCTCGGGTCATGATATAGTCGAAAATTATGAATCTGAAGGAAACTTCATCAGTTAAAGCAGCCTTATCTGCCAAAACGTTTTTGTTCCCGCATCAGCAAAAGAGAGGAAAGTCATGCAATTGTAACACATTTTTATAGAAAGAAAATTGTAACCGGATTGATTCTCGTTGATTATGGTTGATACCTTAATTTGAAATATCAGCATCTTGTCGTCTTGTAAGCTTTTTACTATTTTTTGGAATCTGCATACAGTTATAGCACAGCCACGCAAGTACAAGAAAACAATGTGAGCTTGAGAAGCCACATACAGTGTAGTACATAGCATTTAGGACAACTTTGTTGAAGACTTTTGAGATTGGCATTTGCTTGTGAAACTTTCTACAAATGTAACATTGACCATAATCCCTGGTAGTAGTGCTGATGGTCGATGGTCAACAAGTACGGGTCAAACTGACACGTAGATGTCCCTGGACCTGCTTGCTAACTAGTAGCTCAATGATGTTTCTTTAGCTTTTCTTGCTAAAGGTATGTGGCCTAGCTTTATTTTCTCACCTTAGAAGGTGCGACAATTCTGAGGAACTATATAACATCTTTAGAACCATAAGATGGGATTAAAATGTATGTCAATCATCATCTAGATGAAAGTTGAAAGTAAGCAGGGAAGACCCGAGAAATCAGCTTGCCTTTTCCAAGAACATTCATCTTCTTACTTATCTAAGAAATGGACATACACAGAGACATTGCAAAATATTTCAACTCATTTACTAACAAGTTACTCAAGCCAAGTCATATAAAATACAAATAAGCTTGTATTAGTAAAAGATTATACTGTACTTTGCAATGCAGCTTTCAAAAATGCAGGCATGAGAAGAGACTAACAACCTTGCCAAAAAGATCTAAACATTAAGGTACTAAATCATGAGGTGTACCTTTTGTGCTGCACTGATCCAAGATTTTAAGGCTTAGTGCATGCCTAGGGTACTGCACCCTTTGTTATCATATGAAAATATGATCTCTAAGTTGGGGGCATAACTGTGGTCACTTTTCTATGTGACCAAGAAAGAGCATGGAGGATCAAATCAAGTCATAAGAGTTAAACCTAAGCTCCAATCTTACTCAAGATAAGTTCCAACACAATGTAGAAATGATAGCAATGCATTCAATAACCTTCAAATACTCTTAAAAGGAATGTGTTTTCAGACAAAAACACTCACTTTAATATGAGCTTTGTGGTAGCTGTGGTTATTGCTCGTCTTTGTTCTCTTCAACATAGGTGTGGTGATTGCTTCTGTTATGGCCATATTCAGCTAAGGACATGGAATAGTCCTAATATGGTAGACCGGCCTTCCAGTGTTCGAGATTATTGGTCACGCCTAGATTTTATTCCAAGTCGAGGCCTGTTGGTGACTAATAAGCTTGAGAGGACCCATACACTCTAATTGAGACATATGGAGTAGTGCATGTACGTGTGACTCTTATAGGCAGGAGGTATGCATGAAGAGCTGTGACCTATTTATAGTTGACCTGCATGGGGATTGCATGGGTTCATGCACAGGATCCTACTCTCTATATATTAAGGTAGTGATTATTTCGTCGACAACTTGGTCTAGGTTACCTGTAGAGCTCGTCTCCTCTAGCTATCACATGGCATGGCTTGGGGGCTAGATCCAGGAGGTTTCTCCAGGAGGGATCTAGGTTTGGTTGGGTGGTTTTGCTCCACAATCTCTCTTGTGTTTTCCTATCCTCATCTTAGGGGATTGTCCCTAGTGGTCATTACATTGGTATCAGAGCCCGGCTAAGATGCGGTCTTGGATGGGATGGGAACAAGCTCTACACTGAATTGGAAGTTGGAAGCACTTGGATTTGCATCCTGGTTTAGAGTGCTGATTTCAAGAGAAGTTCGAATTTGAGTTTCGCTAATTCCGATTGTTTGGCATGCTTTTTGAAATTGGTGGTAGAGTGCTCTTCTACATGTTCCATTCTTGTAAAAGATGCTTGGAACTAGTGTGAATTCGTTTGTAATTTCTTGTTTTCTTGGAGAAGCTTCCAATTAATGTAGAAGGATTTAGTGTGAAAGATCTTGTTGCTTGTTTGGAGCTTAAATCTGCTAGATGGAGAAACATGCATAGGACCATAATGTTCTACGAAGTTAGATTCATGTAGGACTAGCTGAGTTATGGATAGATTAATTTGGATTGATCAGTCTTGGTGAAATAACTAGCTAGCTGATAGAACTCGTGAATCTAATGATTGCATGTGAGCATTGAGAGCTTTTGAAAAAAGAAAGAAAAAAAAACTAATCCTCTACTGGAACATGCTGGAGCTTCTAGTTAAACATTCACTGGTGCTTACAGTCTCTGAGGCCCATGTTCACCCCACCAATGGTGCTATAGAGTTGTAGCAAGTGTAGCAAAAGCCTTGTAGGCCAATATTGAGAGGAGTGAGAAATAGCAGGATAGATTATTTTGCCAGAAAAAAGAAGTCGACTTCCCAGTGCTTAGAACCCTCTATTAGTAGAAGGATGAGCAAAACCAACGCCATTAATTGCAAGTACATACACAGTAGAGCTCAAGAAAACAATAAAAATCAAGAATAAAATGTCCTATATGTGTGGCAAAGCTCAAGAAAATGACGGATATGATGTATAAAATGTTCTACACAATTTTTTCTTGTCATTTCAAAAGTCGTGCACATACTTGAATAGGTGCAGGTGCTGATGTACGCCGTATGATGAGCACCTCCAATCGAATGCCCTGTCAAAGGGTTCGTGCAGTCATTCAAGTTTAGAAAATGCTGTTTTTTTCTAAAAATGACTTAAAGAGCATAGCAGAATTGTAGAACACGATAAGCATTTCCTTGGTCCTACTAGGAATAGACGTCTCTTCTGGTTCTACTTTACCTCCATGTCAATAGGAAGAGACTCCAGCACTTGTAAGAAAAGCCTTTGATTCTCTTCTATCTCATGTCTCATACTTTTACTATGCGACAACAAAATAGCAGCTCCTACACAGAGCAGAATCCATGATCTGATGACAATCTTTGAATGTTATTTGTTCTGATGTTGAAAATATCAAGCCCCTCTCAAACACATTTGTTATCTAGACAGTTTGCATAGGAAATAATATTTGACTTGACTACGCCGAACATTCAGCAATGTCTTTGAGCATTTACAAAGATTTAAAAAAATCCTCAAAGGTAGACTTTCATCGTTCGGTGCAGATTATACAGATTGCGGAGCATCAAACCCCATCCATGAGAAGAGAAATGTCATGACCACAGAGACTGCAAACAAGTGTGTTTAGTTCTTTTGGGAAAAATAGCTTACAGGCCCCAGGAAGATGTACAGTCTAGATGGTAAAAAGGTAGTCATGTACTGTTATGAGTTGTGCTTTATAAGCAAGGGAACTCACCTTTTATTAACATTGCATAGAAAATGCAACTCTAGAGATATGAAGGGAACTATATTTCTACAAATAGCTCACCGAACTTGATACCGCCAGATAGATGTATAGAGAGAGCATCATAAAAAACTATTAAAAGTTTCTTTAATCCGGTGCAAAAATAACATAAGGAACTCTACAATATTACTTAATTCAGTCAAGTAGCTGCATTTAAAGCTACTAGATAAGTTTGATTTAAATAAGAGGTTCTTGTCATGCACAACATAAGTAAGCTCCTCTTAATCAGGTTATCTTTGATTGTCATTGTAAAAAGGCATTATGTTTCCTAGTAAAAAAATATCAGACTGCCATTTCAACCACTTTTCTGCTGATTCGTAACAGCTCCAAAGAAAAGTAGCCCAATTTTGTTATTATTTCGATTCACATTTCCCAATTCGATGCCAGAACTTACTAGTACTACATTGATGTTATTTGTGCTATTGATAACCTCCATAAAAGACAAATGATTTGTCCGCACTGTCTACCACATCCATGTATAAGCTATGACATTTGAATATATAATCATTTTTACACTATTGTCAAGTTCACTTGTTGCATAAAAGATAAAAGGCTTTGAAGATATTGTGCTCAAGTCCATTCTTGTAATAAAAAATACTTCAGATTCTTGAGAACGTTACTGGCAGAAACTTGTTAACAAAGAAACAGTTGAAGACAGTACATTTGCATAAGAAAACCATGCACAACCTGTATCCTGCCTCAAGACTCGCACTATCTGCAAAAGACAATTCTGAATCAGAATCAGTCAATCTGTCTCTCTCTTCAATCTCTCTCTCTCTCTCTCTCTCTCTCTCTCTCTCTCTCTCTCTCTCTCTCTCTCTCTCTCTCTCTCTCTCGCGCGCGCGCGCACGCCCCCACTCACACACACACACACCGAAAGAGGTGACTAAGATCTGCAAGTAGCTTGAAAGGCTTAAGCAAGGTTGAATAGTGAGTTCTCTGATTGGAATCCACAAAGACAAATGGCCCAAAGAACTGATGCTGAAAGTTTTTTTGTAAGTTCAGAAAGCTAATATGCAATACACCTTTGAAAAGGAAGATGCAGAGTACCAGAATTGGGGTAAGTTTGGGTAAATAAGAAGTGGAGCAATGTGTTTTCTTTGTTTTTTCAAAGTGGGGATTTTAAAATGGAGTAGCATCTCGTTCATTTAACAACCTTTAAGCATGTTGAGAGATATTTAGACTTTTTAATTTTATACCACTGCAGCCCCTTCATAGTTCATAGTTATGGAAACAATCGGGTGCTTCATTGGACCTCTCAAACATTGTTCTTTGCATGGTCATTCTATTGAGTTTGACTCATGGTTCCTATTTTCATTCACCAGTGGATAAGCTTAAGTTGACTTGGCCTAGTGGTAGGTAGGGTACCCTAGGGACCGACGACCCTATTAATAATGAAGTAAATCTTACTCATTCCATAGTTGATGATTCATTTCTCTGAGAGTTCTCTGCAGTGGACTCTCTTGATGTTTTTTAAAAGATAATCTAGTAGTGCTCCTTGTAGTATGTACAAGGACCTGCACATCAGCAAACTTTTGTCATTGTAAATTGTCCTTAACTGGAATTATATCAATTTGGTGTTATGTGATGCTAAGCATGTGAACTTGTTTCTAACTTGGCATCAAAACACTTTCCTGGATTGGGGTACAATTTCATGTAAATCTTGAAAAATTTTCAACTCCACATGGCAACTTCTTCCTTGTGGTGAAATTCTCCCACTTGCCATTGTTTTGCGCCATTGCATCAGATTGTGCTTCCATCAACATGCTACATCGGCCTCTCATATTACCAACAAATTCTTCTCACAAAGACATCTATATGGTCCCTGGTTCTGCAATGCTACTAGTTTCCATTTGGACCATAAATTTTGGCCGGGGTCCATTCATGCTTTTGACTCATCTAAGAAAAGATGTCCTAAACTCGTGAACATTACTCCATAATCTATGTTTAGGATGGCAGCTTAGAAGCTATTTTGCTAAGAGAACGTCAATATTCTATTATTCCTATGAAATAAAGCCAAACAAAATGCAAAAGCTTTAAAAATGATCAGACCCTCAAAAGAGTCAATCAAAGAAAACTATTGAAAATGGTAAACAATTGGTACAAAGGGTACATGAAGTTTAGCATTAAGGAGAGAAAATGGAAGTGAAACATAAGAGGAAAGACAAGAACACCATTTGGACAAAACATATGGAGGAATTTGTTGATGAGAATCTCTAATTGATCAAGGTGCACGTAATTGAGAATACATCCTAGACATTTTTGTGTTGGGTCTCAAAATGTAATCTTATTGTTCCTTGTCTTCTAGAGAATAAACCTAATTTGCAAGCTACAAATGAAAATCATCCTGTCCAGGCTTCACAATCATGCAGCAAGTTATAACACTAATGTGAACGTTTTCATGGATGGCAACTGCAAGGTGTAATAGTTACGTCTGATTTGCTCACCTCCCGTAGAACCTTGGGACAAAG
This sequence comes from Diphasiastrum complanatum, assembly GCA_029204225.1. NCBI lineage: Eukaryota > Viridiplantae > Streptophyta > Lycopodiopsida > Lycopodiales > Lycopodiaceae > Diphasiastrum > Diphasiastrum complanatum. The sequence goes on from CM055110.1 coordinate 21,685,113, forward strand.
CCACTCTCTTCTTTGAGGGCTACCTGCAAGTTTCCATCATTTGATAAAAATCAATACTTTTCTTGCTCCGAGGTTTTTCAATCATGGTATCAAAAATCAAATTCTAAGATCTTGCAATGCAAGCTTCTAAAGCTTCATGGGTATATACATCAACAAACCAATGACCTGCAACTACAATGCTTTACTCACAATTCCAACTTCATTACATCACTGATCAGTTCACAATCTTCTATTAGGTGTTAATGCTACCTTGTGACAAAATTGTGTGTCAATGTTTATTCGCTGATAGCAAACTTTATGAATTGGACAAATCTGTAATTAGAATTAGGAGTAAATTTCATAAGCGAAAGTGTAAAGTTATGGACTTGGCTCATTACATTCGCCACGTCCATTCTTTTATTGTTATTATGCATAAGCAGGCCTAAGGGCCCTTTTTATTCATATACTGGCCTTGGGCCCTATTTGGTTATATTTTTAGGACTTGGTCACATTGATTTGGAGTGGGGGTCCTCCTATTGGGAGGGCGCACTATTTTCCCTCCAAATCCTATTCCCTCCTTTTTATGAATCCTCCATTTGATTCAGGGAGAGGGTATAAGTAGGGCATCATTGTATTCCTTTATTCAATTTATGATGATTGCTCCTCTTTTAGCCTCCTTAAGCATTCTCTTCCTACTTTCTAGCTTAAGTCCTGCTTTCTAGCATAGCTAGTGAATCTTAGCTTGTAACTTGGTATCAGAGCACTTTCCTGCAGATTGGTGGAGGCTGTCCAGCACCCTACCACCCATCACTTTCATCGATTTTTCTCCATCAACCTTCCTGCAGTTTGGTGGAGGCTGTCCAACGCCCTACCACCCATCACTTTCATCGATTTTTCTCCGTCGTTTTTGCAGATTGGTGGTGGCTGTCCAGTGCCCTACTGCCCATCACTTTCGACGATTTCTTCATCATTTTTTGCAGTTTTGGTGGAGGCTGTCCAGCGCCCTGCTAACCCATCACTTTCATCGATTTTTTTCGGCAGATTTTCATTGTTTTTGCAAATTTGGTAGCTATTCAACAATATGAAGAACAATCATCACAATCTGGACATTCCTTGACTTATCATGAATATCCACCTAAAAGTCCAGAACCACTAGCCATACAAGATGGCTATGTCGTTATACAAGGGCCATTGACAACAGATGTTTCAACTGTGGTGAAACCGGCCATTTCGTGGTTGATTGTCCAGTCAAGACCAAATACCATGCCGAGACTGTGTCAGAAAACACAGTTTCAAAGAGTGTCCGAAACAACCAAGTAAGATCCTACCTGCCCACCACGTTAGTCATGAATCACGATAGGATCCTCACGACAACACCACACGAGCACCATAGCAACCAACAGTTAAACTTGTTGCTCAATCAAGAAGTTACTTGTGAACTTCTACATCACCACACCATTTACCAGATCAATAATCGCACATAGACGCCATATGAAATGAGTTATTGCAAGACGTAGAGGAAACCGATATTCTGTCATCTGCTACTATTCCCAAACAAGAGCACCCTCCCCAGGGAATTGACATTTTCTCCCCTCTCCTACAACCTCAGTTCTATATGACGATCTACTTTCTGACGACATTTCCACTACTTGCATATCACGACACCACTCTGAGAAATAGAAAATCTAAACAGAGGTTTATTTATGAATCTCATGATCTGACAAATACTAATAGGAATAGTACCTTCTCCTTCTATGTATTTCAAGCCATATCCTACAATATCTGCTATCATTGATGATAGACTTAGTGCTACCAATCCCGCCTTGTTTTTGACAAGGACATATCAGAGTTTTTTACTCTAACTCCCAATGAAAATTGCAACTATCTAGGTGACGAATCAATGTTAATGAATGCCTTTTTGTTTGAAAAGTGCTCTACGGTTTTCAATCTCTGTAGCATTGGTATCTTCCTTGTTTATATTTTGTCCTTTTTTTGATTTGGTAATTTCTTCTAATTGCATCTCTTTTTCTAGATTTGTTTTTAGTTCATCAAGGATAGCCATTGAACAGGAGACATCATGTAGCGTATCTCAAGAATAACTTGTCATTCATCTATCAATCTTATACAGAGTTTCGGATTTTTGAGCATATTCCAAATCTGCGAAGTACATATCACGTCAAAGTTGATTCCTGCATCTCATTGCCATATTAATCTTCGAGTCAACTACAACAAGATCGAAATAAATTTAGTTAAAATCAATTCAATCTTTAGTCCAGTCGCATGTTCAACGTGTTTCAACTACATGTTCCACACACTGATCCAATCTTGAGCATGAACAGTTATACATAACAACATCCCCATCAACAAAATTTGGGGGGGGGGAGAGAGTGGATCTGCTTGGATCCACTGGAGCAGTTACATTGCCAGCAACAACATCAGCAGATTGACAGCCAAGGTCACAAAACCAGAGACGATAACGACAAGGCTAAGAAGACAGGTGGGCAATCCAAAGCAACTCAATCAAAAGAAGTACCCCAGTCACGACGAAGATCCTTCAGAAAGGGAAACACAAGCATTGGAAAATCAATCTCCTTCTTCAACCAGCCTCTTGCCATAACTTCTGCACCATTCTCATGCCTATCGCCCACACCATCTACCGTTGTCACCACCACCACCACCCTTCCTTCCATCTGTTTGTTTATCATCAGTTCACTGTTCTTTTGAGAAATCCCCAGTTTTTGATAGTCTTACCGAAGCGGCTAAAAGATCATTGCAAGTGTCTTGCGGAGACCAACTACCACTACAATGGTTGATCATCCAGAAAAGATCTAAGAAACAGGCAAAGCAGCTAGAAGAAATAAAGAGAAAGATCCAAGAAGCTGAGGAAGAAAGGACAAAATTTAAGCAACAGTTGAGTAAGATCGATCTTGATCAAAAGAAACTCTCTGGAGCAATGATAGTTGAATCCCCTCCTATGAAGCCCGAAAAGATCCAAAAGTAATGGATCAAAGGAAGAAAGAGCTGCAGAAAAAGAAAGATGAAGACAACCATGAACCTGCAAAATAAAGTGAGCTCCTCACCCAGCGAGTGGTGGTCGAAGCTCGACATTGCAAGGGTCCAAGGCTACAACTGTAGAACTATCAGTTCCTTCACCCTTCCACCAAGCCTTCATCATGTTTCCTTACCGTTACCAAACTGTCCATCCAAATCTATTCCTACCACCAATTTTTTATGATGAGTCCATCCCCTTGAGACTGATCATCGAAGTTTGTGCAACCTGCAGAACGAAGGTTTTTCTTGAGACTGGAACTTCAACTGAGAGAAGAACCGCAGAAACGCCTAGAAGCGAAATGGAGGATACAGACCTCCCAGAAGTTAGTGCCTGCCAAGAAACTAGAGATGAAACCATCAATGGTAGATACAAGTGATAAGTAAAAAAGACATGCGGGAAGCACTCAAGCATGCAAGATTGTCAAGCTGCTGGGATCTCTCCAATTTTGAGAATGTCAACCACTTGCAGCAATAAAACATTCTGGTTACATTGCGGCAAATTGCGAAAGCAGTTTTTGATAAAGACTGGCAATAATAAACACTTGGTTTTACGCAAGCGAACGAGGATCTATGCTTTTCCAAGTGTCGATCGAAGATGCCAATGCGGAAGCGGAACGACATCATTCAATATGAGTTGCAGTGGGTCGTGCAACACATTAGGGGTGGGATGATGTTGGCTAATTCTGATGAATTCCCAAGATACTTGGCCAGAGCTACCCAAGAGCACCCCTCACCTTAGACCGAGGAGGTCTCTGAGAAGATGAGACGAATGACAACTGAGAGCCGAGTATGAGAGGCGAGAAATGCTAGTTAGGAATGACAAGCAAGAACTGTGCCAGCCCCATGGTGAATCCCAGAAGATGGAATGACCATGTAGGAACTAGTATTTCTAGGCAAGTAATAAATGCAAGTAGACCCTTCTTAAAGAAAGTAGAGCGAGCCACCTTTTGATGGTGACCTCTAGTGGATAGCATTATTCCACTTGTGATTTGTGTAATGTGGAAATGCCACTAGGATGCCACCTAAGGAGCTCTCTTGCTTATTTAAGAGACTTCCTCTTTGAGAAGAGGAGCTTTTTATGCATTGTACCTACTCCATGTCCAAATGAGAAGAGCTTCCATGAGTTTGATACAACACTAAGCTCCTTGATCATGGCGGTTTTCTTGAGTGATGCTCCTATGATCATGCCCTTCCATCCTTTATGTGTGGTTGTGGATAGATCCTAGGGTGGATTAGATTTCATTTCTTGTTTGTGGATTAATGTAGGAATCAGCATTCAGGTAAACTAAATAGGCTGGGTTTGTGATGTAATTCTTGCATATTCCCTTACAACCCTATTCTTGATGTTCTTGGGATGTCCAAGAATCAAAAGACTGGTTGGTTTCTTGATTCTTGGACTTCTAAAATGCTGTAAAATAGCTTCTTGTTTCTCGTTTTGTGGATTTATGCAAGTGTTAAATGTTTAGGGTCTGATTGTAACTCGTTTTTGCAGCATTAGAGTAGGATTTCAGTCATTGTTCAACAATTTTGCATGTTGATCTGATGGTTGAACGTTTTGGCATGCATGCTTGATTGAATGTGGTCGTTTATGCATGTGCTTCAGTGCAAGAGTGACAAACCTGAGTGTCCTCTGACAGGCAGGACAATACTAAAACGTTCATAAGTCTCCTCTGCCTGATACGGGCTCTGAACAAGAAAGATAAACTTAAAAAGAACCCACTGTCTCTGGTGACAGCAGGCAGAACAAGAAACAAAGCTGTAAGCAGGAGAGAAGCCAACAGATTCTGAAGAGCCAGAATCTGCAACCAAATGTCAAGCTCATCTATTTCGTTTTAGTTAAATGTTTAGCTTCAACAAAACGGATTTTACCGTCTCTATAAATGAGATGTTTCCTGGTGTCCCTTGCTTTTTGCAGAGATGTAATATTGACAATGATAAATCATCAATCACAATAGACCATAGATGATACTAAATACAATGTACATGTCATGTCATGACTTAGTCACTCAATAAGTCTCATGCACTACTATCTAACTGAGCACTAAATAAAAACTATGATGTATCATCTATCGTATGACACTCCTACCTCTGCTTGGAGGCTCCTCTGCGACATTATGGACCTCATTATCTGCCGGCCTCAGGTGGTATTGGATTCCCTAGGGGTATACCTAGGTTATTGGTTGCCATATTGATGTGTTCATGTAGGCCTAAGGGTTGTTCACTATTATCCTTGTCATGTCCACGTCCTGAACATTATAGGATTCAGTATAGTCCTAGACTTGGATATCCGGTACTCCAGTGAATCAAGCTTATTAGTTATGCCACGTCATACTGGACATGACCCGCAAGTAATTAATAACCTTGTGAGGCCCAGACACACTAATTGGAGTTAGTACAAGGTTTGGGACCGTATATGCATGCGTAGAGTATCAATAGCAACTCTATGAATAGAGAATCCATGCATAGAGACTCTATTCTAGATGAATCTATGTATAGAGGAGTTGGGACCTTGCATTACTATATGCACAGGTGGTTCTAAGCCTTATATAAGGAGCCCAAACTCACCCTACTACACCATCATGTGGTTGATTCATTGCTAGGATCTCTCTCTACTCTCATGCTTCCTATTCCTGGGGGGGTGAAGCTTCTAGAGATTGATTGCTTGCTTTTACTTGGTTGGGTGGTTTCTCCAACAGTGTATTCTTTATTGTTTTGTCTTGTAAGCAGGATCTTGAGGAGGTTACTCTTACATTGGTATCAGAGCAAGGCTTACGAAGATTGGAGAACTTGGAGATGTCTACTTTTTGACGAAATTTCGGTGTGGATCAATTAAAATTATCTTCCAGGTGGATAGTAAGGTTGCAAGTGTCTATCCCGGTTTCCATTTGCATGTTGCTAAGATCCATTTTTCTCTAAACTTTTTTGGGGTTTTATGGAGAATTGTCCTAGAAAGCCAATTTGTGATGCTTTTTTGGAGCTTTTTCTTGTGTAGCTCAAATCTTATGTAGATCTGAATTTTCCAACAAGTGTACTTTCATTTTAGGGATCATTAATGATACATGCCAGTTCTTTTCACGATGTATGATTCTAGGCTATGTTTTTTCATGATTTTTAACCAAAATTAATAGTAAGAACTAAAATCCAGCAAGATCAGATCAATTAGATGGCTATAATTCTGTAAATTGGTTTGTATGTGCTAGAGAAAGAGTCGCATGTCATAAATTTCCACTTTATAGTGAAGAAAAAACGGAAAATGCCAAAAATCATCATTTTTGCTTGTTTTTTCATAAAGTTGGATAGTAGGTGGCTGTAAAACACCATGTAGAGCTTGTAAAGAGGTGATCAAAAGTCTTTTGAAGCTGTCCCTGAAGTTAATGCCATGAATTCTATGAATTGGGCTCGTAGAAGGTCAAAAAAGACCAAAAAATAGCTTATTTTTGTGGTTTTTGGGGGATGGATTGCTCCCAATCCATAAGGAGATCATGCTGAAAATTTTTACAACATGATTAGCATTCCTTTTTACCTTCCCAGCAAGCTATCAGACCTGTAAATTGATGGCCGGTGGCTTATGCTCCATCTCCATCAAGTTTGAAGCTATTTTGACTTCTACAAACCAAGAAATCTTCGTTCTCAGTCTATACTGCTTCTTAGGACCAGTATGAATGCTTCATGGAAGTCTAATAGAACATTTAAGACTGTTGGTCACTTTTGAGCTTGGGAAGGTGTTTGATTGATTTTACATCATATGCCCTGCTAGAAGTGCGCCCTACTACAGATTTTCAGACGCTCTGTTCTCACACGTGTGAAGCCTATGTGGCAGGTTGATGTGGCAAGCATCTTAGTCACTTGGTCTCCCTCCGTACTGTGCTTTACAGCACCTAATTTGGTGCATTGTAGCCAAAGTTATGGCCGTTTGAAATTTTGGCAGTTTTGTGAGCAAAATTGGCAAAATCCGTAATTGTTCTGATTGCATGCTAGTCTTTTCCCTAATTTGTGGTACTGTGCTTGCATGGATTGATTGCATGTTGATTCTCAGTGTGATTCTGACATGCATGAGGGATTTACAGTCGATTTGAGTGGTTACACAAATCAGTCATATTGGCTGACATATTCCGTAAAACTGAAGTTTACGTACAAAATTTCGTAATGATGTTTTGTGACTGATGTAGTATGCTTTGCATGCCAGTTGGACATTGGTTTAGTGACATTAGGAATCGAATAGTATTTCGATTTTTCGATTCGATTGCCTTTTGTACTAACAGTATTTTCGTTAGAATTTTTTGAATTACATAAATTGAACCAAAATCAAGTTTTTCCGAAAAATCAAAATTTCATTCATATTTTTGTAATCTATGGAGTGAGTTTAGATTAGTGAATTGACTATACTGAATTTATAAGTCAGAATTAGTCATAGTGTTTTCACTAAAGCTAAAATATTTCCCGAGTATAGATTATTTTAAATCGACAGAAGGAATCGCAATGAATTTGTCGGCAGTTTATACCGTAATGTCATTTTAACTTTTGGAGTATGGTACTCCCAGGTTGAAGTTAAGATTGAATTTTTTCCTTTTCTGTTGAATTTCATATTTGGTTAAAACTTGAAATTGGTTACTTGTCTGATATATTTCTGATGGATATTGATCGTTAGAAATGGGTCAAGTGAACGTTTGTGCAAGATACCCGTCAAAATTGAACTTAAAAACCGTCAAACAATATGAAATGGCCAGATAGAATGAGTGTTGATAGAACTCTTTATCCAGGCAGTGAAATCTGGTTGGATACAGTTTAAGAGTTATTGAAATCCTATTGGTAGGATTTCCATTCATGTAATTTCATATTCTGACATCTTGATAGTTTTTGTTAATATTGACGGAGTAAAAAGGAAAAACAGTCCAATTCTATTGGAAAAAATTGGAATTAGTAGGAATTGATCAAAAGTAAAAAACTGATTTCATTTCCTATTTAAATCCTATGGTAAATTGTATGCAAAAGATCAAACTAGTACTGTTTTTCATACTAGTGGATGATTTTTGTATATCAGTGATTCAACCCAGGAATAGGATAACTTTTTCCTACAATAATTCACTTTTTACATTTACTAGTGTCTATACATCTTCTTAGTGCCTTAGCTGAAATAGATTTTTAGGGGACTGTAAATCCTAAGGGGGGGAAGAAGGGTGGACATCAGAGGTAGTGTGTTTGGGAAATGTATTTCGCTGTTAGGATTTTGGTAATCCCTGCAAATAATTGCTTAATAAACAGATATTAATTTCCTGGATTGAATTCATTTAGTTGAATTCATAACTAATATCTTTGTAACCATTGAGTTATCCACAGTTTTGGATGTCAATGGTGATGTTAGAAGTAGAATTTGATACATGGATTACATTGGATCCATTAGTTGACAAAAGCTTGTCCCTAGAGTTGATGCATCAGTAGGATTTCAAACCTTATCACTAACCTGGAAGGATTGGAATGTAATATTGGAACATGTTAATTCTTTTGTTTAAATCACAGGATCAAGAATGGATCTGTGGTATCCATCTGATAGGCATGCCAATCACCTAAATAAATGGATTCTCCAGTTTTTGGGAACAAGAGATAATATCCTATATGGACTAGATGATCAGTGGATCTCTAGAATATCAGATATGGCGGTTAAGGGTTTTCTGGAAGGAATAGATGGTGGTATGGGACATCACTAATTTTGGAAAGGAAATTCTAGGACTGTAAAGATCTAATTATCAATGGAGTATTTTAATACCTAGTCATGATATGGGAAAAAGAAAACCATTGATTAAATGTGGGGTATTTTGGAAAATTTTGAGGTTTAATCCGGATCCCGGTATCTCACTATTTACAAAATCAAAGGCCCTCAAATCTATTTCTCGCTTTCTTAATTAATCCTTTACTTCTTAGTAATTTCTTGAGTATTAGACATCAGACTGGTTTATATGATTCTTAAGGTAAAAGTCTTTTAATTTCTTAAGCCTAGGATATCTCTGTGCATAGATAGACTTCAGAGGAATGATAGTACTGTCATGGGTTGAAAATATTTGAAGGAAAAGTCATGTTTGTGAATAATTGAAAATATTAGAGAGAATCCTTTTGTGGAATGCACTTACTACTGAATTTTCATGGATTTAGATATTTTCATAAATCATCTTTCCAGTTAACTTTTATAAGAATTGGTAATTTCTTTAAAAGGAGGGGTGAAGTGATGGGATAAAGTTCTATCTGAGGATCTGTTGGTTGCATAGTTTTCGGGAAGAGAACCAGTTGCGGTATAGAAATGAGATTTTTCTGAAAGTAATTTCGAATAGATTCAGAGTAAGATACCAAATTGGAACTTTTCGAATAAGAGAAATTCTCTAGAGATTGTATGGAACAATCTGGAACTAGAACTATAGACAACTTTTTCACACAGGGAGGAAGAGCATTCATAAATTCAAACTTCTAGGAATAGAGCTCAAACTAATTTTGTCAAAATCAGGCGAAGTAAAAATTGTGATGAGTAGATCTTTACTAGAGGTAACAAATTTAGTTTAACATTAGCTTTGGAATTTACAAAGCAGCTGAAAAGAGTTTTTAAGTTGATAAAAGTGAGAATTGAAATACCAAAATCTTGACAGGACATGCTTTCTAAACTATAGAGGAACCGTAAAAGGTTCTTAGGATTGTATATATTAAACATATGAAGGGAGAACTTACCCAAATACATAATACGATCCAAATGAAGTAACCTCCTTATGTAATCTCTATAAGCAAACACTCTAGAGACAACAACATTACTAGGGGGCGAAAAGTTAGGAGGATTAATAGTAGGATGAGGAGAAGGAAGGAGAGGATGATCACAGCTTGTGGAATGTAGCAATTTGGAGGAAGTAGATGATGTGATATAGGTTTCCAAACTTTCAGACCATTGTGAACGTATGGTGTAATGTTTTTGCTTAGCAAATAGTTGGCTGCATACCAAGAGCTCAAAAATAGACTTTAAATACGAAATATGTGAGACACGTCAAAACTGACAACAAGAATATCGTCAAAATAGTGAAGTATATAGACACCAAACAAGGGCTGTAAAACATCATTCATAATGTTTTGAAACATAGGTGTGGCCATTGGTAACACCGAAAGGTGAGATGTGGAATTCATAAAGGTGCAAAATATTATTTTGGGCCCTTACCAGTATGTAAACAGGTCTGAGCAAGTTTAGAAAAAATCGTAGCTTTACCCAACTGATTGAATAAATTATCCATGTGAAAAATTAGCACCTTTCCAACTGCTTACAAAAGTGCTTTGATAGCATGTTGTTAGATCAATCATAGGTATTTAGCACCCAATGAAGTACAAAAGCACAAAGCATCCTCCAACTAAGAAAATTCAATAAAAAACATAGGCTGCCAATAGCTTAAATGAATTTCCAACTAAGATCTCCAAAAATGAAACTCCCGAAGAAGAGCTTGGGACACCAAAATCAATTATCCATTAATTGAGTCTTCATATACTAGTTTAAAAATTTCTACAAGGGTAGGAAATTTAAATGTTTGCCCTTATCTATAGTGCGCCCTTTTTAGGTCCAAAACTAGTTAATGTTGTAAACTTAGTAATTGGCCCCAAAAAAATAAGATGGGGCCCAAATAGTTGCAAGTCATGTTTATTATGGAGTATGGAATTGTGTGTCCTTAACACAACTTAAATGGCACTACATTAGGTATGGATGAAGATACTTGTGATGAAGAGTTTGTCGCTTCATAGAGGTGTCATTGTGAAATGTTACTTTGAAGTTTTAAGACTTATAAAAAAGCAACTCGATTGAAAAGATTTGAATAGAGTTTGTGAAGAGGGAACTCTAATGCATGACATTCAAAAATTCCTGAGCTCCAACATATAGTTGCCCGTTCCGGAACGGAACGCGCAAATGTTACTTTGAAGTTTTAAGACTTATAAAAAAGCAACTCGATTGAAAAGATTTGAACAGAGTTTGTGAAGAGGGAACTCTAATGCATGACATTCAAAAATTCCTGAGCTCCAACATATAGTTGCCCGTTCCAGAACGGAACGCGTTCCAGAACGTGTTCCGTTCCGGAACGGGACTCCCAAAAAAAAAATACGTTTTTTTACAAAGGAAAAAAAAACCATATAGAGTGTTGATAGACAACGGGCAACTAAATACGGGCAATCACTGTGTGTCATCCTGAGCATCGAGGCAGGTGTCAATATACGGATTTTGCTGGGATTCTGCGGAAAAACGTAGTACTCAGATAATCAGATCAAGGAACAAACCCGTTTCAAATATCTAGCGGATTTAGGCTGATGCATTGGTGGATTGCATTTGGATTATACAGAAACTCCTGGGCCAGGCCTCAAAATTCAAACGACCGATTGACTCAGGATTGTCCAAAACAAAGCAAATGTTTACAGATTAGAATTCGATTTGATAGTTTCTTACTTAGAAGCCCTCAAATTCAGATCGATTTCTGATCTGTAGCGTCCCTCAATGCATTATAAAGCGTCCCTCAATATATTATCAAGAAGGAAGATCGCCAGTTCTGAAGATCACATCCTGCAGGTGGCATTTTGATCTGGTTTTTTTTCTTCTTTAAAAAAACGTTCCGACCCAGTACGTTCCCGAATGTACGGAACGGAACGTTCCGACCCATTTTGGTCGGAACGGGCTTCTAAGATTTGTACCAACACCTTTGGCCCAAAAGAGGTGACACTCACCATTTTAAAGTTAGCCATCGTCTTATAGCAAACAAAATAGCAAAGGTCAAGGCACTAGTGTGGATGATCATACATTTTCATGCATAGATACCGGTTCCATACCTTTTGGTACGAAGCATATAACTTTGTACATAGTGTACATGTTTCTTACATACGGAAAGTAAATAAAAATTGCAAAAAAATTCAATTTATTTTCCCGTAGAAAAGTAGCTTTGAATGAAAAGAATACCAAATTTGCTTTGTACATTAGAAAGATTTTGGAATGTACAAAACAATGTTCCCTACAATATAGAACTATGGTTTCATGGACCTTCAGATTTGGCAACTAAAGATGATAACAAAGCCAAAACATTCGATGTACACAAACTTCAAAGATGCAAAATCTACGAGGCCAAAAAACTCGATGAACTGCTTAAAAGATTTTACGTCTCATTTTGCTTAATACTACAAAGATATGAAGGGCATATCACCAAATTTAGTTGTAACTTGTTCATACAGTTCTTTTAATAAGGGCACAAAACCAAGTTTTGAAAAAAGGGATGGAACTATTGCTTTTAGATAGATTTGAGACCTGATAAAACTGCACTCAAATAACTGTTGAAGAAAGGTTTAAAATGTGAAAATTATGAGTGGAAGCAGATCAAATTGAGAGAATAAACTCCATATTGTTTCATGATCATCTTCTACCACCAATTAATTGAGTACATGAATGTTACGTCTAGAATGTTTCACAAACATCCACAACCGACATGCATCCTTAACTTCAGAACACACCTTTTCGATGCATTGACCCTATTTTCTGTAGCTAAACTTTATCACCAAAGGAAAAAAGCTTACTCTCTAATATGAATGCGGTTATACTTTTGTTTCCATAATGCACTAATAATATCTCAAAATAGCTATACATTTCAATTACTTTTCATTTTTAGCTCTAGCTTATCTCAGTGACAATTGCAGAGTTGGGTTGATATTTTTTCACCAGCAACTGCAGGCTCCTAAAAATTCCATTGATTTGAAATCTCAAATAATAAATTGTTCACATTTACTATTTACAAAGCATCAACATCATACCAAGGCATATTCTAGCTTGCAAGAAAACTTACCACAACGTATACCAAATGGCATGTCACACAACACCCTATCCACACAATTACTGCGCAAAGCAAGATTTGTAGCATCCCACTGCAGTACATCACAGGAACCTTTGATCTCCCTTTCTGCAATCCATGCATAATCCACTTTTGAGTCTTTTGAGTAACACTACATTTGCAACATGGCATGAAGATGCAAATACCACACCATTGACTAATTGTTACCATTCACACAAATAAGGTTAAATTTGACCCCAAAATAGTTGAACATAGGAATCAGTACCAGACACCTTCAGAATTTTCTCTAGCTGCATTAACAGCTTTTGAAGAAATATCACCAGCAAGACAGGCAATGCGCCCAGCCATACAATCTGCCGCTTCTAGAGGGATTGTACCACAACCACACCTGAGAGAATAAGAATTCACATCAAAAAATGATCACAAAAGTGAACGAGAATCAGGTTATCAAGGATAGCACACAATAAATATCTAGATAAGCTTACATGGGGTCCAAAATAAGATGGCCTGTCTGAATATCTCCAAGTTGCAACAGAGCATAAGCAATGCTGTAGTGTATAGCATCACCCAAATACAAACAGGAATGAATAGAGAGTAGGCGCCTCGAGGCCTCAACGAATTTACAAGTTTAAAGATTACTATTGTGTCTTCACTCAAATTGCTTCTGAGATAAAGGCTAGTTGCAAGGATACATGATTTTAAGTTCTCATGTTTCTAGAGAATCCACCGAAGTTTAGAGTAGGATAACGTATTTTAAAACCAATCCCAATGGTTAATAGTTACATTAGCTAACTACAATGGCATCATATAAACATACCTGGGCTTCAGAGATGTTCCTATGAGGGCATGTCGATAACGCCGATGAGAGTAGAGCTGTATTGTATATTCAAATCAGTTCTGAATGCACAGCAATAGATAACAAACAGAGTAATAATAAACTTTCTTACCTGCGTAGGATAGTCAATGTATGTATAACCAGTAAAGCCCTACTTCCATCGGAGTATATGAATGTAGATCAAAGAAGTAAGGGAGAACGCGTAAGGTACAGCATATTGTTCTTCCTGAGGGGATACTGCATGTGCAGTGGCGGAAGCAGTAACAAGCTAATCACATTGTCTTAATCAAAAGAAAGTGCATCTTTCCCAAGAGTGGTGAACATGTAGCATGGCATGCAACTTCCCCTTTTCTAAAATTTGTAACTATGGTTCATAAGTCCCGTGGTACTGGGTACCGCGGATCCCGGTACCGTGGGACCATACTAGTACTGTGGTACCATATCAGTCCCGCGGTACCAACAACAAAAAAAAAAAAAATTTGCGAAAATAACACGGGAAAAAAATTTCAATTTTTTTTTTTATTATTATGGTACCGCGGATCCCAGGGCGGTACCATACTGGTGGTACAGCGGTACCAGGGGACACTATGCTATGGTTCCAGAAATTTCCAATAGCATAAATAAAATTCTAGACCTTTGTGAATGGAAGTGGATGGGCAGCAATGTTTCACTGAAATGTGTTTCATTCAATGAAACTTCGTTTCGAAAAGTCCATTTCTAACGAACCGTTCGAAACGGATTTTAGAGCAAAGAAAAAACAAAACCTCATAATATGTGTGCATAGAATCCGTGAACCGTGGACGGATCACCACAGTTCTTGGAACCGTACAGTTCACAAAGTGTGGTTCCAAGAACCGTGATAAATAATTAATTAATTAACTTTTTTTAGGGGTTTTAGGGGCCAAAGAGCATAAAAAACACTTAACCCCCGGATTGTTCAACAGAAGAGGATTCCTTATCAGACTTCTTATCCATATATTGAACCCAAGGCGGAGTTATGTGAGTAGCATATGCAGATTGTGGAAATCTGCTAGTTAATAGCCTATGTTTATGTATAGGAACATAGTTGGATAAGTTGCTTATGTACATCTTAATCTTGTGGATCTACTATGTGTTTCCTATGAACTGAGTTTATATCGTATACTTAAACTAGTTAGAATGCATAGACATATGAACAAGTAATGTGAGGAACAGTTACTTGCAAGTTAATGTCTCTTTTTGCTGAAAGGATAACTCATTAACTTATTTATGATTTGGAAAAATGTGGTTAATAATTAATTACATGAACCGTACCACGATTCATGAACCGTGGTACGGTTCACTGTACAGTACTTGGAACCCACGGTTCTCAGAACCGTGCGTTCTATGTATGTGTGAGAGAAAGTTTGGCATATAAAACTCTAGTTAAAACTCAGTAGAGAATAGTATAAATATGTGCATTGTGTGATGTATCTTAATGTCTCATTGAGTCCTCAGTCACATAAGTGTGTCGATTACCAATTGTTATATTGTCGTTGTATAGAGCTATGATCCTATCTAGACACTTAAACAACACTTGGTTTTCCTTTAACAAAAGGCTAGGAATAAACTAAGCAAAAAACAAAACAAAACCCTGAAAACGTTTCACCATTTCTTTCCCGACAAAGCCAATTCTTTCTTGTTTCAGACACATTGCAAAAAGGCCTTTTAAAGGGTCCACAAAACATTGATGGGCAGTAAATCCGCATAAGTGAAGATAGAAACAGAATCTTTTCTCACGAAACTTGAAAGTCCTAAAAGCTAGACAATGTCAGCAAGCTTGAAATAGAAATCAGGATAATCTGTCAAGGCATTTGGAGTAGCTTCAAAAGGAAAGTCTAAGGGTTGTTCTGAATGTAATATATTTGGAGTATTACGATGTTCTATCATCATAAGGGGCCTCACTAATTATATTTCGACCCCAAAACCATACTAATTATATTAGAGCCTGATTTTGGCATTGAATGATACGACTTATATTAGGGTCAAGGATCAAAGAAAAGTGATATCTAAGACTTTCTACAAGGGAATGGGGGTCAGAAGTCTAATGATACCCTATTATGCCCTTCATTCTAACTTTCTTTCAAAAAAGAGGGTGATAGCCATGATTCATCCAAGACTTCCTTTAAGTTTGGCTCTTAATATAAGGGCTGCTGCCCGCTCCAAATTAGTAAAAAGGACAATGAGTGTAGCAGGGTCCTTCTTGGTTTGCCATGCTCACAACAAACCCTTGGAGTGGTGGGAAAAGCACACAGTCGGTTGCTTCGATCATTGGATCATTGGTGTCTTCAATCCCCTGAAACCTAATGTTCATAGATTTATATTCCCACATTTTTTCATCGGATATGGTGGCTGAGATAACACTATTGAAGGTGGGTGTACCTGCTTTACCATCATCCTTGAAGAGGGAAGCCCATGTTTTTGTTTCTGCTTTGTGTTTCTCAATCTTGACTTCCAACTCCTGCATTTTCGTGGTGGTAGAAATGACCGGTGCTTCTTGTCGATTCATTGCCTCTTCCAAGAAAGTAATCCGGGCGAGCAGGGCTCCCCTCAGCAGCCAGCACACCTGCCTGAGTGGTAGGAGGCCCTGCCTGCCTGGCAGCTATGTTGACCTGTGGGGGTGACTGCTTTTTCGGCGGCATGGAGAGTGCAGGGGAGAGAGAGAGAGAGAGAGAGAGAGAGAGAGAGAGAGATCTATTTTTCTTAGAGTCAGGGTTAGGGTTTTATCTTTAGGGTTTGGGATCATAAGATAACCATAAAGAGAGGTGTTCGAGAAAGAAAGTCAAGAATTGGGGTTGAAACTCTACCTTCACCATAAAATTTCGATTGGCCTCTCTTTGCTTTCCAAAATCTAACGTTTGATGTTAAACGCAGATGTGTGCATGCAAAACTAGTTCACCTATGGGCTGATTAAGATCGTATTAGCATTATATTTGTGTTCCTAGGATATACTTACAATGAAACGTCACATAGTCAATACCTGTACAGACACTGATTTGCATGGTTGACACTTGAAGTTTCAGTTGGTGGTTATACAGCTGTCCAGCATCACAGTACACATAAGGTAAGCTTGAAATATAGAAATTTACCTGAGAATCAGATCGACTTGGTCTGGGAAGGGAAACAGAAACTTTGCCCTCACAAGTTTTGCTTGCTGAGTCGTCGTCATCTTTCACATTCTCCAGCTTTATTGACCAAGGAAGTCTAGGTGCGAGTGCTCCATCACAGCAAGCTACTTTCTTTGCCTCGCTATTACTGTCCATCAATCAAACAGATGAGAAGTTTTCAGATTCTTGCTCCTTGCAACTTGAACAACTTCTATTTCTTAACAAAACCCTAATTAGACAAACGTGAAAGCTTTCATTGACTGTCTTTATAAATCAAAGCTAAAAGGCTGCATTGAAGTGCTTAATTAGTATACTTAACTTTGCAGGGACAATCTCTACGGTTGCCTGAGTTCCCCAATGAATACCTGTAGAGAAGTGCAATCAATAAAAGCAGTTCTGTGTCCCTTATCCACGCAATCACCTCCACTGCAAGTTCTAAGCACCTCAACTTATGAGAAAGCTTTTCAAGCACATTAGGCTAATAACTTTCCAGCTAAGCTAGGAAATGTTGACATTAACAACAAGGGCACAACATAAGACTCTTACAGGACGCAATAATTGATATCTACGTCACATGATATTGCCAAAATCACTTTCACAACTTTAATAAGCTAAATTGAAAACATGCTAGTCGGCTAACGCTAAACTTTGGAAAATCATTAGACATATGTACAGCAGCAGCATACCATCATATCTTCGCATATCTCCAGTCCAGCCAAAAAGACTATTGATACCATCCCCCAAAGCAGCTACAATTGTTGCTACATTGTCAGTGCCTTTCAAGACAATCTCAGTGACATGCCATGAACTATTATATTTATAGAAAAGTTTCCATCAAGAAAGTAGAATGGGCACATTCATCCATCAGCAAAAGGGCCTTGACCAATGACATCAGAGACAAATATAAAGTCGAAGATATTGTGAGCAAGTTCTTCAATCATCTCGTTAAAGCTTGTTATTGGAGTGCTTTCAACCGTTATTTAACGACCACAATCCCCTCATATTTATGAACTTTGAAGTATGTACCTTCTCCAAGAAGACCAGAAAACGTCATATTGCCTCTCGTGATAGCTGAGAAAGTGATTGGAAGTATAAATGCAAAAATGAAAGCATTCTAAACATCCCCAAAGGCCCGGTGAGAACAATTTGAGTTCAAGACCTAATTGATGCCCTCTTCAAATTATCTGCTACTAGATATGTTTGAGTAGGCAGATGGTGCATTGGAGAAGAACTATTTGAGCAAGGTTTATGTAACCCATGATCCATCAACAATGAAGCTCTTCTGTTTAGGTTATACACTGGCTTTAATGGCTAGTTAGATTCGATCCACATTGGAAAGTACTCCTTGCTGTAACTCAAAAAAAAATTAACACATATCAAAGCCAAAGTTTGGCAGACTTGTCTTCAACCAATGAAGAGAGATTTTCATAGGCGCATGTGTGTTTAGACATTTGGACCATGAGAACTTTACAGAAGGCCTGTCCTTTTGTGGTCTTTAGGATATTTTTCAAAATCTGTCACACACATTGCACGTGCGTTCTACTTTAGTATGGCCAGTCTTGTAGCTTAATATTAAAAAGACAAGAAAGTTCTTGCTGACTTGTTTGTGCCCGAACCCATCTGTTTGCAAAGTCTTACACAACCAAAATTGGAAGAAATTAAAAAAGCTAGCAAAAAAAATTTGAATTCAAAGACGCTTTATCAAGTACTGGAACAACCATTAGCTATCACTGGTGCAGAGCTGAGAAGAAAAGCGTGAAAGAACTGGCTCAATGTCCCAGAATATTGAGTGTGATCTCAAGGATAACTTCACACTTGTGCTCATTATATGAATGTGAAATAGTAATAGATAGCTTAATTTCAAAATAGCAAGTATGTGATTCATGTTATATTTTCGAAGATTTCTGCAAGGTAATTAATTGAGAAGCTCAACTATGCTGGCACATTATCAATAACCCAAAATGAAGCAAGAATTTGGTAAAGTGACATGCTACTAAATAGACCAACGCGTCAGATTTACGACTCATCCTGAATGAGTGGAGCAAAGCAAACTAGTCCCCGCAATAAATTTTGAGCATTGATTCCCTCTGAATCCAACTATTAGCTGCCTGTTTGCCACCTGCTTATAGCAAATATTTGCTTACTCAAATGTTCAGCAAGGCCACTTGCAGGATTGACTGCAGAAGCATAGACAATGAACAGTCTTGAAAAGCATTTTCACATTGCTTATAGCTTAATGGCATCTTCAATCTGAATCAATGCGTTCAATCTCAATGGAGAGAACAATGACTTATAAAACTTGCACTTTGATTTAGTTTCACATAATCTGTAACTTCACCTCCATATATTCAGCATGATAGATGGTATAGAGTGACTGTGCACAACTAGATCTCATCCTGCTCAAAAACCCCCATGAAGACCTTGATATCACAATAGGTAACATAAATGGCTTCAAAACAGTGAATGAACGTGCTTATCACCTGAAACAGATGATTACCTGCAGCATCCATTGATGTAAAGGGATGCTTCCTCATTGTAATACATTTCCTGTCGCAAGTTACTCGAAACCTCATGTTGGAGTTGGACCACGGCGTATCTTTGTAAAAGAGACTGGTATCCTCTTTATCAGAAAATGCTTTCCACCTCTTCAGAATCTCCAAGGAAGGTCCCCAGTCAATCTTGCAATCACATACATAATACTCTGTTCAAGGTAACAGCTATGAAATTACCTGCTAATTCCAGATAACTAATGGAGGACATGTAACAAGAGATCCAACTAGGACACCAATCAGTTCGACATTCAGCATCAGTGAACAACAGAACAACAAAAAGGTAGTTTGTAAATCAGTAATAACATCCAGCTAAGCAACTCTCTTCAAAGGCAGAAAACAGATGATAGTTATTAAATGTTATTATAGGAAAAAAGTTAGAAGATATATGAATGATGGAAGGTTATCATATCATGTGATAGCTCTAAATTCGGGAAATTATGTTATTCGTTCCAAAAACTTTTTTCTACAAAATAATGTAACTGAATGTTTCTACAGGAAAATGATAGCATAATATGATTGAAGAAATAGTATATGCACTGCAAACATATACCAAGAGATAGTGACCTTCCTTCACTCAAGTTAGGATGCTATTTTACGGGAGATCCAATTTGTCTAACCACCAGATCCTGAGCTTGTAGCTACCAAAGCTATTATGAGATGCCACCTCTAACAGACACAATGATATTGTTACCTGAACTACATTGATGATATTAGAAGACATTGTCCACATGATAAATGGGCGTGCAAATGGTTGATTATCTGATTTCTTGCTGACTGGTGTGACTTGCAATGTTTGCTGGCTGATTCATATCACCAAATTTTGATTTAGTAAGAGCATCAGAAGAAAAAAAATGATAGGAACAGTATCCGTCCTGACATGTTCAGGGGAACATATTCTCCAAAACCTAATCCAGCACGTAAAAGGATGTTGAAATATAGAATAAAGCCAAACATGTATTTAAAACAAGATACATGTGACATGTTTGCTGACTTTTCATCATCCATGAATCTTCTAAGCTCCTAAGTTCCAGCACAACCTAAACCTTTGTGAATTCTTCAGCAATTAAGTTTGCAAAATTAGTTGTAATTGCACCAGAACTTTTCCTGGCCAATGGGGTGCATGTTAAGTGTCAAGTTTGAAGTATTTTTCACACTTTGACAGGCACACTATCAGGAGATTCTGAGATCAAAAATGTTTGAAAAAGTTTGAACTTTGAACTTTGAAGAGTCTACAGCCAAGCTCACACTTGAACACATTAAAATGCAAGGGGTCCTTAAGAGCTTTTGAGTAATACATGAGCAGCTTTTCTCTATAGCTGATGATTCTCTAGTTACTGCTCAGTCACTTTGCCCATCACGTGCTTTGAAGCTAGTCATTACCAAGACCTTCATCTTCTAGTTAAATTCACATTTAGAGTCAGTTTCTCCAAAAATGTGCAACAATCTTATTAAATAGTCAATCCAGCAGCCATCCCTCAAGAGCCAATGATACTTACTTCCATCAAGTCTCAACAGCATATTTTATGGAAAAAAAATTCAAAACACTCCAAACCACTTAATTAGAGAACCCCGGTTCTTGAGTGCATTTCATTCAACTTCTTCGGTTAAGGGCACATGACTAGAGGTTAATGACTCCTTAACATGCTTCCATAGTTAGCCGTTGCGGATCTGAACACGTTCTAGAACGCATTCCAGAACACATTCCGGAACGCGTTCCAGAACGTGGCCAAAAAAAATTAGTGATTATTTAACGAAGGAAAAAAAAATATTTTTTTTAATCACTTGGTACCACGTTCCGACCCAGTACATTCTGGAACATACTGTACGGAACATACAGTATGTTCCGACTGGTTTGGTTCGGAACGGGTTTCTAAGGTTGTGTCTTACCTGGGGCCTTGACACTTGTTAGATACTTTGAACTGGGAAGACCATGTTAATTGCATTTGAGCTCAATTGACCATCTAATCACATGCTGCATATCTAAGGAGGCAAATTGGGTGCCCAACCCCAATGGGAGAATTGAGAAGTCTAACTGGGGACTACAAACACCCTTTAATGGGTCCTCATTTGCAGCTTTGAATGCTAGAGATTGTGAGCTTCTTCAACTGAAAACTCAGAAACAATGCTCTTTTGTAGGAGGCCTTGGGGCCTTATAAGGCAGCCTGTTATTATGTGTTGTTGATATCTTTGTCAGAAAATCATTATCATTCGGCAGTTATATGTTCAGATTGTTCTATTGTGCGTAATATCTTGTGGAATCTGGATGTGTTCTTAACTTGGCAACAGAACATGTTAGTAACTTATAAGAAGAGGAAATCAGGGCTCCAAAAATTTTGCTTCATGATATAGATACAAGTGGGTGCTAGATCTGATTGGCAACAGAAGGTAACTTATCAAGCCCCTAAGCCAGAGATCAGCAGAGGCCCTCATTATGTACTATATGTCCACAACAAGCATAAACCAACAACAATCAGGACCAACATTTAGAATTAAAGCCGAAAAGAATATGTACCTTCTTCACCAAGTTTTTTAAGTAGGAGACTGCACTATCTTTTGAAATAGGGACATCCTGTTACATTCAGTTAACTTCCACATGAGTTCCTTCGATGGTCACAATCAGGTAGCCAATACAAAGCTGCACTTAAATCTACAGAATCATAAAATGTCAACTTTGCCAACATGAAAAAAATGAGAAGCATGACCTAAAAACTTGTTAATAGAGCTGAACTTCAACACAAAATAAAAAATAAATAAAAAAAGCTTCTAAAAAATTGAACACTCTTTCAACAAAAGAAAGGAGATCAAAATCTGCTAGCCAATATTAAATTGAAATCAACTTTGCAAAATGGCAAGATGTCACCTTTGCCAACATAAAGAAAGTGAGCAGCTTGACCTGAATACATATCACTTGACACTAGAGGTGCAGTCAAACAATAGATAAACCCCATTTTCAAAGATTGAATCCTCCAATAATGAAAGAAAAGCAAGGAGACAAACAGCTAAAATGATTATAGTATTGTTGGTATTGAAAGAATGGCGTTGTTAGGCCCCAGTCATGGCCCTAACATACCCTAAAAGTGACCAGGTGGGTCAAGTGACCCCCAGTGGCGGGCCACAACCCACAGGAGCTGGGTCAGGTGACTGTCGGAGGCAAGCCACAACCCACGCCCCAGTGGTGAGAAGCTTGACCTAAAAACATCACTTGACACTAGAGTTGAAGTCAAACACTAGGTAAACCCATTTTTCAGAGATTGAATCCTCCAATAATGAAAGAAAAGAATGGACACAAACAGCTAAGATGATTATAGTATTGTTGGTATTGAAAGAATGGCATTGTAAGGCCCCAGTCGTGGCCCTAATGTACCCTAAAAGTGACCAGGTGGGTCAAGTGACCCCTAGTGGCGGGCCACAACCCCCACAATAGGTGAGTCAGGTGTTCATGTTTATACAAATTCTTACGTAAAATACTAATGAAAGTTCCTAATGATATTCCTGAGTGGAAGCAAGCACACAAATTTATCTTTCACTTGCAAGAAGATTTATGACCTCCAGTGCCATAGCGACGGCTCCTATTTTTTTGAAATGCCAGATGGCAAGGGTTCCAAAGTTTGGGACCAAAAGATAGTGCAGTTGCCCCTTACTATCCAGATGTATACTGAGCTACCCAGCTTTACACTATACCCACTGATACACCCATCTCCATCTCTCCTCAACCTTCAGACTTCACCTTTTTCACCCTGACTTGGTTCGGGCAGCAATTAAAAAGCAGAAAACTCACCGCACCAGGGACATTGAAGACCTTGAATCTAAACTACTGATTCACGCCTCCGATACCCTTGCCCCTACATTATCCACTCTCCTTAACCATGTTGTTGTTGAGGGCTTCCCATCCTCTTGGTGCACCAACATCATACATCCTATCCACAAAAACGGTGACCCCATGGTACCTGGTAATTACCGCACTATTATGATTGGACACGTTCTCGCGAAGTTATATGGCACCATCCTCCAGTCTGCAGTTAGCTCAGAGGCAGAATCTAGGAGATTACATGCTTTGGGTCAGGCAGGGTTCCGCGCTCATTATTCCACTACAGATCACATATTCACACTTCGAGCCCTCATTGAGGAAGCTAGACACAGGAGAGACAAGGTTTACTGTTGATTTGTGGACTTCAGGAAAGCCTTTGATTCTGTCCCACGCTCCTTACTTATCCAGAGACTCCGTGACCTGGGGTTCTCTACAGATATTATTCTAGTCGTCATGGCTCTCTACGAGAGGGTCTTGGGCTGCTTTCGTCATGGTAGTGGCATTTCTGAGCAGATCTGGAGTACTATTGGGGTTAAGCAAGGATGCTCTCTCTCACCAGTTCTCTTTGGATTGTATATTGACGAGCTAGAGCAGGTCATTTCTCAGTGTGATGGGGACGGCTTGGGGACATTCTGATTGTCGTCCTTCTCTATGCGGATGATGTCTCCCATAAGAGAGAGGGATTACAGAGACAGTTGGATTGTTATTCGAAAAGGCCAAAGAACAACATCAAAAAAACCATCATGGCAATAACATGCTATAGTATGAGCACTAAACACAACCAAGCATGCCAAGTAGCTATAGGCAACAGTGGAGTTGGAACAATACCGATGTTCTACATTGTCCATAAAGACCAAGTGTGTCAGCACTAGCAAAACGAACAAAAAATAATACATCCCAAGTCGATTTTGTAAATTTGAGATATCCATTAGGGGTCATGACCAATACCTCAAATTTCCGACAAAATACCCTCTTCTGACCAATAGTAATTGCCATCATTCCAGACCTTAGTTGCCCGTTCCACTCCAAAAAACAAAAATTAAAAATATACAAAGACACATAGCGTTGTCCTATTTAGATAGATATCCTATTTTCTTATCAGCATCAAAATCTTTGCTAGAAACTCTTGAAGAATAAACTTATTTTTGCTATGGAAGTTGTTTTGGCTTTTCAATGTCATTAAAATCACAAAGAAAACCTCTAATAGTTGGTCACGAGCTGCCTAGTATAATCTTTAAATCAACTTTTTGATGATCAAGCTTGTGATTCTTGTGAAAATTTCTCAAAAAGGTCTTCAGCATGTTTTTCAGCTACAACTTGTTAAAGCCTGCCAAAATCCAAATATCTTTGTTTAGCCCTCTCTGATCAGCAATCTGCTTCCTTGATTACTGTTGCACATGTTGCTGCAAGTACCATCTTCTATGATGGTTTCCATGTGATTTTAGCCACAATTCTCGTTTCAGGCTTTCTTTCTCAAGGTGAAAGTACAATGTCGATCTCTATATCTAAATTATTCGTCGGCAATCACAAGAGCACAACAATAGTAGGCACTCACACATACACAATGGAGCACAGCATAAGCCATAAACCATAAACCTTGAATGTGCAAAACCACTCAATGTGAAAACGAGAGTATAGGAGGAAGTGTACAAGTGTTATAGTTTTTGCTCCATATCCTGGTTATTTATAGTTTTCATAGACAGATGTACATTTTGTAATTATTGTAATCAACAAAATGGCTAAGTCACTGACCTGTGGTGACCTGTGTAGGTAAATTGCTAATAAACTTTAATTAGAGCTATTGGACCTCAGAGTTGCATGCTAGGCTGGTTTCAGGTACTAGGTCATAAATTAGGAGTGGCTGGACTGACCTCCTAAAAGGTATGAGAGGGTTGATTGGTCAATAGGACACATGTCAGATGCTCACTAGGACACTTGGTCTAGTGAGTGAAGTCAGAGTTGACCTATCATGCATGACACGTGTCATATGCTGAGTGACACATTTTAGCCTATTCGCTTGCCTATGTATTAGGGTACTGCCAAGTGGCAAGTGTCGGTTGTGCATGGAGTTTGCCATCTGTCGATGTTAGGATGTGTCAGGGTGAAGGGGTGCTTGAGGATTGTATATAAGTGAGCCTAGAGAAAGGCATTCCTCATCACATTCTATGCAACAAAGGTTGGGAGGAGACAAGGCAATCAGCTCCATAGGGTTTCATGCTTGATCATGCTATGTACTTGTTGTGCGAACCTCTCTCATGACTCTCTTGCATCTTAGTGAATAATAATATATTCCCATGTGTGATAAAATCCAATAGATTCCTAGCAAAGGAAAAAGAGTTGGGGGGGGGGGGGGGGGGGGGGTGTTTCTTTCTCAAGTATTTTTTTAATTTTTTCCTGAAAATGCAAATCGGCTTTTGGATAGATACCGGGCTTCATTTTTTCTCGAGCAGTGGATAAGGACTATACTAGAAGTCAGTAATAGGCTTGGTATTTGCATATTTTTAAAATTGCAATTTGCCGAATTACGCAATTTGCCGATAATGAGTTATGCAACCGAGTAATTTTTATTGCTTTGTCGTTTTCATGCGTTCACTCATGCAAATTGGTTATAATAATTGGATGTTCCCGTAATTGGTGGAGACTTTGTCATTTCTTGATATTTGACCAATCTCTTTCAACGAAAACGAGTTGGCTAGTATGAGCCATATAATACCGTAAACTCGAGTGGGTTTGGAACTCCATTAATGCAAAAGCAACCGGCTAATAAAATGCAATACTCGTCTAAACCTATTACAATTGGTCAATTTATTTAAGTCCTGGTTGAAAATTGAAATTTATCGGTCAAATTGTTTTTGGTTTTCTTCCAAATTGGCAAAGTGACTGAATTCCCTTAGGAATTTAGAAGTGCTTGCCTTGCCATTTTTGACCCGAAATCAATTTTCATTTTATCAATTGCCGTATGGGCAACTGTGAATTAGCGATTTATGTCCGGGGATTCACGGTTTTTTGGCGAAAGCAAACATGCGCGTCCAGGGGGTTTTGGCCATTTTGGCACCCGCGTCCGGCGCCCGGGCGCAGGGTCGGGTGCGTCCATTTTTAAAAAGAATAAAAAATACACTAAAAAAAAAAATGTGCGCCCACCCCGGACGCATCCACCCTCGGATGCGCCTGGGCTAGCCCGCGCCCTGGCGCGGACGCGCGTCCGCGCCCGGGGGTCCCTACCTTAGGGCCAAAGTAAGGTCAAATTGCCCCTTAATTGGAAATTATTAAGCCTATAGTAATGGGAGAAATAAATTGAGGATGCCATCGTACACCAAAAGTAGAAGACAAGAACTGTAAGGCCTGATGGGCAGAACATGACAAAAGAGGCATGCAATTTTCGACCTTAAGGGGTCCACTGTATGCAATCCTATAAACATTAAGCACTTTTCAGCCAGTTTGAGGCAACGGAAAAATGACAAGGATATAATGCAATCTAGGTTGTTATACCATAGATATATCGGTTGTTTTTCTGAATCTATCACAACTTATTGAGAATTGCCCTTTTTGATGGAATAGTCCAGCAAAAACATTAAAAGACTAACTCAATCTGGCAATCATTTTTCTTCAAACCATCTAGCAAAGCAATCAATGGAAAGGGAAAAAACCTGGAAGTGACCCACGAATGCATACACATTGTCTGCAGATCGCAACTTGTATATTGTCTGCAACAAAGTTAGCTAGTTTTGTTGGTAAAAGAGCAAACAAATAAGCGAGAGTAAGTCAATTCCCTATATTGTGATAAATGACAATCAACAAAGTTATACTTCACCATACAATTCATCAACCAGGATTTCAAATCAAGAACTCATAGCAAGTTCCGGCATTTTTTACAAGGTTGCTCGGGAATACTTCACAACTCCGATATTGCACTCGTTGGCCATAAAATGTATTTGAATGTTATTGTTATAACCACGGTTCCATACTTCTTATGCATGCCTGACATACAATTCCATACTTCTCCACATGCATGCCTTGCAATTACTTTTGAGATTCGCAATTATTTTAAGGTACTGTTTTACTAGTGTTGGGTCCTTTTTAAGATGAATCATGAGATTACTTCAAGAATGGGCCTTTCTAAAAGCTTCTAGGATGCTCATGACTAAGTATAAATAGGAGCCATAGAGTATCATTTCTCAGATTATTGAGTCTTGAGCTCTTTGTGGGGGAGATCTATTTCTAGAAATCTCAGTAGGATAGCTAACCTATCAGAAACCTTTGCCTTTCATTAAGTTTTCTTAGTTGGAGAATGCTTTGTATTTGATATCTTTGTATTTCATTTAATGCCAATATCTATGATTGAGCTCATAGCATGGTATCAGAACACTTTCCTGCCTTTTTTAGTTGTTACTTTTTTTTCACTGTGTTATTGCTTTCTGTCTATAGTGTTCTCTTTAAAGGTTTTTTTCCAATCATTTTTCTCTCTAGCCACTTTCTCTCTTTAGACCTTAATAGAGAATTCTTGCCATGACTTTTTGTTTGTGATCAAAATTAAATTGGCTTCCTAGTAGTTGGGTGCCCTAAGAGAAGGGTTTTTGTTCGCTGGTCATTTTCTGAAAACCCCAAATTTTTACTTTTGGTGAATGTGATCTCTTTCGTATTTTTGGCAAGAAAAGTTGGAAATAAATACATTTTCGGGAGCATGGGATGAAGGCACACCTAGAAAAGCAAGCATCAAATCAATCAGAATTCTCTTTAAAAGTTATTGCAAAATCAAAGAATTTGTCAAAGGTGATGCTTCTACATTTTATGAGTACAACTTTTCTACTCCTCTTATGCGTGAAGTTAATGCTGGTCAAAACGCCAATGCTGTAAAGTCAAATGCTGGTCAAAATGCCAATGTCCTATCATTTCTACACCATTCCCTAGTTCTTTACCCTACATCTTGTTAGTATTCATTATGATCTTGGGTATTACAATGGCTTATTAGTGGTATTCATGCTGCTATCTCTTCCGTGTATGTGGATCCAATTCTTGAGGAAGATGATTTGCATTCATGGGGTTCCTTGGGTTTCCTATACACCACCATATTCACTTGTTCATGTCGGTGTCATTGGCATTCTTGGTGTAGACAACAAGCTTGGGATGTTGTTATGCCATATTCAGTTGATATTGCTAGACATTTCTATCCTTACGGATCCCTTGGGGCATGCATACATTTTAAGCTCCATTCTTATCTATTGTTATGTGGCATGCATGGTTGATACAACTAGCATGGTCACTTCACATAACTTGGGATGTTTACATATTATTTGATGCAGTGGAAGCATGGTTGTACTTGTTTATAAACACATTCTTTGAACTCTTCTTGTTTTTTTACATTGAAAGGTCTTTTTCATGATGGTTCTATTTACAAGAGTTGGCTTGGTTACTTCACTCACG
Source organism: Diphasiastrum complanatum (assembly GCA_029204225.1). Classification (NCBI taxonomy): domain Eukaryota; kingdom Viridiplantae; phylum Streptophyta; class Lycopodiopsida; order Lycopodiales; family Lycopodiaceae; genus Diphasiastrum; species Diphasiastrum complanatum. The sequence continues at coordinate 21,713,720 of CM055110.1, forward strand.
GGAGTTTAAGTTTATGGTACAAGTCTACTCTCCTTGGTCATTCGCTTCATGTATAACCCACATTGAGGGCAATCTTTTTGAGGGTGGGAGTGTTATGGACACGGTTTTAAAATAAGACTATTTTAAGATAGAAGTCAAGACCCTTCTAGACCCTTCCAGGATGCTCTTGACTAAGTACAAAAAGGAGCCATCAAATTATCAACTTCAAGGTCTTGCGCTCTTTGTAGGCGAGTTCTATTTTCTAGAAATTTGCTTAAGCTATTGGCAACGTTTGTCTTTCATTAGGTTTCCTTAGTTGGCAAATGTTGTGTGGATGATATTTGCTATCTTTGTACTTCAATCGATACCAACATTTGAGATTGAGTTTATAACAGTTACAATGGCTTGTCATTCCTATAAACATAACTGAAATTTTAATTAGTGATTGTTATGTCCATGTCCAGACTAGAGGATCTGGACTAATCCTTGACGTGGTTGACCGGCCCTCCAGTGTTGGAGATATTAATTACGCCTTGAATAAATTCCAATTCAAGGCCAATTTCATAATTGATAACCTTGAGAGGACCCAGGCACTCACAAAGTGACATGCAGTGGTGCATGGTTTGTGACGGTTGTATGCACGGAGAAGGAGAATCAATAGTAGCTTTTCCCTGTCTAAAGAAGTGACCTTGGGCACGCACAGACCCTTGGGGGCTATAAGTACCTACAAGGGCTCACCCATCTACACTTCCGGATATATAGTTCTAGTTACCAGTTTCCTATATTCTCTGCATTCACTTACTATGGCTTGAAGGTGAAGCCTTTTTGGGGTTTGATCATCGGTTGGTTTGGCTCCACAATGTCCTTTTAATGTGTTTTTAAGCCTGATCCTAGGGAGATCGTTATATTGCTATCAGAGCAAGGCTTACGACTGGAGCGAAAGGTGGAGGGTTATGCTGCTATTGCACTGGTTACGGTATGGAATCGTAACTCTTTGCTACTCTATGTCCTGGTGGAGGAACCTATCTCTGGGTATGAGATTTCTGGAGTCCTCTTTGCTTGTGAATGAGTAGCTGAGGAATAATTCAAGTTTTTGAAGCTTGTAAGGATTCACTTTATAATTTATCATCCTATTGATGGAAACATTGTGTTACTTGGGGGATGTTATTTGGTTGAGGCAGTATCTCTGATGGATTCTAGGGAAGGTAAGACTTGTCCTTAAAGGATTTGATAGGGTATGTTGATTACATGTCAGTATTCTTTGAATATAAGCGGCAAACAAGTAATTTTGAGTGAAAAACCATGATTATTGCTAAGAAATGGTGCTTAGAACAGATAATTGTCATAAATCAGTCATTTGTATGTTGTAAGAAGGTCTTTATTGCATCTATAATGATTTTGAATCGTTGCATGCAAGAAAACTTGTTGGAATAAAGCAAATATGAGAATTTTGGTCCAAAATTGAGGATTTTTGTTCCAAATTACTGATTGTGTCCCAGAGAGCTCAATTGGATGACAAATCCTAATGATTCCAAGAATGACAACTGAGCTCAAATAAATTTAGCAAAACTTTGTCATATCTAGAATTCAGTTCTAGATAGTAATATGAACTGTGGTTGAGGAAATTGTTTATTGAATTAGTTTTGGTATGCCTTCTATCTTTGATTACCTAATGAATGTAGAAGTTAGATAACTCATATTTATGTTAAAAATCCGGTTTAAAGAATATACTTAAAATCTAGTATTTATTCCTAGTAAAAAAGATTTTAGAATGATTTTTATATTTTGAGAGTGGTGTGTTTTGGATATACTCTACGTTATATAGTTCTAGCTGCCAGTTTCCTCTCTTCTCCTGCATTCACTTACTATGGATCGGGAGTGAAGCCTTTGTGGTTTGATCATCGGCTTCTACTTGGTCGAGTGGTTTGGCTCCATAGTGTCCTTTCGGTGTGTTTGTAAGCTTGATCCTAGCATAGTTGTGTCGAACCGCGGAGAGAGAGAGAGAGAGAGAGAGAGAGAGAGAGAGAGAGAGAGAGAGAGAGAGAGAGAGAGAGAGAGAGAGCCTTCAGGGTTTTTTCGAGTGTTTCATTATACATTGTAATATGTATGGTGTGACATTAATGTTTTGAGTGACGAGTAACAATGATCAATCTTTCTAGTCATGTATGAAAGTTGGTAGGTACTAGCTAATGACACAGATGATATCAGATAGATCATAGCTAAGACTGCGGGCAACAGATGGATCACAGTGACAAGTATTGTTAGGTAACAAGCCTCAGGAGTTGCACATCAGATTCAAATTTCACTATCGATTAATCACGAATTATAATGTACATATTACCCATTAAAACCAAGAAAGCACTTGTTTTTGACATAATCGAAGGGTAGAAACTGGGGGGGGGGGGGGACCCTAAAACCAATTCGGCAATTCGAAAAGGCGATTCGAAAGGTACCATAAAACATTGGATCCTAGGGAGATCATTATAGTGATCTTCCTTATAGAAACACTAGATGATCGACTAGACACAAGCAAAGTATGCTTCTAGTTTACAATATATACTATAATTAGCCTCTATAGCTATTTATGCTAAACAAAATGAAGACACTAGACAATCAATCAACAAGACACCAACAATGTACGCTTCTAGTTTATAGCAAATTAACCTATACAACTATCTAGGCTGAATAAAATCAAGAGACACTAGACACTCATCTAGACACAGGCAAAGTGTGCTTCTAGTTTACAATGAATTAGCCTCTTAAGCTATTTAGGCTAAACATGAATATCAAATTACATTATTCAAATAACTCACTTCAAGAGAAGCAACAGTTGAAAAACAAACACCTCCAAAGGCTGGAGAATCTGATAGTTTACTTGCCTCTCCTAGTACTTTGACCTGCGTATAGACCCAGTCAATAGATGTATTTGAGGGAAAAATAATATTATGCTCTAGAAACTATGGTTGTGACAAGAAGCTATACTGAGGAACTAGCACATCTATACTTCGCATACAAAACAAGTTACAACCATCAATGATAAGTATGCCAAGAGTAGGAAAAACTCAGAACATGTTTTTATAGTCGTTGAAAACTAGCATAAAGCGTCATTTGTCATATATCTCTATTTAACAGTAGAAAGATATCACACCTCCCTTAGTATCTTTCACAACAAGATGGATATGCAATATTTTGCAACTGTCCATTCACCAAAAGGGTGAGTCAAATGCATGTGAGTCATAGGTCTATCTTTCCTATGTTTATCACTTGCTCATTTACATTATTTCATGTCTCATATTTGATGAGATAGAGCTTCCATATATTTGTTGAATTGGTTGAATGTAACCGAACCCTATGAATGGCAATGAGCAAGCACGTGAGTTTTGAAAGGAAGAGGACTTCTATGGAAAGTCACTAGACATTGGATATTTAGTTATTGGCACTAACATTATCAATGATAAAATGTCCAACAAGAATTTCAAACTAAAAAAAGGACAACAAAGGTTCAATGAGGATGCTCTGCCAAATAGGAAAATCTTCTAACCTACGTAAGTGGTTATCAATATTCAACTCAAATCAAAAGGGACCAAGTCTACAATTTGCAGTTCATAGAAGAGCGGTGAAAGCATGAGCTATAATTCATGTGGTGAATGTTCAAATTGTTCACATCAAACTCACATGTCACAAAATGGAATTGTGATTACAATATCTTTAGAGCTTCACTACTGAATAGAGAGATGAAAAATGGCCACAAAACATCCGAAAACCTAAATCATTAAAAAAAATCTAGGGCAATTCAATGTCCAATCTCACATTATTGTGCAATTTTGTATTGTGCATATCATCCGCCTAAAAAACATGTTTGCTTGAGGAGAAAAATTCCATCCTTTCCCATATCATCTCGTACCTGATAAGCACAATCAAGGACAACTTTGGAAGCTTTCTTTAGCAAGACTATGTCTCAAAAGCATTCAAAATAACAATCTAGAACTTTTGATTTGTTCTTAAATCTGGATGCATGACCACAAATTAGCTATGCTATGACCTTGAGATAAACAAAATTTTCCTAGAACAAAATTTGAGAGTAGGTGTGGTCATTATGGATTTTGCCATCAAACCATCTGGATTGATTGATGCTCCAACTTAACCTTCTAATTCATAATGTTAAGCTGAAAGTTTCATACAATGAGGTTTATGTTATAAAACGTTGTTATGGATAATTCTAAGGCAAACTATTTGATCAGCAAATATTTGTCAAGGCCTGTAGATGACTCGAATATGGAGATCATCCACCAAGAACCTATGTGTACATTCAAGGGTAGGAAGGTTCCTATTATCATCGATTCAAGAATGACGAAAATCATAATTCCAAGATGAAACGGGAGCATAAACTAGGCCACACACACTAACGGTGCTCATCTCTCTGTTGAGCCTATCTAATATCATCAATGAACTACTTTCAACAATTGTGAAAGTCATCTGATGCATTATACGAGATAATGCATCTGCAACCACATTCTCTTTGCCCTTTCTATACAAAATTTCCAAATGAAACTCTTGCATGAGCTCGACATACCCGCAGGTATTAGGCTGAGGCCATGTCCTCATGGGAACCAAGGACCCAGGATAGCTTAGCTCCAATAACCTTATCCTCTAGAAGCTTCTTTTAGGGCTTCTCTTTGGGTATAACTAGGACACATTGGTATTCATTACTTAGATGATATTGATTACTTTCTTAGTCCTAATTAGGTTTTAGCTACCCTTGGCTTGTAGGGCTATGTTCATGATCATTGTGATGCATCTATGCTATTCTTGTAGGGAATAGTCTTTGTTGCCTCTTGTATAATCTTTATGCTTCATTGACGCTAAAATTTGTGATTCGGTTCATGACTTTGTCTAAGTTCCATCACTCGATTCAATTTTGGCATTGGGGCAATTTTTCCTAGGTTTCCGAACCGATTATTAGACTGCGTGTAGAAGGAATGAGCTTCACGCACTTGATGACATGATCCAGATCATGAAAGCCTGTGATTTTATCATGGTAACATCAAGGAATCAATTGAAGCAAAGCCCATCAACCTCCAAACCAAAGAAATTGAAAAAGAGAATTTTGGAAGGACCTCAAATCAAATACTTTGACAAGCTCAACAAACTTGCATCACAACATCAATGTCCCAAAAGAAGGCCAAGAAAGCATACATTTGTTACATCTATAGCAAGCCTAGACATGTGATGAAATATTGCGCAAAGAGAAAGAAATCCACCTCAAGTAACTGAAATGTCATGTGATAAAGGTATGAAACTAGAAATTGATGTGGTACATAGTGAGCTTGATTGTTCATTTAGTACTACTTTTTTGCCATATGAGTTATTCCATTTGAAAGGCACTATTTTTTATCAAGAAGTTAGTATTTTGTTGGACACTGGATCTACTCATAATTTCATTTATTCTTGTCTTGGTCAAAAACTCAGCTTGCCAACGAGAACCATAGATACAAGATATATCCAGCTTCAAGCAGAGTTGGAGACTTGGAACATGAAATTATCAAATCTTCCAGTTGTGATTCAAGATCATAAAGAATTAATTAGTTTACATGTTTTAGACTAAGCTCGTACGAATGCAATTTTGATTAATGGGTGGTTATTTAGTGAATCAAACTCTTTGAACATTGATTGTACTCTCTTTCAAAGGGGGAGAAATTTCTTCCATTTATTGGCGCTAAGTATGTACATAGACAGTCATTGGCCTTGTTAAATGTGTTGTTCTAATTCGGTAGTTTCCTAGAAGGTTCCCTTGAAGGACCACCTCATTAGTATAGATAGGATGTCTACCAATAATTCTACAATCTATAATTATTTTGTTTATTAGTGTCATTGTAGGAGATGCTTAGTTTGTTTCTTTATAAGGGGACACAATTACCACTTTCATGTTGGTCGTATGGTATCTTTTGTAGGAGATGATGTGTAGGAGAACATTATGAGGGTCCTTTTGCAACTATGGCAGCCTCAGTCCACATTGCATAGTTTCCATGTATAGTTCTCTAGTACCAAAAACTTTCCATTTTTGGCAATGGGAAGAATGACTTGTCCCTTGTGCACAACTATGAAATCAAGGTATAGTTGATTGCTTACTCCATTTCATCAGATGGTGACAAGCTGCACTCTCTCGTGTTCAGCATAAGACAACACACCTTACTCAATTGGTCACGACTCACTGTAAGTTTCATGTCATGCCTTTCGAGTTACCAACCATCTTCTATGAGGTCATTATGTTCTTAAGATCGGCCAATCATCTCCACAAATTTGTCGATAATGTCACATTTGCTTGTAGACTTTAAATGCACAATCATTCTTCCAGAGAGCTGAAACATGTTCTCACCACCAATCTTACCTGATTTAATCTTCAAATTTATTCTTGGGACGCATGGTCTTGATTTAGGCGCCATTCTCCCTCAATTTAGAGCCCTCTTCTTGTATGAGTCTCTCAAATTGGGTTCTTTTGAAACTTGCTACAAATTTTGACATAGTTCTTGGTTCACAGTTTCTGGGTTGTGCTTATGCTTGTGTTTGAGTTTTCCTTTCAAAGATTAGCTTTCTACTGAGTCAAAGCATCAAAGATTGTCATAACATGGATATGAATTCTCGAAAATTCTGAAGACAAATATGAAACATGTACAGAGCCTGACAAATAAGAACTGTTGGGCGCTTAAGTTCACAACAAAAAAATGCATAGGTTATAATCTCCAGGACTGAAGTTTGATTACGAAGCTCATTGTCTTCTTAATCAGTATTCCTTTTTTGTTGCATTTTATTCAGCACCCTCTTTCTTGAACAAGATTTGCTTAGCAGATTAGTGACTCATAATCCAGACTGGAGACAATGATTGAAAGCTTTGACATCAAAATTGCAAATGCGCAAGCAAACAAATTGCAAAATGAATTATTATGTTATGGGTAATAAGTAAGAACGAAATATTTGATACATACCTCGGAGATAAGCACGGATTCCAAGCCAGAAGCGCAGGAAGCGTAGTAGATCGCCATGAAATTAACAGCTAAATCCTTAGAAAGAAGAACAAACAACGACGACAACAAATATACTTGAAAAGCTGGAGGGCAGAAGTCCAAGTACAGCCACAAGCCTAGTAGCTCTAAATCTCTTTGGGCTCCCTCCAAACTCAAACCCATGTTCACAAAAACCCTAAACCCAATGTCACCAAAGCTTTTGAGGGATTAAAAAGCACTTAAACATGTATACCACAAAGGCTTTGCCATAAATTCAAAGATTTTGTTGTTACCTATTCATGGTTTTATGATTTTGATGATAAGAGTCATGATTTGAAGAGGGAAAACTCAAAACATAAGTTAAAATATTTACTACTTTATTTTGATTAGTAACTAAGATAATTTTTAATGTTAGAATATTCCATCTACACTGATTCAGAGAAAGTTGATATGAATTGCCAAGTAAATTGGTTAAATATGAAAACATGTTCTTAAATAATGAAACAAATGCAATTTACCACTGACAATAATACTTTTGAGGAGCCAAAGGAGATAATCTTATCTTGGAAAAAGATAAGTATCTAGGTGAAACTCCTCCTAATTCCACAAGCTACATGTTTGATCAAAAAAGTTTTCTCATTCAAATAGACAATGAGGTAGACATGATAGTCAATCAATTCAAAATGTTATGAGATTATATAGGGTGAATAGTCTAGTCAGGAGATAGAAATTTAAAAAAACTCGAACATGATCAATGATGTTTAGATTGTCAGAATAGCACTAGGAAGAACCTTGAATTTATATGAATCACTTTCTAAATAAGAAGGAAACATATACATGTAAACTATTATGTCCTATGAAGAGCTGAAACTTTTGGATCTAATCAATCCACAAGAAGGACTGGATGCATTGCTATCGTGATCTCTATCAATATTGAAAGCTAGTATTGACACAAATGTAGACTAGCAAGCAAAAACAATAAAAACCAAGTGTTAAATGACCAAAATAGCTTCATATGTGTGAAGTATACGCTACTTTATGAAATCAAAGTTGAGAGAAAAGTACAAGTGATCGTTAAAGCATTGAACTCAAAGAAATGCATGCAAATGCAAGATCTAGACAAGCTAGTAATTTAAGTCTCCAAAAATTTTCAACTATCCAAATTCTCCAATGTGTAGAATGAGCTCCAAAAAGAGCATATACAAAAAGTCATTGCTCGGGAAAATTGGCATAGTTAAGGAATGAAATTGGCATAATTTGTAAAAAATCGACATGAGAATATTTTAGAAGGATTTAGACTTCTTAAAAATCGACAATTTTAAAAATATACCGGATTTTAGCTCCATTAAGTTTGCACATGGTAAACCCATGGTACCTTTTAAGACTTGGAGGAATATATACATGGTATTTGAAAATTTACAGGTTTTATAATTGGTTATTTCAAATTATGTCTGAATTTTTTTTGCATGTAAATACTATGTAGTATGACTACCACATAGTATATACTATATGCCAGTGTTCGGGAAAGCCGACATAGTCCAAGAATGGAACCGACATCTTTTCCCAAAAATCAGTATGGAAAAAATTGTACATGATTTTTTATGTCATAAATCTTGGGCTTTATAGGGGAAAACCGGCAAGTTTGAGCTTGTCACTCAATAGAGGTCGGAGAACTCTTTCACATATCGGTTTTTGTCATATTTCAATTAAAACTTACTGAATCCAACGGCCAGCCAACACACCACTTCCATGTGGCGTGTGAAATGGCTCCCAATTAATGCACTGACCTTGTGATTGAATGAGAATTTAATGCATTTGAATGAACTCTTGAGACCTTATCGATCATCCACTCTACATTGTCTACAGGTAACAGACTCGGTTTTCCATAATTTTAAGACCCTGACGCACCTTGGCACGCGCCAGGATGCATCAGGGTGCACCAGCCAAAAGGGTACAGGCTGGCGCCGGGCAGCGCCCAGCCAGGTGGCGCCGAGCAGGCAGCACCCAGGTGGCGTCGGGCAGGCAGGGTGGCGCCGAGATGGCGTCGGGCATGTGGGTGGGTGGCACCGGGCAGCCTCCAGGTGGCGCTGGGCAGCTTCACACCCACCTGCACACATGTGAGTAAGCAGGTGGGTTCACTTATATATAGGTACTGGTTTATCCCAAAGATTTGGTTATGAGATAAACCCTGGTGCCCGACACATGGCACCAGGGCAACCAGTTTTTTTTTTCAAAAAAAACTCCCTGCCTGGCCCACCCTAACGCGTGCCAGCACCCGTCAGGGTGCTGAAAATAAGAGGAGGCAACAGACTCGTCTTACGAGTCCCCAATTTTCCCATGGCCCAACGTCGATGGTCGAGCGATTTGCTCCAATGGATCTTGAATCATCGATCCTCATGTATGCATCATGCAACATCCTGCGAGTCTGACAGTGAGCACCGTGTAGGCTTCCAAGTTCATTTGAATGTTTCAAAACGTGCCTTGAGGCTGGCCGCAATGTTGAGGGCGCGCACTATTCAGGGGCATTTGTGATTTTCTAAAGCGTTCTTCAGACTTCTGAAGCGATTTTGTTTTTTTCTGAAGCGAGGGTGGATGAACTCGAGGGCAAGCTGGCCGCTGCAGCAGCATGGGCAGGAGGCTTGGCATTTGGCATTACCTGAAGTGTTCAAGGTCTGGAATCCAACCTTTTCGGCTACATGCAGCGCGCATAGGTCCGATGAGGCTTGAAAGTTGATCCCTAAGCATTTTCCATCAGATAAAGACAAGAGCATTGCAGTATCAGAAGGATCTCCTAAAAGATCGACAAGAGAATGAAGAGCGCCAGCAAGATTTGTGCCAAGCAGCGCAGCCTTTACGTCAGAAGAGTTTTGTGGATTCAGTGGAGGACCACAGACATTCGAGGAAGCAATTGAATGTCCAGAGAAGGACAAATGGATCCAAGCCATGAATGAGGAGATGGAATCCATGAGGAAGAATGAGGTATGGACGTTGCAGCCATTACCAGATAAGCGAAAGACTGTACAATGCAAGTGGGTATACAAGCTGAAGTATGGACCAAATGGAAATATTTCAAAGTATAAAGCCAGACTTGTAGCGAAGGGGTTTTCTCAGAGATATGGTATTGACTATGCTGAGACGTTCTCTCAGTTAGAAATCAGAGTTAATCTGATATACATTTTATGTAACCTCTAAATGTGATACTGTAGTAAATGTACAGTTAGTCAGTTTACTGTATATGGCTGTGTTCGGGATGTGAACCACTATCATTATATTAGTCGAGCACTGATCTCGTAGCCTTACTTGGGTTAGTCGAGTAGCCATACTGGTAGAAAAAGTTAGCTTGTACAGAGTTCTTTACAGTACTTTCTATACTTGGGGGCATGTCCCAAGTTTATCGGTCGAATTTGGCCATATTGTGCCCGACCTTGACAGGTGGTAGGCCAATTTTAGGACATCTGTCTTTTTCATGCAGTTTGTGAATACTCTATATGTATAGTGTTTCTTTGTAATCTATTAACTTTTGATGTGCCATCTATGAGAGCTTCTGAGGAGTGGCTATGGTGATTGTGTGATGTGATCTGCATATTGCACTAGATCTTATCGAAATTTCAACTTGGTATTAGAGCGACAGGGTGTTGCAGGAATGCACAATCCGGTGAAGCTATGGGATAGCATCTTTCACCAAGAGAAATAGCACTCATAGCATCTCAGGAGAGAGGACTCCATACGGGGTATAGGCAGTCTGGATGGCATGAGACAGCAAAGTTCTTCGGGGAAGATCAAAACGATCATCGTAGGTGGATTCCGGGGAGAATTTACGGAGAATCTTGTAGTTCGGTGGTTTCGGGAAAATCATCGATGGTGGCTTCATAATTCACTGTGTGGACAGCCATTTGGCCTAACAGGGCTTGCATGAGAATGCAAAGAGCAATGATGGAGAGCCATGCCAATTTACAGGGTCAAATCTGTTTGAAAACGGAGGAAATTTGGGACACTTCTAGTTTTGTGGGGTGTTGACAAATTTATGAGAAAATCGGCTTGTTTGCATTCAATACCGCATCAATTAGAAAACTGTAAATTTCATTACTGAGGCAGAGGTAGGGCGACCTCTATGGAGTTGTGAACTGCAAGAGAAACCACAGGGAATTGTGGTGTAAATGCCCAAGAAGTCTCTTTTCTTTCACAACTAGGGTTTTTAGATGAAAAATCATGGATCTCTCTCTCCACATAACTATTTCTGGAGCTATAAAAGGCTAGTGGAGGGCGCCCTAGTACTGTGAAGATGGTTGTAAGAGGCCATGGGCGGCCGTGGAGAGGCAAGAGAGCTAGATTGATTCTTGAGGGCAGCCAAAGCCCGAAACCCTAACTATGGCTGGAGAAGAAGGAAGTAAAGAGAGAGATGGAGGCTCGTGGCAGCTCGGGCGCAACAAGGAGGAGGAACTATATGTCCCTAAGTGCATAGCGTCTGCAGGATAACGGGTCAGCGCGCATGAAGACTTATAACCGTAGGATCGGGCCCATTCAAGATCCACGGTGGTGGTCGCGCGTTTTTTGAGCCATTGGATCGAGGCCAACCATTAGATTTAATGTGAAATGGCCATGAAGGGGTCTGAAAGGCAAAATGGCCTTCATTTGCATTAAAAATTTTCATAGTGAAATGGAAACTTGGACCCGCCATTTAGAATGGCTATTCTTCATTAAAAAAAACTTCAAAGTAAAGTTTCAGCTCATTTTACAAGGGTATTTTATGGAAGAACCTATCTTTGGCTAGAGGGCACCTTTTTTGGCCATCCTTGGGCCAAAATGACTCCTGAAACTGGCTGCGGACAGAGCAATGTCACAAAGCAGGGAGAAATGCATTTCGGGGTGTTTTTGTCACCATTCTATCAAGTGGAGTGCAAGTGACCTAGTGATGGGCTACATTCACCATTTGGGTAACGTAGGGCCAAATTTGGGGCCATTTTTGGCTGGTGAAACCTACTAAAGGGCGGTACAATGAGGCATTATTGCTTCGGCGACAGAAGTGCAGATTGGCGACGTGACTACTCATCATTGGCGACAATTTTGAGTGGGCAAGCAATCACAGGGCATGGTATGCCGGCTACAGGTGAAAAATTCTTGTGATCAGGTTCAACTCTTGGGGTTAGAACCGACCAACGTCAGGTGGCGTTTTGGGAGAACGCTCTCACAGGCATGTCCGGCGATGGTATTGTCGAGTTAGGTGATAGCTGCATTGACACACGTATCTTTAGCTTGGAAATTTCTCGTTCAGAGAGAAATATGGGCTAGCTTGGAAATACACACATTTTGGCTGTCACGGGTGATGGAAGTGTGAGGTGGTGCCAATTGGAAGCCATTGAGCAAGATAGCGAACTTGCATTGGATGAGCTGTGTGTGGGACATGCAGAGGATGAAGAATGGGTCAATAATCACATTTTGGTGAGTGTGATGATTTTGCGGTTTTGTAGTCGGTAAGTCAATTTTGATCAAGTCATTGTAGTTGTGGAGCAGTGTATCAGGTTTGTCATCGAAGAGATACACTTCAACTGCCAGTTTGGATTAGTCAAGTCAATTTGCAATATCATATTGCATCATGGATGTAGATTCCAGTGATAGTAGGGTGCAGATCATTTGGTTTGGGCCATGGAAGATCTCACAAGTTCACTTGGAGGGATATTGGCATGCACAGTCATGTGAGGGACTTGATGGCGGCTTTGGAGTTCACATCTCAGTGTATTCTCAGGGAGTGGTTTGGAACCATTCACAGAAGTAGCTTGGAGCTAGCTTGGGGGAATACAGGTGGGCACTACAGGGTAGATCCTTAGATCTTTGTGATCAAGATGGCATTGTGATACCTGGTAGGGATAGCACTTTAGGATGACATGGGATGATCATCAGGGGGCAGCAATTTTAGACTGGACTTGAGTCATTGGACAGGACTTACAGGGCCAATTCATGATGGAATCAGGATGCTACAAATGCAAATGGGCAAAGCATGAAGCTTTGGGAGCCAGCTCTAGGTTGGAGAGCTGATGGAGATCGCACGGGGTGTGATCAGAGGGCAAGCACCATGATGGGTGTTTTGCTAGCGATCTTGTTAGCAACTGTGCTAACACAGAGAAAATAAAAAAATAATAATAAAACTCTGTGGCATGTGTTTTGTAAGACCACGTATGAGTATCTGTCAATAAACTTCAAGCCATGACATGTGAGTAGACGCTTAAATAATAATAAAATAGCTTAAACTTAGATTTAGAACTTAGAAAACTTAAGATTAGAAATATTTTATCTTAAGTTTTCCTAAGTTAAGAAATTTGAAGTTCTAAATCCTAAGTTAGAAGTTCTTGAAAAACAAGAAACAGATTAGTCCCATAAGTTAGTAGACACTTATGGAAGACCCTCCTTGCCATAAAAGGAGAGGTATTGGCATTGTAACCAACACTTTTGAGATTAAGCTATCTTGCTTTCTATTTTGGAGAATTATCATTCTATGTCATTTGTGTTCCCTTTGGAAAGGTGCATAGCTTGAGGGAAGGTGCTCGGGCCTCCTCTTGCCTCCTTTTCATCGGTTTACTGTGGTGTCACCTCATTTCCGTTTTGAGCACTAGTTGGGTAAGCCTTAGTGCTTCCGTCATTACTTCTTAGTTTCACATTTTTGTTTGAACCTTGGTAGAAACTTAAAAAGTGGACAAATCTCTACATCCCTATACTATACCTGTAAGTAGATCTAGCCACCGCACACACTATAAATATTTCGAACATTGGCGCCGTTGCCACTTTTTAAGTATTTTTCTACCTAGCTTCTTCTCCTTTTTCTTTTGTTTTTTGCTTCCGTGTTGTATGTTTGCTTGTGTGCTTATCTCTATCTGCCAACAAACAGCACATGTCTCTCCAAGTCCTTCACGAGTTGCGGAGCAACTTCTCAAACCGGGGGGTATTGTACACTATTCGATCTTGCTACAAGTTAAATTAATCTAGACCCTCCATTCTCTAGTAGGTTAAGCCTTAGAGGAAGAGGTTTAGTTTAGGGTTTTATCGTTATGGTTTTAAGTTAATCTAGGCCCTCCATTCTCTAGTAGGTTAAGCCTTGGAGAAGGAGGGTTGGTTTAGGGTTTTGATCATTGCAGCTTTATTTGCTAAGTAGAGTACCCAAGAGAATAGCGGATCTTACCCTTAGAGTACTCACGCTATACTTGCATTGCCTTCTTAGCATCCATATTCATGCTAGTAGGAAGAAGCCTTAGTATCGACCAGATGGGAGACAACCATAGTCCTACTAAAAGGAGCCTTAGCCAGAAATAGATGCTAAAAATACAATAGCACACCTTCACATGTGTGGAGAAGACACCTAAAGCCTATTTGCAATGATATATCCAAAATTTTCAATGCTACTACTTGTTAGAAAGTCGCCGCTTTTTGCTCTCAAAATGTGCTATTTTTGGACTTTGGAACGGACTAATTTGTTGAAAAATAAGATGCATGTGAGTCAAATAACTATTTGACAATGATAGTTCAATTGTAGGAAGAAAAATAGTTTAATGTAATAACAAAACTATTTTGATACTATCTTAAACACAACTTATTATCATTCAAAAAGTGCAAAAAATGAATGATAGAGAAAGATCACTTCATTGCCAATTATCAAAACTCGGATCATAATAACATGAGTACCACCTTTATTTGCAGCAAAAAGGAAAGGTAAAAAAGGATCGAAAGGAATTGCAAAATTTGGACTATTACTTAGATCGTTCTTTCAATCGTAAGAATATTTGTGTAGGTGTCTTAGAGACGGCCATGAAGAGAGGGATACAATTAGGCATCTACGACAGCCATGCACTCTGTGTCAGATATTTAACAGAGAGAGAAATAATCAGAAAGCATTCGACAAAACTAACGCACATAAAGAAAATAGAGAATATGTATATTAGCCGTTGTGATAACAATGATCTAATCACAAATTCTGAACTGGTTCACAATAGTATTGCACTATGCATTGCGATCCTACTATGCATGTCTCTACTTCTTGAATTGCTCTCTCTGATACAATGGAATAAAACTCACAAATATTTACTCGCAAATTGTCAAGCCCTCAAGACAAGTAGTTCTGTTTTTTATTAAGGCTAGTATGTTTGCACAATTGTAAGTGAATTCAAACTCAAGCATCATTAGAATTCAAGAATACTCTTTTCTTGAAGTTTAGCTAGCAATAGACATGAGAAAATAACTTAGAATATGCACTTCTTAGGTTTTTGATAATATCATTTGTCACTCCCTAGGCATAATATAAACACAATAGTTACCCTACAAACATCATACATGCTTGTAAACATGCAATTGAACATTTGCACATGTATCTTACCTTTAACATACAAGTACTGAGGTTGAAAATTTGATAATATGATTATCTCTTATACCCTTTAGGTTTTATTATTGGACTAATATGTATCCTAAAGGTGACATGCATATTATAAAATTTTGTACGATGGAAAAATGATCATTTGTAAAAATTACAGCAAATAAGGATCCTAAAACACTTGAAATGATGAGAGAAACAATACATTATGATTTCATAAGATTAGCACAAGTTGAACCATCAAAATCCATCAAAAATCTATGCTTGAACCTCACTAAATGGCCCAAATCCTTGAAGAAGGCTTCACACGTGTGAAAGTACGGCCTCCCACAGTATGAGTATTGTACACCAGACCTACATTCAATCCTATAATCATTAGTAATCACAAGTACTCAAACAATTATGAACATAGAGAGCAATTGCACCATTATGAGAGAAAAATCATGAAATTGCTTGATAGATTTTGGTGAGATATCATCACCTATATATACATGATCCATCACGGTTTTGGGTAGGTATGAGTAGCCCTAAACCTATCCCTAATGCTAATTTTGGTGGATCTTTCATCCCTACCAAGTTAGGGTTGGATTCTTGGAGATCCCTCAACAATGCAAAAACTACCAAAAATAGCTCCTATTTTTTCTCTCTTGTATCTAAGCATAATTTGGACTCATTCCAAAGGTTCTAACACTTAGGTCTACTTGAGAACATCCTTATGAATGGAATCCTATGCTATTTGGCACGTGTGACAAGCCACATCATGACCATCTAACTATTTACAAGTCATATGACCAAAACTAGTCAAGCTAGAATTGTGAATTTTTAACACTCCTCCTCACTATCTAGCTTGGTTCAATCATTGCTTTACTAATCACTCCAAGTGATGATCTGAACTTCATAAAAGGTGTCTTTTGAAGTGGTTTAGTAAGTAGATCAGCTACACATTCACTGCTTGGAACATGCTCCAAAGCAATCTCCTTGGCTTGCACCATTTATCTCACAAAGTGATGGCATATCTCAATGTGCTTAGATCTTGCATAGAAGATTGGGTTAGATGCAAGGTGTTGCGCTGATATATTGTCATTGTAGATGATTGGTGCCTCCTCTGAATCCATGATCTTTAGCTCCACCAATAATCTCTTGATCCAAAGTACCTCCTTTGTAGTGGTTGTCAAAGCTTTGTACTCAGCCTCGGTTGAAGATAGAGATATAGTTTCTTGCTTTTTTGAAAGCCATGAAACCACACCTTCTCCTATGAAAGTTGAATAGGCACTTGTTGATTTCCTATCCCTCTTGTCCCCTGCAAAATCTGAATCACTAAATGCATGAAGGTTAATCACATCTCCTCTATATAGAATCCCAAAATCCAATGTACCCGAGATGTATCTTAGAATCCTCTTAGCCTTTTTCCAATGGATATTCAATGGCTTTTGTATGGATTGGCTCAACCTACATACACTAAATCTTAGATCTAGTCTAGTTATAGTGATCCACATTAAGGAGCCTATAAGTTTCCTGTCCATGAAGGATCTTTCATCATCTTCATTTGGCACTTTTACATCTTGCTCCATTGGTGTGTCAACACTTTTGCATACTTCCATCTTAAACTTCTTCAAAAGACTTTCAGAATAGTTTACTTGACTTATAAAGATAAAATCAGACCCTCTAAGTACCTCTATGCTTAAGATGAAGTGAAGACACCCTAGATCTACCATCTTGAACTCTAAGGATAGATCTATCTTGATTTTTTCAATACCATCAACACTATTTCCACTAATGATGATGTCATCTACATAAATGAGTAAAAGTACAATACCAACATCATCAAACTTAATGTAAAGAGTGGGATCATATTCACTTTGAACAAAAGAAAGTGAAATGAGATAGCAATGTAGTCTTGAATTCCAAGATCTCGAGGATTGCTTCAAGCCATAGATGCTTCTTTGGAGATGGCATACTTTGTTCTTCATTCCATGCTTGATGAACCCTTGTGGCTGCTCCATATAGATATCCTCTTCCAAAAAACCATTCAAGAAAGCATTAGAGACATCCATTTGACATAGGATCCATCCAAAATGTGATGCAAGTGCAATGATTAGCCTTATTGTGACCATCTTGGCCACGGGTGCAAAAGTTTCCTCATAGTCTATCCCTCTCTCTTGAGCATAACCTTTTGCAACTAACCTTGCTTAATGTTTGTTAACACTCCCATTTGCATTCAACTTAAGCTTGAAGACCCACTTGTATCCTATTACATTCCATTGAGGTATCTCAACAAGCAACCAAGTTTCATTCTCAATCAAGACATCATACTCATCCAACATAGCTTTATACCATTCTTTGGACTTCAATGCATCTTCAACATTAGATGGTTCTTCAAAACTAGATAAAGCATAAGAAGTGGATGAGATACCCTCAACTTGCTGTCCCTTGTCTTGATATGTGAGCCTTGATGGCTCCACTTTTGCCCTTGAAGATCTCCTTGGTGTGATAGGTGGGTTTGGTGCTTGCTCCTCCATGAGCTCCTCCTCAAAACCAAGATCTTGCTCCTCGGTCATCTTCTTCTTGATTGTTGGAGCACTTGAGCCTTCTTCAAGCATAGACAAGGTTTGTGAAGCTTGTGCCTTATCCAAGGCACATAAGAAGGTGTTTCCTAACTCCATCACAAAGTCATCTCATCTTCTTGAACTCATACACTCGGATGTGCACATTGCTAGCACCAAATCTAATGGAGGTTCATCCATGTTTTTAACCTTCATTGATTACTACTAGAGATATTGTTGAGTGTTTTTACTTTCCTTCAAGTCTCAAGTATTTGATACTTTTGTAAAGTTCAAGTTGTTTGTGGAAAAGCATCATAATCATAGCATCAAGATTCTTAGAAGTGACAATGGTGGAGAATTCATCTCCAATGAGTTCAAGGCCTTTTGTGAGGAGGAAGGGATCAAGAAAGAGACTTCTTGTCCTTACACTCCTCAACAAAATGGAGTTGCTGAAAGAAGGAATAGAACATTATGTGAATGTTCTAAGGCTTTAAGATTAGATGCTTGTTTTCCCAAATCCTTTTGGGGTGAGTCTCTTGTATGTGCAAACTACTTGATGAATAGGGTGTCTTGCAAAGCAATTGAAGGCAAAACTCCTTATGAGATGTTGTATGGAAAGAAACCCAATCTTAATCACTTGAAAGTTTTTGGGTGTATATGTTATGTGCATGTGCCATTGGAAACAAGAACCAAGGAGGATCCATCTTCCACAAGAGGGATCGTGCTTGGATATGCAAGCTCAAGCAAGGGCTACAAAGTCTATCTCCCATCCTTGAACAAATTTGTTGTTTCAAGGGATGTTATCTTTGATAAACATCATATGTCCTTCCCAATAGACCTTGGTAGGCCTAAAGCATACTCCTCCTTGATCATAGCCTCCATGGAACCCGAGTTGACATGTCCAAGTCTTTTGTGCCATAAAGTAAAGGTAGATATCTTGCTCTTCTCGGCCAACATGACAACATTAGTATCCACAAATGCATCCAACTTATAAAGTTTGCCAAGTCTAGTGCCCTTAGCCACTATCTTACCCTTCTTCTTGATGAAACATTCATTTGAAGCAAAGTCAACATTGAAACCATTGTCTACCATTTGGCCAACACTTAGTAGATTCTTTGTTATTGTAGGAATGTACAAAACACCTTTTATGTTGAACTTTTTGGAAGATCCTAAGCAAAGGGGAATGTTACCAACTCCTTCAATCTTACAAGCTTCATCATTTGTTGTATAGATAGACTTTATAGGTCCATCATAAGATAAGAGAGAAGAGAAAAACTCTCTTTTGCTAGTCATGTGTGAACTAGCACCCGAGTCAATCCACCAAGGATCTTGTCCTTTGAAACTTGTTGAAGAAAATATGGACATCATGAGAGAGTCCTCATGTGAACTCTCCTCCTCCTCCTTTTGCTCATGTTGGCTTGGCTTTGATCTTGCTTCCTCTTGAAGCATTCTGAGGCATAATGCCCCATCTTGCTACAATAGTAGCACTTCACCTTTGATTTGTCCTTCTTGACTTTGGTGGTTGATGGAGATGCCTTTGAGGGTCCTTCTTGATCCTCAAGCTTTGAAGATTTCTTGAATGTTGATCCTTTGCCTTTGGTGAAGAGAGCTTGGTCATCTCCACCTTGGATGGAAAGCCTATCCATCCTCTCTTGCATTTGGCTCCTTCTTGATTCCTCGGCCATGAGTGTGCCTAACCCATAATTGCATATCCCTGAACCAAATTGTCAAACTCAAAGCTTAGTCCATTCAATATGAGTTGAACAAGCTCTTCATCCTTGATAGGATCACCTATGAAGGCTAGCTCTTTGTTCAATTCCTTTACTCTTAGGACAAAAGTATGTGCACTCTCTCCTTTCTTTTGATAGCTTCTATAGATTTGATTCTTCAAAGCTAACAATTCTAGTTTGGTTCTTGGATTCATAGACGTTTTGCAAAGTCTCCCAAACATCTTGAGCCAAAGTGCAATCTCCTACCTCTCTTAAGAGTTCATTTGCAACATTCATTTTTATGCAATGTAGTGCAACATTGCACCTCTTGATGTATTTGGCTTTTTCTTGAGGATGAATAAGTTCACCCTCCTTACCATTTACAATTTCCATCAGATCCTGCATGATCATGATGGATTCCATTCTAACTTTCCATATGGAATAGTTAGTTTTGTTGAGCCTTTCATTAGTATCCAAAAGATATGCATTTATAGATGTCATATAGTCTCCTAATCAAGGACTTGACACAAATGAAGGTTACTTCTATTGATTTGATTGAAAATCTACCTTATCCCACTTCTTAGGGACCTAAAAAGATCAGTAATAGACTTCCTATAAAGATCTAAGAATGATCTATAACAAAATCAAATCATAGAATACTAGAAACAATACACTTGCTTGATTGAAGTAGACAATACTAGTAGAATTGCCCCTCTTTCTATAAAGAACATTAAAGCTTCCAAATGATTTGATCAAGAATGAATTTCAGCAACCTAATATACTTCCAAAATCACTTGTAAAAGATCTAAATAGAACCTAATGAGGATGCAACACAATCTACTATCCAATCACAAGCAAAAAATGATCAAAATTGATGAAAAATTGATCTAATTTGGTGCATAAGTCAAGCAATGGTTGGACTAAACCTAAATCACTTTAGGAGATGTCCACTACACCTTAGAACAGCCTTGAAGAGTCTCCAAAACTCTGATTTTCCCTCTCCTTGAATGCTAGAAAGCCTTCTCTACGAAATCACCTCCAAAACTCGCTTAGAAATCAATGCTTGGAGCAAGCAAAGCTTGCTATATTGGTAATGTGAATTGAATTCAATTTTGGCTCTGGTTTTAGACACCTAAACACCTGCAAATGAAGTCACACAACACCAGTCTCCAATGTATTTGACTCACTTTGAGTTCTAGAATCAATGCTAGATGCTAAGATCCAATCTACACAAGATTTAGATCAAAAATTGTGATCAAATTGAATGAAAACCAAGGATTTAGCTCATTTTAGCCTTTAGGCTCTGATACCATGTAAAAATTACAACAAATAAAGATCCTAAAACACTTGAAATGATGAGAGAAACAATACATTATGATTTCATAAGATTAGCACAAGTTGAACCATCAAAATCCATCAAAAATCTATGCTTGAACCTCACTAAATGGCCCAAATCCTTGAAGAAAGCTTCACACATGTGAAAGTACGACCTCCCACAGTCTGAGTACTGTATACCAAACCTACATTCAATCCTATAATCATTAGTAATCACAAGTACTCAAACAATTATAAACATAGAGAGCAATTGCACCATTATGAGAGAAAAATCATGAAATTGCTTGATAGATTTTGGTGAGATATCATCACCTATATATACATGATCCATCACGGTTTTGGACAAGTATGAGTAACCCTAAACCTATTCCTAATGCTAATTTTGGTGGATCTTTCATCCCTACCAAGTTAGGGTTGAAATCTTGGAGATTTCTCAACAATGCAAAAATTACCAAAAATAGCTCCTATTTTTTCTCTCTTGTATCTAAGCATAATTTGGACTCATTCCAAAGGTTCTAACACTTACGTCTACTTGAGAACATCCTTATGAATGGAATCCTATGCTATTTGGCACGTGTGACAAGCCACATCATGACCATCTAACTATTTACAAGTCATATGACCAAAACGAGTCAAGCTAGAATTGTGAATTTTTAACATCATTTACCACTTCCAAACTACCTATATCATATAGCTTTGAGTGGATTACCATATTTATAAATCTTTTTTCAAATATTGGTTTTATAAATTAACGTTCAATTCTCTAAAGTCATGAAATACAATATATGGCTAAGTTGTTGGTCCAAGCAATACCATTATGATGCAAATGTTGGCCTCATTATGGAGATTAAAGAGTGTACTAGTGAAGATAGTGACAACAAATTATGGTAGTTATAAAAGCAAAGTCGTGATGATCATGAGAAATAAAGCATATTTGAAAAACATAGTTGGCCCTTTCGATGACATGTTCATACTTTGTGTAGGGATCTAGCTTATTTGGCCCATAAGTGCAAATTGTCTACATTTGTGTAGAGAGCCATTCAACACAAGGAAAGTGTGACAAGTAGCATCACATACTGGATGTGCACACCACCAGTTAAAAATTGATTCAATCAAGAAGAGTGATACACTTGAAATTCCTAATGGTAAAATAATTTGAAAATCACAATAACCTTTGCCCTATGGGCTTAATATGTTCAAATAATAAGAAGCGACAACTCAGCTTTTAGCAAATAATCACAATAGCTCACCGCTATCGTGCCAAAGTAATCTAGTGCATGAGATAACAATATAAGTTTTTCTAAAAAAATGTAACTATACACTTATAAAAACACTTATATTTTAGGCTGCAAAACGGTTCCAAGAAGATGCATAAGGGTCACATTTTAACCCCTTCACCGAATCGTAGATCTCCATCTGCAGGCATGCTCCAGAAAGCAATCAAAATGCACATGGAATAAACTTGTAGCTTCTCAGAGGTGCAACTGCTGTTAAACAGATATATGCTCCTCATAAGTTTGCTCAAATAAACTTTTGCTATAGCAGCTGAGACCCCATCGACAGATACAGTACTGGATATATAGTCAATATGCTAACTGGTTAGCTTGTTTGCTAACATCCTAAGAATTTTGCATGTTCAGCAATATGCTGAAGCTAGCCTCAAATGGAGGTCAATTTTACCTTATAGAAATGGATAGCTGCTGCCGATGGAAACAGTCCTATTTAATAGGAGGGGGTGCTTGCCGATCAGTGGTAAAGCAAGTCGTTTGTTTTATTGGCTTTATTGTCACTTAAACGCATCGACTGAGCGTCGATGACATAGTAAGGAGGGCTTGTAATAGTCGCTTGCGCAGCATTTTCCTTAATCCCTTGAACTTGAGATGAAAATGTATCATCCAACATCTGGCACACCGAACCACCCATATTATACAGTGGATGCATCAAATTGTATCGTGAAAGCAAAAGGGCAAAATGATTTTGAAGGATAAATTATTAAGCAGCAAATTTCACAATCAATCAACCTAGAAACAGACCAGGACCATGTTCCGGGCACTGGATAGTTTTCATATTTGATGTACAATTAAATTCCTAGCAAGGACAAATACAGTGAGCTTGGAAGAGTTTCGACTTTCAGGGGAACTTGGGTTCCTACCGCCAAAACCAGACCCGAGTAGTTACATCCAGCTTTCTTCTCTTTCCAATTTCTGAAAAATCTTAAAACATCCTGCCATTTGATAACGCACAAATGGTCAATGCAAGGTGGTGCAATTATTTTGAGAAGGCATACTTTATCCACTTTGGGTTACATGATCGATCACAAATTGGAAGTAATAGTACAGTCTACTCATGTAAGAGAATGAAAAGCTCTGGCCTTAGTGTCAATGATGGCAAAAATGTAAATTTGTTGAACACCTTGGTGTGTGTGCAAGCCCACACAAACTGCAGAAACCGGATAGCTCAATTGCCTGAGGACTATAGTCACATTTTGACCGCCTTTACAAGGTTACGAGGATGCAAAACCAACCTGAGAAAGATGATGCAAATATCCACGACAAACATCCAGAAGCACGGGCTTTATGAATACATCATCCAAGTGTAGAATTATTTGCATAAGCTGTGACTTTAATGGGTTCATCAACTCTCGGATTTCACGTTCTCCTCTTGCTTGTCTGATATCATGTAGCACTCTATCCAGTTTTGTGCCATGTTTCTTCCGTGCCTGTACGTAGGACTCACTATCAGTGGTAAGGTATTGACTACAGGAATATGCTAAAGCAGCAAGTAAAGCATATTAATCATTCAGTGATTCCAGAACCTGACTTTTGTGTGTGTGTGTGTGTGTGTGTGTGTGTCAGAGAGAGAGAGAGAGAGAGAGAGAGAGAGAGAGAGAGAGAGAGATATTATCTGCCAGTTTTTTGACAACAGCTTGCACGTATGATTTGTATTTGGCATGCAGTAACATTGCCACCTCTCCGAGTCTCTCTCCAAGGTTAAGCTGCCCTTGATTATCCAATTCACTACAAAGTGAAAGCCAGGTTTTAAATTTATTGCGTACTTGAGGATGTCGTACATCAGCTAGCCTTTTGATAGTGTTCATTACCATTCCAAACTGCAGTTCAAGACCAAATGAAACAGCACATAGTCTAGTCAGAAAAGGCACAATGTCATTTAGTAGTTCAGTGAAACTTGGAAATCTATTTTGAAAATTATAAGACAGTCTGTTAGAGGATTATAATGCTCATTGCTGGAAATGAGCAATCAACTGGAAAAAAACTCAAAGTTCTTCAGTGTTTAAAGGAGCAAGCAGTCTCAGTAAGGAGCTCACATCAGTCTTTCCAATCAGGTATTTCTCCTTTCCTCGACACTTGAAAGAGATTTGTGACAAAGTAGGCCAATCCATTGGCAATGGAATATTCAGATTCCCTGCTTACCAGTGAGTGTTTGTCTCCAAATTCCTCCAAACAAAGGATCTGAGTCATACAAGCCTACTAGACTTTTGTAGAAATCCGTAGAAATATCTACAAATGACATTTGATACTACTATTCCCAGTTTTCACAGCGATATCTCTTTTCAGAAGTCATAATTGGGATTGCTAGAGGAACATTGGATTTTATGGCAAACTGTGTACAGAAAATCTTTCAAAAGCAACACTGAAAAAAAATCCTTTCTTAGAGGAGCAAAACTTTCACTCTATGAATCAACAAGCTCAAACTAACATTTTGGGTCTTGGCTAAATACATGTGCTGCTAATAACTAATCAATCACATTATCCACTTTGCTGCAGTGCCTCTTCGTCACATTCTATTCCATCCTCTATGTTCTCTCTCTCTCTCTCATCCTCTATCATCACATCAGGTGGCAATTGGGACCGGACGGTTCCATCTCAAATTTGTCGTTATGTTCTTGGAGTGAGGTGGAATCTGAGGAGCATTTATCTTCGGGTGCCCTATCTACTATGAGATTAGAGGGAGATACTTTTGTCTGTTTTGTGACATGTCCACTACCCTATGATCACTTGTAGCATATGAGGATCCTCGATGTGTTGCAGTTATGGTACGGGTAATGATGATGACGACACACGAAATTCACAGAGATCAGAGAGTGTGCACCACTCAGTGCCATGCTACAGCTAGAGTTATCCGACCTATCATGAGGAGACACACTTCTCATCCTCGTAGACGATGTCAGCAGCTACCAGATCTACCTCATGTTGTGACTCGTATTACATCCTTCTACAACATCAGCAGGACATGATGATCATGCTATATCTTATCTAACTTTTTTGACATTTAGTAGCAGCTATATTTCTATAGGTCTCGTTCATTTCAGCTTACTTTTTATAATACTCAGATGTTCTTTCGTTATTGTTCAAAGACGTTTTTATACGCTCCCATTGATACCACATACTTGACATGTATTTTCTGGTCTTCTATGCCTTTTGGCATGGAAAAGACACTAATAAAGCGCTCTCTCTCTCTCTCTCTCTCTCTCTCTCTCTCTCTCTCTCTCTCTCTCAGGGTGAATCTAATACTTGATTTGAGACATCGTAAGAAGAATACAACGGTCGCCGTGCTACTTTTTGCAGATATTGAAGCAGAAACCTCCTTGATAGTTGCACACTTTTGTGAGATGGCAGCACCTCGGAATGGTGCTTTTCTATGGCAGTCATCACAGCCTTCTCCATGTCAATTGCTGCCTGTAAAATATTAAAGTGAATTATAGAATACCTAGGAATTTCAAGCCATGCGCTCATGTTCAAACTTTAATCCCAGGATGAACAAATTCTTACAATGAATCATAGTGAAAAATGGTCAAAATTGGAACCGAAACCTGTATTATGGTCAGGGATATGCTTATGGGAAGTGCTAATTTCATGACCATCCTACCTCAAACTGAGTCCTTAAATACTTACAATTTCCAGAGAACCGATACATTGTGGCCATAAACGAACCACAGCATCAAAGTCATTAAGAGAGGAATTTATGAGGTCATATAGATCTTCAACAAATGGTATTGTTTTCTCCTGAGTTACTGCACCTGTCCAATGTACCTACGAAAGGAACATATGTTAAAAAGTTCATGCTCATTCAAAAAAAATATCATCCAAACACTATTCGGAGAACTAATCACCTTATCACCTGTAGGAAACACTTGCTTAAACTATACGAGCAAAATCTCAGTCACCTGTTTGCCAGAGCAGGCTGAAAAGACTTGTGAGCACATATTTTGGATCCAAAATTTGATATAAGTTTGAAATATCTCCTTTGTTTGAAATGTTCCTTTAAGAAAGCTGCGCACACATTTTCCCAGGCATCAGTAGAGACCCTTGCAACCCCATCTACTCTCCAGTAGCTCCTCATACTTAAGTATTTGTGAACATATCATGTGAGAACGAAATTGAGCTTACATTTTGTTAGCTATTGCAATTTTTCAAGCACAGAACTGTGAGACTCTATGATATAGGCTTTAAATCTAAGCTGTGGAAGCTTATCACCTCACTAGAAGTTAAATATTGATTGCAGAAGACAGTAAGTCAACAAAACCTTAGGTGATTGTTTTCAGTTGATGTTACCTTTTACCACAACTAGGTCTGAATTCCATTGGCCATTTAACATTTTCCACTTTTCAAATATTAGCACCAATCCTTTTAACATATTAAGTGCCAGATACATCAGTGAAAGTGGACCCAAATGTCTCTTATCATTCTTATTTTTACTAGGATACTCTTTGATTTAAGGGGACAAAAACAGATCAAAATTACAGTAATAATCTTATAGATTTACGGACTACATCATGTGCGCAGGACCATTCAAGATAGGCATCATCAGATGAACTAATATCAGTATAGGAAGATAGCAACCTTTTCTCACCATCATATTAAATATCTCTAAAGCCTAAATGTATTTTGAAAAAACGCACTACAGAATCAGCAAAATGGCACTTACATACCACACTGTTTGTGAAAATTAGTGAAGGACTAAAATTTTCACGTTCATAATTTCTTACTATTTGGAAATATGTGGGCACTGTAAGTTTACAGATGCTGCCCTAATAGTGCTGATTTTGTTCATCTCAAACTCTGCTCCCTCAAATGCAAAAACGAATCACTTAGAGATTAGATGCAAAAATTTGAAAAATATCGACAAAAACGTATAACAGCAGTGCTCTATACCTGAATCCCCAAGATGCCAAATTGTTTTCAAAGTTCACAGTTGCAACCAGCAAATCAGAAATTTGAGAAGATGTTGTTAGTGGTGGAAAAGCCACCAGAAATGCTCGGAGCCTTTTATCAAGCTCGCCAACATAGACCCTCACTGATATGCTTGGTAGATCGATGGAACTGCACGTCATAGGAATAAATATCAAGACGACTTCAACCAACAAATTTGATAAGAAAAATCATGAAATTTACCATTCACTTTGTTAGAAATCAATGATAAACTTCATTGTTACACTTCTTAGTTACTGTTTACGATGTACTTTATTACTAGCTGTAACTAGCCGTTGGCTAGTCTAGTAGTCTACTCCTAGATTCTCCCTCTCTATCAGGGTTCAGGGTTTATATGTACATTTTACATTCAGTATGTTGCAGTGTGATAGATTGATAGTGCGTGTTCTTCTTCCGGCTTCTTTGGTGATTGCTTATGGTGAATGCTTGATGTTGCATATCTGATTATTGACATGGTATCAGAGCTACGATAGTCCTACGTGCCTGATCAGTGGATACAGCTTGTCACAGGCTCCGCAACGAAGTGAGAAAGTCCTTCACAGGAGGTGTAAGCTTGGAGAGACAAAAAAAAAACGGCTGGAAGAAATTCTTCTTGATGTATTTTGCAGGTTTTGGAGCTCACAGTTATTAGTGGGGAACGAAGACAGTCCCGGAGGCATCGGAAAGGGAAAAGTTGAGTGGGCAAAGTTTTAAATTTTTTTTGAAAATCTGTGGGAAATTGAAAATCTGTTAAGTGGGAAAAGTTTTACAATTTTTTTTAAGTCTTTGTGAGAAGTGTCATTTGTCAGAGAGTTGTGCCAAGAAATCTCTCATTTGTTTGTTTGGGGTACTGCAAATCACACCAGACAGTGTCTAGTACTACCATTTAGAGCTTTGAGGCTTCATACCTTTCACATTATTGATATCTGTCTGTTTGAACGATCACTTGTTTCGAAATCTAAGCAAAGAGGAGGCGGCGTATCCGCCGCGCCGAAGTAGGGAATCTAGAATATTCCCTCTGAAAGTTCTTATATTCTCTCTTTTTTATATCCGTACCAATATCGGATCCAAGCGTGCTAGCTGAAGAGAAACCCGAGCAGTCGTACATCCGCGCTCCAGTCCGATATTGTCCGTACCGATATCGAATCCAAGCGCATGAGCTAAAGAAAATTTCGAGTAGTTGTACATCCGCGCTCCAGTCCGATATCGCATGCTCAAATATCGGATCCACGTGCACAAGTTAAGGAGGATCCTGAGCAGCCGTACTTCCGCGCTCCATTCCGATATTAGGTGTATAACTAGGAAAATATATAGTTTTGTGGTGTGATAAATTACTTGATCTGGACTCATCTGTTCAGTAATGGCAACTCTAAGCGAGAGTGTCCTCAATGAGTCAAGCAAATTGGAAGGAGCCGGCAACTATGCAGTTTGGAAATTCAAACTGACAAACATTTTGATGGAAAAGGAGCTGTGGGAGATCGTGACAGGTGAAGAGACAAGGCCAGTGATTGAAGAAGATCAGCGGACATTTGACAGGAGAAAACGAAAAGCACAAAATGTCATCAACTTATCAGTTAGAGATGCAATTATTCCCTACATTTCGGATTCAGAAGGACCAAAAGAAGCATGGGATACGTTGAAGGCATTGTTTGAGACCACCAACACATCTCAAGTGCTATTCCTGAAGACGAAGCTGCACACATTGCGGATGGATGATGGTGCAACTGTTGCTGATCACCTACTGAAGATCAAAGAGATTCGTGACCAATTAGCAGCAGTTGGAGAGCGAGTACAGGATCGTGAAATCGTGCAGTTGACATTGAATAGTTTGAGTGAGTCACATCAAATGTTTGAAACAAGTATAGCCACACGGGAAAATCTTCCAACCTATGAAGAGTTAGGTGGATTGCTTTTGCAGGAAGAACAACGTCAAGAGAACTTGAGTCATCGCAACAGGGGATTTGATCAAGCTCTTGCAGTGAGAGGACGTGTTGGCAGATTTGGTCGTGAAAGACACCAATCAAGAGGTGGAAACTCATATCAGGGATCGTTCCAACAATTTCAAGAACAATCCAATGATGGCCCAAATCGAGGCAATTGGAATCAAGGCCGAGGTCAAGGACGCGGCTATTCCAAGCAAAATAAACCTGGAAATTGTAGGTATTGCAACAAACCTGGCCATTGGGAGCGTGAATGCTTCAAGAAACAAAAGGAGATAGAACAAAGAAAAGGCAAATGGCAAGCGGGCAATTATGCTGATCAACATCAATTTGATGATGATTATTATGAAGACAATTAAATCTGAAGATCAAGTGGCAGATATTTTTACTAAGTCATTAGGTAGATGTAAATTTGAAAAGTTCCGTACTCTACTAGGAATAGAAGAAGGTAATTTTATCATTGAGGGAGAGTGTTAGAAATCAATGATAAACTTCATTGTTACACTTCTTAGTTACTGTTTACGATGTACTTTATTACTAGCTGTAACTAGCCGTTGGCTAGTCTAGTAGTCTACTCCTAGGTTC
Source organism: Diphasiastrum complanatum (assembly GCA_029204225.1). Lineage (NCBI taxonomy): Eukaryota > Viridiplantae > Streptophyta > Lycopodiopsida > Lycopodiales > Lycopodiaceae > Diphasiastrum > Diphasiastrum complanatum. The sequence continues at coordinate 21,743,374 of CM055110.1, forward strand.
TCCCTCTCTATCAGGGTTCAGGGTTTATATGTACATTTTACATTCAGTATGTTGCAGTGTGATAGATTGATAGTGGGTGTTCTTCTTCCGACTTCTTTGGTGATTGCTTATGGTGAATGCTTGATGTTGCATATCTGATTATTGACACACTTCTAGTCAGCAATAATTATTCATGAATCCCAATCTCTTGCTTTCTTTAGATTAAGAGTTCCTATTCAGGGTTCTTTCATAAAACATTCATGGAAGCACATCTTAGCTACTATCCTTCCTGTCCTTGAAACCATAATTGCTATCTACAACCATTAAAAAACCTTCTTCAAGAAAGCGGTGACCTTGTCAATGAAAACACAAACTAGGTATAGAGAACAAATGACCATATAAGTTTTAGTTCCAAACTAAATGTTTGAGTACCTAGATCATGGCTTGTGGGGCGGCCTAGCCTAGATCAAGCTTGTGAGTCTCCTCCATTATGAGAAGATGCGTACATCGATACTTCTCAAGGCACTCTAGATTTCAATGATTGCTACAGAAGAAATATATCCCAAAAGTATCTACCTTATTAACTGGAGAAGTAGACTTGTCCCAAGGTGGAAGGCGAATATTAGGGATTTCAAGGCCGAAAGTTCTTGAATGAGCATGAGCTTGAGAGATTATAAAAGTTGCTCGTTTCTTTGTATCAGTTTGTCTTTGCTCCCAAGTCACAAATTCTATATACATGTTTTCTCAATTGGGTGCTCGCTTCTCATTAGTGGTGCCAACTAAATTTCTCAGGTCTCACCTGATGGTTCATTTGATTTTTTTGGCTTGTTTGGTAGTCTATGTCCAAAAAGTGCTCAATGATGTCCTGAATGAATCATAGTAGGGCTTATATGACCATAGATAAAGCTACAAAGGCATAGGGTTTATCTGGCTAAGAGAAGATACTGTAAATCATGCTTACAAACATAGTTAGAAGAGAACTTCGGCTGCATATTCTAGAAAATGAGGAGCAAGACCTCCCAAGAAACTAAGATACAATGCACAACATAAACCATGGACTTCTCATGTATCAAATGCTAGGTTTCTCACCAGGGTAAAATATGTTGGTTATTAATATCAATATCAGCACGAATTTCCTCGGCAATGCTCTCACACAAGTTTTTCATTTTGACGTAGGGATCTTCATGTGTGCATTGTCTACCATTTGAAGTGAGCTCTTGAACTTCTTTCATGAGCTGTATGCACCTCTGCTCTGTCGCAATCTGCACTTCACAGATGACCCCGTCAGTCAAGCTGCATACAGTGCATTATTAACAGCTCAATTGCTTGCATTTCTGACTTTGGGTGGTTGTTGATCCTGTTAAGAGAACAACCAATCAACATGGACCATATTGAAAAATTGAGAAACTGAATGCAAACTGAGTCCTGGTGCTAGGTTGTTGGATTGTATTGTGTGACCAAGAGTATATGTGCCTCACCTTGTAAAATAAACAAGGATTATTGATGTATACTTTCTTGAAACATAGTTTGGGAAGCAACATTTGACAGGAAAATATGTTCCTCCAGTTCCATGTGGATGAGGAACAATTTGGGAAAACATCATTTCGCAGTGTAGAAACCATAGTTCGCAGACATCGGACCCCAAGACACTGGAAAACTTGCATTGAAGGAATTTACTAGAAATTTTAACTTATTCCTGAGTGGGAAACGTATTGCAAAATTATCCCTTGAAATGTATCTGCTGCAACAGAGCTGGAAAGTAGTTATGGACCTGAAAGTAGTTTCCAAGTAATTGCTTTCCTTCCATGGAGAATATGTCATGAAGTAACATGTATATTTGCACTGCAGGTTCCAAAGCAGGCGCCATATTAGCACTAGGAGGTAAGAATGTATCTGCCAAACCAGATTTTGAAAACTCATCGAGAGATTTGTAATTCTGGAACACGATAGCCAGTAACTGAATGACAAGCTGTTTAACTTCAGCTAGCATCCATTGCTGCAATGATGACAGTTCACAAACACTTATCAGAGTCTTTATTTGCAAAATTCATGCATGTGGTAACATTTCATGTGCTTTACTGCAGCTGCTCTAGTATTTAGCACAACTGACTTAATTTTGTTTAACTGTAGCGGCTATAATACCTCATTCTCTGTCAAGGCATATACGCTCAAAGCTCCAAGCACAGGACAGAGAAGATCATGGACAAGCATCAGACAATCACTTGTAGGTGTTGCCAGCTCCATGATACTCATGAGGTACCTGAAGGCAGTTGCAAAATCTTAATTAACAAGGTTAGATAGGCCAGATTTTTGTTATAAGCAAGTCAAAGGAGCATCCTCTTGTCTAGAAATGCATTGCTGATTATTTCATTAACAGTTTCTGCTAAGAACAAGTTATAGCAAAATTCACACACTGAACTTTTAGCTTGTCTAGAAGATTTTTTGTTAACTATTTCATTTAAATAGTTTCTGTATGATTATTTCATTAACAGTTTCTGCTAAGAACAAGTTATAGCAATATTCACACATTGAACTTTTAGCTTGTCTAGAAGATTTTTTGTTAACTATTTCATTTAAATAGTTTCTGTACAGTACCTACATCATCTGCCTCTATTGAGGTATGATGAGATTACAATCTCATGCCACATCAGTATATAGTGCAGTCTACCATGACACTCGCTGTAATCATGTCAAGCCCAACAACATCCTCAGTGATTCTTAAATCCTCGGTTGACATTGAAGCAATATCAACAATAACAGTGAATGTGAACTGCTAACGGGATAAAATTTTGCACGATAAGCCTAAAGAATGTAAAGCAAGTGCCAGATATAACTGCAAAAAATTAATTTGCAAGGTAGACAGGACAAATACCTTAAGTTGGCAAATGGCACAGACACACCATAATATTGAGCAAATTCAGACAGTAACCATTTCCATGAACTATGCATGTGTAGATTCCTTTGCTGGAACTGTTGCATCCTAATTGCAGCCTCCAGCAAAATGTCATATGCAAGGGTCTTCTCAATAGAACCCCATTTCGACTACCGAAGAAAGTTACAACAGTCAGATAAGTTGAACCACGACATGTTAGTATAATGTAGAAATGAGATATTTACAAACATGGTTGTCAAGATGATACAAGATTGAGAGTGTAAATGGGAGATAATATTTTGAGGTCTGTTCCTCTCCAGCTTAAATGTGCTGCAGTATAATTACTGCATGATGAAGACAAAACAAGGTTTATGAATGAGAAACGTTACTGAACAGTTTCAAAGGACCAAACATCTAAAGGCATAGGCTAGTTTGTAGTAAAGTATGCTTTCGTGTCACCTCGCAGCTTTTCAAAGGACTAACCTTTAGTGCACTTACAGTGTCACGTGTTGCCACGTAGCTGAAAACCATTCTGACTTTCCCTATGGGCTGCTTGCCAGATTCATTGTATATCTGCCACCAGCTTGCTTTATCAGGCTGCAAACAAGCGCATTCTCTATGAGTTACAGTCAAATTCAATGCCTCCAGCATATATCCTTTTAACGATGAGTTGGCATAATGATGACAAAGTCTTAGCTTAGCTTTTTTAGAATTATGACATGCTTCACACTTGATATAGCCAATTAGATTCATATAATATGCTGCAAAAATGAGATGAAAGTCCCCCAATAAGTTGTTTCTTAGCTAAGAAATTTTTCGTCTCCTTGAGTTCTGGAGGTCAATTCCACTTGACCACACAAAGAATATGCAAGAGAAAAAGTGAGAAAAAACACATGCTTAATGAACAGAATAACAGCACATCAATCCTTTTAAAGTAGTGATGATCAGCAATCACTTAACAATGATCAAACATATATACGGCAATAATATCTGTTATCTTGCACTATCCAATATGGTCTCCCATCCAATCTTCTGGTAAAAAGCATGATATGGAATCATGGATGATGGAGCACGTTCAAGTTCAGACTGTACATTGACAAGTGCAGAATAATCCGTGTCTTTGAGATAAAAAAGCCTCCAGGTGGTCCTACAGAAAATAGAGGAACTCAACAATTGAATGTAGTTTGTCATCTTTTAACACCAAGGAATTCAAGTCTCATCAGCATCTCCAAACTTTGGATTACTTTAACACAGACTCTGCATATATTGAACTCTAGCTAGAGAAGCAAATGAGCTTCATATCCTTTTGTTGATCAAGTACGGTAGCCTTTCATTTATAAATCACTCCAAAAAAGGAACGTAAGAGTAGCTTTGGAAGCAAAGTTTGTCTTGTATGTTGAGTGATATGAAGTTGACGACTGTTATTGGTCCTGATGCAAACAATGACTGCTTTATAACATCATGTCATATTCGTATATGGAACAATCTATGCTCTGGTCTCAAATGCTCTACAACTTCACAAAATAATAATTGTTTTTTAGCTGGTAAAATTCACACGTCTCTCTCTCTCTCTCTCTCTCTCTCTCTCTCTCTCTCTCTCTCTCTCTCTCTCTCTCTCTCTCTCTCTCTCTGCCTCTGCAGTCATGAAAATTGAAGTAAAGCAAAGGCCATGTGTAAATGGACCTTGGCTTTGCTAATCGAATCAATATGGATCAATGCACGACCTCGTTGATTCCTTGAGCGATCATACACCTCAAAAATGAGATTGTCACCGGTGCTTGTCGAAAAGCTGTTCAAGCGAATGTGCAATAAGCTTATAGCGTCAAATGTATCAACGTAAGACTCTCTCTCTCTCTCTCTCTCTCTCTCTCTCTCTCTCTCTCTCTCTCTCATGTTCATGTAGTATTCTGAATTGGAGATTGCTTTCTGATGCATCCTTTTCTGCCTACGACTCTCTTCCTTGAGTCTTGTTCATAAAATGTCGCAACATGAAAACCAATGATCAAAGCACTCTAGAACGTGTCCAGTACGTCCGAAATAGAATAAAAAAAAAAATTTGAAGTTTAATATGGGTGGCCAAAGCCCGATAGGGACAGCTGCGCATTTTTTGAGCAAAAGGAGAAAGGAGAAAACTGGCAGGCACTTTCTTGAAGCAGAAATGTTTCGATTGTCAAAAGATTAGGCTTCAGCATCCGTCGTAGAAAATGTGTTGGGTGGTTGCTTCTACTTGGCTTGGTTGGGACGATTTAAAAGTGGAACTCATTGCAGCCTACATTGTGGGCATAGTGGATTCTCAGCAGGGCCTCCTAGCCAATAAAATAATGTCCACACAGGCATAGTGGATTCTCAGCAGGGCCTCCTAGCCAATAAAATAATGTCCACACACCAGCTGGCAGCGTCCGCTTCCAAAATTGGATAAAAAACGGAGCATGAGCTTAGAGACGGATACCAGCGAAAGGTTAGCTGATGTACATCAAAATTTTCGCCTTGTATTGGTGGAGACTTTAAGGTTTGAATGTTTTCTACATATCGTAACATAGTTATATAGACCATGATCAGTACTTAACTCAAAAAATGTTTCTAGATGGCATGATTCACATACAACACAGCTGTTTCATCGCACCCCGGCTGCACAAAAGTTGCCTGTTCCTTTGTTGCGTTCTGAAGTCTCATAACGTACGACAGCATACCTAGAAATCATCCAAATTGCACATCGACTGAGATCTAAATAAATAAATTTGAAACATCTGCGGTCTAAAGTGATAAAAAATAGATGTTTAACATGGAACCTGATGTCTATGATTTACGTTTGACTAGATACCTGGAGGCATTACTGTCTTTCTGCGACATTTCTTCAAACCTGCTTTGAAAACCCCTGTTAGTCGACCTTTATGTGTCACCGTAGATTTCGTTGATCTTTCTGACCGCAGTTTTGCATTTCGACAGAGCTTAGCAAATCTGAGCAATCTTCTTGACATATAAGATAATCCACATCCCATTGGCATCGTCAATTTCATCTTCACCTCCAGCACTGTTTGCATAAACACAAAATCAGCATATACACTTCATGTGTCCGAAGAGCTTTGTGACATTAGAAAGTCTAAGTTTTGAATGCGTACAATTTAGCAGTATCATGCATGATTTGAGCAAACAGAAGCATAAATTTCTGTAAAGTTTCATGCAATGTTAAAAAGAATACAACAGCCATGTCCGCGTAGTACAAATGCAGAGAAAAGCATGCTGTCTAATTAGTAGTCCAATCCAAGTTCTCACGTTTCCTTCTACAAAAGTGTGGCATGCTAGCTATTTAATCATAATGCTTGAAGTACCTTGTACTTTTACAGTCCTCATGCTTTGGTTTTGAATTGAAGGTACGTAATTCCCTGCATGACGTTCTTTACAAGAGCAGTCTTCTTTTGGGTGTAAAAGCAACTCGTCCAATCTGCTAACAGCCATTGATTGATAACCACTTCATTTTAGCTGCCTATGTTTTCCAGTTGTAATTTTCTTAGGGGAAGCTATCAAAATTGATCTTCAAAGTGACATTGAAATAAATAGGACATGAGAAAACAAGAGGGAAATCTTCACTACATACCCAAAGCTCTCACGAAGCAAAAAGCAATCTCTGGATAGAAACTCTGACGCCTTTAAGTGACCACTTGCTGATGCATGTAAACAGAGTTGTACACAGCCAACATATACCAGAAGAGTTTCCCATGCATTTGAGAACCTATCACTCTTGAACCTGAAATCGTGCATCTGAATATTTTGGGAAAACTTTGTAGGTTCATATTGATGCAGTTGACTTGAAGAAAACGCATCCAATTCAAATTTCTACAAATGAAACCAATTGTTTTGTCTGTATTTCTGTTAGTGCTCATTTAAGTTGCTGGTACTACAGAGATACATCTCACCTTTGTACAATTGTATCAGCTGAAGTCAAATACAAGTACAAAGTACATAACACTATCAGAGCTATATAGGTTGAGAATCATGATTTTCTTTGTTCATTACCTTGCCTCTGATGCTTTGGATTGTACGTCCGCAGATGGAATCCTTTTATGTTTGTCTTCTGAGCTTTGTACAAGTGGCTTTGTCCACTGAATGTGTTTTTTCTCGAATTCATGAGTTAACAGGTCTACTGGCAATGCAAGCCCGGAGAATGCAATATCAGCCTCCTTATACACAAACTTGGTAGGATCATTCCTGATTTGTGAGATGCCAATAGAAGTTTTGTGAATAACCTGCATCACTCCAAACCAATCAGGATTTGTAAAAGGCATAAAAATACTCATTCAGTATTTAGCCGTTTTCCCTATTTTTTAGTTTCGTGATATAACCAGGCATTCCGTTTCATCTGATAATTAAACTACTTGTATCTATTTTTGAGAACATAATGTGGTTAAAATTACAACTCAACTACGAATTTAGTATTTACTATAGTCCAACTGTCCAACATGCAAATTTAATGGTCCAAAACTTACGTATATTAAGGCTTTTCACCATTTCAAAAAAGATAACATATTGGTCAGCACTAGTGGGTTTTGCACAAAAATAATACTAATAGAATAACTAATAGGTCATCCAATGGTTATCAAACAAAATAAGTTTTTGTTAGCATAGTTAACAGCTTTTTTTGTGTTACAAACTTTAACACTTAGAAGCCGGTTCCGACCCTTTTGGGTCGGAACATTGTTGAGTGCATTGTCAGAGATACCTATTTACAGGATGATGTATTTATATACATTTAGTCATGGACTGTGTTCATAGGATCATTCTAAACTGAGGTTCAGAGCTACTATGATTATTATAGTTTCAGGCAAGATTTGGATCACTCTAAACTAAGGTTTAGAGCTACTGAATGGATCAGGCAAGAATCATTCTAAATAGAAATTGGAATTACTTGTGGTCTATTATGAAGACACAATCACTCTATAGAAATAGAGCTACTGATCAGACACATGTAGAAATAGAGATAATTCTTCCACTGGCAGATAGGTCCCGTTCCGGAACGGAACGGGCAACTAAGCTTTAACATAACATATATGCTAGCAGATAAGGGCCCTAAATCACGAAGATTTTGAAACTTGTAAATCATGTTCACTTGCAGATTTAAGTTATATAACTTTAGGCTTTTCCGCCCAACTTTAGGTTCCATATAACAAGAGGTTTAAAGTCTCAAAGACCAAAAATTTTAGAATCTAGATTACAATAGATGAGAAAACTTCGAAGGTAGCCACCAAAGTCCTTAAAAGTTTGTAAACTTTATGAAAACCATTCAGCATTGTCAAGTGCTTTCTAAATTTGAAATTGTGAAAAAAATTCTTGAAAGTGAGATGGGTGAAAAAAGTAAAATGGGAACGAACTTAAACTTTGTGGGGTAAAAAATAAGTCTCTGTTAAATTTTCTAAAAACCTAAAAATCTGAAAGCAATTGTTTTTAGCAGGCACATGAAAGTACAGCAAAGGCCAAATGGCGAAAATCACATCAAATACAGTATCAAAATGCACCCCTCCAAGCCACACAAAAAGGACTTTGGTGAGACGGTGCAGTACTGAGTATGTCCACAGCTTGTGAAGATTTTTTTGATAATCCAATCTAATTCAACTAAATCAAAGTAATCATTATTGTGGCGTTGTAGCACCAGGAGTGAGAACAAAGCAAAAGGCATATCAGCCTAATGAAGATGGGGCATTACTGCTTGCAATGCCTAGCTATCAATGTTGCCATTGTACTCCCATGCACGCCATACTTCGTTACGCTCGTACAAATTCGAAGCATGCCAAACTTTGCCCACTAGTTGCCTTGTCGTCGGTATTTTTCATATTAGGTTAACATGATGGTATACATGTGCTATTCTTCCTTCTAAAGAATGCAAAAAGAGACTTGATTTGATTGGCCAAATTTGCTCTGACCTTCATCATGGTTGAGTCTACCCATCCCCTTTAAAGAAATGATAAAAGCTCTGCACATTTGACCTGTATAATGTGGATAATTATTTCTGTCTGTGAATTGCACTACTCGGCACTTTTGTTGTTTAGATAATCCAAACAAAGATGTGAACAAGCATCCACTTTGATAGACAGAATGCAGATTTGAAGACAATAAACACTGGGGACTAGGTGAATTGTCCATCTCATGCATGTTGTAAATGCATCACAAGTCAGCCCCTGCTAGAACGTTATATTTTGTACAAGCACTTCAGCAACAATAGATTTGAACCATACTCAACAAAAAATTCAAAATGATTCAAACAATCTACAAGATTCAAATTGAGCAGGTTTTCTCTTTTTCAGAAAAAAACGTTGCCAAATTCTTTTGAAAAAATCCTGTCTTATTGAGGTGTTAGGAAATTAGGATCTAAGATCGTAGTAAAAACTTATTCATCACTGATTATACTAAAATAGACATACAGAAAAGAGATGGGTGATACACTGGAGTTTGGCTCTTACCATAAACCTGTGAAGATTCTAGTCACTTCAAACTTGCTAGTAGCCTATATTTGCACAAATTTCCAGCAATCATATTCAGTGTGTGCAGGTTCTCAGCAACCCAATAAGATTTGGAAACCAATAATTCATGAACCATTTGTATTTGTGAATTTGTGTCACATGTGACATGAGTGAATGACTAGTCGTGGATATGTGGATTGTTTAAGCTTTAGGTAAATCTTGAATTGATTGACATCACCTAACGAGATCGACGTCACCAAGGTTCTTGATTTACCACATAGGTCAGAGAAGGAGGAGGATATATATGCCTTCTTGCATCTCAAGTCTGTTGCACAAACAAGTAGGCTTGAGCCTTGCTTGGTGATTTAAATTTCATTTCCGAGTCTTGTATTTCAATCAACTTTCAAGATTGTAATCTCTAGGTTCTACTATCTAGGTCACCTGGTATGTTGCATTTGAGTGAATTGTATGTTGCATTTGAGTGAATTGTGTGAAAAGGATGACTATTTGACAAGCACAAACCTCCTCAACAAAAAACATGATCCTCACAATGGATCTTTGATATTATTATTTTCTATGATTGTGGACTTTTCATGATTGTGAAAGAAATGAAGCGACAAGAATCCTAGAAAGATGGAAATATCAATAAGAGAATTTCTAGTGAGCAAAATCAAGACTTTATAAATTGTAATCGAAGTGCCTTACTGTAGCAAACGCAATGAGGACAAGTATGGAGGGTGCACCCCTAGGCTACAGCGCATTGCATTGAGAGTCCTCTCATCGGGTTGCACCATGGTAGCTTGTGAGAAGAACTGGAGCATCTAATCCCTCATACACAACAAAAAGAGAAACACTGGCATAGCGAGTTTGTTGCACGATCGGGTAGGCTTGAGCCTTGCTTGGTTCGTTCATTCCTCGAGTCTTGTATTTCATTCAACTCTCAAGATTGTACTATCTAGGTCACCTCCTGGGTCTTGACTCTTCAATTTTGGGCAATGGGTACTTTCTAATAGCTGCAAATCTCTATGTAACTTGAGCTGCATCACAACGAACTCAAGTTGCCACTGCTCAATAGCATTCAAAGAGCAACTTCAATAGCTCTACCAAGGAGATTGAGGAGAGCGAGGATTGATGAGGTCTCAGAGGCTGGGGATGATGATGAGGAGGAGGAGCATGTGTAGGAGACCACGAGGCCATCCCCCACTAGTAGGACCAAGAGGAGAACTCGATATAGTTCATAGAATCTAGGTCAATATTTCACCTAGATTCTACTAGTACATTATTATGACAAATTTTGAGTTGCAAGATTCATTGATCAACCTAAAGTGCTATCAACTTGTCTAAATGCAAAGAATGTGAATCTGCACAAAAGATTTTAGGACACAAAATAAAATACTCAATTTTGACCAAAGTTTGAGGTTGCAATAACTTCACTTCTAGCAATCCGAATGGTTAAAAAATGGGTCATAACGGTTATGGAGCAGTAAAGAACAAACAAAAAATTATTGCACATAAAAAGTAAAGAAACATCATATGAGAATTATTCTATTTTGCAATAACTTCTTAAGAGAACTCTAATGTACATGTCATCTATCTCTATAGGTGTGCTCTAATCGAACGCTTCCAAAAATGTAGTAGTTTAGCTAGAAAATTGGGGTTTGTGGAAGGAGTTCGATACAGGCTTTGAACATAAGTCATAGATATGGCATCACATAGAACATAAAAGATGAAGTAAATAGCATCCACTAACCGAGAATATTGAAAAAAACATCTTTTATAGTCAATAACCAATCTCTGCAAGGAAGAGAGCCTCCTAGAAAGGACTATGCAAAAGATAAGCTACTCAATAATTATATGTGCTTCATATTTTTACTCTACTGGGATGTGTCATGGAGGACTCCCAAAAGAAAGGCTTTGCATAATAGGTACTTGAGGAGGGAGATGGACTGCCTCAAGGAAGAGTAGAGCCTAGCACATTTGGTCCACTTATGGGTGCTCCATGATGGTTGATAGGTGGATAGATAAATGATAGAGGTCCATCATTAGCAATCTTGTATCTTCTTGCATGGTTACCGTGTTCCTTAGGGTAGTGGATGCATCTCAAGGTTCAAATAAGCTTATCTACGGGCACAGTTGAGGAGATGAGCATAGCTAATGTGGTGCAAGTTGTCATGGACATACATAGAACTGTGAGGGAATGGAGAAGCTACTTATGATTGATTTCCCTAGCATTGTCTCGACTCCATATGTTGCCCATTGTATCAACCTTCTCAGACATGGGGATATTGGTAGCTTTCATAGGTGACGTGCATCACATCCAAGGCTCTTGACCTTTGTCACACAAAAGCGTTGTGCTTTGGACCTCTTTTGTACTTATTGTGGTCTTGATATGAAGAAACCACCACCCACCAAATTTGCTTACCACTTTATTGAAGAAACCACAAAAGCGTTGTGCTTTGGACCTTTTTTGTACTTATTGTGGTCTTGATATGAAGAAACCACCGCCCACCAAATTTGCTTACCACTTTATTGTGTTGACGAGCACCTGTGGTGCAAGATGGTACGCTAATGGAGGTCCTGAGGCCCATTTATCATGTCTTGCAGGTGATGCACCCTCAAGCCCATATATGCTTTTGGAATGGACAAGGTTATCCATTTGTGTATGTTTTTTTTCCTCAGATGTAATTTTATGGCTACTAGCTAGTATATGGCAATACATTATTTTGTGTCTAGACTCTAAACCGTTCTTGGCATCTATGTTGTGGGTGATGTTAGCCCTTACCTTATCTTAGTAGTTGTTTGGAAGATTCCCTTAAGGGCCTCAAGAACATTAGGAATAGGACTAGACCAATCCTAGGACATAGTTATATGATTTGATCCTCTCAAGTTCCTTTTAAGGAGGCTAGGCTGCAGTTTAAGGGACGTGTGGCTACTCTTCCTAGTTGTTATTGATATTCAGTCAATATTCCTGGTTGGAACTTGGAGATTGCTTGCTGTCATTATGTTTCACCTAGAAATTTTTCTATGTGAACGTGTCCGTACCTCCCTTAGGCTTTCTCACTAATGCAAAACTAGCTCAATTATGAAGAATAATGCCCCACTCCAAAAGTTTTTTCAAGAATAATGATAAATCGGCTGGCATATATAAGCTCAAGCAATCCATGTTTAGTTCTTTTAATGTGGTTGAGATGTAACAAAGTCTGGCAAATGATACTTTCACTATGCCTCATTCATGACACTGAAGAGTTGAAGGCCACTTATGATCCAAAATTACAAGTACTTTGCTTGTTATTTTAAGAAAAAACTGAAAACGTGGCTGGGAGATTCAGACTAAAAGGTGAAGCACGGCATTGATCAATAACCTCACGATCAAATAGTCGTAGTTTCTATTGAGGCGTAAACTTCTTCAAACAGCACGACGACTCCAGAGAACAGGACAAAACGAAATACATCACAACTGCATTGCTTTGTTTTCTTTTTTGTATCTGCTTTTCAGTATCAGAAAAGGCTTTTCAAAGTCTCACCTGTTTCTGTTCGAGAGCTCTATCTGAAAAAAGATCACGAGATTTGAACGGTCCTTGAATGAACTTTGGCTCGTCTATTTCAGATAGCAAATCGTCTGTACGTATGCTCTCGCGACATGAAGTCGTCCTATCAAAATCGCTGAGTTGTTCCACAGGACTTCTGTATTCATCGGATGTTTCTGAGACATAATCTACATCACGAGTTGAAGACAGAAATCTAGATCTCCACTCCTCGTACTTTTCATTGGAGGATGCATTTCTACAAATAATGGCTCCATATGTCCTATACGAATTTCTCCTACGAGAGACAGAATCGAGGCTATCCGTTCTATAACCATCAGTGAGTTCAAATTGAGAGCTGTCACCATTGTCACTATCAAAACGAATCACTTTAGAGAGGTGAGATTGGTTTTCCTTCATAATTTTATCACCAAACCGCCAATAGTATCTCTCTACATCTGTTTCGTGAAGGTTCGCGCCATCAGAGCTCGCTTGAGAAGAAGAGCCGATTGGCTCTGCTCCAGTATCTAGCTCGTCTCCAGTGGCAGAAAAATTTTCGTACACTGGACTATACATGACTCTCCCATCACATAGTAAGCCTGCACTGGAGCTGCTAATGCAAACAGGAGAGCCCTGCCCGCTCCCAATCGTCTGGCCGCTCACATCTTTTACCGAAGCCATATCTGCGAAGCATGCCTCTCTCCTCTGCATTATACTCACCTCTCCTTAAATCAAAGCAAAACCAGCACACATATCGGCGAACTGTTTTTTTCAGCCAAGTAAATGTGCAGCATATCAATTAATTTTTTTTCGAGGTAGGCAAGTAAATCTGCAGCATATCAATTAATCTTTCTCCCAGGCAGGCAAGCAAATCTGCAGCACATCAAATAATCTTATTTCCATGCAAGTAGATCCTCCACACATCAAAGAAAGCTGCTACTTCAACCAAAGTGGGAGGGGTTGAGAACAGATGAGAATCCTTAGACATCCGGCTTATTTTTGTTGAAATTAAATACAGTAAAATTCTCAAAGCAATGAGATGTATGATTTTTATCTTTACGCATTCGTTACTCTGTTCGTAAAGTTTCATAGCTGTCTATGAAGGCGCCATCATTGCATTTGAAAGATCATTGTTTAAACTCCATGGTGCTGTACTGCCAATCCATCGGATCTCGTGAATCTGGAATCTGAAGCAGAAGCACTGGCTTCCTTCATCATCATAGGACGACGTCAGAACACATTTCCAAATATTATTATTTATGTTCTTGATTTGCATTTGCTGAACGTTCATCCACGTGAAGGCGCCATCAATGAGAGTATTAAATAGCAATTTTGTTTGCTACACACTCGCTAATCCAGATTTACAGGCTTCAACGTTCATATCTGAAACAGTAGTATGATGTACCGTCGTCTACGTATAGCTTTATTGGCGCCATGCTCCATTTTGAAAGATGAAAGGCTAAAGCAACGAAAATTTATTCAATCTCGATCCGACATATCTATCTCATCACTCTGTGAAAAACACGATGATCGATCGTGGTGTCAGAGGTGGGGCCATCCCCATATAAGTATTAAGCAGCTGCTAGCCTCTGCCATGGGTTGACAATTATTTGAATTTTGAGCCCTAAGCCTTTAGATACCCTGGGCCGTTGGCATTTTTTCTTTTTAAGGTTGTGGGTGGGTGTCCGCTAATATCCTACATTTTGTCTCTAAGCTTTCCTTGGAGCAAGCGCGGGCACAACATTATGCTCATAATCGCTCGGGCAACCTTCCCGAGGAAAATGTTATGCCGATAAAAATCTAAGCAAAAAAACCAAAGCCTTCTTGATGTTTATAAACCTCAAAGCACTGTTAGTAAAAAAACCTTTCTTAGTTATCCTAAAACAACGTGTAGTTTTTTAAGCTTCTCGGTTTTTTATGGATTATTACTCATAAAAGGGTATATTTGCCTATATCAAAGATTGTCAATTTTTTATGATGCCAGTTTCTAAGAAAAGCTGTAAGTTCCATTCCTATACTTCTCCAGCTTTCCCAAACATTGCCTCAAAGCAAGAGGTTTTAACCTATTGAGGACCTTGCCTCGTATAGCCCCCATCTTGGGAGTTAACCATATACAAAAGATTGAGATTTGAGATCATCTTATAGTATTATGGAAGGCCCCATCAAAGGACATTCTACCGGGTGCCTAATGGGCCTAATTGCCTTGCCATAATTTTTATGACCATTTTACGAGTGCAAAGGTCACTTAAAAAGCCATTCCCAATACTTAAACTTGTCAAAAAGACATTTTCCATGTATAATGTTTCACTAAACATTGCCCGGGCGTAATGCCCTGACGAGGCACTGGCCAACGTGTTTGGGTATAGTATATAATTGGTAAGCCCTTGTAAACTCCATGTTTTTTCCATTTAGTTCCTTGGAGAGGGAAGAGGAGAGTATGAGGTTATGAGGCTCCCATGTATTGTGGTAATGCTACTTCACAATAATGTTACATGGTGTTTATTTGTTTGTATTTTGGTGGCACCTCCACAATAGAATCTTGTTGAAGAAATCATCATTGTCTCTCCTATGATTCCATCGAGCACAATGCCCAACATCTTCCATAATGCGATAAGTTGGTCCAAATCTCAATCTCTTGTTTATGTTCTAAGTATCAAGGTCAAGGTTATACGTGCGAGACCTTGAGGGCAAGGGGCCGAGCCCATGACTCCTTATAAGGCAGAATGTCCTCTACCCAACAATTCCCATTGCATAATGAATATTTTGGCGCTACCTTTACACAACCAATATGAAATGCAATTGTCATTTAAAAAATGGAATTAGTCTCTAAAAAATAAAATCATCTTACTTTTTCTCCTCTGCCATGGCGTGATTGATTTTTCCACATTCTATATTTCAAGCAGTGTAAAAAATGGCCAAAAAAATCCATGCATGCTCATTACTTAGATATAGACATTAACTTGGTCTTATAATGTCCAAAATTAAATAAAAAATTCAATATCACTTTTTCACTTGGGCCCTTGCCTCCCCTTATGTCAGAATCATACATACAAGAAACTTGGGGTTTAAAATTTTTGTTGAACATGAAATTTCTTACAAAAAAAAACACGTGTCAATTTTTTGAGAGTCAACATCTTCCACATCTTTTTGGGGAGCCGAATTTTGGAGAAAATTGTCAATTTCCATTCTCGGACCATGCTAGTTTTCTAAGCACAAACTTTGTCATTGTCATGTACATATCATGCTTGTAAAAAGCTTCAAGCCAAACTTATAAAAAAAGACCCACAACATTTGGCTATAAAAAATGAAGGGGTAGAAGTTTAAAATGAAAAAATTAAATTCTAAATTCATAACTAAACACAATGTATGGCCCAACCAACAACCATTACAACACATACTTGGTTATTACTTGCTTTTTAACCTTTTTTACCCTCATTACGATCCTACATGTATCTAAGATTGTGGGACTAGCCTTCATGTTGTCCTTTATTTCTTTCTAGTCATTTTGCCTTGTATCTTTGTGGTATGTGGTCTCGACGTTTGTATTTGTCATTTTTGTGTCTATTTCACAATCTTTTTATCTAGATTCTTTCACTTCATCATTGTCATCATCATCGTGCTCGGGTATTGTGTAATGTTTTAATAGATAGTCATGTTTTCTTGGAGATTCTTGAAATGGAATGAGGTTGCATAATGTTTGTGCTTTGTAATCTTCCTTCTTCAATAACTACATGTCGTAATCACATGCATCGAAGAGGTAGGGGCCATAGATAAGCTCCAAAAAGTTGGTGGCCAAAAAGAGCAAGTTTGCTAAATTTAGTAGAGATTTGAGGACAATCTAAATTCTAGCACAATTCTATGCATTTGTTTTGATTAAATATCATCTAACACTATATGTGAGTCGATTTTGAGGATTAAAAGCACTTTTCAAGTCCTTTTAGGTCATTTGAAGTGTAGAAGCATCTCTCCATATCATCAAGATGAATGTTACCAATGAATGGGCCTTGGCATTTTGCGAGTAAATTTTTTGCAAATTTTGCAAGTTTCCTTTTTGCCATGATTCAACAAAAAGATACCACATGGTGTGCTACCTTTGCTACTCTACTACTTCAATGTTTATTATTAAGAATATGGTTTGGTACATAGTTAAAAATCTCACAAAGTAAAAAAATTTCAAATTAAATTTTTGTTTTTGCGACCTCCAAAGGTAGCATGCTGGCGTGCACGGCGAGACAGACCAAAAAAAAAATATTTGCAACCTCCAAATCGTGTATGCCGGTGTGCTAGGTTTGGAGACTGGATTTTTGTTTTTTTTGGGCAGTCTCACCATGCTCATCGACATGCTAGATTTGGAGGCTACAAATTTTTCTGATCATTTCATGTAACACGCCATCGTGCTATCTTTAAAGGTTGCAAATGTTTTTTTTTTTGTTGATTTACTTAATACGTCGGCTTACTATGTTTGGAGGTCGAAAAAAATATTTTGAAATAATGTTTTTGCTCAAAATTTGATGTGTCAAACTTTGCTTTTCTATTTTATAATTTACTCGTCTAGCACATCGGCATGCTAGTCAAATCAGCTCCAAAAATAAATTTATTTTTTCAAAAAAATTTCATTTTTTTGAAACAAAAAATTTGCAAGCTAGCATGCATGCTAGCTTTTACAACTTCAATAACTTTTAAAAATTCAAAATAAAAATAAACCTATATTTATAGAGTAACAAAGTATTTTGTGATGGACCTATTTTGATGGATAGTCAAAGACTTAAGTATGCATCAAACCACAATTCTTATTCTTCAAAAATCATGTACTAGCATAAAAAGAGTAGCACACCATGTGCTACCATTTTGTGAGATAATGGGTAGAACAAACTTGCAAAACTCCCTAAAAATTCACTCGCAGAATGTCAAAACAATGAACTTCTTAAAAAAGTTGGTAGGTGTACTTCTTCAAGTGATGCATGGAATGCATTGAAGAAGGTTTATGAATTCAAGTCCACTTCTAAGGTATTGTTGCGCACGCATCCCAAAGGAAACCAGGAAACACGACTTAGCTTCCCAGCCTTCAACTCTTGCCATCCAAACCCACTTGACATACAAGCAGCCAACTCGCCAACAATGATCAAACTCAACCAACTTGAAGTTCAGAAACCAACATTGAGATCCAACCTGGCGCCATGCCAGATCGGGGGTTCCGATGTGGGTGACTTCCCTCCAAGCAAGCCGCCCGACATACAGCAAACTTAACTAACTCGAAGCTTCGTCACAAACGAGTAACATCCATTCCAAGCAAGTGGTCTGACTTACATCAGACTTAACCAACTGAAAGCTTCGTCACGAGCGTTGAAAGCCAACCTGGCGCCACGCCAGACTGGACAGCCATAAACAGGTACCTTCCACCCAAGCAAGACATCCAACTTAGCCGACAGGTTAGAGCCCGTAGGTTAGAGGCTGTTCCCCAAGAGTTTAATCCATTCACATTCATGCAAGGAACACTCAGAACCACAAGCCGCGACAGATGTGAAGACAACCAGTTCCTGGACCAAATGGTCCTGACAGCATACCGATGGCGCCTTGGACCGAATGGTCTCGACGACATACCATTGGCGTCCCGGGATACGACCCTCAACTATGTGCCAGATCAAAAAGTTTGAAACGGCCTTACAATTGGCGCTTTTACCAAACACTGAAACCCAAAAGGTAATCAGAGTCAGTTTTTTGGCTCTCTAGACTTCGCTAGAACCGATCAAAGATTTTTAGCCATAGGAACTTGGTGCCGACTGGATTCTGGTCACAATGGCGCCGGGAGCGGTGCCGGCGCCTGTGGCACCGGGAGCAGCAATGGCCCTGCTGGCGCCGGAAGTAAAGCTTGTAAAGGTAGCTTTCGAACATCCACCCCACCTTTATAAAATCTAATGTCCTCATCAGATGTCAGTAAAGGTGTCTCCCAACTAAAATTAACTATACATTTAAGTTACTTGGCACAGTACTCAATTTACTGGCCACTTTTTATTAACCTGGTAGCTGACACACCACAAGTTGGAGGCTCAGCTCTTTCTTATTGAAAAAATTACATAACTTGAAAATATCACTTTGTCTGGGAAAAGCGTAGATTTTATATCGCTTTCTTAAAACCCAAGGACCTTATTAACTGGTGATAGAGGCTTTTCTTGTGAAATGTTACTCGTTTGTAACAAAGCTTCGAGTTAGTTAAGTTTGATGTATGTCGGGCGGCTTGCTTGGAGGGAAGTCACCCACATCGAGACCCCTGATCTAGCATGGTGCTAGGTTGGATCTCAATGTTGGTTTCTGAACTTCAAGTTGGTCAAGTCTGATCGTTGTTGGCAAGTTGGCTGCTTGTATGTCAAGTGGGCCTGGATGGCAAGAGTTAAAGGCTGGGAAGCTAAGTCGTGGTTCTCGGCTACCTTTGGGATGCCTGCACTACATGTGGTATCAGAGCCGACTGGCCGGTCAGCTATGTGGATCTCACAGAAATGGCCATGGTTTGGGGTTCATCAAGACAACTGTTGTGCAAGGTGCTGCCCACAGTGTAAGCACAGGTGCATCCACGGTCGGGGTGGTTGGCAGAACGGGGGGGACTTGATGAGTCAAGGTGCTACCCTTGAGGTGTAAGCACGGTCAGTGCCTACGGTTTGGGCCTAGCGCTGTCTGCACGTAGAACAGATGAGGTAGTGTGCTGCCATTAGGTTGGTGTAAGCACGGCCTGTGCCTTGTGGGGTGCGGGCCGACATATTTGAACTGTACAGGAAAACCATTTCTACATAAATGCTGCTCAAATTTGGGTGTAAAGCACGGGTGGTTAGCTGCCGGTGCGCGATAGTTGCCGATCGTTTAGCTATAAGGGCTATCGACCAGAGTTGGTGGGGCGTGACTGAGGCAATGTGCTGCTTAATGGTGAAAGCACGAATAGTTGAATGGATGTTCTCTGTGGGCTGATTCTGTGATCGATTTGTATGGGCGCGACCAGGAAAAGGTCCTTTGGCAGGGCTATCTCAATGGGGGACCTTGTCTTTGTTACCTGTTAGTAAACCTGCCTAAGTGTCTTTCTTGTACGTATTCGTGGTGAGTCTTAGTACTCGTCTTTGCCTAGTTTGCATGATTGCTTGTGATACAAGGAGCTGATGGCTCGAGAAGGAACCTTTCTTTTGAAGGCTGATACCATCAAACAAAGAGGACTACATAATCTGTGGGGCGGATTCGCAGTTCAAGTACTCGCACATGAACGGCAACGAAATGACTCGATGTTTGCAAAGGATGGTTGGCTAGCCTGTTTCTTGGGTTAGTTTCATTTGCGACAACGCCCACCAGATGCAAGCAGGAAGTCAAAAGTTGGAAAGGGCAATTTCAGGGGAGATCTTCTATGGAGCACTTGGTCTTCATTTGTGATGGCTATCTTCGGAACTGAAACTCACTGAGCATGGGGAATATCCAGTATCAGTTGGGTTTTTCCTCAAAGGGGAAAGACTAGGATCCTCTTCAGAGATTGGCAACAAGTTAGATCAAGCCATAATCCTAGTAGATGGAAAGCAAAGTGTTGGAAAGGCTCTTGTCTGAGAAATCTACTATGTCCGGTCAGCTGATTTTATAAGTGGAGGGAAACTATCACACACACCTCTCTCTTGGTGCAAATTTTGAATGAAAGTTGATCAAAATGGGGGCAAATTCAAGGTGAACTAGCCATACTCACACGAGGAGACTGGCGAACTTTGGACCTAATAAGTTGACAAGTTTTTGTTGTGGAAAAGAAAGTTTGTTATAGGCTTTCTCTGGACTAGCAATGATGAGGAGACATAATGAGTACGCTAACTTGTGTTACATGTAAAGTAGCTGATCAACGAAGGAACTGTGAAAGTTGAGTCTTACATGAGAGACTTGGTACTTTGAACGGTCGCTAAGGGACAATTCGTATTGAAATTGGACAAGTGCAAACTCGGGTTGCGTGTGTCTGATTCAAAGAGAGCTACTTGAAGCCAAGCTAGATGTACACTTCTTGTTTTGACTATGAGGCAACTGACCAGTGTTGGAATTGTGAATGTCAAGTTTTGCGCGACGGACATGGTGCCTCAAACAAATGCGAAGAGATAGTTTGTATGCGGATCAAACTGGTGTGACCCCTTGGCTCTCCACGAGGTCAATGGTTACATTTGGGCTGAATCAAAGACAACCACTTCAAACTAAGTGAGAGGTGCATTGCAGAGTACTCAATCTTTGCCTACCTTATAGAGCCAAAAAAGAAAAGTATCAAGATCAGGCTGAGACAAGGAGAGAAGTCAACAAGGTGCAAGAACAACAAGGCACAGAGTGGACCATAAAGTGGGCAATCAACGATAAATCCTTTGGCTCAGGGAGCCCTGAAACCTGTGCGGAACTGATCAAATCTAGAGCTCAGGGAGCTCAACACAAAGTGCATCAAGGACAAATCAGGAGCTCAAAGGAGTTCGAAAGTCAAGAAGTCAGAAGTGACAGGGCGAACATTCCACAAGAAAAGCCTTTATCACCAATTAATAAGGTTCTTGGGTTTTAAGAAAGCGATATAAAATGTACGCTTTTCCCAGACAAAGTGATATTTTCAAGTTATGTAATTTTTTCATTAAGAAAGAGCTGAGCCTCTGACTTGTGGTGTGCCAGCTACCATGTGAATAAAAAGTGGCCAATAAATTGAGTACTGTGTCAAGTAGCTTTAATGTATAGTTATTTTAATTGGGAGACACCTTTACTTTAATCTGACATCTGATGAGGACATCAAATTTTATAAAGGTGGGGTGGATGTTGTAAAGCTACCTTTACAAGCTTTACTTCCAGCGCCACTAGCAGCAGCAGTGCCACTACTGCTCCCGGCGCCACTGTGACCAGAATCTAACCGGCGCCAAGTTCCTATGGTTGAAAATTTTTTATCGGTTCTAGCGAAGTCCAGAGAGCTCGGATCGATGTGCAATCACCTCACACGATCTAGGCATGATCAAAGGAAGCATGAGGATCAATAAATTCTAGAGAGAGAAAATGACTTTCTAGAGAAAATTTTAGAGAGATAAAACGTGTTTTACTAGCCTGGGTAGAGTACTTGTTGGTATGAGGGGAGGTGGCGAATCCCACCAATACTATAGGGGAGTGCGGGTTGCGACTCAGGGCGAGCTCCAACCAAATCTCAGGCTCCCTTGCTGGAATGTTGTCCTTGCGCCCGCCTTGGCATGCCAGCGCCCCGGAGACTAGGGTCGGTCACACACTTAATCTGTAACCTTTTCAGATTTATTAATAAAGTGGGATTTTTCTCAAATTGACTCTGATTACCTTCTGGGTTTCAGTGTTCAGTAAAAGCGCCAGTTGTAAAGCCACTTCAAACTTTTTGATCTGCCACATAGTTGAGGGGTATCCCGGGACGCCAGCGGTATGTCGTCAGGACAATTCGATCCATGGCGCTAGCGGTATGTTGTCGGGACCATTCGGTCCAAAAATTGGTTGTCTTCATATCTATCGCGACTTGTGGTTCTGAGTGTTCCTTGCATGAATATGTGCCCAGGATGCTTTTGGCTCTATATATTGGGTCCAAACCCACCCTACTCCTCATCATGGTTTTTGATTCATTGCTTGGCTTTCACTCTATATTCATGCTTCTTATTCTTTCGCTTGGGGGTGAGGCTTCTAGAGTTTGATTGGATGATTCTACTTGGTTGGGTGGTTTCTCCATAGTGTCTTATCTATTGTGTTTGTGGTTTGTAAGCAAGATCTAAGGAGCTTCCCTTATACTGGGAGCAGCAGCGGCGCTACTGGCTCCAGGGGCAATGCTGGTGCCAGTGGTGCTAGAAGTAAAGCTTGTAAAGGTAGCTTTACAATAGGTATTGACCTTTAGCCGTGAGGCAAATATCTCAAGGTCACCAAAAAGAAAGAGAAAATTTTGACATTTTCGTATTAAGAGTCAAAGACTTGAATGATGATTTCTACGTGTATAAGTCCAACCCAGTGATCGCATTGTTATTTGACAAATAGATAGCAATAAAGAGACTTTAAGGATATGTATGCAAGTAAATAAGTTTAGAAGCCTAAAATTCAAGTTAGTGATTGGAGGGTCCTTTTCCACCAAATATTTGAATTTGAAAGTAAATGGAGGTAGGAAATTAGGTCTACCTCTCAACTATAAAAGGATCCAATTTTGCTAATTTAAAGCAATTCTTCCAATTGGGTCTCTCTCTCTCTCTCTCTCTCTCTCTCTCTCTCTCTCTCTCTCTCTCTCTCTCTCTCTCTCTCTCTCTCTCTCTCTCTCTCTCTCTCTCTCTCTCTCTCTCTCTCTATTTCTCCTTCTCTCATACAGGTTCACTCTCCATTCTCTTGCTAACAGGTTGAAGGTGAGGTCATGCTCCCTTGGGAACACAACTACTACAAGCCGTGACAAGCGAGAGCCCTACAGTTTTGGCACAGTTGCCGAGGAGCTACACTAATTTTTCATTTTCAGCATGTTTCTAATCCATGGATGGATGTTAGCTTGCATTTAGACATCTTGTCTTGGCATATTAGTGTGAAGGTTTCTTCCCAACCAATTAACAGAAACTGAAGAAAAACCAACAAAAAAAGTGAAAACCCCCCTAAAATCAGAAAAATATCGAAAATCATCCTTTGCTTGGTCTAATGTATATAGATCTAACCCAAATCTACTTATAGCTAGGTCGGCGAAGGTTAATTCTAAAAATAGAAGGCTAAAGTGAACATTCCACTAGTTGCCGATAATCTTTTGTAGAAAGTTTTACACCTTTCTACAAGAATATTAGTTCTTTGAGAGGAACCTTTGCCAGAGTCACAGTCAGTCCATCTTGCTATTTTGGTAGTCAATAAGTTGGGCGAATGATAAGTCAAGGTCAGTTGTTATACTGAGCTATTTTTGTCTAGTAAAAACCCGATAAGGACATCGAGGCAAAGGGCAAAGATGTGAAAGTAGATAAAATTTAGCTAGTCAAATGTCATCATGAGGTTCGATCTCAACCACCACACATTTCCTAATTTTAGGAGTGCAAAAATGGAAGTAGTGCATCTCACCCTATCTTTCACATCTCATTGGATCATGGGGTCCAATCACATACTGAGGTCCATAATCAAGGGTTGGATTAGAGTTGGATTCCAAATTTGTGATCTAGATCCTTGTAGATCTTTGTAGATTTCTTGTGCTCTTCCAAATCTAGTGTTAAGAGAGTCACAAATTCATCTTTAGAATCAATTTACATTGTGTACATCTTCATTTGCATCATCATGGCATCAATAGGAGCTTTTCTATTGGAGGCAAATGAAATATTGACTCCATCTAATTATTCTGTTTGAAAAGTGTTATTACTTTCTACATCAATTCATTGTCTTATTGCATTTAGAATCATGTCAATGTGAATGTGTGCTACTCTAATTTAATTATTCTATCTAATATACCTCTCATATATCAGATAGAATAATTGTTTGAATTGTTTGTCGCTTCCATAACTAACAGTCTTTCGACTTTGTGTTTGTTCATGTAATTGTCCTATCATTCTAATGACTTCGAAGTTAGAATCAAGTAGAGTCAGTCGATTCATTCGACTCACCATCTTGATTCGATTTTATAGGCATAGCACATGCACCGAGGAGAGCCACATTTCTCCCAATGAAGCTAGATTCATACTAGTAACAAATAAATGGACTATAAATCATCATAATCTGAACTCAACAACTTTTGCTATCATTAATTGTGTTTGCTGCAGCTAATCAATACTAGTATTGTAGCCTACCTCAATCGTCTACTTTTAAAATTGTCAAATTCATCCATATTCACCAAAAAAGTACCTCCATTACCCATCAAGAGTAGTTTTTACATTTACAATTAAATCAAATTTAGTGGACTCCAATGTAGCTTAAATCCCAGCTACATTGTCATGGGTTTTGACAATTGGCGAGTAATTTTTTGCGAGTTTCACTCTATCCATGATTCACTGATTATGTAGCACATGTCATGCCGCCATATAAAATTAACTATATTTTGTCTCTAACTACAAGAAAATACTGACTAAATAGAAAAATTTCAATGGATTACTAATTTAAACAAACACGTTGCTTGTGAGGATCTCAATGTGAAACAACTCTGGAAGTGATATTGGTTGTCTCCACCCTATACTACTAATAATCCTCTCAACGTCTCTTCATAGGTGTCATGACAGTCTCTAGCACATCTGGTCATGTATTAAAATTAACTTTTCATTTTCCACCACAAAAGGTTATGACACCATAACATGAGCCACTGTATCAGGTGAATCATTCACAACCATTCAACTTTCTCATGTAAAACAAATTGTATAGTCTATGTGATAACGCGAATACCAAACTGTGTAGTCTATATGGCAATTCATGTGTCAAATCATCACTGTCATGAACAATATCCACTTTTAAGATATTAAATTATATTTTTGTAGATACATTACATGTTTGATAGGTTGAAAAGTTCAAATTATACAATAGAAAAAATATTTTGACACATTGGAGAATCAAATTTTGAGCAAAAACATTATTTTAGAATATTTTTGGAGCCTCCAAACATATAGCGCGTCGACGTGCTAAGTGAAAGCCTTCAAAGATAGCACGCTAGCATGCTAAGTAGAATAGAATTTTTTTTTGCAACCTCCAAAGATAGCATGTCGGCGTGCTAGGCGATTTAGCTGCAACTTTTTTTTTCTTGGCTGAATTGCTTAGCACACCGGCATGCCATCTTTGGAGGCTAAAAAGCATAAAAATTTCTTAGTTCGGGATTTCATTATGAGATTTTTACTTATGTACCAAACCACAATTCTTAATAATAAACATTCAAGTAGTGGCATACAAAAAGTAGCACACCCTATGCTATCTTTTTGTTGAATCATGGCAAGACAGAAACTTGCAAAGTTGCAAAAAATTTACTCACAAAATGCCAAGGCCCCATTGTCACTGAAATAATAAGACCTAAGCTTGAATCCCAACTACAAGTAGTATAAAGAGACATACAGAGCTATATTCCAAACCAATATGAATATTATGTGGTTCTTCAACGTCGCCTTGCTACCTAGTCGGTTCTCAATCCTTATAAACAAGTTAGTTCTATTGGCCTCCTTGTGTGTTGTGCCATAAAACCACCTTAATGTTACATCATAAATTTATTCTATAACATCATGTTGCCAGGCTGTATATGTTGTGTAACCTACTAGTTGAGTAACTCTGTATACAAAAGTAAATAAATTTTGGGGGAGAGAGAGAGAGAGAGAGAGAGAGAGAGAGAGAGAGAGAGATTTGGATTACAAACCTTGATGGATACCATGACACCACTATCTAGTGAATTTTCACTCCTCATAAATGTGGTAAGTACTTTAAATCAATAGGATTGGTCTCATCCTGAGTTATGCCCCCAAAAAACATCTTAAAGATACATAATGTATGTTAGTTGTATAGAAAATTGTCTGAAAGACACTTATTGTAAAATAGAGTGTGCAAGCTTGTAAATAATGTTCTCATATATATATATATATATATATATATATATATATATATATATATATATATATATATATATATATACTAGTGGGTTAGCCCGTCGTTGACGGACTGCCGACAATTTGGGTGATAGCTTGTGGTCGAGACGTGTGGATTGCGCCTCTTTATTTTTTCGAGGGAAGGGGAGGGGGTGGAAAAAACATAAAGAGCCCCTTTAAGAAAACAACTCTCCCCCACAAATGAAAGATCAATGTAGCTGGAGGTCACCTCATTGTGGCCTGTCATGTAGGCCTGCCACATGTTGCCACATGGCAAACCATGAGGCTTGATGTTTGGGCAAGCCATGTAGGCCTACCATGGGCTTGTATGGCAAGCCAACTGAGCTCTGCCACATAGGCTTGAGTGGACCTAGAGAGAGAGATATAGGTGGGCTCAAAAGTTGCCACGTGGACATCCGGAATCTTGTCATTGAGCTTTTCATAGGGTTGTGTGGCCTGATAGGCATGGCTTGATGTCTACCACGCAAGCATGTCGTAGGCTACGACATAGGCTTGCCATAGGCTTGTGTGACAAGCCAACCAAGCTCTGTCATGTAGGCTTGAGTGGAGAGAGAGAGAGAGAGAGAGAGAGAGAGAGAGAGAGAGAGAGAGAGAGAGAGAGCGAGGGCTTGCAAGTTGCCACGTGGCAAGCCACGTAGGCATGTCATGAGACAAATCTCGCAGGCTTGGGACTTGCTATGTGGCAAGCCACGTAGGCCTATCATAGGCTTGGTAGGCATGACATAGGCAACATGTCTACCATGCAGACATGTTGCAGTCTGCCACATAGGCTTGACATAGGCTTGTGTGGCAAGCCGACTAAGCTATGCCACGTAAGTCTGCCATGCTGGCTTGAGTGGAGAGAGAGAGAGAGAGAGAGAGAGAGAGAGAGAGAGAGAGAGAGAGAGAGAGAGAGAGAGAGAGAGAATGTCATCCTAGTTACACAAAACCCGATTCTTGCATTTTGATTGGCCCAAATCATTTTAGGGTTTTGACCAACACAAGTCAACTACTTTTTTTCTAATTGACACGTGTGTTTTTTTTAATTCTCTAAATAAAATGCAGCTTGAATCAAACACTTATATATATCTCAAAGTTTCAAAACTTGGAAAGTTTGAAATGAGTGAACGTGTTCTTCAAAATGAAAGGCATGAAATTCTAGGGTTCTGTTGAGATTAGGGTTTAGGGAATGAGAAATAGCAATAATAGAGAGAGAGAGAGAGAGAGAGAGAGAGAGAGAGAGAGAGAGAGAGAGAGAGAGAGAGAGAGAGAGAGAGAGAGTATGTGTGTGTGTGAGAAAGGGGCCCACCAAGCCTACGTTTTGAAGCCTTCCTAGCCCTTCATAGCCGATTTTTTCGTCATAGAAATGCATTTTTATTTCAGCCTTTCTCATGGAAAGTCTGATAATTTAGAAAATCCTTAGAGCGCCCTTCAAATTTAGTGAAATCCTTGATAATGAAAGTCCCTTTTGTTTAACACCTTTCACCATGAAAGTATGTATCTGCCCTTCAAAACACATTGTGTGTGAGTAAAGGGTAATTTAAATTTGGAGTGGGCCCCTTAGATGCATGCATGGGGAGGAGGGCCATGCATCCTTTTTCCCCATACATGCATTCTCCTCCCAAGGTTTTTTAGTCAAAAAGTGTGCATGGGTGAGGGGAGATGATGCATGGGTCCCCTCACCCATGCATACAAAAGTGGATGTAAGTTTAAATATATATATATAGATATGAGTTGAAATAGATACTTATCCTAGAGGTGGTATTTGACAACGTCAAAACTTATTGATATAAATCCGAATCAAGAGTCTAGTTTACAAGCTACAAAAAATGCGTAAGAAGTTTTCTACTATTTATTTATGTTTTATTTATTGATTTAAAATATGGCAAATAAGCTTTTACAAAAAGCTTGCCATTGCATGCAACCAAAACCCAAAAAAAAAAAAATACCCTAGTGCATTTATTCATAGAGAAAACTAGTAGGTACATTGATGAAAAAGATATATACATCCCGAAGGGGAAGTTTAAGCAAAAGTAAGCTAAAACAAGAGCCAAGCTTGCAATAAAGCTAAGATTAATCCAGATCCTGACATTAAAATTTAAAGTGCATAAACTATGATGATGTCAGTGGGTGTCTGCCAACTGACTGCAGCAGATCAGAAAAGTGAAGAGGTGGTGAGTCGGCTAATGAAGAGAAGATGAGATGTAGCAGACCCAGCCACCCTCGCCCGTTGCGGGATTGATAGGGCAAGAGCACGTTGCAGGGCAATGGAAATACGTTGTTTGAAAGAAGCCATGAGAATGGAACCAGGAATACCTTGACGCTCTACCACCTAATGAGAACACATGGAAGAAAATCCTCAAAGCGTTGATGCAAGGTGCCATAAGTCTTAATTGCTAGGGGAAAGAAAGCATCATTAGGGTGCCTGTCGGAGTAGTTTTTTTTTCTTTTCTTGTGCTGCCACGCCTGCCGCTTCTCCTGGTGTGAAGGCAGAGCGAGGCAGTAGATCACCACGCGTGGGATCAACAACAACAACATCTACCAAAGTACGAAGCCCATCCCCAGAGAGGACAATGTCAATACGCCTGTAGGAAGAGTGGGACACGGTAGAAGGAAGGACATGAGACTACTCTCCGAGAACATGGAATCCTCCATCTCTGGCTATAGCGGCCGCTGCATCTCTAACAACATCATGGGTAGTTGTGCGCTCACTCCCAGAAGGACAGCGGAGGAGGTGGATAACAAGAGCATGAATAGGGTGACCACAAACACACTTGGAGAGACCCAAGACCGAAGGATGTGGTAGCCCCAAGCGAAGATGAAGAGCAGTGGTGAAGATGGCCGAAGACAACCGAAAGGAAGGAATAACATGCCGAGCTAACAACAAAGATCCACACAAGATGCAACGCCGAAGGAGCCTCAAAGAGCATGCTGGAAAAGGTTTGCTTGTGCACGCGCTTCAAGAAGGTCTCTTGCAGGTGATCTGAGTTGAAAGTGAGAAGTTGTTCAAAAGGAGGAAGCCAAGCGTGGGCAAAGAGGGGGAGTAGCTCTCGCGCAACGATGAGGAGGTGCTATAAAGGCATAGAACCGCTATCCACATTAGCAATACAATCCGCCAAGAGAGGGCGAAAGCCAGAAAGGAACCGAGAAGACAAAGTAGGGGCGACATCCTCCTGGAGAGCCTCACCAAGAAAAGCAGAGCTGAAAGAAACAAACCCAAAGGGAATATCCAAAATGCAAATGCCATTCGAAGGAGCAAGGAAACCTTGAGGAGGAACAAAGTCCGGGGGAAGACTTGCTGGAGACCACACTGAACACTTGCGAGGTTGAATAAACAAACCAAGAGAAGCCAATTGCTTAGAGAAATGATGAAACGCGAAGAGCACCGTAGGAGCAGGACCAACAATATGAGTGTCATCAGCAACCGAAGGAAATAAGCAGGGAAAGGCCTCTGCAGAAGCTCGAAGTGCACGAAAATGAGCCAGAGCGAAAAGAGGACCACCCAAAGGATCACCTTGACGAGTACCTGCTGTACACTGGATAGTAAAAAGATCCCCAGAGCGCACATGGTGACAGAAAAGAGTGGAGTCTCAGTGGCATAGAACAACCGCACAAATGGGATAAGCTGAGCCAACTCACCACCAGCCGCGCGCAGCTCCTGAAAGATCGCAGCTCTAGAAACAAAATTAAAAGCATTGGAAACATCCACTTGGAGAACAACCAACAGCGATGAGACAGACGCCACCCGAGGCTTTAGTCATGGCGATCAAATGAGACGCAGACAAAAGACGTGCAACAGAAGGAATGTAACTAGAGGCGATAAAAGAGCAGACCTGAAAGAGTTAAACAAAGCCACTAGCAAAGTCCTCGGGTGGAAAGCAATCACAAAGGTGTTCGCAGACCAAACCGTAGGGACAACCAACAACAAGACGAGGACTACGATGGAAGGCACGAGAGAAAGAATCACGATCAAGCACCAAGTCAACATCAGGCACAAAGTCCTCCATAAACAAGGGAAGAACGCCTTCAAAAGCAAGATGAAGAGCTTGGAGAGCATCAATAGTATCAGCAGAAGAGAGAGCGGGGGTGAGAGGAGCTAAAGCTCGAGCTGCACGAGAATACTCACCAACTTGCCCAAGATGTAGAGTGCGACTAAGGTGACGGTGGAGAGGTGGGACGCCTTGAGGTTGAGAGTCCTGTGAGTTGCGAGCAGCAAGTGCCTGACAACGAGCAAAGTGTTCATCATGAAGAGTTTCCCAGTCTCCCGATAGAAAGCGACGAAGGTGAGCACGAGTTTCTCTATGACCAACATCCCCACCCCTCGGAGGGAGGATGGGAATGCTGGTTATCTTGAATGAGTTGTGAACTTGTAATCGAACTACTTGTCTTGAACTAAGTTAAAGTGGTAACATGAAAGTATTATATTGCAAGCAACAAATACCCAAACAAATTTTATTCAAGAACACACCCTCCCCTCCATTTCAAGATCTAGAGGGAGATTCAAGGAGTGGAGGATCAAAGCTTGTACGCATAAATCATGAGGTTTTGCCTTCTCATTGCAACTTGGCATTGAAAATGAATTTCAACAAACTTATTTTTTTGCAAAGAAGAAACTTGGCTCTGAGAGAACTATTTTTCTTTGGTAAAATAGTTCTATAGCACATGATAGCTTCTTTCCGTATGTGTCGTGTGTGGAACATCAGACAATCCACCACGTTTCCACATGGCACTCTTTCTTAGACCTTTTCTTGTAAAATTTTCTTTAATTACTCATTTATTATTGGGACCAAAAAGTCCTTGGAATGGGTATTGTTAATTGTACATCTATAGGTCTCAATCATTATACTTGCTTTGAGTATAATACATAGAATAGGAAGACACGCTAACAATAGAGCTAGGCAAAAACACAAAGTGAAAACTTGAAAGGTCATGCCACCACTTTAACAACCTTTGTGGTGTGACCATTAACTTAATGGTCTAAAAAAAATTTATTTACACATTAATGGAAAATCACAACCTACTCCACTATGAAAGCTTCAAACTTGAAACAAAATATTCAAATGAGGTATATGAAAACATGGTGGCCACAGAATGGGAATGGAAAAATATGTGATAGAAGGGGAATAGCAATGAGAATGACATGCCATCATAGTAAGATATATGGTCAACCCTAGCTAAATGTTACATCCATAATCATTAACCATTTGTACTAGTCATTTCCTTTTTACTCCCAAGAATTTTACAATGAAAAAGTGTTAATTTTTAGTTGACATAAAAATCTACTCTCCCTTACGAGTTCAGCCAAGATATTTGTTACTTACACCTATATGGGGGCTCAAGCGCACCATTTTGCTTAGGATCTTCTACAAGGTGCAATTGAACAAAACAACTCTCCACGATAATCATGTTCAAAAATTGTCCCCTTCCTCCATCAATGAAGCTTAATGATTTCAAACAAAGAGGCTTGACCATTGAGTTTGCAACCTTTTTTCTGGCGTTCAAGGCTTTAACTCATTTTGCCAGCAGCTTAGAAGTTTCAGCCTTTATTCTATAGGTCCATCCTCTATTGACAAGGCTTAAGCAAAAGGCTTAACCATTTGGTTTGCAACTTGTTCTCTAGGGTTCAGGGCTTCAAGTTAGCCCATCATCAAACTCAAAAGAGCTCATTCTTCCACATTCTTCTTTGATTCCCTTCATGATTGTTTACATTTCTATTTGATTCCCTGAATACAAGTTACCTCCGAGTATGTCATATTTTTGCAATCTCCCTGGTTATCTGTTATAATGTTAACCTTTGAAGCCCGTTCCGACCAAAATGGGTCGGAACGTTCCGTTCTGAACGTTTCGTAAGTTCCGGAATGTTCCTGGTCGGAACGATATTCATATAATTTAATTATTTTAATTATTTATGAGATTTATCCTTTGTAAAAAAAACGTATTTTTTTATTTTTTTTTAGAGGGCATCGTTCCGGAACGGAACGCGTTCCGTTCCAGGCAACTAAAGATGTTAACCTTAGAAGCCCATTCCGACCAAAATGGGTCAGAACGTTCCGTAAGTTCTGGAACGTTCCTGGTCGGAACGATATTCATATAAATTTAAACGTTCCTGGTCGGAATGATATTCATATAAATTTAATTATTTTAATTATTTATATGAGATTTATCCTTTGTAAAAAAAACGTATTTTTTTATTTTTTGTAGAGGGCATTATTCCGGAACGGAACGCGTTCCGTTCCGGAACGGGTAACTAAGATGTTAAACCTCTGTAATAATTTGTTTTTCCTCCCAAGACGTACATTTATCCAGGGTACACTATAACTCTAAGATGTATATATATAATAAATACTATACACATACAAAAATGTACCTCAAGAAATTTTGATTTCCTTATGTTTCTGGTTTTTGGGTTCTATGCCAAAGCCATGACCCAGGAATATGTTTCCAACCACGTTCTCATGTGTAGGGAACAGATTCCCCAGTCATGTTCCCCACCAGGACCAGTCTGGAAATGTGTGGCACATCCAAGAAGCCAGAGTCCCCTGTTGTTATACATGTCACTATGTACAAAACCATTTGAAGTGATCTAGAGAAGAAAAGGATGAAGGGGGGTAAAATTTCTGAGCTTTATCAGACAAAACCACCTGCCAGACAGCAAATGCCTATCAAATTAAACAATATCAAAACAAGATTAACCAACACCATATTTCTGTTCGGTTGCAACAAAATTGCGAAATGAACCAGTCAAGGTCAGAAGAGGACCTTTGAATGCATTCTCTCAGCTCAAACCCAAATATCCTCAAGTACTTTAGTCGTTCGATGGACAAAATTATAAAAGTCAAAGCCTATATCAAAGATGATGGCAGTTTACAGTAATATATCCAACACATTCAATAGAGAATTTACCTTTTATTGCCAGGAAGATTTGTGCCACAACACGTATATCTTCAAGACAACATACAGCTAAGCTCCGTTTAAATGTTTTTGTTCGTCACAGATCCTCTAAGATTGAGAAGGGAGGATTCAACAACTTTACTTTATGTATTGTGACAACCACTTAAATCCTTCTCCATAACCCATTTTGCGTACAATACTGCACATGAAAACTTCTATTGGTCTCAAGCTGCTGTCACCTAGATTTACTTTTCCCTTGCCTGTTGTATAGTTTGTTAGGCCTAGGTAATACCGAAGCTCATCTTCTGATGCCGCTATTGGAATGTCAATTTTGTTCCCAAAAATCAAGAAAGGGACCTGTGCAAGGGAATCATCTGATAAAAGGGCATCCAGCTCTTGTTTAGACTCTCCAAACCTTTCTTTGTCAGCAGCATCCACCAGATAAATGATACCATCAACCTGAACAAAATACCAAGCAAAAATCACTGTTACGAAGATATATCTGACCACCTGTCATATACTTGTGCAGTACACATTTGGGGAGGTGAAATTTTAAACTACAATACCTTCGGCCACAACAGGGGAACACTGAGTAGCCATAGGAATAACCTAATAGCCCGAAACACAAAAAATAATCTACTATCTACAGACAATACCTTAGCGTAGTAGTCTTTCCAAACACGACGTGCAATCTGGTGCCCTCCCAAATCAAAAGCTTTGAATTTAATCTTTCCAATACTCAGCTCCTCTGAAGTCGGATATTGTGTAGGTTGATGCTGACCCAACCTCTGAGCCAAAATCATGCAGAATGCACAAAGCTGTTAATCCAGTCTGCTTCAGTTGCAACTTTCTTAGTTTCCTTATCTATATTTTCTTCAACTAGAAGCTAAAACAATAGAAAATATCACTAGAACTGACAAGTGATCTGACTTCATGGGAATATAAAACTATGTCTGGTACAAGGTAACGAAAACTTGAAAGTTCAAAAACACGAACATCATTATCATTTTCAAAACAAAAGTATCTATTTGAGAGATAGGAATTTAACCAAATTCATGAATGTAATGTCAAGAATCAGTGATGTCATTAGGTGAAGCTTAGAAAAAGCATAAACCTTCAACAATAAAGTCATCATTTACCAAGAAGAAGTTGCAAAAAGAACTAAAGAGCGAATCATGAAGTTTAGTTGTCGACTGTGAGCATAAAACCATTGTAAAACAAAGCTTATTTATCTCTGCAGTGAAAATGAAAAAGGTCTATATAGCAGTGTTATGTTTAGAGTAGTAAATGACATAACAAAGGAGGTGTGCAATGTAAACAAAGTCAGCCACTGCCAATAAAAGCACAAGTGAGCTCTTTCTGCTGCAATATGCAGCTGCTCACTCCAAATTCAAAATGCGACATATCAGGCTTCTCACATGAGGTTTCATGTGTGCATTGTTCACACTAAAATTTACAATGTTCCTTTTCAACTCCTCTTCCCACAATTTACTACCTTATCCAGCAAGATACTCAATCTTTTGCACATAGCACCGAGACCTGATGCCCTCCACTTATTAACATCGCTCTAAAGTCTCTGACCCTTTTTAATGTATCTACCAGCAACAATGCTCCTCCAAAAGCTTTCACTACCATACATAATGCCATATTAAGAATCACTACTGTTGTCCTTCCACTCACATAACAATATCATTGGTAGGGCCGTTCAGATTCACATGAGCTAGAATAGAGAATCTGTAAGTTTGAAATATTCTAGTCAACTTCCTTTGTCACATACTCACCTTTCAATTCATAAAATAAATGTCTAAAGGTCGTTATGAAGAGGAAACTAACATCAGAGATTCTCTTCCAATACATAAGTAGGATAGTTTCTATTAAAGCTTTGCCAGGGAATCATTTCTCATTTCTAGGGCTCACATCTGCAACTAAGGGCTCCTTGAAGACAATCAATGTTGACATATACACTCCCCAAGTAGTCTGAGCCACTTCAGGTGTTCTGGCAATTTAATCAGATTACTCATCCAATTCAGGTAATCACTCAGTCATTGGAAGAGGCTTTAATACATGACATGATGTTACTAAGTTTCAGCCTTGCAACTTTCAAGATGTTTTGAGAATGTTTCAGTTGAGAGAATGACGTTGACCCCCACTTGCTTGCCGACTTGCCCATACATCATAAATGAGAGAGGAGAAACCTCTTTCGCTGAGTTCAAAACTGGTGTGCTATCCTTGGGTACACAAGAGAAGGCTGAGGTGAGAGAAACAGATTTTCTTTAAGTGTGATAGCCCTGTTGATTGGTTCTAGAGTGTCCTTGAGATGTCTCGGCCAGTTGAAAAGACATACCTCTTTCTGAGACAGTGAACATGTCCAAATTACCAACTTGAATGTACAGGTTAGATACTCATTAGGTAATACTTAAAATGAATATACATACCACCAGAGCATAACAGAATCCATATCAAGCAAACAACATGGATAAATAATAAAGATTTTGGCTAGGCCAGGCCGCACCTACGCAGATCAATGTTCAGTCTAGGATAAACCTGACGAGACAAAAAAGATGACAATCTAAACCCTAAACCACAAAGTTCTAGATTCATCAACTCCATCATGCATAGCACATAAAATTCTATGACATCCCTACTAACATACCAAAGTATGTCCTGATCACGTGCATATAGCTACTAGTGAATTAGCTTTCGAAAAGTTTAATCAAAAATGTGAAAACTCAACTATCTATATGCAACTCTCAACAACTCTCTCATCTATTAATCTTGCACTCTCATGAAATCTGCAAGCAGGATCTCTCATACTTACATGAAATCTTGTAACCAAAAGAATCAATGTATGAAATTATGAATGGTGAGTCAAGTAGGAGCTAAGGAAGAAAACTGAGGACTAGCACACATACATAAACTTATCAAGATTCTAATCTATCTACCTAAATCCCTCATCATAGGGTGACCATCGAGCCTTGAACTTAGCTTTAGTATTCAATCTAGCCTGATAACGCCTTGATGTACTCAACAATGACATAAGAAAAAAAGAGAGCTTAAAATGGATGTGAAACTTTGAGAAGTATGAAGTGAGATGAAACAATGAACTTTTAATCCTCCTATGGTCTAGATTTCAAATTGACTAGTTATAAAGTGCAATAGGAGCACCTCATTTTGAGAAAGCCGAAAATGCTAGAAGCGTGAACAAAAGAATCAAAAACAGAAAAAAGGGATGAAATGTTAAGAACTTGAAAACACGTTAAGTGCCTTATTATAGGAAACAAAATGGGTACAAATTGCGCAAGAAGAGAGAAAAAAAGTACGAAAGTAAAAGGATCTAAATACTAGCAAAAGTGAGATTTCTAGCACCCTAAAATTTTTTCCCTAATCTTATCGCCGAGCAGAGAGGAATCTAATGATCCAATCATAATAATTAGAGCATCGTAGAGAAACCTAGAGACCAAAGATAATAAGTAGGTTTCCACCCCAAAACTCGAAAGAGTAGACAAAAGCCAAAAAGTGCCCAGTTAAAAGAAATATCCAGATGTTGCAGAATGTGTATCCCAACCCCTCACTGCTAGAGAAGTGCTCTGATATTAAAACACAAGCCAACCAGCACATAGAGCAGGAAATTGAAAGAAGTACTGCAAATAGAAGGATGACTGATGATAACCGAACAAATGAGGCATTCAGCCTATATATAATACTTGGCGACAAGTTAGGGCTAGAAGTGCCAATAAGACTGAGTAAGCTTGTCCAAATACCAAGTCAGTGCTGATAAGGCTAGGTGACCTTATCCTACAGCTAATAGGACCCAAGAGGCCTAATAACATGGTCTTCTCACAAACAAATGAAGTGCCACAGACCAGGTCTTGGGTCTATACTGTATGTCCTTTTTGCAGGTGAACGGAAACAAATGCCAGACCTGAATGAGATCAAATACCAGACCTTGAAAGCGTTAACAAACCGCCATTTGTGAGGGACTGTAATCTTCAAACTAAGTTAGAAAAGTTGGACTTGAGGTTTTCTGCAACATCTTGATTGGGAGGCTTATGAAAGAATATTGTGCATCTTAAGCAACCTCATGCTTTATAATAAAAAGAAAAGCTCTTTGGCTGTTTAAATCATGCTAGCAATGACAAGCTTTGAAAGGTGAGAAAAAATTTCTGCAATTATTTGAAAAAAAGATACATAAATCATTCTCCAAATCAACGTCAAATAGCTTTGAGCAATGACTTTCAAACACTAGTGATTTCCACAAGTCCTTCCCCTGAATCACATTTTTTTCCTAGGGTTGCAAGTCTTCAAGCCAGCTTAGCTCCAGAGGGGACTCGTGTTAACAGCGAACCTCCAAAAGAAATGCTATGTTCCGCAATGGAACACCTAGATACACTTAAGCATATGACATGAACATCATCATGTATCTCTTGTAGAAAGCTTAGCAACTTATGATGACAAACAATTGAAGGATGATTACTTTAGACATGGCAATCACCAACAATGTCGATCCCAAGCCTCCAGCAACAAAAAACTCATTCATCATACATTCTTTCCCTCCTTAAAAGGTCAATATGATTGCTATTGAACAACACATAATCTTCCTTGGTAAAGATTTGGTCTCAAAAAACTATTAAATTAAATTTCTGCCCATTGTTAGCTGTCACTTATAGAAGTGGCAAAGGATTTGCATAGCCTTTTACTCTTCATTCCTGAGGTGGATTGAATTCTGGACAGATGAGCATTCCTAGGAATTTATAAGGGCATGGCCAGTTCAGCGGGATCCGCCCAAATTCCGCCTGCTTTTTCTTTTACAGGTAGTCAATCATTCACAGAGACTTTTAGAAAGCCGGCCATTGGCTCAGGACAAAACAAAGACAGAGGGATCTTTCTTTCAGTTTAAAGGACAACATAAGCTCTATAAACGTGAAGTAAAAAGCAGAAATGAACTGGCCAACTTTCACAATAGGATATGCTATCACAATTCTCTATTTACGTACAATAATTCAAAAACGATGCAACCTCTGCTTCAATAAAGCATCTTCACTTTGATGATGACGTTCGCTTATTCAATGTTCTTTCATTTATGTTAAGCAAATTTTAGAAACAGCAGCCAGGAACAGACCTCGTCCTTGAGCATATGAAGCAAGGTAGTTTTCCCCGCGTTATCGAGCCCCAAGAAGAGAATCTTGGCTTCCTTTTGCCAAAGTCCTAAAGTTGCAAGAACACTGTAGAACCAGTCAAAGAGAAACATTTTGCCTCCTTCAAGGCCAGTCTAAGTCCTTGATCCTCGAAAAAATCAATTTCTACTGCGATAAAGATAAACAGTCCGCTCAAATATGACTGTATTGTATCCACAATGATGCCATAAACTAATTACAGCGGAAAAACCACAATCGCATTTCTATAAGGATCTGCCTCTGTTTCGAGATTAAATGACACAGATGACATAAAACTTCGAACAATCACCTGCAGCCCTCCTGCAAAACAGATAAGAGTTTATCTGTGAGGCTGGAAAAAGAAACAGATGCTTATTATGAATGATCAGATTCCAATTGAAAGGTTCCAGCAACGCAAAGTTCAAACACTCGATCACAACCCTAAAACAGCTGGATCAGATCCAAGACGCATAATTCCCTTGCATCCCGTAAATCATACCACGTGCAGCGCCCCTTTTCACTGTTGGCTCCAAAGGCCTCTGCCATACAAAGGCGCTGACAGATCCCCACCTATCACATCACATCACGATCCGCTTCCAACCACAGAAACCAAACGTATATAAATACATTTCCGTCCGATCAACAACAACTCGGTGAACTACCGCATAATTATAAAGAAAAAGCGGGGATTTCAGCGGGTATTATTTCATGCACACTACTGGCCTTGCAGATATGATATGACAGAAGAGAGCGAAAAGGAAGAGGGAAGGCGAATTGATGTCAGATGATGCTGGCGATGGCGCTTCGAGAGGAAGATCCAGATGGAAGTGGTACGATCACGATCAGAATTTGTGCAGAAAAGGAAAAAGTGATTTGTGTGTGCTTTCTGACTGGCATATGTATCCCCCACTATCAATGTGAGAGTGGCGGACTGGTGGCGGTGGCGGTGAGGTCACCGACCACATGGGCTCTGACCTGGCCGCTGGTGGCTGCATCCTGCAACTCTCTCACACGCCATTCCGACACCTGGATCTGCAATTTTCATTCCATGAATAATAACTAGGTACTCAATTTTGTCCCCATTTGAGCCAAATATAAATTGTAAAGAGCGAATCTATTAAAATAATAGCGTTTCGCAGGCAGCGTGACGCGCTGCTCGTGTAACACCTTCGTTTACATTCATTTACCTCGTCGTGTTGGTTGATGTTTCAGCTGTCGCTGCTCCTGTTTTTGGGTTGAAGGTGCGTCGCAGCTTTCTTTTGTCATGCATGGTATCAGAGATCAATAGGTCTTCTACTCGTTCGAACTTCCGATCAACAATGTTGATGACGTCTCAAACTTTCTGGATTGCGTGTCTGCAGCGAAATGAGCCATCGTTGAAAGCCCATGATCTTTCTGGATTGCGTGTCTGCAGCGAAATGAGCCATCGTTGAAAGCCCATGTTGTTTCAGCTGATCCCGACAATCCTCTTTCCTGAGATAGACCTTCAGAGCTAAGAGGGATGAGCACTGCATTGATTCCTTGAACAGAAACGCGACCGTCCGCAAATATATCAGGATCGTAAACCGTTGCTGCACCTTTTCCAGTACCGAACTGCACCGTGCCTTCGGCCTCCACCGCCGTGAGCTTGTGGGGCAATCTGAGCGTGCTGTATATCGCTTTGCCTGATCGCCTCACAACATTGTATAGGCTCTCTTCCGTTTGATACTCGGAAAGAACGTGGTACATGAGCATTTCTTCAATTGCACCCGATGAATCCATTCACGTACAGTGCACGCCCATGTACAACAAATTGGATTCCCTTGGTTTGCACAAAACCTCCTTGGGAATAATAAGAAGCGAGAGAACCAGGAGCTCTGCTTCCGAAAAGAAGAATAGCTAGCAAAATAGATCGGAGTAAGCTCCTACTCTCATTGACAGAAGATTTGAGAGTTGGTTTTTCCATTTTGAGCTGCTGCTTTTTTTTTTAACCGAGGCTGTTTCTATAGTTTGATAACATCCAATGGTGTACGTAGCTCAATACAACGGTGTTCACGCAGCTGATGTCTATTTTATATACCCAACAGCACTAACGCGTCTATAGACATCCCTTTCAACTTGAAAAACAAATACACCGATTGATAAGTTCAAGTCTGACAGTCAAGATGTCTAAACCAAAATGCT
The DNA here is from genome assembly GCA_029204225.1 of Diphasiastrum complanatum. Classification (NCBI taxonomy): domain Eukaryota; kingdom Viridiplantae; phylum Streptophyta; class Lycopodiopsida; order Lycopodiales; family Lycopodiaceae; genus Diphasiastrum; species Diphasiastrum complanatum. The sequence continues at coordinate 21,783,934 of CM055110.1, forward strand.
TTCAGGAAAGCAAAGTTTTATGTTGAGGTGATTGAAGTGTAATATTTCCCCAAAAAGGTGTCCCATGGCTGCAAACAAACCATCTATTTTCCACATGAGTTCTACTAGAGGTATTGAAAGTTTGTTTAGATTCGTATAAATGATATTCAGACTTCAATAATAAACGATATTCTTGCCAGTTCACAGCTAAGAATTGTTGTTTTCTCAGTTGGCAGCGTGAACTTTTTTATGCTTTGGGTGCTGCCCTTGCCTGGTATATCTGACTCCTTAACATAATTTACAAAACTGTTCCAACGTACTGCAGAGCTGCATTTTCAATTTCGATCCTGCTGTGGTGTCAAAAACTAGAAAAAGATTCATTCCTTGGCATCTAATAACAATTTATCCCAACCTGAGGATCAAACTTGGCCGTTATCATCTTTCTCCCTTTCCTCCCACGTCGTCGTTGGAGCAAGTGGATCAAACTTGGGTGCTATCATCTTTCTCCCTTTCTGCAATAAGCTTTTATTCTACTACCCACTTCTTTTCTATTCCCGTCGGTGGAAACTGTTGGGCGATTATTGCATTAGTGAGGGCTCCCTTATTATTTAGCACACTGGTCTCTATTGCTCATGTGCACACATAATTGAGTACATTTGAATTTGAGCTTATTTTGATCAATATAGATGATGATATATTGAAAGCAGGTTGGATACAAGTCAAAAATGATTAGAACTTTGAATAACATGAAAAAGCACTCTCACATTCCCGGCAAAATCATTGGCTTTGGCATCCTGGGTCAATTTGGCACATGACAAAGCTATAGTTAACTCCAATTCTTTTTTAGATATTGTCTGCCCAAAATCGAAAAGCAAGCCAAAAATGACTAGAGCTTTGATTAACATGAAAAACCACTCTAACTCCTCGAAAAAGTCATTGGCTTAGGCATCTAGGCTTAATCTAGCACATGACAAAGCTATAGTTAACTCCAATTCTTTTTTAGATATTGCCTGCCCAAAATCGAAAAACAAGCCAAAAATGACTAGAGCTTTGATTAACATGAAAAACCACTCTAACATTTTCAAAAAAGTCATTGGCTTCGACATCTAGGCTTAATTTGGCACATGACAAAGCTATAATTAACTCCAATTCTTTTTTAGATATTGTCTGTCCAAAATCGAAAAACACGCCAAAAATGACTAGAGCTTTGATTAACATGAAAAACCACTCTGTAACATTTTTGAAAAAAGTCATTGACTTCAGCATCTAGGCTTAATCTGGCACATGACAAAGCTATAATTAACTCCAATTCTTTTTTAGATATTGCCTGCCCAAAATCAAAAAACAAACCAAAAAATGATTAGAGCTCCCCCATAGCCATTGCAAGAGCAAATCACGTAATTATGCCTGTAGGCTGTAGATAAGGTAGGCACAAGCTTGAGATAGAAAAAGGAAGGTACTAATTTGCTTGAGATAGAAACTTACATCTCCAAAAAGAAAATTGATGGGTTTGAGAAAACTAGCTCCAAATTCAAATCTTCCACAACTACAACTGCTATAAAGATTTTGATTTTAATATACCCTCCCATTCCGGTTAATGGCATTTATAACCGTCGGTTCTCAGGTATTCAAAATTTTTCTATGTTGATTTAACCGTCGATATATAAAACTTCCAGAGAACTTTAATTTCGATGTCTTTTAGGGCTATGTATCAGGTTTCCATAGTTGTACAGATTATGAGGTACAAGTACAAATACCTTAAACATTGTAAAATTACGGATGTTACTCCCAACAGCTGGGAAGTTAGAAAGTCACATGATATCAAGTCATGTCAGTGGCTTTGTGAGAAGATCAACAATATTGGCACATTCACACAATAGTGAACAATGTTACACCAATGAAGGTGGAATTGTTTGTTTGAGAAGCCTCATAGTTTGGGATTAGACAAAAAAGAAATATACATGATGTTAGAATGAACCCCCACCCTTCCCCCCAAAATCTCTCTCTCTCTCTCTCTCTCTCTCTCTCTCTCTCTCTCTCTCTCTCTCTCTCTCTCTCTCTCTCTCTCTCTCTCTCTCTCTCTCTCTCTCTCTCTCTCTCTCTCTCTCTCCCCCCCCCCCCTAGAACTGATTTACAGGTTCAAGTGCACTTTCACATCATGCACTAAGGTTGCAGCAACAACATACATGAGGATGGATGATGTAAATCTACAAGGGCTAATAAAGAGAGAGCCATACATGAGGAGCTGGAGCTAGAAATGGAGATGGAGTTTATGCTGGATCTGGAGATGGAGTTTATGCGCTTGAAGCTGGAGTTGGAGCTGGAGAAAATAACATTTATGTTTTTTTTATGTTTCTTCATGTATGTGTTTATGTTCAGAGCACCCATCACTCATAGGCTGGGAGCTCTTTCACCCTCATTTGTTTACAACATCAAAGAAACCATAGGCTTGTGCGTGCAATGGCCTCTCCCGTGTACAAACCTCTGTAAACAATGTTAAGTATTTTTTATATTTATGTTTTTTATTTGTTTGTCTATGTGCTTGACAAATATGCGTATCCAACATTGGATGTACCAATGCATATCTAATGTATCCATACACATCGAATCCCCTATCCCCTATTGGGCACCAGTGGTGCACCACACAAAATATGTACAGTAGAATACAAAGTGGGAGCTCAATCCATATGCAAACAACTAAAAAATAAGTGTGTAACATATACAATTGTAAAAGTAAAAAGTGGGTTGCAATGAACTGCAAAAATGTCGAAAACCATATGAGTACATGATCAAAACCCGTAGAATCCGTAGTAGGCCTAGAAGTCTAAAACCTAATGTGCCGGCAACCTACTGATATTGTTTTGAGGCAGTTAAAAATATTTCATCATCCACAAGTCTAAGAACCTATTTTACATTGTCTACAACTTAGCCGTTAATTATCTGAATTCTATGGTCCTATCATACTTCCAATGGTATCGGGTGGTAAGATTGGGTGTGTTAGAATGATGAATGACTACAATTGTGGTTTATTGGCTGGTACAAAAAATAGACTACACATAGATGTTCAATTGGGTATTTGGTTTGATGTGTTGCAATGTCCTACAGTACGTGAAAATGTTAGAAACAAGCGATAGTGTGATTAATTTGGAACCACGACAAATGGAAGACGTCCATAAGAGTCCAGAATATGAAAGACGTAATGTATGGGAGAATGAGCAAATGAAGGATGATGGCATCGGTATTGAGTGCACGAGGAATGCATTGCGAAAGAGGGGTTTAGCTATTTCAGAAGGAGTGCATATAAATCCCTCCTAGCGAACGCTAGAAATGGAGTCAAGATGTGAGCGAATAAAGAGGCTTGCACGACAAAGAAGTGCCAAAAGAAGGATAATGAATGATAATATGCCAGATATGAGAATATGTTCAACCACTACAAGTGTAACGCCAGAGCAGATATGAAGCAACCCCTCTTATACAACACCTGATGTGGAATCAAGGTCAGAAAAGAGGAGAAGACTTGCTCGCCGACAACAAGCGAAGCATAAGGTTATCACTATTTCATGTAGAAAGTAGAACAATGGAAATGGGCAAGAAGTCTCGCCCATAGAGACATCTTCTAGTTTTCAAATAACACCTTCAATTGGTTCTGAGGTCAATGTTGGAGTATAAAAAACAAGAGTGCACTCTACAATGACAACGGTGACACCAGAGCAAATACGATACCATCCTTCCTACAAAATGCCTGATGTGGAATCAAGGTCGGAAAAGAGGAGAAGACTTGCTCGTCGACGACAAGCAAAGCATAAGGTTCTAAGATCACTATTTCATGTAGAAAGTAGAATAGAAATGGGCAATGTAGCGGACTTGGTTCAAGAAGTCTCGCCCATAGAGACATCTTCTACTTTTCAAATAACACCTTCAATTGGTTCTAACGTCAACGTTGGGATATCAGAAACAAGAGTGCACTCTACAACGACAACGGTGACACCAAAGCAAATACGATACTATCCTTCCTACAAAACACCTGATGTGGAATCAAGGTCGAAAAAGAGGAGAAGACTTGCCAGACGTAGGTGTGCAAAGCAAAGAGTTTTGGAATCACTCTTTCAATTGGAGAGTATGACAGAGATTGATGTAAGAAGCACAAATCCTTGTAGTCTTGACCTTGCTCTTCAAAGAGGAAGAAGAAGTGCCATGTCTAGAATGTTTGAAGTTGCTCGCTCTAGGGAAACTGCCACATATCGTGATTTTTGATGGATGAGATTTATGTGTTCATCTTGTTTAGCCTTAAAATGGAAAACTGAGATGAATGGTTCATCTTGTTGCATGAGAGAAAAGGTGAAACTTCCATTGCTACCTCTTCCACCTGAGGTACTTTTGAGACTTTACACATGTGATAGCGAGGAAGGACTTCATTTTAGAAAGCATATCCAAAGTTTCAACAATTGCTTGGCATTTGCTTCTCTTGGTGTCAAAATTGATAATTCAACTACGAATTCGAAGGGAGGGGCTTACAGCTTTAGGGTTTCAGGAAGATTATGCCATCAAATAGGTGGTTTGTCACTGGGAGTATCTCTGCCGTCGTTCTCGCAAATATACATAATGGATGGTGATGAGTTGCAATTAGATCAAAGGATGTCCTTGAATCCTATCTTACGACGTGACGTGTTGGGGAGGTTGCAACAGATGATTGTGAAGTTTTTAGCACGTGTGAACTTCACCACACACCCTACATGATCTTACTGAGGTGTTGTGATTGCACAAGATTGATCAAAGAACAGTAGGCTTGAAAAATCTAAGGCAAGAGCACAATGGCATACATCAGATGAAAAAATATAACTCTTCACTATGAGAAATGAATGTCAAAAATAATTCTAAGTGTTCAGTATGAGAAAAAAAAGGGTTTGCTCTCGGGTAGAGAGAGAAAATCAAGCATAAAAAACTTGAGTAGAGAGAGAATGAGTCCAAAACACCAAAATCTCAATATTCACAATATGGCAAAACATGTCCAGCTTTCCCTACATGAGAGAGACTCGAATTCCTACAGTGAAGTTGCATGGAAAGTCCACTTAACTGAACTAATTCACCTACCAGAGATCCACATGTGTAACTGCATGCATGGATGTTGCATGTACTGCATGTCAACTCATAAAACTGCCTAGACATGTGTAGATCACAAAAACTACTTTGCATGTTGCATGCACTGATTGCATGTGGCTTGCATGCATACAATATGACTTTGCATGTTATCTAACCTTCTGCATGTCATCAAAATTGGACCTATCTAACTCAAATCCAAGCTACACTAGAAGGATATGTGCTCAATTCACACTCCTTTTATGTACAGCATGAATTTTAGTGAAAATCACCATGGACATGGCCCCAAACTCGAGATAGGAAGATAATAATTTAATAATCTTCACACTCCTCCTTAAAATTTATGTTCCTATCAACATAGACTTTGAAATTAGGCCAAGGTTTGACCTCATCTTCATATATACATTCTTGGGTAGAGGCTTGGTGAGAAGATCTGCAACACAATCTGAAGATGCAACATGTTCCAGTGAGATCTCTCTCCCAATGACTTTTTCTCTTACAAAATGACGAGCCACTTCAATATGCTTGCTCCCTGCATGAAAGACCGGATTATTTGCAAGAGTCTGTGCAGAAATGTTATCATTCTTGATAATTGGAATATCTTCATCTGCATAACACTTTAGCTCCAAAAGTAGCCTTCTGATCCATAAAATCTCCTTTGTTGTGGTTGTAAGAAATTTGTATTCAGCTTCACAGGATGATAAGAAAATAGTTGTCTGCTTCTTTGATAGCCAAGAAACCAAGTTCCCTCCAAGAAATATAGTGTAAGCACTTGTGGAATTCCTATCCAACCTGTCTCCTACAAAATCTGAATCTGAAAAAGCAATCAAAGTCAGATCTTCTCTTTTATAGAATAGTCCATAATCCAAGGTAGAAAACATATACCTCAAGACTCTTATAGCCAACTTCCAATGATATAACTTTGGATCCTGCATGTGTTCACTTAGCTTATGAACACAAAAACTTAGATCAGGCCTAGTCACTGTTAACCAAATAAGTGAGCCAATAAGACTCCTATAAAGAGTGATGTCCTAAAAGGATTTTTCATCATCTTTAATAGGAACTTTTACAGTGTGCTCCATAGGTGTATCTATGCCTTTATAGTTTTGTCAACAATCAGAAATGGAACATCAAGCATTCACCATAAACAATCACCAAGTAGGGAGATGGAAGAAGAACATGCAATACCACTCTATCACACTGCCACATACTGAATGTAAAATGTACATATAAACCTTGAACCCTGATAGAGAGGGAGAACCTAGGAGTAGACTACTAGACTAGCCAACAGCTAGTTACAACTAGTAATAAAGTACATCATAAACAGTAACTAAGAAGCGTAACAATGAAGTTTATCATTGATTTCTAACACTCTCCCTCAATGATAAAATTACATTCTTCTATTCCTAGTAGAGTACAAAACTTTTCAAATTTACATCTACCTAATGACTTAGTAAAAAATATCTGTCACTTGATCTTCAGATGTACAGAAAACAAGATTAATGGCTCCTTAAAAAAATTTCTCTCGAACAAAATGATAATGTATCTTGATGTGCTTGGTTCGAGCATATAAAGTTGGATTTTTGGCAAGGTGAATGCAGCTTTGATTGTCGCAAGATATAGTAGTTGCATCCACCTGTGGTTGACCTAAATCCACAAGCAATCTTCGTAACCATACCGCTTCTTGTGCAGCATTGCTGAGTGCTCGATATTCAGCTTTCGTCGAGGATAAGGCTATTGTAGGTTGCTTTTTGCTGCTCCATGAAACTGCAGCTGTACCATAACTGAATGTATGACCACGGGTAGACCTTCTGTCATCAATATTACCTGCCCAATCAGCATCTGTATATCCTATCAATATTGGCACTTCAGACTGATCATACTTCAAACCAAGATTCAATGTCCCTCGAATGTATCTGAGACTATGTTTAGCAGACTTCCAGCGTGTTTGACTAGGATCTTGCATAAATTGACTAACAACACCAACAGCTTAAGAAATATTAGGTCGTGTGTGTGTCAAATAAATCAAACTACCCACCAGCTGTCTATACAAATAAGCATCCACATTCTGAGAGTCATCATATGCAGTAAGCTTCGTGTTAACACATAGGTGTACTCAAAGGCTTACAATCCTGCATATTGGACTTATAAAGCAAATCTCGTGCATATTTGCTTTGTGTAAGAAAGACCACATTTTCCTTTTGCCATACTTCAATGCCAAGACAATAGTGCATCAATCCTAGATCGCTCATGTCAAAAGCATTGGAAAGAACTGATTTGATTTCATCAATTAAGCTCTCATTACTTCCTGTAATAATCAGATCATCCACGTACAGCACAATAAATACTATATCTTAATCTTGTCTTAGAATGTAAAGATTAGGATCAACATCACTCTTTACCATTCCCCTCCGCTTAAAGTGTTCATCAATGCAAGAGTACCACTCCCGTGGTGCTTGCTTCAATCCATAAATAGCTTTGTTGAGCTTACAAACAATGTGCTCTCTCATTGGTTCAATAAATCCTTGAGGTTGTACTAATTACACCTCTTCATCGGACACTCCATTAAAAAAAGCAGATTTAACATCCATTTGCTGGTTCTCCAACCATAGAAAGCAAAAACAGCAATGACAGAACGTATAGTTACCATCTTAGCTACGGGTGCGAAGGTTTTCTCAAAATCAATACCTTCATGATGCTCAAATCCTCTCGCAACCAACCGTGCTTTGTATTTGTTGAGTTGCCCATAAGTTCCAAATTTGATCTTGTATATCCATTTGCAAGTGATAGGCGTCTTACCATCAGGTAGCTCAACCAAGTTCCAAATCCTATTTTTTGATATAACTTCCATTTCTATTTCCATAGCTTCACGCCACCCCTCGTACTCCTTTGCTTTATTTAAATTTTTTTGATTCTTGTTCCTTGAGCACAAAACCCATTAGGGCTAGATTCATCTCTAATCTTGCAGGAGGTTTTCGATTTCTACTTGATCTTCTAAGCTGTCCCTGCTCACTAGATTCGGGATATCTCCCTTCTTTGAACCATCTGTGACTGATAAGTACCATTTAGGTACTCTCTTGGGAATTTCAGCATCAGGCTTGCCTTTGTCCAATGGATTTTCTATATTAAAATCTACTTCCTTCTTGACCTGTACTTTCGCTCCCTCATCAAAAGGTTCAGTGATTACTTTAGATTGTTCACCTTGGCCCATCTCGTCAAACGTAACATCCCTAGAAATTACAAGCTTCTGTGCATTTGTGTCATACATCCTATATGCCTTGGCCTTCTCATCATATCCAAGGAAAATACACTTCATAGCTTTTGCATCCAATTTCCTTCGTTTCTCATCAAGAATATGAGCATAAGCATCACAACCAAATACTCTCAAATGAGAAATATTAGGTTTCTTTCCAATAACAGCTTCATGAGGTGTCTTACCTTCTACAGATTTTGTAGGACACCGATTTAGGATGTGCATAGCTGTGCTACAAGCTTCTGCTTAAAAGGTGTTTGGCAGACCCTTGCTTTTGAGCATCGCCCTGGCCATCTCAACAATAGATCTGTTCTTTCGTTTTGCAACTCCATTTTGCTAAGTTGAATAAGGTGTTGTAGTCTGCCTCTTGATCCCTTGATTTTTGCAGAAATCAATAAATTTTGTCAAAAAATACTCACCACCTCCATCAAATCTCAAAGTTTTGATGCAACATCATGTTTGCTTTTCAACTAATGCCTTGAATTCCCTGAACTTAGCAAAAGCATCTGATTTCTTGCTTATGAAATAAATCCAAATGCATCTGCTATAATCATCAATGAAGGTGATAAAGTAATAGTAGCCACTAAGAGATCTAGTCTGCATAGGTCCACGTAGATCACTGTGGACAAGGTCTAGGATGCCACTGGCTCTCCTTGCTCCACTTTTGGGAAACCTCTCTCTGTGTTGTTTTCCTAAAATGCAACCTTCACAAATTTTTCCTTCAAAAGAAATATCAAACAATTCTATAACTAGATTACCTCTTTTGAGGATCTGTAAACTTTGAGCACTAATATGACTGAATTGTTGATGCCAAAGATCACTTCGACTATCAACCGTGCTTACCATAGCTTGAGCAAAATATCTCTAAAACTCAACTCCGAGTATTCCAAATACTTTTTTTGAGTTAAATACTCTTGCTTCTAGCACCAAATACAAGAAAATAGCATCCATTCATCTTAATAGACTTGCTTGTCTCCTAGGATAACTGGAGATCCAATCAAATGAAGAACTGTACTCAAGCATCTACAGACCATAAACTGTAGCAGAATAACATCCACTAGATAAATTAAATTCTCCACAAGTAAAATAACTTTTTTTGTCTGTGAGATCCACATGTTCTCAATTAAAATACTGGAGTAAAGATATTCAAAACACTAATTTGAACCCTAACTCAATTAATAAATTAAGAATTAATTATCACACTTAAGAATCATTAGCATTCCTTTAAATCCTCTAACAATAATTAAGTATCTATTATGATCTGTGAATCATAAATATTTAGATTCATATGATTCGTCAATCATATTTTTTCGAAATCCAAAACCATAATCATTTACAGGAGACTGGAGTATATGCTCAACATAACTCAAGAAAAGTAAGAATCATTCCAAAGTCTTTCCACTATGAAAATACTAGATTTATGAATATTCTTCAAATATGATTCTTTAACTGAAGTGCAAGATTTAAGTTCTATAAATCACTAGCAATCAAAGACTGAACGCATACCAAAATGACAATCATCTTCAACCACAAAAACTTTAGATTACAATCTATCTAGATACCCAAAGTCCTGCTGAATATCAATTCAGATATTATTCTTGGATTCATTATGATTTTTTATCCAATTGAATGCTCTGGGATACAATCACTAATGAGTTGGGTCTATTCCTTAACTAAGGAATACTCTATCCCAAGAATATTGTATATCCAATGCACATAATTTTAAGTAATGAACCCAAATAATTCACTAATCATGCGTCTTACAAGCAATATAATTAAGAAACCATCAATTTCCAGTGAATCCACATCACATTGATTGTTTTACCAATTAACTTCATCCTGAGTAATCAAGTACTCAAGTTAATTGCCAATGATTCATAAATCTCAAATGTCTAGGTGAAGAATTCAATCATACTAGTATGATACCACATTTAGATCCTTATCCAAATCATTAATAAGTTAATACATAAATCTTCTATACAAAGATTTGTTAACTCTGCAAGTATCTGTCAAAACAATACTTGATCATATGTCAATGTTCACCGATTAGGTTAAGTGCACCAAATAACTCTAGTAACTAGGAATACACAGTAGATTCATACAAGATTAATCATGCACATATGTGAATAATTTACTATGACCCAGTACATAAACACACTCTTATCTGGCAGATTCCTCCAGAACCCACATATGTTACTCACATATCTCACCGAGATCTTGTAACTCAGCTACAAAATATTTTCTATTTCTCATGAGTAAATAACATATTCAAAAAATCTCTGAGACGAATAACATTCAATCTCAACAGTTTTCCACTCCAACTTATCTTCTAATTACATAATTTCTTCCACTCAATCAACCCCTCACTGATCCTAGTACTAAAACTAAGATTAGGTTGATCCAATACAAAATTCTCAAACTTAAATTATGATCAAACTTACTTCTATTCCAATCAAAATGGAATTAGTAACCTATGACCTTTTACTGTAGTATTTATAGATGATGATTCAAATTTCAAACTTGTTCTAGATCCAGATTGTCCACACAATCCTTAGAGAATTTTCTCTATTTCAAAAAGTTTCAATTAGGTATCTTACTCTGAATCTATCCGAAATTCCTTTCAGATCCAATTTTTATTTCTAAACCCTAGCTGGTTCTCTTTCAAAAACTATGCAACACACAGATTCCCAAATAGAATTTTATCCCATCACTTCACCCCTCCTTTTAAAGAAATTATCAATTTTAATAAAAGTTAACTAGAAAGATGATAAAGATCTTTCTAGTAATATTTTGATAAAGTTAACTAGAAATATCCAAATCCAAGAAAAGTCAATAAAGATTCACTCTATTACAAACAAAATTTTTCCTTCAAATATTTTCAACCCGAGTGATAGAAACTACCATTCCATTGAAATCCATTTATGCACAAAGAATTATTCAAGGTTTAAGAAATTGAAACACTTTAGCCTTAGAATTTATCTGAATTCCAAGTCTATTCGCACAAGTAGTAATTTATATGACATAACAGTCTTTTAGAAGAATAACTTCATGCTGGAAAGAATTCATATAAACCAGTATGATGTCTTATATTCAAAAAATTATTAAGAAGTAAAAAATTAATTAAGTAAGTGAGAAATAGATTTGAGGGCCTCTGATTTTGCAAATAATGAGATACCACATTGGGATCTAGATTAAATATCAAAATTTTTCAAAATACCCCCCATTTGATCAAATGGTTTTATTTTTTCCATTTTACGACTAGGCACTAAAACACACCATTGATCATCAGATTTTTACAGTCTAGAATTTTCTTTCCAAAATTACTGATGTCCCATACCATCAGCTTTTCCTTCCAGAAAGGCTTAACCATCTCATCTGATATTCTAGAGATCCATTGATCATCTAGCTATCCTATAATCCATATAGGATAATATCTCTTGTTCCCAACACTGGAGAATCCATTTATTTGGATGACTGGCATGCCTATTAGATGGATACCACAAATCCACATTTGATCTTGTGATCTAAGCAAAAGAATTAACATTATTCACTATTACATTCTGAATCTTTTTGGTTATTGATAAACTTCGAAACCTCTTGGATCCAAGAGCATTAACTCTAGGGACAAGCTTCTATCAATTAACAGATCCAATGTAATCCATGTATCAGATTCTATTTCTAACATCACAATTGACATCCAAAATTGTGGATAACTCAATGGTTACAAAGATATCAGTTACAAATTCAATTAAATGAAGTTAATCCGAGAAATTAATATTCGATATTAAGCAATTATTTTCTAGGATTACCAAAATTCTAACTGCACAATACATTTCTCGATCACACTTACTACCCCTGATGTCCACTTTTTTTTCCTCCTTAGAATTTTCAGTTCCCTGAAAATCTATCAGCTAAGGTATCAAGAAGACGTACCAACATTAGTAAATGTTTAAAATTAATCACTATAGGAAAAAATTTGAAACAATTTCATTTCTATCCTATACCTTGGCTGAATAGCTGATATACCAAAAATTATCTACTAGTATGAAAAAACACGACTAGTTTGATCTTTTGAATATAATTCACCATAGGATTTAACTAGAAATGAAATCAGTTTTTTAATTCCTATTATTACGAATTTTCCAATAAAATTGGACTTTCTCCCTTTTCACTTACCGGCTTAAGAATTATTTTGTTAAAGTTATCTGTAATTAATGGGAAATAACACTTGGATTTGGGTACTTTCTACACACTATATTCACTCCAAATTATTTTGTAGAATAAAGATTTACCTCCAAATACCATGAATTTTTCTCCACTAATTATTTAACAAGTATTCCAAAAGCTTTGGTTTGTTCAATTTTAATGACCAAAATCATCAAAACCACAACAACCAACTGATTGGTGTTCCACCAATTTGAAAAAGAGAAAACCGAAAAAACACAATTTAACTCTATTAACTGGGAGTACCAATACTCCATAGTTAAATGGCTTAAATAGCATCGTACCAAGGAATCAAAATTCCTATACTAGGTATATGCTTGAGACTCATACCATTTTCTCCGCTTTTGTCAAGATCGGTTTAAAAAATTTCATTTCCAAAACTGATTATTACAGCTTAACCAAAGGTCCAACAGTACTAAAGTTCCCAAAAAACCGACTTAGCCAAAAATGTTAAAGTAATAAAGTCCAAAAGCATGCGTATTGTCCCTAGAGAAAGGAAATCCAAATTCCTTCAACTCACATAACGAGAAACAATACAAAATTTAAGGCTAAATTTTGACAATCAACACCAAGAAATCAAAATTTCTTTAACTAAGTGTTAATAGCTTGAGTTTCCGGAGTTGTTCAACAAAACCGATTCCAATCCAACTCAAAGTTACCAAATGTCCAAAATTTTTACAAAGCCTTGATTAACAGGCATGTAATTGCACTGATGTAGATAGTCAACCAATTCTTTAAATTGTCGACCACTCACAATGCATCAAGAAATTTTTTATCATCCTTCCCCATCATGCCAAAAAATCCCTAAGGTAAAGTGTTAAAATTATCGAATAGGCCTAAAAACCAAACCCTATCTTTACAAAAAAGAAAAAAAAAGCATTAGGGGTGGCTCCCTCTTCAAATCGCTATAGCATCTTAGACATCACAAGCGAGAGAGAGAGAGAGAGAGAGAGAGAGAGAGAGAGAGAGAGAGAGAGAGAGAGAGAGAGAGAGAGAGAGAGAGAGAGAGAGAGAGAGAGAGAGAGAGAGAGAGAGAGAGAGAGAGAGAGAGAGAGAGGTGCTCCCAGCTGCAACCATCAAGAGAGAGAGAGAACTTTGAAGCTGGATCGAAAGAGAACAAGGTTGCGAGAGGGAATTCAAGGTAGGTCATGCTCCTTAGCTCCATTAATAGAGAGGTTCACATCCAAGATCCACCCAACCATCAGCAAGCATGAAGCTGCCCTCACACAAGGCCACAAAATTCGTTGTCCAAAACGCAAATTTGCTTCATCAATCCACAACCTATAGTTCCACCACTGGTCCCGTTCAACCCCAAGTAGTTTGATCCACAATCGATTCCTTACAGCTCTCTCTAGAAGAATTGCATGCAGGTTAGGAGTTAGAAAATGATCATTTGCAAGACATGAACCATAAAGAATGGGTTGCTGACAGCCGTCTATCAATCCTTGAATCCACAGCTGAGGTTTCCATTACAATTAACCTGCCTTTCCAACTGTCACCTTTCTAAAACCAGAGAAATGAATTGGAAAGGACTGTAAATTGTTTCAAGTTGATTACCAACATGGTTACCTTCCTCAATCAAGGTTTCGAACCTCTCAACTATTCCAAAGAACTATGATCTTCTCTCTACTTCTACCAAAAAGCAGGACTGTCCGTATCATAATTGCTTTCACAGGGAATAGTTAACTTTTATGGCAGGCAGTAAGAATCCTCAATTGTGCTTGTCTTTTTCTGCTTATACTAGTGAAAGTACAGAACTACAATATCCAATCAAAGTATCCAGCTTGCATTCATTTTAGGAGGATTTAAAATGAATCCTCACCATGCATACTGAAATTCAGATTCAAGATTATCAAGTTCCAATAATTTATTCTGGACAGACCGATTTCCAATCAGTCTTTCCATAAATTCTCCAGAACTAATCATGAATCTAAATTGCCCACATCAATCTGGATTTTATGGAACTGTTCAAACCACACACAAGCAGATTTACATATGTAGATTTTCTACATCAAATGAAATCTCTCACAAGGCACGAAAATTTTTTTAAACAAGGAATTCATTACTAACTCATAGCATTTATATCAAAATTTCACAAGTAGAAGAGCACTCTACCACCAAAATTGATAAGTATGCTTTCAATCAGAATTAGTGAGTCCAACTCCAAACTTTCCTTGTGAAATCAGCACTTCAAACCAAGATGCAAATCCAAGTGCTTCACTTTCAAATTCAATGTAGAGTATGCCTCCATTCCCATCCAAGACCGCATCTTAGCCGGCGGGCTTTGATATCAATGTAATGACCACTAGAAAAAACCTCTAAGATGAGGATAGAGAACACAATAAGATAGACTATGGAGCCAAACCACTTTACCAATCCTAGATCAAAACCTGGATCTAGCCCCCAAGCCATGCCATGTGAAGCAAGAGGAGAAGAGAGAAACTGGTAACCTAAACCCAATATGTCGACGGGAGAATCCCTACCTCATTATATAGAGAATAGAGTCCTGTGCATGAAACCATGCAACCCCTATGCAGGTCAACTATAAATAGATCACACCTCTTCATGCATTCCTCCTGCCTATATCCGTCACACAGACATGCAATACTCCATATGTCTCAATTAGAGTGTGTGGGTCCTCTCAAGGTTAATTAGTCACAAACTGGCTTTGACATGGAAATAAATCATGGCGTGACCAATAATCTCGAACACTACAGGGCCGGTCTACCATATTAGGACTATTCCAGTACCTTAACCGAATATGGCCATAACAAGGCGCTAGATCAACTGGAACCTTTTTATGCTTCTGAGCTCTGGTAACAACCATAAATGGTACACTTGGTTTAGTAGGCTGAACTAATAGTTCTGCTTGATTGTAATCATAATGGAGCAGTTACTGGCGGTGGTTTTGCTCTTGCTGGAAAATCCTTGTAACAATGTAACCGCACTCTCGATAGAATGGGACAAATTTTTCTTTGTTTCAACATTTCGCAACTTTGTGATTCCTGACACATGCAACGCATCCAAGGGTGCTCTAGTCCATTGTCTATCTTGTTGTTGTTGTGCGACAACATATATAGCATACTGCTCTGAAGGACCAATTTCTTGATCCGTATTGTAATTCCATTGCTCGTTACCAATTGAGGAGTCTAGTTCCATTAGGTTCACAGGGAGGAGCATGTTGTGATTGAGGAGCTGGCAAAGCTAGTCGTTCAGGAAATCCAAGGCCAAAGTTTTGAGCCTGGTTCTTAGGATCAGGTCCCTTATAGGTAGTAGGTTCCCATTATTGAAGCTTAGCGTATCTTTGCTAGATAATTCGAGGATTAAAAGAGCAAAAAGCTAGTACGTGTCCCGTAGAGTTGCACAGATGACAAAGAGTATTTGTCATATGTCTTTTCTTGCTGCTCTTCCAATGCTTTCATCTTCTCATCGAACTGAGACTGCATCTATTCTAGCTGCATCGGTTGCTTTTGACCAAGTTTTTCAAATTCATTAATCATCAACTCTACTGTTGCATTGATATTCATGGATGCACTATATATGGCAACATTCCATTATTTGGTTTGTTGTCAGAATCTTCATCCTCCTCTCGTATTGTATCATCCATAGCATGTTGTAAGGAAACATAATCAGTTCGATAAACCATGTAGTGTAAATGAGAATCAAACCACATAGTGTAAATGAGAATTCAATTTAAAATCTAGAGCTCGATTCTCATCAAAAAAATTTGTTGTATGATAATCATACATATTTTGCATGCCAAGAAGTTGTGTGCATATTTTTGCAACACCTATGAGCTTCCAAATTGAATAAGCATTAGCATTGAAAAGCGATGACTCCCAAGTTACTCACAAGTAGGAAGAAACAAGCATTGGCTCCTCTATCATTGTTTTGACTTGAAAAATCTTCAAATTGATACCATCAAATGTAAGAAGTTTATTTTCTATGTTGTTAATCAAAAATATTTTGACCAAAGCATATTGTTTAATGCTCAAGTAAGATAAATCTTAATATTGTTTAGATATTGATGGAAGGTGGTGAACAATTACCATTGAACATCGTTCGTGTGTACCTTGGAAGTCATAGTTGTGAAAAAGGGTAAAATATAGCTACATAGTTTCATGCCACATGGAGCACCATAAGTATGAAGTCCTCACCAAGGATTCAACACTTAGTAATTTGCAAACAAGCAACACAAGGGAATTGGATGGTGACAAACCGACCCAACCAAACCTAGATCTTACGGATCTAGTCTCCAAGTTATGGATCAATCAACCACAAGGGAAGAAGGAATCACACCAGCAGCATGTAGCTACAAATCACACAATTAAACATCCAATCGTGAGAGCCCAATGAGAATACTTATACCCTCCAAGGCCCATGCATCACTAGTAGTGCACTTTGACATCTCACTGGACACCTATGTAGCCTATCTGGGCCACATCATCCAATTCCCCCATGACCCACTGATAGACCCATAATAATCCACCATCAGCCTCCAACCATTAACTATGACCATACGCACATGAGGGCCCCAAATCCCACATAATCATAATTAACTTATGGGTCGAGGTAGGCCTACTGACCTCTAACTGGATAATCAATCCGAGATGAGTCGTGGGCATGACAATAAGATGTGGGTGTCGTGTTATACTTATCTTAATTGTAAGGATATGCAGTATAAAAGATTGTCGGTCCCCAAAGAGACTGTTTTATATTGTGATTTTAGATATTTTTAACTCATTTACTATTTTTGGATTAAAAGCTGGTAGTCAACGAACATTTAGAAGTTAGGATGTGGTTTCAATCATACAAAAGTGAAAGAGATTGATGCCAACTAATCTCATATCGAACATGTTGCATTTCTGATTAGTGTATCCAACTTATCAGCCAGATCGATCTATCAATCTGTGCACCTAATAAAGTTTGTCAGACAAGCGAGGTCTGCTGTATCTGATAAACCAAGGTAGAGAAACATACAAATGTCTCAACACAATCCAGATCTAGTCTGACAATTTGTTCTCAACAATAGAAAGCACTCATTCAAAAGAATGATTGACTACTAGTTTAAATTGCACGTGTATTCATATGCAAATTTCAGAGTATTGATTTACAACAGCACAGAGCAAGCTTTAGGATGTATAAGTCCAGATATATGTCAATGTAACGTAACAGTGATTCTGAATGTCAACATCACAATTAAGTTCCAATCAATTGATTATTCAATCACACAGGCAATCAAATAACCAATGAATTTTAAAATCTTAGCAAGGAAGTTATAGTTGCTCGCATATGACAGTATCAAGGCTAAGGAAGTGTCTGACCAGAGTTACACAAGCACATCCGACAAGGTGAGGCTTACCAACTGTCAAAAACAGAAGTACTCAGCAAGCAGAAGGCTTATGAGAGAGAAGGGAAAACTTGAAGACTCAAACTCTCTGTGTGATCTCTTGAAAAAACTACATATAGGGAATGAGCGCAAAAGTATGCAGCTCTTTAGTAACCTATATGTCGTTTCTTATTTAATTTAATTAACTAATTTTGTCCAATAGGAAAAACCACAATTTTATCACTGGTTAGTTGTCTCATAGTCAAAACAAGAAGTGTACATCTAGCTTGGCTTCAAGTAGTTCTCTTTGAATCAGACACATGCACCCAGACTTTGCACTAGTCCGATTTCAATACGAACTGTCCCTCAGCGTCTGTTCGAAGTACCAAGTCTCTCGTGCAAGACTCACCTTTCACAGTTCCTTCATTGATCAGTTGCTTTACATGTAAAACAAGTCAGTGTACTCATTATGTCTCCTCATCATTGCTGGTCCAGAGAAAGCCTATAACAAGCTTTCCTTTCCACAACAAAAACTTGTCAACTTATTAGGTCCAAAGTTTGCCAGTCTCCTCGTGTGAGTATGGTATTTCCTAGGTGGAATCCTTGTCACATGGCTTTGCTCGAATGAGAAGCAAGCATGTGGAAGGTTGCAACGTTTGCTTGAGGCATAATAAAATGAGCTTTCTAGATTGTTCTGCTCTTAGGGCTAGCCTTCTTATTAAGATTCATGACGTTTTGTAACTGCCCTTCGGGTTATAGTACTTCCTTCAGTGACATTTATTTAGGCCTCTTTATCTTCAATATATCTTTGAATAACTTGTCATTGGCGGGACCATTACATATTTCTTCATATTCGGTGGTTATCTTCATCAGTTGAGTAGGTTGATTGGGATTTTACATCACAAAATAGTAATTCAAGAAAAATATGCATGTAGTAGGGTATGACATATCTCCTATCAACAATCAAATATGCAACATCAAGCGTTCACATTAAGCAATCACAAAAGAAACCGGAAGAAGAACACTCACTATCAATCTATCACACTACCATATACTGAATGTAAAATGTACATATAAACCCTGAACCCTGATAGAGAGGAAGAACCTAGGAGTAGACTACTAGACTAGCCAACGGCTAGTTACAACTAGTAATAAACTACCTCGTAAATAGTAACTAAGAAGTGTAACAATGAAGTTTATCATTGATTTCTAACACTCTCCCTCAATGATAAAATTACGTTCTTCTATTCCTAGTAGAGTACAAAACTTTTCAAATTTACATCTACCTAATGACTTAGTAAAAATTTCTGCCACTTGATCTTCAGATTTACAGAAAACAAGATCAATGGCTCCATCAAGAATTTTCTCTCGAACAAAATAATAATGTATTTCGATGTGCTTGGTTCGAGCACGTAAAACTGGATTTTTGGCAAGGTGAATGCAGCTTTGATTGTCGCAAGATATAGTAGTTGAATCCACATGTGGTTGACCTAAATTTACAAGCAATCTTCGTAACCATACCGCTTCTTGTGCAGCATTGTTGAGTGCTCGATATTTAGCTTCTGTCGAGGATAAAGCTACTGTAGGTTGCTTTTTGTTGCTCATGAAACTGCAGCTGTACCATAACTGAATGTACGACCACATGTAGACCTTCTGTCATCAATATTACTTGCCCAATCAGCATCTATATATCCTATCAATATTGGCACTTCAGACTGATCATACTTCAAACCAAAATTCAATGTCCCTCGAATGTATATGAGAATACGTTTAGCAGACCAGTGTGTTTGACTAGGATCTTGCATAAATTGACTAACAACACCAACATCATAAGAAATATCCGGTCTTGTGTGTGTCAAATAAATCAAAGTACCCACCAGCTGTCTATACAAATAAGCATCCACTTTCTCAGATTCATTATATGCAGTAAGCTTCGTGTTGACATACATAGGTTCTCAAAGGCTTACAATCCTGCATATTGAACTTATAAAGCAAATCTCGTGCATATTTGCTTTGTGTAAGAAGAACTTCATTTTCCTTTTGCCATACTTCAATGCCAAGACAATAGTGCATCAATCCTAGATCGCTCATGTCAAAAGCATTGGAAAGATCTGATTTGATTTCATCGATTAAGCTCTCATTACTTCCTGTAATAATCAAATCATCCACGTATAGCATAATGAACACTATATCTAAATCTTGTCTTAAAATGTAAAGATTAGGATCAGCATCACTATTTACCATTCCCCTTCGCTTAAAGTGTTCATCAATGCAAGAGTACCACGCCCGTGGTACTTGCTTCAATCCATAAATAGCTTTGTTGAGCTTACAAACAAGGTGCTCTCTCCCTGGTTCAATAAATCCTTGAGGTTGTACTAAGTACACCTCTTCATCCAGCACTCCATTAAGAAAAGTAGATTTAACATCCATTTGCTAGATCTTCCAATCATAGAAAGCAGAAATAGCAATGACAGAACGTATAGTTACCATCTTAGCTACGGGTGCGAAGGTTTTTTCAAAATCAATACCTTTCTGCTGCTCAAATCCTCTCGCAACCAACCATGCTTTGTATTTGTTGAGTTGCTCATCAGCTCCATATTTGATCTTGTATATCCATTTGCAAGTGATAGGCGTCTTACCATCAGGTAGCTCAACCAAGTTCCAAGTCCTATTTTTTGATATAGCTTCCATTTCTGTTTCCATAGCTTCACGCCACTCCTCGTGCTCCTTTGCTTTATCAAAAGTTTTTGGTTCTTGAGACTTGAGCACAGAACCCATTAGGGCTAGATTCATCTCTAATCTTGCAAGAAGTTTTTGATTTCTACTTGATCTTCTAGGCTGTCCCTGCTCACTAGATTCGGGAGTATCTCCCTTCTTTGCAGCATCTGTGATTGATCAGTACCATTTAGGTACTCTCTTGGGAATTTCAGCATCTAGGCTTGCCTTTGTCCAATGGATTTTCTATATCAAAATCCACTTCCTTCTTGACCTGTACTTTCGCTCCCTCGTCAAAAGGTTCAGTTATTCCTTCAAATTGTTCACCTCGGCCCATCTCGTCAAATGTAGCATCCCTAGAAATTACAAGCTTCTGTGCATTTGTGTCATACATCCTGTATGCCTTGGCCTTCTCATCATATCCAAGGAAAATACACTTCATAGCTTTTGCATCCAGTTTCCTTCGTTTCTCATCAAGAATATGAGCATAAGCATCACAACCAGATACTCTCAAATGAGAAATATTAGGTTTCTTTCCAGTAACAGTTTCATGAGGTGTCTTACCTTCCACGGATTTTGTAGGACATCGATTCAGGATATGCGTAGCTGTGCTACAAGCTTTTGCCCAAACGGTGTTTGGCAAACCCTTTCTTTTGAGCATCGCCCTGGCCATCTCAGCAATAGATCTGTTCTTTCGTTCTGCAACTCCATTTTGCTGCGGTGAATAAGGTGTTGTAGTCTGCCTCTTGATCCCTTGATCTTTGCAGAATTCAATAAATTCTATAGAAAAATACTCACCACCTCCATCAGATCTCAAAGTTTTGATGCAACATCATGTTTGCTTTTCAACTAATGCCTTGAATTCCCTGAACTTAGCAAAAGCATCTGATTTCTTGCTTATGAAATAAATCCAAATGCATCTGCTATAATCATCAATAAAGGTGATAAAGTAATAGTAGCCACTAAGAGATCTAGTCTGCATAGGTCCACATAGATAACTGTGGACAAGGTCTAGGATGCCACTGGCTCTCCTTGCTCCACTTTTGGGAAAACTCTCTCTGTGTTGTTTTTCCAAAATGCAACCTTCACAAATTTTTCCTTCAAAAGAAATATCAGACAATCCTATAACTAGATTACCTCTTTTGAGAATCTGTAAACTTTGAGCACTAATATGACCGAATCGTTGATGCCAAAGATCACTTCGACTATCAACCATGCTTACCATAGCTTGAGCAAAAGATCTCGCATTCAATTTGTAGAGTCGATTTCCGTTGACTCTAGCTCTTGTATTGTTAATTATGGTTTTGACTTGTATTGACCTTTCTCTCTCTTGTATAATCTGCCATTCTCTCTTTAAAATGTGCGTTCTCTCTCTCTGAAATGTGTATTCTCTCTCTACCTTCTCGCCTAGCATTACGTCCTAGAAGGCCCGTGGGCCTCGGGCCTTCCATGCAGGTCAGGGCTCTGCCCATGCCCCCGGGCTCTCGCCCTCGGGCAAGAGCCCTCCCTGCACGGAAGGTCCTCAGACGAGGCCTTCCACCATACAAAACCAAGCATTTATTACATTATAAGCAACACCCATAAATGTCGATTATTAAAATCATAATGTTCACATACCGTTACGTGATGGGCAATCATCACACGTATATATTTAGTAGCACCTAAATTAGTTTATCTCCAAGCTAGATCTCAGAATTGAGAGCATTGGACCATTGAGAAGTCACAATTGAAAAAGAGGGATGGTTTACCAGCAACTACAGCCCCTAATTGTATAGTTATGAAGGGCAGGACCACGTCTGGAGGCTCTATCATTAGCATTACCTTGCACGAGGTTCAGTTGCACGGTTGATGATGAACGCTCTCTTGCATGCATGCAGTCGCCATTGCACTTGAACACACTAATTGAAAGCAGTAGGTGATCGCCGCCTTTCTGCTCGTACAAATCTGGGGGGAGGATGATAACGACCCACACCACTGGCTTGAGAGCCTTGAGGCCACTGTGACCACGGCCTGTTGGTAGCAAAGCCTTAAATCCTTTTCCATTTAACGTGTGTTAGACTATCATATAAAAGGAAATGAGATGTTGACAGGATTCTTATTACTAGTTGCTCCGCTTTTATTTTAGTATGGAATCGTAATTGTGCAATCAATTTGCAAGCTTTGGCGTCGCTGCTCCGGTTGATCTTTCATTTTGTATTTGTAAATATCTTGAGTCTTCCGTTTATTTCCTTCATGTGTCTAGTTCCGGTCTGTGTTTAAATAAGGGACAATTATGCAGCTTCAATTTAAAGTTTTCGGATTTGCAATTAGTCTCTTGAATGCTACTACTTGTGTATTGTGACTGTAGACCGTAAATATATCCTCATGACACTTGGAAATTGAGCAGCGAGCTTTGGCTGATAAAACATCATATCATACTATCGACGGTATTTGATATTCTTGGTATTGCACTGCGATCTTCGTGGCTCATAATAGGAGATTTGCCACGATCTTTTGCAGGTAATTATAACTAGAAGTCAGCATTTCTAATCTTGCCGAGCTGGATCATTAATTGAATTCTTGTAGCTTGTCTTAATGCAATTCGATTAAGAGGTGCATTTAAGATACGATCTGAAAGTGAAATTGGCTGTTTGTAGATTCTGCAAAACCTCCAATTTCTCTTTTGAGCTACAATTCATAAGAGAGATTGCAAAATGTGAAGCAAGTTCATCCTAGTAAGTACTAAGATGACAACCGTGAGTTAAGGCGCTGTGCGAAGCTTCGTGCTGACGTCCTTGTCTCAAATCGGGAAGAGAGAGAGAGAGAGAGAGAGAGAGAGAGAGAGGAAGAGAGCTTTGCAAACCTTTCTAAGTTTCTCATTAACATAAGGTAGTCCCCATCAAGCTCTCCTGTATACACACTCAAGTCTCACCGACACACTTTTGCAAATCCCCTTGCATATTTGGGGAGTCACCGACACACTCGCAATTGAGAGAGAGAGAGAGAGAGAGAGAGAGAGAGAGAGAGAGGAGAGAGAGAGAGAGAGAGAGAGATGCAAAAGTTGACTTGCTCAATGACACATTTGGTCTTAGGCCTTCATCAAGCTAGAGCCTTGAGCAAATTCAGGCTAACAACTTACCATTGAGAAATAAAGATATCCCTTTGGCCCTAGGTGTACATTGTGTCTAGCAAAATTGAGCAATGATTGTAAACAAGGGATTATGGCAACCTTAAATATGCATTGTTATCTACATGTACATTGTGCTTTTTGTCTTTAGAATATAGGGAAAACCATTCATATTTGCTGTTATACTTCACTTGGATGTCAATAAGCATGACATGTTATGTTGATACCAACTAGGAAAAATTGTATAAATTAGTAAAATTGCAAATAAGAACTCGTATGCATCGGCTCAAGTTTATGTGATAAACTTGAAGCACATTTTCCAATCATAGTACTCAATGATTTAACATCTCCATCATACTATAAAGGTACTTGCCTCTCATAACCATGTATGTCTTCGAACTTGGTGTACAATTTACTCAGCTAGACAACAAAAATTGAAATGGGGAACACACAATCAAGTTGTGATGCATAGAATCCATGCTACAGAAGGGACAACATCATGAGTGAAAAATGCAGAGCTTACAACAATAAAACACTTAAAAAAGCTTGTGATTAAGAAAAATGACATGAAGTAATATCACAATGAATTTGCTATTTAGGCTTAAGTTTCAAACATGACTATTGTTGAAAATGAGGTTTTATGGATCTTAATGCAACCACAAAGATTGCTCAAGCTTTGGAGGTTGCACAAGATTGGAATCACTCTCTTGGAACTTGGCTTTCCAAGACAATCACCAACAATCTTCAAGAAGGCAAGAGCTCCATTCATCAACTGATATTAATCACTCTAAAATATGCATGCTAATGTAAATCACAACCGAATTCTTCATTCACATTCATACATCAAGTAGAAACAACCACTAGATTGCTACTTTACTCTTCAAGGATGTCCAATGCTCAAAATTGCATTATGTCAAGTGAATGTACAATGATGTGATCACAAGCTTAAAGAGGGAGCTTGGATTTCCTAATGAGGATACACTTAAGAGTTAACGCGATTGGTTACCCTTTGCTGGCGATCAGCTGGAAGTCCGTTTTGTAGACGTTCTTCAAGTAATTGGCTGTCTAAGTTATGATTCACCAAGGAGGCAACTGTGGGCTTAATTTCCAGCAATCCCCCTTAAGGCCATGGTTGGTGCCTTGGTAACTTCGTCAGGTTCAGCGTGCTTTGGGTCAAATCTGATATATTTAGATTTGGATTCTGAGAAATTTTTCATGTTTGGAAGTATCAATTGATTGAATTTTGAAACATTTTTTATGATATAGAATCAGATTCTTGAAAAGTGAAATAGATCTAGCAGATCTGATCTGAGATAGTTTTTGATTGAAAAATCTAGATCCAATCTCATTGTCTGCTTGATTTGAATTTGCGACGATGGCTGCCCCTAGAGGTGCTCCTCGGTAAGTCAACCCTATTATTGTTAGAAGAGCACCCTGTTTGGATCTACCCAAATATAATGGATTAATAGATCCAGTTAGATTTGTCAGATCTATGCTGAATTCTGTAAAGTCTATGGCGAAATTTTCCCTCAAGATAAACTTAACATGTTTCCTATGGCCTTAACAGGCGTAGCACAAGATTGGTACTATAAGCAAGATGAAACTGAGCATACAGATTGGGGGGTTGT